>LR738544.1:30653225-31258225 GCA_902685375.1 Neostethus bicornis
TAGATTTTCTTCATAATGAGCGGCGCGCCCTTTCGTGTAGTGCGGCCTATGTGTGTTGTGGAAACCGGATGTTTGTTTCCACGTATCACCATCGCTTCTGATTTTTGACTCTATGCGAGCTCATCTCACCGCCGACGTGAAAAAACAAGTTAAGTTGCTGTGATTCCGAGAGATTTGACAAAGGAACTCCAACCGCTGGACATCGGCGTGAATCGGTCGTTCAAAGTAAGGCTGCGAGCGGCGTGGGAGCGATGGATGACCAGAGGAGACCACAGCTTCACAAAGGGTGGAAGGCAGCGCCGGGCGAGTTACGCTACAGTTTGCCAGTGGATTGTAGATGCTTGGGCTAACGTGTCTGCTGGCACTGTTGTCTGAGCTTTCCCAAAAGCAGGCATCATTTCCAAGGAGCCGCACGGTTCAGAAAGTGACTCTGACAGCCTGGAAAGTGAACCTGCCATGTTGGATTTAGATCAGCTGTTAGATTCTGAAACAGAGGATGAGGACTTGGATGGATTTAATAAATGACTTTATGACGACTGTAACTAATATTTAAATAAATCCAACCAAACTCAGTTTTACTCCCTATCTATTTTTAAATACACACACTTGTCTGCTTGTGTGTGTGTTGTAAGGCGGACGTACGTAGTAGAGGATATGCCCTATCATCAGGTGCGCCTTATGTGTGTGTTAAATACAGAGCACACAAAACTAGGACTGGGCCTTTTAATACAGTGCGCCTTTTAGTCATGAAAACACGGTAGTAATAAATGGTTGAGGCCTAAGTGTCCCTGGAGAAGACACCTAACCCCCATTCACGCCAACTATTGGCACCATCATGGCTGCCTGCTGTGGGGCAATGCACCACAGTAATTTCCCAATGAGGGATAAAAAAAGTACGATTGTCATTATTAGTGATTGAAAAACAAAAACTTGGAATTGATCCCTTAAATTCATCTATAGTTGATACTGACTAGCTTTGAGCAGTTTCATTAAAATCCCAATTTTGACGTTCACAACAATATGTCATCTTGTCCTTTGATCTCATGACCCTGCAAAAATCAAATCAGTTAATCTATAGTCGTTACTGAGTAACTGTGGGCAGTTCCATTGAAACCCCTTCACTAATTTGGAAGATATTCTTTTCACAAGTGGTAGAATCTTTGTCCTTCGACCGGAAGTTCGCAGAATCAAATCCCAATGAGCTCATGTCTAGGTGTCCTTTGTGAAGACACCTAACCCCCCGTTTCTCCCACCATTGGTGCCATGCTGGCAGCCTGCTGCGGTGTAATGCAGCACACAAATATCCCTGTTGAGGGATGAATTTTTTTTTTAATGAAAGCACAAAGACACTCAGCCCGTCTTCGTAATGCCTCTCCAATGGATTGTGGGCGGAGACAAGAAAATCCAAACATTGTGATCAATAAGATTTCCTAAATGTTCCAGCAGAGGCAATAAAGATAAAACTAAATCAGGAACAAGTCAATAATGGAGGCAGAAGCATAAAAATAAAAGCAGGCAAAGAAACAAAAATGTAGTTCTGCTCTCAGGCTGGAGCCGAGTCATCAATAAGAAAATGAATTTATCTCCTCAGCCACTTACTGGAACTGTGACAGTGGCCTACTCTCCATCTCAGCCCTTTTGCAGGGTTTTTTTTTCTGAGGTGGAACTTCTCTTGTCACTTTGCACCTTCTGATTTATTATCTGAGCTCTTGGTTACAGAGAAATCCAGCTCTAGGGACACAGTTGCATGTCCACCCCGCCCATTGATGCTGCAGGAGATGATGAATGTGAGCTGGTAGCTACACCCTCAGGGCTGGGTAAAATGGACTTACTCTCACTCTGCTGTTCATTCTCTGTTCACCGTATTCCTGATGAGGATCGGTCATTTGAAGATAGACTGCTTAAACCAAAATCTGTAAGACATCAAATGAAAGATTCACCAAAACAAGCATTTGTACTGGTTCTGCCTTGTTAATTCGTTTCCTTTTTTTAGAGGTTTGTTTGCTGTGTAATATTTAGTATTTCAACCCCAACCCCCTTTTTAAACAACATCAGATCAAAGATTTTCTCACGCAACATGGGCAATATATAGTTTATCATCTAGGAAGACCAAAAAGGAGGATAATGGATACAGTGAAGGAAGACATGAAGATAGTTGGTGTGACCGAAGAGGATGCAGCAGATTGGGTTAGATGGAAGAAACTAACTTGCTGTGGAGACCCCTCTATAGCCGCGGTCCCCAACCACCGGGCCGCGGACCGGTATAGGGTCGTGCGTCATATGGTACCGGGCCGCACAGAAAGAAGAAATAACTTTTGTTATTTCCGTTCCGTCATCTTCCGCTTGTTCCGGGTTCGGGTCACGGGGGCAACAGCCTCAAGCGGGTAGCCCAGGCCTCTCTCTCCCCGGCTGCATCCTCTAGCTCACCTGCAAGGATCCCAAGTCGTTTCCCGGCCAGCCGTGAGACATGGTCTCTCCAGCAGGTCCGGGGTCTGCCCCTTGGTCTCCTCCCGGTGGGACGTGCCCGAAACACCTCGCCTGCGAGGCGCTCGGGGTGCATCCTGACCAGATGCCCGAACCACCCCATCTGGCTCATCTCGACCTGGAGGAGGAGCGGCTCGACACCGAGCTCCTCCCGGATGGCAGAGCTCCTCACCCGATCTCTGAGTGAGAGCCCTGCAAAGGAAGCTCATTTCGGCCGCTTGTACCCAGGATCTCATTCTTTCGGTCACCACCCACAGCTGGTTACCATGGTGAGGGTAGGAACGTAGATCGAATTGTAAATCGAGAGCTTTACTTTTCGGCTCAGCTCTCTCTTTACCACGACGCACCGATGCAGCGTCCTAGTTATTGCTGACGCCGCACCGATCTGTCTGTCGATCTCCTGCTCCATCCTTCCGCCACTCGTGAACAAGACCCCGAGATACTTAAACTCCTCCACTTGGGGCAGGACCCTGTCCCTGACCCGCAGGGGGCATTCCACCCTTTTCTGGGCAAGGACCATGGTCACGGATTTGGAGGCGCTAATTCCGATCCCGGCCGCTTCAAACTCGGCAGCAAATCGATCCAATGAGAGCTGGAGATCACGGTCCGATGAAGCCAACAGAACCACATCATCCGCAAAAAGCAGAGATCCGATCCTGAGGTCACAAAACTGGATCCCTCCAACACCTCCAACGCCTTTTGTCATTTCCATTTGGTTTATTATTTGAGCCATAACAATGTTTTATTTTCAAAAGTCACCAGATTTTCTTCCTTATATTCATCAATGACTCACCTTTGACGCATCATTCCATTAAATTTAAACCCATAAATGAGCAAAATGAGTCAAAAACAAAGATCTATATGAAACTTCTTTGAGGGGAGTTACCGAATTACGAAGCAGACTGGACCTTAAAAACACTCTTCAGGTTTCAGGTCAAGATGGGACTGTCTGGTTCCAGCAAAACAAACTCAGAACTCTGATTGATCCAGTCTTACTGTGAAGGATCCAATTAGTATTTCTATTCACTTTGTTTTTGTGATGTCTTTTATTTTGAAGGTATGTTTACCGTTACCAAGGCAACCAGAGTGTGTTTGAGCAGAGAGAACATTACCACGTTATAAAGACGCTGCTAATAAATTTTCTCGTGAGAACAAAGTGGTTTAAAGATTATTATTTATTAAAAAACCCAGTTTTTTCAGGGTTGTCTTATCACCTTTGGACCGGTCCGTGAAAATATTATCCTACACTAAACCGATGTGTGGCACAGAAAAGGTTGGGGACCCCTGATCCATGGTCAAAAACATTTTGTGCAGAAAGAATTTATCATCCCACGTTGAAAAAGGATTAAAAAAAAGAGTTATTGATGATTTATTTCAGTTTACATCAGACTCACAGTGCGATACGTGTGGAATATTGGCAACAATATCAAAGCAGGTATCCCTGGAGATCAAGAGTTTATTTTGAAATGACTCTCTTGCTTTGTGATCTTTATAGTTTTTAATTTTGATGATAGTTTTACAGCTGGTTATTAATGCTTTTAATAACCAGCCATTCATGTGATGGGCAAGGACTGCTGGGAGCAAAATATAAGTCATGAACAACTTTTTTCCACGGACAGGTTTTTTTTTTCATTCCAAATGAAGCTCTGTCCACATCACATGTAAAAGTGTGTACATCTATCCTCTAGCAGTATGTATAAAACCTAGCTGATGCTGTACATTAAACATAACCTCTTAATGTGGTTACTGTACAACGCATTGATTTGACCCACTTTTGGCTTTGATGTATCTGTGTTGCGTTGATTCCGTTGATGGAACAGATGCAATAAAATTCAATACAAAGACACATTCCCAATCCAATCCAAAACAAAGGTCACGCCCCAAGTAGAGGAGTTTAAGTACCACGGGGTCTTGTTCACCAGTGGTTCCTACTAAGGCTGAAACAACTAATCGAATTAATTGATTATAATCGATTATTGAAATAGTTGTCGACTAATTTAGTCATCGATTAATCGTTTAGAAAGTTTTTGCTGTCGACTGTACTTAATATTACACAACTTGATTGTTTTTTGTGTATTTTTACTCATGTTAACCTAGGCCATTTTTGTTTGGTACTATACCTCTGAACAAGGTTAAATTAGCAAATCTAAAACTGTTAATGATTTCTTGTTTTTAAATGTGATCCTGGATGGTCAACAGTTTACATTTTATGTTTTTTTAGCCAGTACTATAAAACACATTTTATGGGTGCTCCTGATTTAACTTTACTGTAAGACACTTCACCCACGTTGCCTAGTCTGAATGGTGTGTGTGTGATTGGTTGGTGATGGTCAGCTGCAAAATGGCAGCCTCCCTTCTGTCAGTTTGCTGCAGGGCAGCTGTGGCTACAACAGTAGCTTACCATTACCTGGTATGAAGTGAATGAATAATGCATATGTAAGCATCTTTGAGAGTCCTGAAAAGTGCTCTACAAATACAATGCATTATTATTATTAAGTAAAAAAAATGATGTATCTATACTTTACTTAAGTAAAATTTGAGACCTGTACTTTTTACTTTTACTTCACTACATTTTTAGAGCAAATATCTGTACTTTTACTGTGTGTTTTGCATTTTTGTTGCGTTTTCAGTCAGAAATTTTAAAAATATACAGATTGAAGCCACATTGCCAAAATCAACCTGTAGAGGGAGCAGTTGATCTCCTGCAGTCTCGAAGAGGGAGAAAAAGTAATGAATCGAGGACCAATCAGAATCGAGAGTAAACATTTTCTGCCGTCATTCTCCGCCAAAAAAACTAACATCAAATATTGAAAAAGAGTCAGAAGATCGTTGTTCGTTGTGTTTACGTTTAAATAAAAAGTTGAGTCATCATTACAGCGAGCTTTTATCTGTGACCCTACAGCACAACAAATTACATCGGAATTGAGGTTGAATACTTTTACCATTCTGTTCCGTCATCTTCCGCTTGTTCCGGGGTCGGGTTGCGGGGGTAACAGCCTCAAACGGGCAGCCCAGGCCTCTCTCACCCCGGCTGCATCCTCCAGCTCACCCTGGAAGGATCCCAAGTCGTTCCCCGGCCAGCTGTGAGACATACTGTAGTCTCTCCAGCAGATCCGGGGTCTGCCTCTTGGTCTCCTCCCGGGCTAGCTTATGCAGCCGAGGATCTGACCGCCAGGGTCCCCGTCGTTGGCTGCCAACCATCTCCTCCTTCACCCGACTCCTATGGCCCCTCCTGCAATGTGGTGAGTCCGCTGGAAGGGCGGCCCATGTCCCCTGTTCGGGCTGAGCCCAGCCGGGCCCCATGGGTAAAAGCCCGGCCACCAGGCGCTCGCTCTCGTGCCCCACCCTCGGGCCTGGCTCTAAGGGGGGGCCCCGGTGACCCGTTCGGGCAAGGGCAACTTGGCCATGTTTGATCTCTTCATAGGGGGTTTTTGAGCCACGCTTTGTCTGGCCCCTCACCTAGGACCTTTTTGCCTTGGGTGACCCTACCAGGGGCATTAAGCCCCGGATAACATAGCTCCTAGGATCACTGGGACACGCAAACCCCTCCACCACGTTAAGGTGGCGGCTCAAGGAGGAGTGAATACTTTTACTTGAAAAGTAAAATTTACAGCAACTACTTTTGTACTTTTACTTAAGTAGATTTTTTTATTGGTACTTTTACTTTTACTTAAGTACCATATCGGGTGCACGAGGCTTAGACAAAATCGACTGGCTAGTTGTAAAACGGATGTGCACGCTCCGTCGTACCCAGAGACAGAACGATAACAGCAAAATCCACCCATCCTTACTGGCTACTGAAAAAGCAACATTTTAGGTTCCACGGAATTATTTACATAGAAAACATGTAAACTAAAGGATGAATAATGGCCAACGCATTTCACCACAAAGGTGTGAACCCGCTGTGGTTTTAACATAAAGATCACTATGGAAACCAATACAGATTTTTAGACGCCAGTCCTTTGAGGATTTTTCATAGTCCGAACAAATTTGGTTTAAAGATCGAGTGCTTTCAAAAGTGCTCGTGTAAAGTTTCTCAAATGTTGCTGAAATCAACCTGCTTTCTTTTTTAGACAGGAACAGCTGCTGTCGACACTCACAGAACAATCATAGTGCTGATGGAGAGAACATTTTACACTCACCCACCCAACGTCTCCAACGCTCCTGCTGGGTCTCCTGCACAACCTCCTGTCTCGTTTTTTTTTTAAGTTAAGATATGAATCTGTCTTTGTATAAATAAAAAATACTTTAAGGCAGGTCTGTACGAGCAGGGTACACTTATAAATTTTTTTTGCTTATCCAGGACCGGGTTGCAGGGAGACCTGCCTCAGACGGGAAGCCCAGGCTTCTCTCACCCCGGCTGCATCCTCCAGCTCACCTAGAAGGAGCCCGAGTCGTTCCCCGGCCAGCTGTGAGACATAGCCTCTCCAGCGGGTCCGGGGTCTGGCTCTTGGTCTCCTTCCGGTTGGACGTATCCGAAACACCTCACCAGCGAGGCGCTCGGGGGCATCCTGACCAGATGCTCGAACCACCCCATCTGGCTCCTCTCGACCTGAAGGAGGAGCAGCTCTACTCCGAGCTCCTCCCGGATGGCAGAGCTCCTCACCCAATCCCTGAGTGAGAGCCCAGCCACCTTGCGGAGGAAGCTCATTTCAGCCGCTTGTATCCTCGCTCTTGTTCTTTTGGTCACCATCTACAGCTGGTGAGCACAGGTGACCAGTTTTTTTTGCACTCATCTTTGATAAACATCAGTGAGGTTATGCCCTCCACTTTTTACTGCTAGCAAACACAACTGTTGAAACAAAAGTGGCGTTGCACGCCTCACTGAAGTCACTGGTGTTAACGCTCTTACACCTTGTGTTTTCGACATGTGTGAGACAACGTTTGCTGTTTGGATCTTGTTTCATCTTCTGAATCGCTTATACCTACTACAGGCGCCGGCTATGCAAGAGCCTACTCCGGCTGATTTCAGGCTGGAGGCAGGATACAACCCGAACAGGTCGCCAGTTTGGTGCGGGGCCACGTACACTCATTCCCAGGGACAATTTCATAAAGGCCAATCAACCTAAAATGCATGTTTTCGGAGGGTGGTAGCAAACTCACACTTACATGAGGAGAACATGCAAACTCCACACAGAAAGAACAGTGTTTTAAGCCTCGCCCCCACTCCAAGACTCAAACCCTGACCTTCTTGCTGTGAGGCCACCATGCTTACCACTGTGCAGACCTTGTTTTCAGCAGATTTTAGAAAATCAAAGCTACACTTTTTTTTTTTGGGTTCGCCCTGCTTTCCTTGTGCATTTATCGTTGCTCGTCAGTGAAGGAATACTTGTTCCTCAATGCGTGAGCGGGAGCAGCCCCTACCCTTTGCAGTGCAGCAGGCCAGGAAAAGCAAAGAAGAAGAAATGAGCCGTCTCTTTGAGCTACATCAAAACAAACCTGCTGTAACACTAACAATGCCACTTCGGTTGAAACCTCGGGCAAAAATACCCGATTTGTTTGTGGTACCCAATCCCGAGCCACCAAAAGAAAAAAAACGAGACCACAAAAATAGTAATTAACCATAATTACCGTAATTTCACGGCCATAAGGCGCATATAAAAGTCTTAGGTTTTCTTCAAAATGAGCGGTGCGCCTTTTCGTGCGGTGCGCCTTGTGTGTGAGAAAAGGCGGACCTAAAAGAAAACGCGGTGCTCGCGAGGCGGACCTGAAAGAAAAGGCATGAGAACGTTAAAGAGTGAAGTCTGAGCGGCGTGGGAGCGATGGATGACCGAAGGAGACCACAGTTTCACGAAGGGTGGAAGGCAGCGCCGGGCGAGTTACGCTACAGTTTGCCAATGGATTGTAGATGCTTGGACTAACGTGTCTGCTGGTACTGTTATCCGAGCTTTCTCAAAAGCTGGTATCCTTTCTGAGGAGCCGCACAGTACAGACAGTGACTTTGACAGCGAGGAGCGAAGTGGACCTGCTCTGAAACAGAGGATGAGGACTTTGATGGATTTGAATAAAGACTATTACTGGTAATGTGTTTGTTTAGTATCGTTACTACTTAAATAAAGTACAACCAAACTCAGTTTTGCTCCAGATCTATTTTTTAATACACACATTTACATGCTTGCGTGTGTGTTGTTGTAAGGCAGTGTGTGACTGAGACTGCGCCTTTTCGTACGGTGCGCCTAATGGTTGTGAAATTACGGTAAATCTTTTCTGTTCCTTGTGATTTCTCACACCATCGTGACGTGAGAAGCCCGTGGGGAGCTTGATGTTGACGCGGTTCACGCGAACAGGAACCTGACCGAGACGCAGTGATCATCTCAGCAGTGATAAAACTGAACTATTCCAACATGGCGGTCCTTCGTGTCTGTAAGGTCTCTGAGTATTTCTTTTGTGTCTTTGAGGTCTTTGTATCCAGGAAGTGAATGCTTTATTGTTTTCTGTGAACAATAGAACCTGATTACTGCTGAAATGTCGCCCCCAGCGATGTCCGCCTCCATGTTTTACCTGAATAGAGATAATACCCCGACGTTACTCTCAATATTTGACATGTTGGGTTTTTTATTCTGCTAAAAAGAACAAAAGCTAAAGGAATCAGTGCTAATCTGCTTTATAAAAAGTGGAAACGTAACCGGAATATTATCATAAATCTCACGAAGATGCTTCTTTAATTCCAAAAATGATCAAAACTGGTAGTTTTTACGTTTAAACTAATTAAAAATATTAGATCAAACTTGGTGTTGCCCCAAGTGGAGGAGTTTAAGTATCTCAGGGTCTTGTTCACGAGTGGGGGAAGGATGGAGCGGGAGATCGACAGGCGGATCGGTGCGGCATCAGCAATAACTAGGACGCTGCATCGGTCCGTCATGGTAAAGAGAGAGCTGAGCCGAAAAGCAAAGCTCTCGATTTACAAGTCAATCTATGTTCCTACCCTCACCATGGTAACCAGGATCTACATTCCAACCCTCACCATGGTAACCAGGATCTACATTCCAACCCTCACCATGGTAACCAGGATCTACGTTCCTACCCTCACCATGGTTACCGGGATCTACGTTCCTACCCTCACCATGGTAACCAGGATCTACGTTCCTACCCTCACCATGGTAACCAGGATCTACGTTCCTACCCTCACCATGGTAACCAGGATCTACATTCCTACCCTCACCATGGTAACCAGGATCTACGTTCCTACCCTCACCATGGTAACCAGGATCTACGTTCCTACCCTCACCATGGTAACCAGGATCTACGTTCCTACCCTCACCTATGGTCACCAGCTGTGGGTGGTGACCGAAAGAATGAGATCGCGGGTACAAGCGGCCGAAATGAGCTTCCTCCGCAGGGTGGCTGGGCTCTCACTCAGAGATCGGGTGAGGAGCTCTGCCATCCGGGAGGAGCTCGGTGTCAAGCCGCTCCTCCTCCAGGTCGAGAGGAGCCAGATGGGGTGGTTCGGGCATCTGGTCAGGATGCCCCTCGAGCGCCTTGCAGGTGAGGTGTTTTGGACACGTCCCACCGGGAGGAGACCAAGGGGCAGACCCCGGACCTGCTGGAGAGACTATGTCTCACAGCTGGCCGGGGAACGACTTGGGAGCCTTCCAGGTGAGCTAGAGGATACAGCCGGGGTGAGAGAGGCCTGGGCTGCCCGTTTTAGGCTGTTGCCCCCACGACCCGACCCCGGAACAAGCGGAAGATGACGGAACGGAACAGATCAAACGATCCAACACCTTGTTGATTTAGATTCATGTATTTTTAGGAAGATAAGATTTCAGTTGGATGCTAATGAAGATAAATCAAGATTAAAACAGGACTGCTTATGCATCAGATGTGCTGCTGCCATGATGCTGTCCCTGTTCACCTTGAGTCCTCCCCAGCAGCTGTTTGCTTCCCTCCATCTGGAGCTGGCGCTGCTTTCCTGGGAACACGGGATCGAACTGAAGGATCTGAAAAACATGCTACAGAATTAGTTTGTGTATTTTTCCATGATGCACAAGAAGGACCTGCAGCATCCAGTCACGTATGAGATGGAAGAATGATTTTGGAATGATCACGCAAATAAATCAAGTAATGGTTATTCATTCATCTTCCGAACCGTCTATCCCTAGCATGGTTGTGTTCAGTGATGGGACGGGCGACACTGGTGCGTCAGCACTGTGCCGAGAGCTCAAGAGTGAAACCCCGAATTGGTGCGTGTATTGCTTTAAGAAAGAATCCCGTGACCGATACAGGAAGTGTATCCTTTGGATTTGCTGCCCCAAAGTGTGTTTATATAGAAACAAACTGTATCAACATGTTCGTTTTATAGTTATAATTGTGGGGTGATGGAGCCTATCCCGGCTAAGTCAAGCTGTTGGGTACACCCCAAACAGGTCGCCAGTCTGTCATGGGGGTCACACACACAGACAACCATCGACACACACACTCATACAGAAGGGCAATTTCATAGCGGTCAACCACAACATGCATGTTTTTGGAGGATGGGAGGAAATCTGAGTACCAGGAGAAACACACACACACACACACACACACACACACACAAGGAGAACATGCAAACTTCACACAGTAAGACCAGTGTTCCAAGCCTCGTCTCCACCTGAGACTCAAACCCCTGACCTTCTTGCTCTGAGGCTAACCACTGCACCAGTGTCCCGCCCAGTTTAAGTAATATGTTGTATTTAAAATGTTATTTAAATGTTTCATTTTCCGATGCATTCATTTACCAGACTTTGTCACTTATGTGGTATGTCAGGATTTGACGGGGCCATGACTAGCACTGTATATGTTATTAAGGTGTGTAAATGTATGTTTATGTAAAAAGCAGACATGGAAAAACATGCCCTTATTATTAGGGCTGAAACAACGAACCAATTTAATCGATTAAAATCGATTATTGAAATAGTTGTCGATTAATTTTGTCATCGATTAATCGTCTAAAAAGTTTTTGCTGTCAACTGCACTTAAATTGGTCTCCATGTGGGGCAGTAGAGAGCTAATTGACGATGCGAGCTACCAAAAATAGGAGGAAAAGAAGATATCAGCCAATCATTGGCCTTCATTTCACCCCGCCTCATATGATCTGGCAGATTCAACAAGACGGCGGAAAGAAAAACATTGAACACAATCATCCAATGTTTGGGATCAGTTTCCACTAAATGTGAAAAAGACGTTAATATGCAAAGTTTGCACGGAAGCATAACGTTGCTGAAAAAACAAAAAAAAACATGTTGGACTTGAAGCGGAGACGGCAAACAGTGCTAATAAAAACAATTTCACTAGTCGCTGAATACACTTTTTATTGTCTGCAAAAAACAACCCAACGTGGACTATTTTCTGTGGTAAAACGGTTGCACTCCGAAGCAGAGCGCTTCACTCAAGGACTCTTAGTTTGAAATGATCGTGTCAGATATAAGGCCGCTGTCGGTGGTGGAGGAAGAAGGTTTAAAAAAAAAAAAAAGATCGCTAAATTCAATCCAAGATACAAGATTCCCTCCTCTTCACTGCAATGCAGTGAACATTTTTTCCCACAATAAATGAGTGTTGTTAGTTGGGCACCCCTTTACCGATTAGTAGATGTGTAAACACTAATTTTTTTGTTATGAAATGAATTACTCTATTCATCCCTCACCGGGGAAGTTTGTGTGCTGCACTCCTTACACCGCAGCAGGCTGCCCTTGGTTGGCACCAATGGTGGGAGAAACGGGGGTTAGGTGTCTTCTCCAAGGACCCTAGACGTGCGCTCTGTGGGACGCGAACCCGCGACCTTCCGGTCCGCGCATGAACGCTCTAAACAATGAGCTGCCATCTCCTCCCATGGTATAAGTGGTAAAGACGAACCCAGGTCACAAATTTCCCCTGTGTCACAAATTTCCCCTGTGTGGGATCAATAAAGTATATTCTGATTCTGATTCTGATTAATATTAAATTTACTACTTTTACAGTTGAGGTGGGTTTCTTTTTTTTTTTATTTGCACTAATACAATACAACTTGAATGTTTTTTGTATATTTTTACTTGTGTTAACATATAGTCATTTTTGTTTGGTTCTATACTTCTGAACAAGGTTAAATTTACATATCTAAAAGTGTTGAAGATTTCTTGTTTTCAAATATGATCCTAGGCGGTCAACAGTTTACATTTGATATTTTATTAGCCAGTACTACTAAAGCACATTTTATGGGTGCTCATGATTTACTTTTACTGTATACAGTAAGTACGTTTATTATTTTATATTTACTGTAGAAATGATAATATTCTACCTCTTTATTTCGCAGAAATATTAACATTTTTACTTACTAGAACAAGCCCAACGTGTTGTTTATGTGGTTTTGAGTTGTGTTGTGCATAATTACATTTAATAAAAAACAAAAAAACTAATATTTATTAAATTGCCATTTTTATCCGATTAATCGGTCAAATAATCGACCGATTCAAAATAATCGTTAGTTGCAGTCCTACTTATTATCAATGAAATTTGTGTTACCCAGTTCTCACCAGCAGATGGAGACAAAGCGCCATCTCTGATTTATGAAGCAGAGTATGACCTTATCCTGACTGTGTGTGAGAAATAAACCGCAGGGAAGTTTTTATTAAAACGAAGAATAAAAACAAGTTTCTTCTTTACAATCACACAGTGAAGGAGAATAAAAAAGATAAATGATGTCTTTTCTTTGCTTCCCTGCCAGTGTTTTTGTCCGGGCCGTCTTGTTCAGCTGTCCTGTATTTGCTATCCCCCCGCAGAGCCGGGCCTCGCTGTAGATGCAGCTCATGAATCACTCCTTATCAGACTCCCTCACTGTAGGGATGAGGTGACTAAAACGCTTCGGCTGAATCATTCCTGCTTAAATCCTGGCTGTACTCTGTGAGTGTGTGGCCGTGCCTGATGGCGAGACATGCTGCTCTAAAAGTCAGATCAGCCGATACACACGGCAGTCTGACATCTAAGCCCAGGCTCATTGGCACTGGAGGCAATTAAGTTCACCCAAGCAAGGCGACTCAATTATGCAACTGTGATGAGCCCTGAAATACGGCAGAGGGACATATGTAGGGTCTCACATTCGGCTTTGGCGCTTTTCCTTCTAAGATTTAAGATTTTTCAAGTTACCATGGGACCATTAAGCCTGTGTATCTTTAACAGAGGTAAATAGTCACAGCACTTTGATGTAATCACAGCTCGATTATCCAGTTATTTCTCTAATTAGGTGATTGAACCTCTAGTCGAGGACTCAGCCAGGGTCTTGGGTTTAGTTATGTGTCTGCAAAGCTGAACAAGCTGAGCAAAAAACTGTTAGAGAGTAAACTAGCCAGGCTATAATGGCAAAATAAATGGAGCTTTCTGCTCTACTGTCTCTCCAGTACGTGTGCAGGCGTGTGCACAATGAGCTCTCCAAGGATCCGCAGCTGACTTTCCTGGAGGAGAAAAAACAGAGCAGTTCCTGAGAAAATGAACACCCCTGGTATCGGATCAGAAAAGTGATTTGTTATGTGAGAAACACAGCAAACAGAAAATAATCATGTTTGTGAATTAACTGCAGAGATGCCAAGTTTTGTCTTCACAAAGAGGGAGATTTTGGGGCGGGGCCAAAAGGAGGAGGAGCTGTGACATGTGACGTCACATCAGCCAATGGACAACACCTGCCATGACAGTTGGCGTAAAACAAACCGTTCAAAACATGAGAAAGCAGCTGGTAAATTGTGCGTCTTCCGTGTGTTACCACCTAGCGTTATGTATCAGTATGAAGAGGAATTACCACCAGGAATACACCCCTGTACTGATTGTGCACGCTTTGTTTTGCGGCACACACACATAATACTGGCAATAGACCATGCAGATCGCTACTAGCGGCTTTCAGATGCACAGCTGCAGCAGCAGGAGATGTCAAGTGCTTAGCCTGGAATTGCCCCTAGAAATGTGTGTGTGTGGATGGTTGTCTGTAAGTGTTACCCCGCAACAGAGTGGTGACCTGTTCGGGGTGTACCCTGCCTCTCACCTTGACTCAGCCTGGATAGGCTCCGGCACCCACTGGAATCCTGTGAGGGATGGACGGTTCAGAAGATTAATGAATGACCATATCTTGATTTATTTGCATGATCATTCCTATATCACCATTCCATCTCGTTTACGACGAGATGCTGCCTCTCACCTGAAATTAGTCGGGATAGGCTCCGGCTCCCCCTGCAACCCTTTTGGGGATAAGTGGTTTAGAAAAAGAAACGAAGGTAGGTGTTTGTAATTGACGATCTCTGGTTCTTATTCATGGAACTCGCTTCATTTACTCTTTGAATACATGCTTTAGTTTAGCCTCTGTGAACATGATCTGATGGATCGGAGCCTCAAACGACAGTCTTCACGTGCAGTGTGGGAGCATAAAGGACATGACAGCTGTTGTGCAAACACATTCCGCATGCCTAATTGCTTTGCACGTGTTGTTTCCCCAGATCTCTGCTAATTTCTACCTCCATCCCACTCTGATCAGCAAAGAATTGATTTAAAAATACTGTTATTTTTTCTCTTCATCTCTAAAAGCAATCAGATTAGAGAGAGAGCAGAGCTTGCAAAGAGAAGCGAGTTGTGTTACCTGCCACTAGAGGACGAGCAGGATTGATTATGTATTCAATGCAGAAGCTGCGTATCCGAATCAATCTCATGCTCCGCCAGAGAGATATTTCCCCATAATCTAATTCAAACTCAGACAACAATCCAAAGCCAATATCAGTTTCTGAATCATGTCTCTGTGGAATTTTGCTTAGTAAAACAAAAGCTCCCATATTTTCATGTCGCTATGGATAAAATCTTTTACTGTCAAGTGAGAAAATGTGAGGATTGATTTAAAAAGCTTTCTTCCAGCAGCCTGTTAGATGTTTCTGTTATAGATATTCAAGGAGTGGTTTAAACCCCAAAACAACTTTTGTGCCCACAGAATAAGGAGGAGGCTTTAAAGGAACATATTATGTTAAACGCACAGTTTCTGTATCTGCTCAGATGCATCATTTTGGTTCAGGCTAATTTTTTACTGTCATGATCCCCTCCCCTGCCACCAGAGGGAGCCCTGGACCTTCCCCTCATAACCCCGATTAGGGACACCTGAGGGTGATTAGTCTGGTGACACACACCTGTGGATCCTGGTGCCTATTTAAAGACAACCACTCCAGACGTCTTTGTCGGGTGATTGTCGTCATCACCATCACCATCTCTTCCAGCCAGGTCTCCTGTCCTGGCTGCCCGACCATAAGTTGCATCTTATATGTTTAGAACTTTTGATCCTGAGTTGATCCTGTACCCTTTGCTTTACAGCTTTACTGGACTTTTGGTTAATAAATTCTGTTTTGTTGGCCTACAGTTGGGTCCATCCTTTTTTTTTTCCACTCTGTTATGTCGCATGTTTTCAGAGGAAATCGCCACATAAGGAGAAACAATGACTGACTTGGGTGTGGCACACATTAACATAAAGAGTAGAACCCACATTGGCTGCTGCAGCTGCCATCTTAGACCGGTAGTCCAACGTACAGACAGAAACACTGCTGTAGCACTGCATACAGTATGATGCCTAACCACGGTGTGGTGCATCGTCCTAATCTATTCAAAAATCTATTCAGTATTCCTATTCAAAAGTAATTCAGAGCATTCTTTTGGTCATATTTATATTTTTTACTGCCAATATGGCCACTAACAAAATCTTAGCCAGCTAATGTAAGCTCAACGTTTACTGCAGGGGTTTTAACCATGTTTGTTCCATGTATGTATCCATTTCATGGAGTAGTTCGTAAACCCCAGCCAGTCTGCCATGTAGGCCCCGTCCACACGTAGCCGGGTATTTTTGACAACGCACATATTTTTATCAGTTTTGGCCGTCCACACGAAAACTGAGTTTTTGTCTCTCAAAACTGGCATTTTAAAAAACTCCCGCCAAAGTGGAGATTTTGGAAAACTCCGTTTTTGCGTTTGCATGTGGACGTGTGAAAACGGAGATTTGCGTTTTTATGCGTCACTACCTGCGACAAGTAATGCACATACGTCATTCGTGTGCGTCGTTGTTTACAAAAGCAGACAGTGGGGCAGCATGGATCCACGTTGCAGACCCTCTTTTCTTGCCTTTTTGTCCACTCTCTACTGCTCTTGCTTCTTTTTGAGGAGCAAAGGAGGAGAAATGCGTTGCAATCGGTGATCATTCATCACATAAGCTTTCCTAGCTCAGAGCTTACGTTTTGAGAAACATTACCCACTAGTGGTCTGGCATGCTTATAACCACCCTCAGAGGCGTATTTATACGGCTCCGTGTGGACGCGGTTATATTGAAAACGGTCACGTGTGTACATGAGCGGAGCGTTTTTCTAAAACGGAGGACAGCAGATATACGTTTTCAAAAATACCTGGCTACGTGTGGACTTGGTCAGAGACAATGGCCTCAAATGTGCCTCCAAACGGGTCACATCTGAAGTATTCTGAGTGATAAGCACTCCTATTATTTCAACGAGCAAAATAACCTTGCTAAGTCCTACCAGAATCTAACGATTGTTACAATACATAAGGAAACACCTAGGGCCAATCAGTAGAAACCCAATAATCAATCATTCGAATATGAATGGGTCTTCTACAGTGGTAGAACGTAACGAAGTAAACTTACTTCGTTTTTCTTAAGTAAAAAAGTGTGTCTCTGTACAAGTACTTTACTTAAGTAAAATTTGAGACCTGTACTTTTTACTTTTACTTCACTACATTTTAGAGCAAATATTTGTATTTTTACTCCGATACTTTTTAAAAGTGTGTTTTACATTTTTCGTTACATTTTCGGTCAGGAATTTGAAAAATATTCAGGGTTTTTTTTTAGAGCATCTTGAAGCCGCATCACCAAAACCAACCTGTAGAGGGAGCAGTTGATCATCTGCTGTCTCCAATGAATCGAGGACCAATCAGAATGGAGAGTAAACATTTTTCGCTGTCATTCAGCGCCAAAAAACTAACATCAAATATAGAACAAATTAAAAGTCAGAAGATTGTTGTTTGTTGTGTTTACTTTTAAATAAAAAGTTGAGCCATCATTATATGGAGCAGGGGTGGATCCAGGATTCTTTGGAAGGGGGAGGGCGGGTTGCGTGACTTAATTGACAAAGCCAGTATTGGGGGACTGCCCCCACTCATTACATTTTGAAAACAAGAGTCATTTTCCTGCATTTTGGCCAAATGGGCCAGCTAAGGGGGACTAGTCAACGGCTTGACTAGTCCGCTTTCTTCTTATTATTTTTATTTATTTATTAATTTATTTTAATGGACCAAAACTGGATTGGGGGAAAGGAATACCCTGGATCCGCCCCTGCAGAGTATTTATTTGTAAGCACAAAAAATAACATTTGAATTATGGTTGAATACTTTTACTTTAAAAGTAAAATTTACACCAATTACTTTTGTAGTTTTACTTAAGTAGATTTTTTAATTGGTACTTTTAGTTTTACTTAAGTTTTTTTTTTTTTTTTGCCTAATTATCTGTACTTTTACTTAAGTACTTCATCCACCACTGGTCTTCTACATCCTCAACTGAAAGCATCATGATGTACAGTATCTCTCACTCCTTCACAATCTAGCCTGCTAAAAACGAGCCGTCCGGACATATACGGTCTCCTGTAGCCTCTCTCGTGGTCGACGAAATGTGGACTCAAAATTTATTAGTGATTAGTGACTGTTTTATCGTTCAAAGTGTGAGACGTTTAACCCAACGTGTTATTGATATTATTTATTCACTGTGTATTTTTAACTGATTAGCAGATTGGCATGCCACTCACACTGGTCTCCTCCCACCAGGTCGGTACCTGCGACTGAAGATGTTCCGCGAGGACCACGGCTCCTGGATGACTATGTTCTTCAGCACCATCCTCTTCCTCTTCATTTTCTCACACATTTACAACCTTTTCCTGCTGATGGCCGGCAGCATGCAGTAAGACATTTAATCTCCACCCTCATCCCCCCGTTCTCCTGCTTGTCATTTGTTAGAGGTACTGAACGCAGCACTATAGCGGGGGTGATTGATCTTAACGTCTCGCCTGTAGAGACTCTATAGCACTTGGATTAATCAGGCTACACTTTAAATCACAGGTAGGAGCAGACAGGGGCACAGTGGCTAATCCTGAAGGATCACCTTCAGCATCACTACTTATTCTGCCATCATCATGGCTTATTTTTATGACACATCTCTGGCTGGAAACCAAAATCATTTCTTCCATTCCTCAGCCTTGGTTTTGATCTTTTTCTGTGCTTCTACTTCCCTGCTGAGAATCTGCTGTGCGCCTGATATCCACACAACAAGCGTCATGACAGGAATCCATTTCTGCATTTGCAACGTGTCCATCCAGAAGGAAGAAAACATGCCCTTGAAGCCGGCCAGGTAGATACAGGTCACAGCCAGATGATTTAGCGGGGTGCTAAAAACCAAACTGTGTGGCAGGTGTCTTCGGGTGTGGGCTGTCAGGAGAGATGGGGAGGAAACGTGATGTGGTACACCCACACTGGCATGCTTCCTGTATTAGCATGAAGATGAAGGCTGTGAGTTAGCTTGAAAAGTTTTGGGTTTTTCTTTGGGATCGTATAATCAGCCCATCTGTCACTGTGGCCGGTACGGTGACACCTGCATCCATCTTGTTCAGTTTCCCCAGCCGGCCAGGAGAAAAGAAAGGAGCGGTGGAGCGAAGAAGGAGTTTGCTGACTCAGGAAAAAGTTTCGTTTCTGTCACGAAGAGAAAAAAAGTCAGAGCCTCTTTCTATCTCCCTATAGTACGTATCTCTACGTACATGTACATACATAAAGTAGCGTGCAGCTCAGTGGTTAGAGCATTCACGCGCGGACCGGAAGTTCGCAGGTTCGCGTCCCACAGAGAGTACGTCTAGGGTCCTTGGAGAAGACACCTAACCCCCGCTTCTCCCACCATTGGCACCATCGAAGGGCAGCCTGCTGCGGTGTAAGGAGTGCAGCACACAAATTTCCCCAGTGAGGGATGAATAGAGTAATTCATTATTATTATTATATATACTCTATTTGTGTATATATATTTTTTTTGGCACCTGTGACCCCATTAGGGACAAGCGTTTCCAAGGATGAAGACGATAATTTTTTGGCACTTTATCCGAAAAAAAAAAACGCGAAACCCCTTGGCCGTTGTTCATCTGTGTGACCATCAAACCAACTATTTATTTAAACGCTACGCAATCCAGGACATAAAAGAATTGCTATGTAGTAACAAGTTTATGACATTTAAAAAAAAATTCTTGCAACCGTAAACAATAATTGTTGTGGCACAAAATATTTTTCTGATTAGAGTCTTAGATCAGGGGCGGGCAAAGTTTTTGGTTTGTGGGCCACATTGGGTTCCTACATTTCACCAGAGGGCCGGAACAGGAGCAGATGGATGGCATGCTTTGGTAACCGCTAGATTAAACCGATAGAATGAGCGCTATTTTTAAACATGCGCTCTAGATGTTACACAGTTTTATTTGTGTAGCCCAAAATCACAGAATTTCCGTCTCAATGGGCTTCACAAGAAAAAGAGTGTATAAACACAAATACACAACAAGAAAAATAACTAACAAATGCTAACTAAACAAGACTAGTACATTTATGCCCTTAGACTCTCCTTCTCGGATAGTAAAAACTTCTAAAAAACCCATCAGTGAGGAAAAAATAAGAAACCTCGTGGGGATCCACGTGAAAGAGAGATCCCTCCCCCGGGACGAGCAAACAATGTGTCAAAGATTATTGTTTAAATATTAACTTATTCTACTCTACAGCTAAATATCTAAAGAAGTCAATAGATGTTCTTCATCCTGATGGAAACACGGGGGGCTCCTCAGCCCGGAGATGTCCAGTACGGGGATGAGTAGATGTTCTTCATCCTGATGGAAACACGGGGGCTCCTCAGCCCGGAGATGTCCAGTACGGGGATGAGTAGATGTTCTTCAACCTGATGGAAACACGGGGGACTCCTCAGCCCGGAGATGTCCAGAACGGGGATGAGTAGATGTTCTTCATGCTGATGGAGCGGGGATGATGAAGCGTCTAACATGCTTGTTTACGTGCGTGTATTGGGCCTGATGCCTTTCCATATCTGTGCACACTATTTATTTTGACGGCTTGCGCATCACGAAGACACACACATTTTGACGGGAGCAGTGTTGTTGTTTTTTCAATAAAGCCAATAAATCCAGAGTGCGCCATCTTGTGACAGAACATCATAATTGCAGAAAAAAAAAAACATTAACAAGGTTTATTTAATTTTTTTCAAGTTCTGCAGGCAAGATTAAAATGTTTAACAGGCTGCATGTGGCCCGCTGGCCGTAGTTTGCTTATGCCTGTCTTTAAGGCAGTGTTACAAACACTCCAATGCTGTCATAGCTTTGGCCTAATTTGTGTAGTATGAATGCTGACCACCTCTGTTTATTCAGTTTTTTTTTTAGTAGCAGTACCAATGATATTTACCCTGGGTTGGTTGGTTGTCATGGAGTTAACATGTTACCGTGCTGCCTTATATGTACCCAACCTAAACAGTGTTGACAAAACCACCTTCATTTTCTCCACCTGTCTTTCTTTGTCTCAATATTTGACTAAGTCGTTGAAACGTTACAAAACATGAGACTTCAGTGATAAAGGAGGGTCTTCATCTTCCGGTTGGTCGCTATCACACAGATAGTTTGGAAGGAAGGAGTGTTTGATATCACCGAGGGAAGTCATCTTTGATTTGTTTATGATGTCACATTTATGCCCTAAGCGGTGTACACACACTAACATACAACTACATGTGTACGTGTTGCATGTGCGATCGCATTTATATATAAATTTATATAAACAACTTTTTCATGAATTACAACCTTTATATGGAGCAGGAATTTGTGGTGTAATCACTCATCTCAGAGACAGATGGCGCTTTTGTAAAGCAAGTGAACCCTCTCTCGCCCAATCACTTGCTCTATCTCTACACCACCTCCCTCTCCTCCGGTTCCTCCTTCCATCCCGTCCATCGAGAACTCGGACTGTGCCAGAAGCCATTACCGCTCACATCTCTGTTGTACGTAGGAGAAACCTGGAAACCGGCTGCAGTAGCAGGAATGCAGCAGAGTGAGCAAAAGGTGACGGAGGGAGGGAGAAGTGCACCAGCTCTGATGATGCAGTGAAACTTAAATCTTTTGATCTTTGTCCAAACCCTATTTGCATTTCTCACTCCTCAAACCTCCTTCCTCTCCCCCACACACACTGCTGTAACCAGGGTAGCTCTCTTTCAGGCCAAAGTACAACATCCCTCTGTTTTTATCATGAACATAGTGAATCATTTTTTCAAACACACTCACTTTATGTTAGTTATGTCCCATATGTCATGAATGTGTGTCTACATTTATGAGTGTGTCTGCGTGAGAGTGTGTTTTTGTGTGTATGTGATGGTTTGTATATGTGTGTATATAATCTAAGAGAATGCCCATCTATACTTTAAAGGGCCCATCTCATAACTCTTTTCACATTGTATCCTCTGCACATACACACGCAAAATGTGGGGTTTGCAACATGCATTACATCATAGTTATGAAAATATATTGATTTGGTGGAGCGGAGTCACAGACCCGGAACTATGAAAGGCCGGGTATCGCTCATCCCCCCGCTCGTCCTGAGAAAGTACAAGCTCCGCCCTCTGCTCTCACTGAGCAGCTATTCCTCCGCCCATCTCTGAGCGGGAGGGGGAAGGCAGGCGTAAACTCGTGCGTAGCGGTTTGGTAGCGTCTGAAATAAGATTTTATCATGTCGATTCATCAAAAAAGCGTGTTTCAAGCAAGAAAATAAAAAAGAAGCAGAGCAGCGAACCAGCCTGTATATCGGACGTTGAAAGCGAGTTTGTGAGGGCGTAAGGCCGGAATGGAGGAGCGTAAGGAGGGAGGGTGGGTGGTGAGGAGGGAGGGGGCGTGTGTGAAGTCCGTACTGGCTACGTCAAATGCGTCATACTTTAGACATCTGCTCTTTGGTTGTGTTGTCTGAGCGTTCCAGAAATCCACAGAAAAACGGGCTAAATCAATCTAGAAAGACATACACACACACACACACACACACACACACACACACACACACACACACATATACAAGGCCCGGACATCACTCTTACAAGCTAGAAAACTCTGGAAAGTCCATTTTCCATGAGATGGGCCTTTTAAATACCGTTCCATTCCATCGTCTTCCGCTCATCCGGGGCCGGGTCGCGGGGGCAACAGCCTCAGACTGGAAACCCAGGCCTCTCTCTCCCCGGCTGCATCCTCCAGCTCACCCAGAAGAATCCCGAGTCGTTCCCTGACCAGCTGTGAGACATATTCTCTCCAGCGGGTCTGGGGTCTGCCTCTTTGTGTAATCCCGTTGGGACGTGCCCAAAACACCTCACCAGCGAGGCACTCGGGGGCATCCTGACAAAATGCCCGAACCACCCCATCTGGCTCCTCTCTACCTGGAGGAGGAGTGGCTCGACATGAAGCTTCTCCTGGATGGCAGAACTCCTTACCCGATCTCTGAGTGAGAGCCCAGCCACCCTGCGGAAGAAGCTCATTTCGGCCGCTTGTATCCGTGATCTCATTCTTTCACCACAGCTGGTGACCAGAGGTGAGGGTGGTCTTTTCTTTATACACGTGTGTGTAAATAAATATATTTTCATGTGAGAGCGAGCTGAGCCCCTGTTAACTCCCCCTGTTGTCTTCCTGACCCATTGCTGCCCACGCCCCATCCTCATTAATATGCTTTCATTTCCTTTGACCTTTCATTCTGAACTGCGCTTGATTTAATTAAAAACCAGCGTCTGTCCACCAGGAAAAGAGATAAACGGCACCACTGGGACGGCAACCAGATGCTGATAAGAGATTGTAAATCTTCTCCAGATGACAACTATTTATCGTGTTAAATCACGGGAGATGGAATCATCAGCTGACACAATGGGATGTTTAATCTTTCTGATGTTGTTCAGGTCGTGCTGTGTTTCAGCCACATCCAGGAGAACAGCTGTCAGACCCACTCCCTGGTTAAACATTTAGCTCAGGGTTCTGCAGCTTTCGGCCTAACGCCATGGCTCTTCTTGTGATCAGATTTTTTTTTTTTCAATTTTTACATACTTTATTCATCCCTCAATGGGAAATTTTCTGTGCTGCGTTACACCGCAGCAGGCTGCCACGACGGCAGCAATGGTGGGAGAAATTGAGGTGTTAGGGGTCCGACTCGAGGACACTTAGACTTGAGCTCAGTGGGATTCAAACCGACTTCTCCCGGTCCAAGGGCGAACGTTCTACCTCTGAGCCATCGCCTCCCCATAAATATGGGTCGATTAGTTACTTGAATTTTTAAAGATTTGAATCCACTATATTTAAAAAAATGGGCATTTCACAAAATATTAATAGGAGAAAACTACCAAACATTAAAAAAAATCTTACTTTAAGAGGGTTGCAATGATTGCGTTTCCCCAGTAGCGGCGCTGTTCTTGCAGTAAAGCTGTGTATTGCATGTTTCCTAAAGTTTCCGTTTCCTGCCCGCTCTCCGAGTAAGCATGGCAAGTTATTACACTATGCTACCAACATACCCTGATAAACCCTGCTTATAGAGTGAGTTCTATAGACCTCCTGTCCAGTTTTATCTCCACTCAAAAGTCAAAAAGTATTCATGACTCTTGGTGTTTTCTTTTCTTTGAAAACCCAGTCCAAATGGCTCTTTTGGTTTCAAATGATGCCAACTCCTGATCTAGCTAAATCCTGAAAAGCTCCACCCGTAGTGACTCAGTGGGATGTGTAATCCACACTTGTTACCAAACCCCTCACATCTGGGCCATTTGCATTTTAATGCATCTGTCAGATTAGGAGGGGCTGTTTATGTGAAACCACGGGAGTGTGACCGCCCTGGGAGTCTGACGCCATGCAATCCCTTTCCACTGTCTTACGGCACCATTACCAGCTGAAATCAACCCCTAATTAGATGGTGTTATTTAATTAAGACTGCCCAATGCGTGGCGTACACATTAATCAAGGGTAATTTTTAGAAAAGATGAGAGAATGAGAGGCGTAAACTAAAATGAAGGTGTTGAGAATGAGGAAGTTTGTGGGGTCTATTAGGGAATTAAAGTGGGAGTGGTTCAAGATGGCATTTAGATAATTATCATATTTCATTTTGGTAGTTAATAAATAAATAAAATAAAAAAAAAAAAATAGATAACCATCAGATAGGAGGAATTTATTACTAATATGAATGGGTTTTAATAAGGAAGCAATGTCTGAATGTAAATACAGTTGTAGCCTTAGAGGAATTAGACCCCACCGTCTAATGTGTCTGTTTGGATGATCCTCTGAGCTCTATGTGTTCTCCTCGCCCGCTTCCTCGCCTGTCTGCCGCTAAGCTGGGCTAATACTACAAACAAAGGCCTAAATGAAAAGCATGTGGCGGCGTACAGATGCCTCCTGTTGCATGCAGACACATGTGGGACCCGCTGCTACTAAAGATACCGCAGCCTGGTTCCAACAGCTTTCTGGATGAATTACACGCATTTACACACATGAAGCTGGTGTGAAGTTTTTATTCATTTTTTTTTATAGAACTGAAATGTTTGTTTACACTCACACCACGGGACATTTACTTAGTGTGATTATGTACAAGACAAATAGAGAACAGTGTTTGAAGAAAGAAGGAAAACCTTTCTAACAAGTCAAACAAAATTAACTTAAGCTGGAAAATTGGAGTGAAAAAATGAATTTTCCGGTTTGGTTGTCTTCACTTTGAACCTGAAAATCATCCATCTATCTTCCATTTATACGGAGCGGTAATTGGTCATGGTTTACCAGTCTTTTACCAGACTCCTTTCCTTTCTAGGCTCCTTTCAGGAAGTCTAGAAAGGTTCCAGATCAGCTGGGAGATGTAGTCCTTTATCCTGAGTGATGTGGTCCTCCCTACTGAGAGACATAGTTCTTACTGCTCAGAGATGTAATTTTTCCTGCTGGAAGATGTGTTACCACCCGAGTCTCCTGGACTACCATGACAAAGCGATGCAGTCCTTATCCATCCTTCCGTAGACCTTTCCCTACTTCCATCTTTATATTTTTCTCCATCCCGCTTTCACTTCTGAATACAACCGTTCCATCAGTTATCTTCCGCTTATCCGGGGCCGGGTCGCAGGGACAACAGCCTCAGATGGGAAGCCCAGGCTTCTCTCACCCCAGCTGCATCCTCCAGCTCACCCTGAAGGATCCCAGCTGTGAGACACAGTGTCTCCAGCGGGTCAGAGGTCTGCCTCTTGGTCTTCCGCCAGTGGGTGGTGCCCAAAACACCTCACCAGAGAGGCGCTCGGGGAGCATCCTGACCAGATGCCCGAACCACCCCGTCTGGCTCCTCTCGACTTGGAGGAGGAGCGGCTCGACACAAAGCTCATCCTAGATGGCAGAAGTCCTCACCTGATGTCTGAGTGAAAGCCCAGCCACCCTGCAGAGGAAGCTCATTTTAGCTGCTTGCATCCGGAATCTTATTTTTTCTGTCACCACCCACAGCTGGTGACAATAGGTGAGGGTAGGAACGTGGATCCTGGTTACCATGGTGAGGGTAGGAACGTAGAACCTGGTTACCATGGTGAGGGTAGGAACGTAGAACCTGGTTACCATGATGAGGGTAGGAACGTAGATCCTGGTTACCATGGTGAGGGTAGGAACGTAGATCCTGGTTACCACGGTGAGGGTAGGAACGTAGATCCTGGTTACCACGGTGAGGGTAGGAACGTAGATCCTGGTTACCATGGTGAGGGTAGGAACGTAGATCCTGGTTACCACGGTGAGGGTAGGAACGTAGATCCTGGTTACCATGGTGAGGGTAGGAATGTAGATCCTGGTTACCATGGTGAGGGTAGGAACGTAGATCCTGGTTACCATGGTGAGGGTAGGAACGTAGATCCTGGTTACCATGGTGAGGGTAGGAATGTAAATTCTGGTTACCATGGTGAGGGTAGGAACGTAGATAATGGTTACCATGGTGAGGGTAGGAACGTAGATCGACTTGTAAATCAAGAGCTTTGCTTTTCGGCTCAGCTCTCTCTTTACCACGATGGATCGATGCAGCGTCCTAGTTATTGCTGACGCCACACCATACCGCCCATCCAATGACAGGACCTCCTTAATTTTGAGAAAATGCTCCAACTTTCTCCAGCGGAGGACCCAGATCTCAGATTGGAAGATGCTGATTCTCATTCTGGCTCTTTTACCCTTCGGTACCAAAACTCTACAACTAAACTAATAAATTATTTTCCCATCTAATATTCTGGGCTTCTCAGAGCATATCTTCCACTGAATTCTTATATCTTTGCCTACACCTACTCATTCCTTCCTGCTGTTTTTACACACCTACACACATCGATGTGCCAGTATCACATCGCCGTGTTATAAGTGACTCATTACTCTAGCCTACGTGTTTAATGGGCGTTTAGAGTAAAGCCTTTTCTCTAAAGTAATTTCCCTTTGCTCTGAACATCTCTGCGTGTTCGGTAGGAAAACGTGAGGTAGGTTGTGTCTCATTATAGATTTCATTATTACAGTATATGCTGTTGTTGTCGAGGGATGAGGTGGGATTTAAAGTCTTCATGTTTCATCATGTCCTGAGAAACGAATGGAAATGACAAAGACATTTCAAAAGAGTTGAAACTTTATTAGATTATACAAGCCATAGCGCGTCGCCGTGGTCTACACACTGTTTTTCCCCATTTATTCACACTGGGGTTCATGGGATTGTGAACGTTGGGTTATTTGAAAAGACTGTACACCATTTCATGTGTTGCCATCGAAACAATGTTGTTGACACCTTGTTGTGTGAAATGTACTGACGTCCAGGCTCTGGCGGTTCCAAATTCAGAATTATTCTGCCAATGTGTGCTCTCTCATCTAGACATCTTAGTCTGACTTTATTTCCAAAACCTCTTAACATATGCTGTCCATGTGAGGTACTAATTCCTGATCCTGTCCATTTGGTAACTCCAAAAGAGAACCTCAGCACTCTTTGGTCTAGCTTTGACCACTTAACCTGTAACGTTGCCGATTGGCTCATCAGCTCTTTTCCTTTATGTCTACCACAGTTCTACAGTTCTCCTCATAAATGGGAACCAGCACACTTCTCCAATCTTTAGACAACTTCTCAAGATCGTGTAAAATACAAGGATCATATGGATTAAAACACAAGGATAAACATCAGGCGCTCAGGTTCTTCAACGTCTGCAACAAGATGCTCTCCATGTTTAACCATGCCATCATGGAGAGTGTCCTGTTCTTTGTTGTTGCCGCCTGGAGAGCTGGTATAAAAACAAAGAACGCCAACAGACTGAACAAGCTGGTAAAAAAAAGCTGGACGTGTGGTTGGCTCACCCCTCGCCTGCGTGGAGGAGGTTTTGAGGGACTGAATGAAAGCAAAACTGTCATCAGTCATGCTAAATCCCTCCCAAACCCTTCATGAATCTGTGGACCATCTAAAGAGCAGCTTCAGCAACACACTTCTGCAACCCCGCTGCTCAAAGGAACGGTACAAAAAAATCATTTCTGCCATCATCCATCAAAATATTCAACCTCCAGGAAGCTGGAGTACCTGCAGAAAACCCACATATACACACAAAGAGAAAAAGCAAACATAAAGGCCAGTGACTAAAGGCCCGTGTAGAGTGTAACTTGAACCACAAACCTTCTCACGGTGAGGCTGCTGCTGCACTAACCCCAAAGACGCCACTCAGCTCTACAAGTTCATTCACATATCTTCGTATTTCATTACAGACTGTAAGATAAGATTAACTACATTAATCCCTGGAAGGAAATTGATTTCACTTTATGTTTATACATTAATCCAGTCATCAGAGGTAGATAGTTAAAGGACATATCCATTCCTACGTACAGTCTTCTTCTTCTTTCGGCATTTCCCTTCAGGGGGCGCCACAGCAAGTCAGTTTCTTCATCTAACCCTATCTGCTGCATCTTCTTCGGTCACATCAACTATCTCCATGTCTTCCTTCACTGTATCCATGAACCTCCTCTTTGGTCTTCCTCTAGTCCTCTTTCCTGGTGGTTCCAAATCCAGCATCCTTCTGCCGATGTCCTCTCTCTCTCTTCTCTGCACATGTCCAAACCATCTCAGTCTGACCACTCTGACTTTAAAACCTCTAACATGTGCTGTTCCTCTGATCCTGTCCATCCTGGTCACTCCCAGAGAGATCTTCAGCATCTTCATCTCTGCTACCTCCATCTCTGCTTCCTGTCTTTTCCTCAGTGACACTGTCTCTAGACCAATCAGCATGGCCGCTCTCACCACGGTTTTGTACACTTTCCCTTTCATTTTATCTGAAACTCTTCTATCACACATCACACCTGATACTTTTCTCCACCTGTTGCAGCCTGCCTGAACACGCTTCTTCACCTCTTTTCCACACTCTCCATTGCTCTGGACTGTTGATCCTAGATACTTAAAATCTTCCACCTTGTTTATCTCTTCTCCCTGTAACCTCACTTATCCATTTGGATCCCTCTCATTCACACACATGTACTCTGTTTTACTCTGACTAATCTTCATTCCTCTTCTTTCTAGTGTAAACCTCCACCTCTCCAGCTTTTCCTCCACCTCTTCCCTCCTCTCACTACAGATCACAATGTCATCTGTAAACATCATTGTCCATGGAGAGTCCTGTCTCTATATACTGTGTGTTACAAATAATTTTGTAAATTGAATTTAAGAAAAGACGAAAAGGAACAACCAAAGATCATTCCTTTGGTTTATCTGGATTGTATTGTATCTTAGTGTTTTTGGATTTCAAAAGTTTGTCAATTGAGCCCAGGTAAAAGTACAACTTCTGAAGGCTCCGTTCTGTTTCGTCGTCTTCTGCTTATCCGGAGCCAGGTTGAGGGGGGCAACTGCCTCAGACGGGAAACCCAGTCTTCTCTGACCCCAGCTGCATCCTCCAGCTCACCCGGAAGGATGACCGAGTTGTTCCCCAGCCTGCTGTGAGTCATAGTCTCTCCTGGGGGTGTTGTGTGAGGCCTTTAAGGGCCTGCATTTTCCTTTGTTTCTCCTTTCTCCCCCTCTGCAACACTCACAGGTGCCGGATGGCTTCTGATGGGAGGATTGGCTGATTTCCCCCAGCTGCGTGTACTTAACCTTTGGACATAAAAGACCTGGTCTTACCTACAGTGATCGTCAGTTCTTCAGCTAACCCTGTGGAACCATCAGCCTCTCCTCCTGGCCATCCAGCCCTTCCCTTTGGACACTTCCTTTGTTACATACTTTGAATAAACATTTAAACCTGCATGTGGATCCTCATCCCTTCATCCTCACACCACCCCACACAACAGGGGGTCCGGAGTCTTCCTCTTGGTCTATTCCCGGTGACACTTCCCAGCAAGACGCTTTGGGGGCATCCTGACTAGATGCATGGACCACCCGATCTGGCTTCTCTCAACCTGTAGGAGGAGTGGCTCGACACAGAGCTCCTCCCGGATGGCAGTACTCCTTACCCGATCTCTGATTGAGAGCCCAGCCACCCTGTGGAGGAAGCTCATTTTGGCTGCTTGTATCCGCAGTCTCATTCTTTCAAGACCTAGGGGCAGACTCTGGACCTGCTGGAGAGACTATGTCTCTCAGCTGGCCGGGGAACGACTTGGGATCCTTCGGGTTGAGCTGGAGGATGCAGCCGGGGAGAGAGATGCCTGGGCTTCCTGGCTTCCCGCAACCCTGCCCCCGATGTGCGGAACCTGACCGAAACGGATTATAAAGCAAAACAAAAAATTGTGTAACTCTTGTTGTGTATTGTGTAATCTTTAGATATTTATTCAAGAATTTAATATTTACACACCTGTGAGTGTGAATTAAGATGTATTCAGACATCTCCAACGCTCTAACGGAGCGCGACTGGTTAAAATCATTTTTATTTTCTCAGTTTTCTGTCATAACCCATGAATAAAGTGGAGCTGAATGCACCTGTGATCAGGCCACAGAGTGATGAAACACCTGCAGGAAATGTGTTTTATAACATTATGTTTCTATCTTCTGATCTTCAGATGTACTCGAGCTGCTTAGAAAACAAACATATAAATACGCAGGAATGAATAAAAGCGGTATTATTGGACGGGGAAACTATGAAAAGGATAGATTAGGAACATGACACAAAACTGTAAATAAAGTACAATAAACACATCATAATTCAAAGAATACAGGTTTATAAACCAGGCAGGCTTACCCTTTTAAAATTAGACTTCAAACACAACAAAAGAAGAAGACTTTAAAGGAAACAAAGTGATTGTGAAAGGTCTTTATTGGGGAGTTTTATGTTTCTCGGTAACTACCGCTCTTCTCTCTTGTAAACTCTTTCTAACTTTGGGAAGCAGAGCACCAAGAAGGAGAGCGGTAATGCATTTCAATGTGGAGACAGTCAAGGTTGCAATTTACGGCACCGAGTAACCCCGGCTTTTTACAAGCCCGGAGAGGTCACAGAGTTTCTAAAGTCACTAAATCACTGTCCGTTTCTGACAGAAGAAACAAGTTAATAAAAGCTGTTTTAATGCATGTATGTTCATGTGAAAAATGGATGGAAATGAGGCTTTTTGATGAGCCAGAGAGGTGAAAGCTCTCCCAGCGAGCCGTTTTACAACCTTAATCATCAGAGCTCACACGGCTTTGGATAAATCTTCCCTGAAGACTTTGTTGAAAATTAAATTAAGTGTTAAATTTGTTACTTTTTAGAATCTATGAATAAATGGGTAAAAGTCTTTGTAGGGTTCAGTTTGACATTGGAGGAAGCGGAGGCTGTGGATAGATGAGGAAATGGGAAAATAAGAACTGTGGAAGGATTTTAATTCATTTTAGACACATTTTGCAGATCATTTCATGACTAAAAGTCCATCATCTGGATGAAATTGTCTCATTTCTTGTGAAGTGAGGACGGCGTGAAGGGAATGTTCCTCTGGATTAAATCCTTTAGAAAATCTAAAATGTTCAGGTAGGGATGAAATCAATCAGATTTTGGGAGAGAAATGTGGCCACATCCTCGCTTACTGCAGGATTCCACCTGCTCCACCGTCTAGGACATCATGATGTTTCCAAGAAACATACAGTCAGTTTATGTCAGAACTCTTTTGGTCTGACCAAGGTGCTGTGATCGGATTCAGCAAGGTCTGTGGAATCTACAGACCTTGGGTCTGTAGTGGGTAAAAACGTTCCCACTGTTGTAATCCTATAATAATAAAGATGCTGACAGGTCCTCCCTATCCTGCAGGATCTGACATGGTTCACTTCTTCCAGATACTTATATTCTACCATAGTTATGTTAAAAAAAAAAACGTTTCAACAATGGGTTTTACAGCAATCTGATTTAGTCGTGTTGTTTATGTGATCAGACGTTTTTATTTAGCAGTTCCTTTAAGTAACTAATTATTTATAATTTAATTTAATTCTAAATAATAATACTTATAATAAATAATTAATACAAATTTATTCTGACTCCTTCTCCAGCTTGAGAGCAGCCAGATGGGGTGGTTTGGGCATCTGGTTAGTATGCCCCCCGATCGCCTCCCTGGTGAGGTGTTTCGGGCACGTCCCACCGGGAGGAGATCAAGAGGCAGACCCCGAACTTGCTGGAGAGACTTTGTCTCACAGCTGGCCGGGGAATGACTCGGGATTCTCGGGCGTCAGTAATAACTAGGACGTTGCATTAGTCCGTTGTGGTAAAAAAAGAGCTGAGCCAAAAAGCAAAGCCTCGATTTACAAGTCGATCTATGTTCCTACCCTCACCGTGGTAACCAGGATCTACATTCCTACCTTCACCATGGTAACCAGGATCTACATTCCTACCCTCACCATGGTAACCAGGATCTATGGTCCTACCTTCACCATGGTAACCAAGATCTACGTTCCTACCCTCACCATGGTAACCAGGATCTACGTTCCTACCCTCACCATGGTAACCAGGATCTACGTTCCTAACTTCACCATGGTAACCAGGATCTACGTTCCTACCCTCACCATGGTAACCAGGATCTACGTTCCTACCCTCACCATGGTAACCAGGATCTACGTTCCTACCCTCACCATGGTAACCAGGATCTACGTTCCTACCTTCACCATGGTAACCAAGATCTACGTTCATACCCTCACCATGGTAACCAGGATCTACGTTCCTACCCTCACCATGGTAACCAGGATCTACGTTCTTACCCTCACCATGGTAACTAGGATCTATGTTCCCACCCTTACCTGTGGTCACCAGCTGTGGGTGGTGACCATAAGAATGAGATTGCGGATACAAGCGGCCGAAATGAGCTTCCTCCGCAGGGTGGCCGGGCTCTCACTCAGGGATCGGGTGAGGAGCTCTGCCATCCAGGAGGAGCTTGGTGTCAAGCCGCTTCTCCTCTGGGCTTAGAGGAGCCAGATGGGGTGGTTCGGGCATCTGGTCAGAATACCCCCTGAGCGCCTTGCTTGTGAGGTGTTTCAGGCACGTCCCACCGGGAGGAGACCAAGAGGCAGACCCCGGACCTGCTGGAGAGACTATGTCTCACAACTGGCTGGGGAACGACTCGGGATCCTTCCGGGTGAGCTGGAGGATTTGGCCGGGGTGAGAGAAGCCTCGGCTTACCATCTGAGGCTGTTGCCCCCGCGACCGGTCTTTGCTTGGATATTTTTCCAAAACATATTTAAAGTTTAAAGTTTCTTTCATGCATGTATGAGTAATTCACGAGTGTCTACTCATCAAGTATTCGGATTCAAATTGAGTGTGAGGTTGTTCCTTGGCCCCAAATTTTGTTCTCCACCACACCTACTTTCTAACGTAAACAAGAAGTGGTTTCGCAGCAGCAATGCAGGGTTACTTGTGCTTTCTACTGTGTTTGGTGCCTCAAAGAAGTCTTACGGTCGTGCATGCACCCAGGGTGCTGGACGATTTAAACAGATTCAAACAGATTCGATATGTTTGCATATTTAAATGATTTTCTTACCAAGATGTGGACTTTTAAGTTAACTGTATGTGGAAATTTCAGCAAAATAAAATAAACTGAATCCGCAAACTAAAAAATGATTCTTTGAAAGATGGTCAGTGCAGGCTTTAAATGGAAGACAGACTATAAGAAGAACACTGAAACTAGAATAAAGAGCAGATCAAAAAAAAGAAAATCACATTTTTTCATCACATCATCAACAAAAATATGCAATCACCCAAAATGTTTTTAGGAATACTATTTATCAGTTAATTGCTAAAAAAAATCTAATTATTGATTTGCTTCTGAGGGATTGCAACCCTTTTAGGCTCCATAAATGAAGACAGAAGAATTGTTATTTGAGCAGAAGCAGTGAGAGCTGAACAAAGTAAAGCATCTCAAAAAGCTCATAAAAGAAAATGAGATTATGTTGATATTACTTCATGTAATTCTGCTTTTTAACTTCAAATTCAAAAGACAGCTTTGCATTAAAGCTAAGACTCATTCTGCGCGCGACCACATTAATCCGACAACTAAAACTCTTTATTCCGCTGTTTAAAGTCCGAGAGGGAACGACTGAATTTCATGTCCTTTGTAGCAGAAAATCGTAATTTCTTGCTCTCTCGATCGAACAAGACAAGATTGAAAAGCATTAAAAAGTCCTTGAATTGTATGTCTGAACTAGTGTGGGAACCCTGATAAGGCTCCACAGAGGGTCCGAGCTGACCGTGCCTGTTCTGCTGGCACCAACGTTGCAATTGGCTTTGCGATTAAGCCACGGGAGCCATTTTAGAGCAGATTATACATGGTCCTACTCTTCCACACCAAAGTCTCTCATTAGGCCATCCAACTCAGAAGGATATTAAATTTTCAGTTGCCATGAATAAGTCAGAGGGCTCCGACTCAGATCGTGCAAACCAAGAGTCCCTAAACTCATCATAGGTGCTGTGCGAGGGAGAAAAAAATGCATAAAATTCACAGTGTGGTTAAAAAAAAGTATTACCGTGCAGAAGTAACATTTGCTCTATTAAATATGTGAGAAGGGCATGAGTTGGCAGCAGCAGTGGCTTTTTAGATTTAAAGCTTTGGTATGTGGTGCCAGACAGCATTTCCAGAAGGATCGATTTGAATTTCGCTGTGGGTAAATGATTCCCAACAGGATCTCCTTGGAAACTGGAGCAGTGCCAAGCCTCTGCCTGTCTAACCGACTTAATACAGATATAAATCGCCTTTCCAATCAAGGCTGTTTTATTTGCAGGCTTAAGTGAAGTAATGCGTCACCTGCGTCGCTGCACATTTTCATCAACAAAATCCTGTCAGATGTGCTAAACGCATGCTGCATGTTTTACAATTGCAGTCATTGATATTTTCGGGTGTAGCCAGGAACATGGGGAGATTTTTCTGTCACTAACTAGCTAAAATTAATCACCCCCGCTCTTTAAACGAGAGTCTGTACTGCGATTTGGATCAGAAAGAGACATTAGCAATTACAAATATTGAGAAATTAACACTAATGGCTCAAACAAATCTTCCTCTGCTGCGTCGCAATTGATTGTTTCAAACTTGTGTGACAACAAATTATTCAGAAAGGGAAATAGTGCAGTGAATGGCACACTTTGTGCAATCAGCCAAAGGATGGCATTCCATCATCTTTCATGCATCTGTAATCAAATCGTAGGGGCAGCTGCCTAAGTAGGAAACTCCAGGCTTCCCTCACTGTAGCCACATCTTCCAGATGAGACGTAGTCCCTTTAGCAAGCCTTGGCTCTAACTTTAGATTTCCGGCCTGTTGAATCCTTGGAATAACTTTGACAGTAAGGATCCACATTTACTAAAAAATGTGTGGATCTTTGTCTGGCTTTTTGAAAGCTTTTATTGCTCAGGATTCAACGCAAACTTGCCATTCATCAAAACCAACGTAATTCTCTGTGTGCAACCAAAACTTTATAAATCACATCTGAGACCCACCACAACCGCATCCTGTAGGAGTCCAAAGACGGATCGCTTAAAAAACACAATGTTTATGCAATGATTCTTAAATCATCTGAAATTACCGTACTTGCAAACAAAAGCAAGATATGACTATTGTGCAACCATCAGGACGTCACCCAAAGTGAAGATTGATCTGTTTATTTTTCATTCATCACCCACAGCTGCTGACTGTAGGTAGTGGTAGGAACATAAATCGACTGGTAAATCAAGAACTTTGTTTTTTGGCCTCACCTTTCTCTCCATCAAGACGATCCAAGTTACCATCCTAATCATGGGTGGAGACGGTGGCCGCGTGGTTAGGGCGTTCGCCCGCAGACTGGAAGGTCGCGGGTTCGCGTCCCACGGAGAGCACGTCTAGGGTCCTTGGAGAAGACACCTAACCCCCGCTTCTCCCACCATTGGCGCCGTCGAAGGGGCAGCCTGCTGCAGTGTAAGGAGTGCAGCAAACAAATTTCCCCGGTGAGGGATGAATAGAGTAATTCTTTTATTTATTACAAACTCCACACCAATCTTCCTGTTCACCTCCAGCTCTATGCTATTTTCATTTGTGAACAAAACCCTGAGATACTTAAACTCCTATATTTGGGGATCAATGCCATCCCCAAATACAAAGAGGGTACTCCATTCTTTTTAATGATTACGGTTTAAGAGATAGAAGTTCGCGTTCCAGCCACCTCCTATGTGGCTGGTTGAGTGAGAGTCGGAGATCAGAGCCTGATGAACCTAACAGGACCACATGCAAAAAAAAAAGAGACTACCGCAAGCCCCCAAGAACAGAATCAATGACAAAGGACAGCATTGATGAAGTCCAACCTTTACCAGTAATCAATACAACTGACTACCAGCAATGTAGACCAAGCCATAGATTTAAAGGGTTTTATTTATACCCATGGCTAGGAAGCTCTACTGCTGTAGGCAGAGGAAATTATTGTGTTGCTGTTGTTTTTTTCTTTTTTTTTGGCTGGCGGCCAGAAAACGACCGGGAAAAAAACAAAGACGAATGGAACCATTGACTTCAAATGTGACCCCTTGAAAGCACTGCTCAAACCCCATCTATCGCCATCTATTATATTCATGAGTGTGACCTGTTTGGTAGGTGAGTGGAGCTTGGGGGGAGGTGGCGGGCACCCACCTGCTCCACTCTGCTTCTAAGACACTGGCTGCCAGGAGATCAAACAGGCCTCGTCGCTCGCCTCTGTTCTCCTTCCCAGCAAGTTCCATATAGAGGCGACTGACCCACTTTCCCTCCATCCCTGTGCTATTACCTGGAGAAAATGGAGTGATGTAGTGCACCAGTAGTTTGGGTGGGTGGGTTTTCTGGGGCTGAACAAAAGCTTCTTATCTTATGCTGCTGCACAGAGATGAATGTGTAAGTACAAGTCCAAAAAAGTCTTTTTCTATCTGATACGATTCCATGTGAGATTGTTTCTTCAATGCAGTGTCTCAGCCTGGTGTGTTTCGCTTTTGTGCAGTCGTACGTTACCTCTGCTTTCTCAGATCTAAGAGCTTTGACAGAGGTTCTCGACTGATGGGGTTGGTGATTGAAATCAGGTAGACATGAAACAAATTTACCAAACAAATGAATGATTTGTTGAACACTGCAGGAGCAAATGAAACAACCAACACGGCATCAATGTCCACAGCGCTGGGCGCAAATTGTTTGCAATCCTGCGGGATTTGTGAGAGGTAGTACTCATTGTTATTACAGGATTAGGTTATATTGATTGGCCATCATGTTTAAAATCAGGATACCTGTCTACATTATTTTTTTTCCCACAGTGCTCTACTATTCCGCTTGCCTTTACAGCCCTCACAGGGTATACTATGTTTTCATGTCCTGTTCAATCTTTTTTCTGTCTCCTTGCAGGCCTCACATTGTGACAGAATACATGGGCATCAGGAATGAGAGTTTCATGAAAATCGCTGCAGTGGGGACGTGGATGGGAGATTTTGTCACTGCTTGGATGGTGAGGTTTATTCTTGTTACCAAAAAAAAAAGCATTCTCTAGATTATAAACCTGCAATTATTACATGACAACTAAATGCCTTTGATAAAATAATCACATTAGAAACACCAAGTCATGATAACAGTTAGCTTTGCCTGTGTTGTGATCCCCTCGCCTGCCGCCAGGGGGAGCCTTAGACCTTCCTGCTCACCCTGAATAGAAACACCTGAGGGTGATTATTCTGATGCCAGACACCTGTGGACCCTGCTGCCTATTTAAGGGCAGGTCCTCCTAGCCACCTTAAAAACTTACCTGACTTCTGTTAATACCATAATTTCACGACCATTAGGCGCACTGTACGAAAAGGCGCAGTCTCAGTCACACACCACCTTACAACAACACACACGCAAGCATGTAAATGTGTGTATTAAAAATAGATCGGGAGCAAAACTGAGTTTGGTTGTTCTTTATTTAAGTAGTAACGATACTAAACAAGCACATTACCGGTAATAGTCTTTATTCAAATCCATCAAAGTCCTCATCCTCTGTTTCAGAGCAGGTCCACTTCGCTCCTCGCTGTCAAAGTCACTGTCTGTACTGTGCGGCTCCTCAGAAAGGATACCAGCTTTTGAGAAAGCTCGGATAACAGTACCAGCAGACACGTTAGTCCAAGCATCTACAATCCATTGGCAAACTGTAGCGTAACTCGCCCGGCGCTGCCTTCCACCCTTCGTGAAACTGTGGTCTCCTTCGGTCATCCATCGCTCCCACGCCGCTCAGACTTCACTCTTTAACGTTCTCATGTCTTTTCTTTCAGGTCCGCCTCGCGGGCACCGCGTTTTCTTTTAGGTCCGCCTTTTCTCCCACACAAGGCGCACCGCACGAAAAGGCGCACCGCTCATTTTGAAGAAAATCTAAGACTTTTATATGTGCCTTATGGCCGTGAAATTACGGTAAATCCTGTTTTTGCCCTGCATTTGGGTCCTCCTCCTTCCATCGTCGGGTCATCACAACAGAATGACCCGATCCTGAATGGACCCAGCGGACTGAAAGTTTGAACTTGTATCCTGAGAAAGAGCGTGTTCCTGTGAAAGATTGGGGGAGCCCTGGACCTTCCTTCCCACTCTGAATACAAACACTTCAGGCTGATTATTCTGATGCTACACACCTGTGGACCTTGCTTCTGTTAATAAATACTGTTTTTGGCCTGCATTTGGGTCCTCCTCCTTCCACATCAAAATGATAATACCTCAGTAGTAAGTAGTGGTGGAAATTACGGCTCTTTTTAGTGAGCCGGCTCTTTCGGATCGGCTCACTGAGAAGAGCCGGCTCTTTCAGCTCGCAAACGGCTCTTCAGATTGGTTTCTTGTTTGAATTGATTCATTTAAAGTTATGCGCAAATTAATTCCTGCTTTTGTTTTTAAAGATTTTTATTATATAAACCTGCCATTACTTACCATTAAAAAAAATTAAAAATTTATATAAAATTTGTAATAAAATGTAAAAAAAAAAAAGGGGTGCGGGATGAGGGGTGGGGCTCCCAAATCAGTCAACAAACGGCTCCCAATCAGGAGCCGGCTCCCGTCTTTCAACTTAAAGAGCCCTTTCGTTCGCGACCGACACATCACTAGTAGTAAAGTAGTTTGTTCTGGAGAAACTAAGGCCCTGCAACAGTTTTTAACTGGAGAAATTGGACTAGCTTGTGGTGGGGTCCCAAGACCAGGTAACTGGAGAAATCGGGCCACATCATAAAGAAGCTAAGGGTCAGGAATCTCTGGTCTAGATTTCTCAAATATTTTCCTGTGTGATTGGCAATTAAAAGGCAGCACTATTGCTTCGGTCCCAAAATGACTTGTGAGAGAGTTATAAATCCAGACTAATTTCTTCACCAGGTGCATCTTCTCAACCATTATGAGACACATTTTTATGAAACAGACTTCCACACTAATTGAGATCAGTCTGAGAGCAATTCCCTGGAGTAAATGAGATCTGAGGAGGGTCAGAGGAAACAATGGAAACAGGGTACGAACGGAGGAATGCTCCTCTGTTCATTTGTCAACATGAAAAGTGGAGAACTCCAGTGGGAGCGGACTTCCCATGGTGGGAGGAGTGGGGCTCTGACACCTGCATGCACACAGCTGAGACAACTTGACAAGCTCCTTCACTGCTCACATTAGTATTCCACAGTATGCTGTGAAAAAAGGGAGGGAGATGCCAAAGAGGTGGAAGAGGAGGAGAAGAAGCAAGAAAGTAAGGTGAAGGGGAAGAGAAATGTAGAAGAGAAGGATTCAGCATGGAGGTGAATAAGACAGCAAGGGAAGGGTGTGTGTGTTACGCCATGGCAAAATGCTGAATCTATGAATTTCCCCCAACTAAATGATATCTGATTTATTCCATGAGATGCTTTGGAGATGACCTCGGAGTCTCCTCAGCAGAGCATCACTGAAAGAGCTGACAGGATCTAAGTGCAGCAATGCTAGAATTTATTCCTTCGTTTTCAGATTCAGGTCACTTTTTCAGCTTTAGCTTCATTTTCTGCTGCAAGTTATGAAAAAGCTGACTCCTGCCCTGCTGCAGATCCATGCACACATGTTGGACTTTGACAAGGAAGCAGTCTTACTCTGCATTTACAGCATGTCTAATGAAGAAATGACAAAATATTAAATCCTTATTAAATTACTTAAAGACCTCATCTCATGCAAAATAATCATTTTTCTCATTGTTTTTATTTTTATACATCTACTACACAATAGTTAGGAGTCAACAACTCCTGTCCTAACTAGTCCACCTCTACTTCCTCTGTCATGATGTAGAGGTGGAGATGGAAGACAACCAGTTTTAGCCATTAATGATTAAGGTGCTGCCCCCGGGCGGCTGCCTGCTTCAGTGCTCCCTATTACTTTAGCATTTAATCGCCAACTTTCTCTGAGTTTCTGTCCCTTCTTCTGCTATGTTTTGTCTCCTTCTGAAGATTTCATTTTGAGCGCACTTTGGACGTCATTTTGGACTTTGTGTTGGAAAAGCGATTATTCAGAAATCGTCTGGCTAGCTCTCAACAGCTAGCTGGTTATGAAGTCATTCTGCATGTTGACATGCGCGATGAGCTGCTTGCTCTCGGAGGCACATTTGTGTGTGGCTGGAGGAGTTGGTTCAGTTCCGGGGGAGCTGAGTAGAAGGAGTCGATCTGGAGGAGGTGCGGAGAAGGAGACAATCTAGAGGAGGTGCTTCGGGCCCTGTGTTTTTGTGGTTTCCATGGAAACAACCGGTTGCTCGCCTGAGGAACTGGAGGCGCACACTCGGACCCAGTGAAATACAAACAGGCCAGTTTGGTGTTCTTCACTGCGGCCTGGCTTTGTGACCCATTCCGGAGTCCACCTTTTGGGTTGCCAGGTTGGACACAGTCCGACTGGACGGGACGCTGGTGAATAGGGGTGAGGGGGCATCGAGGTGTTAAACACCTGCTGTTTGCACTGCAGAACTCAAATTTCTTTTTGGGGATTAATAAAGTGTATTCAATTCGATTTCAATTCGATTAAGTATTATACTGAAGACAGAAGTGGTCAGAAAAGATGGGTAGCCAGACAAGAGGTAACTGACCAAGATCAGGAGATCACTGACACAGTGCTGAAGGACACCAGGGTTTACATAATAAGAGGGAAAGATGAGACACAAGCGCAAACATTTGCGAGAGCCAATTGGGAACAGGTGTGAGAAATTAGGTCAAAGGAAATAAAGCAAATTAAGATGGATTCATTTAATTTCTATAGATTTAATACATTTGGGTTTTTTCTTTACCTTATGTTTTTAATACAGATAGGATATTAAAGAGTTGAAACAACGTCAACACATTTTAGAATCTGGAGATTAAGACTTTTACTCAGTGTTCTTTTTAAAAAAAATATCAACCATATTGCCATTCCGCTCCCAGCCCCTGCCTTTATCCCCTACGTTTTTTTGGCATTAATTTTACCAGGAGCGAACATTTTCCATTTCTGTGTCAACATCTGACCCATTTTCTCCAGAATCTGCTGACATGAATAGAATACAAGTTGTAAAAATTTTCTTTCACATTGCAAGAATCTGTTTTACATTTTGCATGCAAATTAAAAACGTACTTAATGCAAAACAGAGAGCAAAACCGCGAGATAATTACCTTCAGGTGACCGTTGCATGTTACAACTATTCATCTGCATTTTAGACGGCTAAAGTAAATTAGCACAAAGTATAAATTTTCTCTTTATTTTTTTCTTCATTTCCCTCCAATGGCGCCACATCGAGTTGGTTTCCTTCATTTAACTCTGGCTCTTGCATTTTCTTTTCTAGCATCACAACACAGACATGCCAAGTCTCCCGCTTTGTCCGGGAGACACACACAATTAGGACCTATCTCACGCTCACCCAACAAGGCTAATAAAACTCCTACATGATGAACACTGTAGTGCATTCCATGAACATGATTAGGTATAATGAGGCTAAGCACATGGCATCTCCTGCTGCTGCAGCTGTGCATCTGAAAGTTGCTAGTAGCGATCTGCATGGTCTATTGCCAGTATTGTTTTTGGTGAACGTATGGAAGAAGTCAGTCATCTGGGAACTTTTGTCATGTGTCAGCTTATGTGCGTGACCAAGCAGTACAGGGGTGTATTCCTGGTGGTAATTCCTCTTCGTACTGATACATAATGCTAGGTGGTAACACACAGAAGACGCACTGTTTTCCAGCTTCTTTCTCTTGTTTTGAACAGTTTGTTTTACGCGAACTGCCACGGCGGGTGTTGTCCATTGGCGGATGTGACGTCATAGCCCCGCCTTCTTTTGGCCCCGCCTCAAAATCTCCCTCTTTGTGAAGCCAAAAATTTGGTATCTCTGATATTTTTACTCTTAACGCTTCATAATTGTATAAAGGTCAATGGCTCTACGCTTCAGAAAGTGACACGAAAGTCACCTTCTGGTGATTAAAAATCTAAAAAATTTTCCTTTGGATTTAAATGTAACTAGAATTTGAAACTTGATAGTAAATGAATGTCAATGAATCGTTCCTGTACGTCCAAAAGTCTCAGGATGTGGAAAGAAGGAGGAGGACCCAAATGAAGGACGACAAAACAGGATTTATCTGACCAAAAGTCTAGTAAAGCTGGCTGGGAAGGATGACGACGACCTGACAAAGAATTCTGGGTGATTGCTTTTAAATAGGCGGCAGGATCCACAGGTGTGTGTTATCAGACCAATCACCTTCAGATGTCCCTAATCAGGGTGATGAAGGAAGGTCCAGGCCTCGCTCTGGTGGCAGGGGAGGGGGATCATGACAAAAAAGTGACCCCAGAAGGTGACTTTGGCGTTATCTTTTGAAGAATAAGGCCATTGATGGTTAGTTTTAGAAGCAATGGGAGTGGGAATATGTTGAGTACCAACTACACCTACGCTTCTTCACCTTTCCATACTCTCCATTGCTTTGGATTGTTGGTCACAAGAACATAAATTCCTCAACCTTCTTTATCGCTCAGTAACCTTACTGATCCATTTGTGTCCCTCTCATTCACACGCATACTCTGTCTCACTGCCGCTAACCTTCATTCCTCTCTTCTCCAGTTTTTCCTCAACCAACCGTCTAAGCAACCTGTCAAAAAGCTCTTAAGATACAGGCACAGCGTCGCTCCCTTTAACCTTCCCTGTACTTCTCTTTCAACCTACTCAAAGCGAATACAATGTCTGAAGTACTTGTTTTGGCTCAGAAATGCCCACTTCTGAACCTAGTAAAGCTTTAGCACAAAGCATATAATTGTTAAATCGTGTCAAAGAGCCATTTTTTTTAATTAACAAGCTGTTGTGATTCCTGAATGGAAATTGGATCCATGAAAGTAAAAGATAATCTAAAGTCTTGTGAATGAACCGTTTGCCTATTCATTCTTTTTTTTTTTACATTTACCAGGTGACAGACATGATGTTGCAGGATCAGAATTACCCAGAATGGGGCAAAGCTGCCAGAAGATTCTGGAAACAAGGAAACAACCGGATTGTCTTGTTCTGGTAAGATCAACACTTTTCTCCAGCCTATGTTTGCTGTTTGTCTGTGCATACATAAGAGTTTAGAGTAATTTGTCTTCCTCCCAGCTCACCTAATGCATTATATATTGCTCTGACACTCTGCAGAGGTGTGTGTGTATGTTTGTGTGTGCATAAGTGTGTGTATGTTACGTGGTCTTGTCATCCCGTGCTGGGTTACGTGCAGTCAATAGCTGTGTTAATCTTCTCTCAGTCAGTGTCAGCACCTTTAATTAGAGGAACAGGGGGAAAATCGATAGACACAGCAAGGTTGCAGGGTGCCCCACCACCCTGCCTTTTACACATCTCCACCATAAGCAGCAAAAACTGTTACCCGGTAAACCAATCAGGTAAAAAATGGGCATTTTCTGATTGAGAGGTGGGTCATTTTTCTGGTTTAAAGCATCACACCCTCTGGTTGGCGAGTACCAGGGTGTTTTAAGCAATCTGTCAGATACTAAGATGTAATTGTTAATCAAATATGACATGTGGCTATCTCTTGAGGTTCATTCTGAGGTCAGAAAGAGACCAAGTAGAGAGAGATCAGAGTGATATCAGTTTGATAGATGCACACAAAGAGCTAAAAGCAGCGAGGCTACAAGTTCGCCTCAAATGTTAAACATTTCCTTCCCAGAATCGATTTTTCTGGTATTAAAATGCAGGCGGACAAATGGTTCCGGGACTTTTCTGCAGCCTTTCAGTTTATTGATGGACACCCTGGCACACAGAGTTGTAATCAATGCCAAGTTTGACGAGCCATCATTTGAAATTCAGAGCTTGAAATGTGACTGGTAAAGATGCTGGAGGTGAAGGACGATGCTGAAAAAAGACCAGTTAGGTCACAGAAAATAATCCCACTCAAGATCAATGCGTTCATATCTAACAGAGTTTTAATAAAGTAACAGCACTGCTCTGAAGAGTTTTTATTATCACAGAACAGTGGACCGATTAGCTGCCGAGTGTGAAGCAGCCGGGATGGGAATTAGCGCCTCCAAATCCGAGACCATGGTCCTCGCCCGGAAAAGGGTGGAATGCCCTCTACAAGTCAGGGACTGGGTCCTGCCCCAAGTGGAGGAGTTTAAGTATCTCAAGGTCTTGTTCACGAGTGGGGGAAGGATGGAGCGGGAGATCGACAGGCGGATCGGTGCGGCGTCAGCAATAACTAGGACGCTGCATCGGTTCGTTGTGGTGGAGAGAGCAGAGCCGAAAAGCAAAGCTCTCGGTTTACAAGTCGATCTACGTTCCTACCCTCACCATGGTAACCAGAATCTGTGTTCCTACCCTCACCATGGTAACCAGAATCTGTGTTCCTACCCTCACCATGGTAACCAGAATCTGTGTTCCTACCCTCACCATGGTAACCAGAATCTATGTTCCTACCCTCACCATGGTAACCAGGATCTATGTTCCTACCCTCACCATGGTAACCAGGATCTACGTTCCTACCCTCACCATGGTAACCAGAATCTATGTTCCTACCATCACCATGGTAACCAGAATCTATGTTCCTACCATCACCATGGTAACCAGAATCTATGTTCCTACCCTCACCATGGCAACCAGAATCTATGTTCCTACCCTCACCATGGCAACCAGAATCTATGTTCCTACCCTCACCATGGTAACCAGGATCTATGTTCCTACCCTCACCATGGTAACCAGAATCTATGTTCCTACCCTCTCCATGGTAACCAGGATCTACGTTCCTACCCTCACCATGGTAATCAGGATCTACGTTCCTACCATCACCATGGTAACCAGGATCTACGTTCCTACCCTCACCATGGTAACCAGAATCTATGTTCCTACCCTCACCATGGTAACTAGGATCTACGTTTCTACCATCACCATGGTAACCAGAATCTATGTTCCTACCCTCACCATGGTAACTAGGATCTACGTTTCTACCATCACCATGGTAACCAGGATCTACATTCCTACCCTCACCTATGGTCACCAGCTGTGGGTGGTGACCGAAAGAATGAGGTCGCAGATACAAGCGGCCGAAATGAGCTTCCTCCGCAGGGTGGCTGGGCTCTCACTCAGAGATCGGGTGAGGAGCTCTGCCATCCGGGAGGAGCTCGGTGTCGAGCCGCTCCTCCTCCAGGTCAAGAGGAGCCAGATGGGGTGGTTCAGGCATCTGGTCAGGATGCCCCCCGAGCGCCTTGCGGGCGAGGTTTTTCCGGCACGTTTCACCGGGAGGAGACCAAGGGGCAGACCCTGGACCTGCTGGAGAGACTATGTCTCACAGCTGCCCGGTGAACAACTTGGGATCCTTCCGGGTGAGCTGGAGAATGCAGCTGGGGTGAGAGAAACCTGGGCTTCCCGTTTGAGGTTGCTGCCCCCGCGACCCGACCCCGGAACAAGCGGAAGATGACGGAACGGAAAGAACAGTGGTCCATCGCTTACATTACAGTTCACCTTTCATAACCCAGCTGTTACAGAGATTTTTAAAATGCAATTTTGCAGCTTTTTTTTTCTACAGCACAGAGTTCTTCTTGCTGATTGGCCGTACAAACAGCAGAATAGGGGCGCAACTTAAACACCTTCGCAGTGTCAGGATTTGGGGATAAGCAAAGAAGAGGAGGCCCCAAATGCAGGACAACAAAACAAGATTTATTAACCAAAGGTACAGTAAAGCTGTAAGACAACGGGCACGGGATTAACTTAGGATGAAAAAGTTCAAATAATATAACAGAGTTTAAAGATATGGTCAGGCTGGAGGAAGGGATGGTGATGGTGGTGATGACGATAACCCGAATAAATGTCTTTAAATAGGCACAAGGATCCACAGACGTGTGTCATCAGACTAATCACCCTCAGGTGTCCCTAATCAGGGTGATGAGGGAAGGTCCAGAGCTCCCTCTGGTGGCAGGGTAGGGGATCATGAGCCACTTTCAAGAGTGGATTGTGAACCACTCTCATTTTTTGAAGTCAAGTCTTCTTGTAGACTCAGGATTAACGCCTGCTTGAAAATGTAAAATAGTAACATTTTATATATCCTTTGTTTCTATGGGGCGGGGGGCGGGGGGACTGCATGGCAGCACAGTGGTTATTAAAGTAGCCTCATAGCAAGAAAGTTTGGGGTTCGAGTCCCAGGTGGGACGAGACTTGAACAACTGGCCTTTCTTTGTGGAGTTTGGATGTTCTCCCTGTGTATGGATGAATTTTCTCTCCCACTCCCCAAAAACATGCATGTTTGGTTGATTAGCCTGAGCATGAGTGGTGTGTGTGGCCTCGTAACAGACTGGTGACCTGTTTGGGGTGTACCCCACCTCTCGCCTGAAATCAGCCGGGACCATGTTAGGGGAAAGCGGTTGAGAAGACAAAACAAATTTCTGTAGGCCTGCTTAAGGGCGAGTCACTGCCGAATTTTCCTGACTTGAAAAAGATATGGATTTGCTGGATTTGGCAGATATTCTAACTTTTTGAGAGAAAATGCAACAAAGTTAAACTTTTAGCTGAATCTTTGTTTCGAGAACGCACGCTGTTCTAATGCAGTTGGTACCATTTTACTTTTAGATGAAGGTTTAAACTTTGACTGTCAGGGTTTTTGGATGGGGGTCGGACTGCAGGACATCAAACAAGGTTTATTAACTCAGTTCAGGAAAGTCTGTAAAGCAAAGGGTACAGGATTGACTCAGGATTTTAAAAGTTCAAATAATAACAAAGTTCAAACATGGTCAGGGAACTAGGGAGACCTGGCTGGAAGGGGTGGTATGACCCGACATGAAAATCTGGGATGAATGCCCTTAATTAGCTGGTAGGGTGCACAGATGTGTGGAATCAGGAATCATCCTCAGGTGACCCTAATCAGGATGATTAGGAAGATCCACGGCTCCCTCTGGCGGCCGGTGAGAGATCCTGACATTGACGTGGTTTAAACAAAAAATACCTAATGTGTTCATTTGGATCCTTTTGCTCCGAAATTCTTTTTTAAAAAAGCAGATCCATAAGAATAAATATCACTTTAAAACTGTTATTTAAACCCAAATTTAGCATAGTTTAGTGTTATTTTTGCAGCTCGGTATAATTACAAAGCAATCTCAAAGGGCGTCTCACACACACACGCAGACACACACACATGCATGCACTTAATCAGACGGAAACACACTAATGTTGAGAAAGTTTTAAAGGTCAAAACTTTGGAACGGGTTTCTGTTCTGCGTATTAACCACGCTCTTGTCTCGCGCTGGACAGTCACATTCTTCAAGAAGAGATTTTCAGTCTCAATGCGGACCCGCGACAGACTGGCGACCTGTTCGGGGTGTACTTGCCCCTCGGCTCGAATCAGCTGGATTGGGCTCCGGCACCCCTCGCAACCCTGTAAGGGATAAACGGTTAAGAAGGTGACTGACTAACAATTTTATACCCTTATAAATCTAAAAACCCCAAATTATTGTCCGTTTTCTGCATCGCTCTTCCCTAACAGGGTCTCGGGGCGTGCCGGAACCTATCCCAACTGATTTAGAAAGGCAGGGTAAACCCTTAACAGGTCGCCAATATGTTGCGGGGCCACACACACGCCACCATCCACACAAATACTCATTCCATGGGGCAATTTTATAGCGGCCAATCAACCTAATGTGTATGATTTTGGAGGGTGGGATGAAAAAAAGAGAAAAAAGGAATTCATCCCTCAGCAGGAAAATTTTTGTGCTGCATTGTACCACAGCAGGCTGCCATGACGGCGCCAATGGTGGGAGAAATAGGGGGTTAAGTGTCTTCCCCAAAGACACCTAGACCTGGAGACAACCTCCACATAGAACGGTAAAACATGCAAACTCCACGCAGAAAGGACAGTGTTCATGGTCTCGTACCCACCTCGTACCACTAGCCACCGTGCTAGCCACCATGCTAACCACTGTGCCACTGTGCCGCCCTCCCCTAATTATTAAAATATTTAACTCAGAGAAGCTGATAATCAGAAAAGTGATCTTATTCTCCAAAATGAGAGCCTGGAAAAAGGTGAATAGAGCTGTTTTAATTAGAAGTATGAAACATTAAATGAATAAAAATGGAATAAAATCTGTCCCATGAGAAAAAGGACCGGGGCTCTTTTTCTTTAAATGCTCATTTATCTCTCTCTTCCTGGAAGACATGTCTGCAGTGATCATTACCCAGATCTCTCTTTGAAAATATCTTTCTGTCTTCTACATAGAAAGATTGATCAGGACTACATTTCTTCTCATTTGAACTCATACTTAAGAACGAGTGTTCTGATTCACACAGGAGCTTTGGAGTGTGTAATGATTTCCAAGGTTGTCTGGCTTTTTCATCTGTGTAAAATTGGCAAATCGTCAAACGGTCTGTCGTAGTAAAGAGAGAGCTGAGCCGAAAAGCAAAGCTCTCAGTTTACAAGTCGATCTACGTTCCTACCCTCACCTATGGTCACCAGCTGTGGGTGGTGACCGAAAGAATGAGATCGCTGGTACAAGCGGCCAAAATGAGCTTCCTCCGCAGGATGGCTGGGCTCTCACTCAGAGATCGGGTGAGGAGCTCTGCCATCCAGGAGGAGCTCGGTGTCGAGCCGCTCCTCCTCCAGGTCGAGAGGAGCCACATGGGGGATTCAGGCATCTGGTCAAAATGCCCCACGAGCGCCTCGCGGGCGAGGTGTTTTGGGCCTACCCTCTCCATGGTAACCAGGATCTACGTTCTATCCTCACCATTGTAATCAGGATCTACGTTCCTATCCTCACCATGGTAACCAGGATCTACGTTCCTACCCTCACCATGGTAACCAGGATCTACGTTCCTACCCTCACCTATGGTCACCAGCTGTGGGTGGTGACCGAAAGAATGAGATCGCGGTTAGAAGAGGCCGAAATGAGCTTCCGCCGCAGGGTGGCTGGGCTCTCACTCAGAGATTGGGGGAGGAGCTCTGCCATCCGGGAGGAGCTCGGTGTCGAGCCGCTCCTCCTCCAGATCGTCTGGGCTGCCCGTTTGAGGCTGTTGCCCCCGCGACCCGACCCCGGAACAAGCGGAAGATGACGGAACGGAAATTTGGCAAACCATCCAGTGTATTTTGGAATAGGATGTTGTCCTAGGTGGGCGGGAATCTTTTTGGGGTCATTGAACCAAATGTCAAGTTCACAAAGGGCATGGTGACAAAATTTCAAGTCTTATATTATTAACTACTTCAACATAGTTGTCACTTAAACCAGGGGTCCCCAAAGTTTTCTGCACCAAGGACAGGTTTAGTGTCTGACAATATTTCCACGGACAGGTCTAAAGGTGTAGCAGAAAAACCAAACAAGACCAGCCTGAAAAACTGTTTTTTTAAATAAATAATAACAAACTTAAAACCACTTTGTCGTCACGAGAAAATTTATTAGCAGCGTCTTTATAACGTAGACACATTCTGTCTGCTCGAATGCACACTGGTTGCTATGGTAACGGTAAACATACCTTAGAATTAAATGACATCACAAAAACAAAGTGAATAAAAATACCAGTTAGGCTCCTCACAGTGAGACTAGATCAATCAGAGTTCTGAGTTTGTTTTGCTGGAACCAGACAGTCCCATTTTGACCTGAAACCTGAAGAGTGTTTCTAAGGTCCAGTCTGCTTCGTAACTCTGTAGTAAAAAATCTTTCTGTAGATCTTTGTTTTTTCTTATTTTACTAGTTTAGGGGTTTAAATGGAACAAAATGACGTGAGTCATTGACGGATGTAAGGAAGAAAATCCGGGGACTTTTCAAATTAAAACATCATCATGGCTCGAATAATAAACCAAATGGAAAAAATAAACGTTATATCTTCTTTCTGGTGAATGGTCATTTCAGCCACGGACATTTGGGCCAAAAACTGCAACCCAGGATATTTGAGCCACGGGATACAAATGACTAAAAGCAATTATTTTCTGTAGTGCAACTGTTTATTTACAATAAAATATCAGAATTTTTTTTAAAAATGTCACAATTTTTTACATAAAATATCACAATGTTTTACATAAAATATCACCATTTTTTACATAAAATATCACAAATTTTCAAAATATCACAATTTTCTACATAAAATAGTTTTTGGCCCAAATGTCCGTGGACAAAATGTCCTAGATTCCTTCTTTCTGTGCGGCCCGGTACCACATGACCCACGGACCGCTACCGGTCCACGGCCCGGAGGTTGGGGACCACTGGCTCAAACCTCAATCAGGTGGAGGCATATTGTTCAAGACCTTGATGTCAACTCATTCTTGAATTTTCTTTAGCTAGTGATACATAATTCATTAGAGTAACTTGCTGAACAACCCTTCTCACCCTCTTTCTTTTTCCTCTGCAGGACAGTGCTCATCTCTTTGACCTCAGTGGTGGTTCTGGTGATCAGCACAGACTGGATCAGCTGGGACAACCTCAACAGGGGCTTCCTGCCAAGCGACGAGGTCTCCAGAGCCTTCCTGGCCTCCTTCATCCTGGTCTTCGACCTTCTCATTGTCATGCAGGTAAAAACGCTCCCCGGTGGCCAATTAAAAAAAAAAAGGATGGAGCTGGGACATCTCTTGGCTCCGTCTACTCACCAGTTCTTCGTCTCTCTACTCGTCCAAAGAGCACACAGAGACTTTCTCATCACTTTCAGTTGGCACAAACACACACACATTACTTTTTCTACTCTTTCCCAGTTCTAGATTAGACTTGGGGGGTTGCCAAATGTGGGGTTACTGACCAGGACAAGACGCCATAACAACAGACAAGCTGACAAAGGAGTGAAGAAAACAATGGGGTATAAAACATAGGAAAAGATGAGATTCTGAGGCAAACATTCAGGGGAGGCAATACGGACCGGGTGGGGAACAAGTCAGGACAAAGAGAAAGATTTACACAGATCTACAAAAACAAAGTACTTTGTATGTGTGAAGGTTTTTTGTGCTGCTAATTGTGTATCCGTACACAGATGAGTTATTCGGCCTCGTTAGTGGTCATTAGAAGACAAATATTTGGTATCTCCTAAATGTCTGTCTAAGCTGTTTATTATGCTAATTACAAAGCAGAAGATCTTAAAGTGTTAGAAATACAGCATGCTGCAGAAACCTGGCGAGGTCACCATTAATTCCCATGGTAACAGGAGCACTTAAAAGCGTTTCTATTCTGTATTTATTGAAACCATTCATTATTCTAAGAGTAACTCGTGCTGCGTTTGCTGCTAATTACTTCCCACTTGTGATAGTTTGTCCTTTAATTTACTAGATTATTGCAACGATGTAGATGTAAAAAGTACCCCAGCTTTGTACCCCACTTCCAGCCATAAATTGTCTGGAAGTGTCTGTTTCGACCTCGATTTTGACCCCACCCCACGGCTCACGTCGCCCCAGGATGGCGTGGACCAGTAGAACATGTCTGTTTAAATCAGGGCTGGTCAAACTTTAATACACGCTTCTATAGTTTGACAAATTAGCTGAACTGTGAACAGATGCATGATGAGTTTTGGTAAACCCCCTGTTAAACGAAAAACATCTGCCTCTACCAAGGAGGTGTGTGTCTGTTTTTATAAGAACAAAATAAAAAAAGTCATGGGTGGATTTTTATAAAAATTTCAGGATAAACCCTCGATAAAAAGATGAAGAAGTGATTAAATTTCAGAGGTGATCGGGATCACCATTTGGATCCAGGAGTGTTTTAAAAGTTCAGTTTAAAGTCTAAAGTTTTATCACATGCTGGCCATTTAAGAGGTGGAGCAGAAGACACTGAAACTGGTCTCTATGAAGAGCTCAGGATGAGTCAAGTTCCTATTGGTTCTTTTAGTTTGTTCATGTGCACCGATTGGCTGGCAGGAAAAAGGGGGTGGGAGAAACTTGCAGCTATTGTTTTCAGTTGATAATTAATGAGATCAGCACCAGCTCAGTGAGTTCAGTTGATAATTAATGAGAATTGCATTTATTTCTCTTTGATTTACCTGTACATGCGACGCATTTAAAAGAAAAAAAAAAAAAAGGGTTCGGATTATTTTATCTTCGTGCATACCTGGGTTTTCCTATAAAACTATTCAAATTGACAATATGTGTGAATCAATCCCTCAATGTGGGTCGTGTACATATGGGCAGGTTGGTAATCTGCACCCATTGGCTGCCAAGAAAAAGAGGCAGCCTTTTTCCTAGACCTCGATGGAGGTCTGCACTGTCCAAGCGTGTTTCTAGTTTTTTTTTAACAGGGACAATGCAGTCAAACGTGGAAACAAGCACCCAGTGTTTTTCATTCCACTTTTCTTTCGCTTTCTATTACAATGCATGTTAGGTTGATAGGCCGCTATGAAATTACCCACAGGAATGAGAGTGCGTGTGTATGGTTTTCTGTCGCCACAGCAGACTGGCGACTTGTTCTGGGTGTACCCTGCCTCTTATCTGAAATCAGCCGGAACGGGCTCTGGCACCTCCCCCAACCCAGTTAGGAATAAGCGGTTCAGAAGACGATATGAAACAAAATGTCAAGGAGAACCTCAGTCTACTTGTTTTCTTCTCTAGAGGAAGACCATCTGCAATTGGAAAGACTTTTTGGGATACCAGGGTTTATAAACATAGGCGCCCATTGGCCAACCTGTGAGTTACAACTCAGGAGCAACACAGGTTGTAACTCATGAGTTCAATGAACACCTGCTAATGCTCCTCCTAATGCTCGACCCTCCACCCCGCAAAAAAACATGTTCCTCTTTTCTCAAACATTCAATAAATACAAGTTTTATGATCAATTTGTTTTATTTAAGTTTAAATTAAAGCAGAACAGCCTTTAACTGCTGATGAAACCCCACAAACTATTGACTAGCTTCAGCAACAACATCAAGAGAAACTAAAAAGAAGCTTCAAAGTAAAACGAGCGTCTGGTGGAAGGTGATAAGGAGGACGGCGACTGGATGACCCACACGTAGAACATCTTTAGGATGCCACAACAGTAAAAATCATTGCTTCAAAAAGAGGTTGGTTACTCTTAAATATTTTTCCATTTCAAATGTGAAATTTGTGCAAAAGATTGATATTTCAAACTAAAAATGTCAGGGGCTGTTTTTACCCTGCAGAGCATGTAAAGCAGACTATTGACATGATGACGCTCTACATGAAATACAGGGATTATAAAGTTTTATCGTGACAATACAACGTTTCGGGGAGCTATCAAGGTGCCAAACATGATCCTCTTACCTGCCACCAGAGGGAGCCCTGGACCTTCTCTCACCATCCTGATTAGGGACACCTGAGGGTGATTTGTCACAACACAAATATGAGTATGTTCTTGATTTGACCAACTATAGTTTAAAAACTGGGCAACACGGTGACGCAGTGGCCTCAAAGCAAGAAAGTCAGGGTTCAAATCCTGGGTCGGGACAAGGTTTGGACCTCTGGCCTTTCTGTGTGAAGTTTGTATGTTCTCCCTGCGTATGTGTGGGTTTTGTTTGGGTACACTGGTTTCCTCCCACTATCCAAAAAAACATGCATTTTAGGTTGATTGGCCACTATCACATTGCCCCTAGGAACAAGTGTGTGTGTGAATGGTTATCTGTATGTGTGTGTGTGTGGCCCCACGACAGACTGGCGACCTATCTGGAATGTTCCCTGCCTCTTGCCTTGAATCTGCCGGGATAAGCTCCGGCACCCCTCGTAAGGGGGGACAGCTCAGAAGATGAAAGAATGAGAAGCAGTAGTGGATGTCCACCCAGTAAGTAGGTAGGGCGACCGCCCTGTAATCAGAGGGTTGCCGGTTCGATCCCCCACCAGGCATTCATGCCGAGGTGTCCCTGACCAAGACAGCGAACCCCCAATTGCTCCTGATGGTGGATTGCACCTTACATGGCAGCATCCCCATCAGGTATGAATGTATGTGTGTGTGTGTGGGTCAATGTGAGCTACACTGTAAAGCGCTTTGAGTGCCAATGCAGGTGGAAAAGCGATGGACAAGTAGAGTCCATTTACCATAAGCTTTTATCTTTAAGCTTTTCCCCAATAATGTAATGAAAATAAGTCAAACCGTGACGTAAAAACTGACGAACATTCCAAACCATGAACCCTATTTCACACGCTTTTTCACCTCTTTTCCACACTCTACATTCCTCAGGAGAGTTGGGCCAAAGAACTTTAAATCCACAAAGAACTGTGACCTGTGACTTCACTATTCTTTTCAGGACCCTTTTATTTTCAAACAATAATTTTAATTTGCATGTTTATCTTGAACAAACTTTGAAGCCACATGTGCTTTCTGGTAAAACTCACGGGATTCTCCAGCCTTGTGAATAGTACAAAAAAACCCAGGAGTGTGAGCTTTATGGCTGTTTGTAAAACTTGTTTTTATACCAGCTTTTTCATAACTAAATAAAAACAGTAAACTATAGATTATAATAATAAAAAAATATATATACTGTATATGGGTATAGGGTGGCTGGGATCTCACTCAGAGATCGGGTGAGGAGCTCTGCCATCCGGGAGGAGCTCGGTGTCGAGCCGCTCCTCGTCCAGGTCGAGAGGAGCCAGATGGGGTGGTTCGGGCATCTGGTCAGGATGCCCCCCGAGCGCCTTACGGGCGAGGTGTTTCGGGCATGTCCCACCGGGAGGAGGCCAAGGGGCAGACCCTGGACCCACTGGAGAGACTATGTCTCACAGCTGGCCGGGGAACGACTTGGGATCCTTCCAGGTGAGCTAGAGGATGCGGCCGGGGAGAGAGAGGCCTGGGCTACCCGTTTGAGGTTGCCCCCGCGACCCGACCTCGGAACAAGCGGAAGATGACGGAACGGAATGGAACTGTCTATATTTAGGGCTGGGACGGCATGGTGGCGCAGTGGGTAGCACTGTGGCCTCACAGCAAGAAGGTCATGGGTTCGAGTCTCGGGTGGGGACGAGGCTTGTAACACTGGCCTTTCTGTGTTGAGTGTGCATGTTCTCCCTGTGTCTGCGTGGGTTTCCTCCAGGTACTCCTGTTTCCTCCAAAGACCTGCATGCTACTAGGTTGATTGGCCGGTGCCAAATTGCCCATAGGAATGAGTGTGTGTGTGGATGGTTGTATGTATGAGACCCCGCGATAGACTGGCGACCTGTTCGCCGTGTACCCTGCCCCTCGCCTTGAATCAGCTGGGATAGGCCCCGGTACCGCCCGCAGCCCCGCAAGGGATAGACAGATAAGTCAAAATATTTAGGTCACATTAAACTAAACTAGCCTCATTATTACATGTCAATGCAGCTGTTGATTTGATTTAAAAAAAAAAAGGGAAATATGCACATAAACACAATTTTCTGGTTTTACGACAAACTTTTTAGCCATAACAATTGTGCCTCTGAATCCCATCCATGCTCATGTGGCTCTCCTTTCTGCCTAATGACGGCCCTGTGGATATTAATTAAGTCCTTTTCTTTAGCTGCAGGGTTGCTGTAGCAGCAGAAGTTGTGCTATTTAGACCTTTCTGCTTGAAAATAATGAACCTTCTAGATAAATACAACAAGATTACGATGGCAGGATGAACTAAAGATCATCCGCATGGGAAACTGTGCAGGTGTTTTACACACAACAGACGCTGGAATCCGACGTGTGTTTGAGAAAAATGCAAAAAACAAAACTCAATCGTTAAGAAAAAAAAAAGCATGATCTGAAGCAAATCCAGGCAGGTCATTAGCCAGGGCATTAATTAGCTTGAGAACATCTCCACTCATCTTTTCTCATGCGTGGAAATGTGAGATCAGAGATGACGGTATTCTGACCGAAGCTGTGAGACCGGCCGTGCAACTATTTGAGCTAAAAAAAAACGTAAATTACCGTAGTAAATGTGCTTGATTGAGAAATGAACATTATAAACATATGCTGAGTGGAGAAGGATTTGTGGTATTCTGTTTTGTTCTTGTTTTGCAGAACAAGGCAAGAGCAACAAGCCAGGCAGGTCACGCACTGTGGAGTTTATTGGGCATGGACTCTTTAAGGCCCCGTCCACACGTAGCCGGGTATTTTTGAAAACACATATCGGCTGTCCTCCGTTTTAGGAAAACACTCGCGTCCACACGGAGCCGTATAAATACGCTTCTGAGTGCGGTTATGAGCATGCCAGACCAGTAGTTGGCAGTATTGATGTAAATGTAAGTTCTGAGTTATCCAATCAGAGCACCTCTGTCGTCATTTCCGTAAAACCTGAAACATGGCGCCAGGCATCCCGTTTGTGTGGACCGACAAGGAGGTGGAATTGCTTTTAAAAGTTGTCATCGACTATAAAGTTAAAAAAACACAGAAAAATATAGACGATCCAAACAAGGACGCACACAAAAGACTTATGTGCATTACTTGTCGCAGGTGGTGACGCATAAAAACGCAAATCTCCGTTTTCGCACGTCCACGAAAACGCAAAAACGGAGTTTTCCAAAATCTCCACTTTGGCCGGAGTTTTTAAAAGTGCCGGTTTTGAGTGAAAAAAACCTCAGTTTTTGTGTGGACGGCCAAAACGGATAAAAATATATGCGTTTTCAAAAATACCCGGCTGCGTTTGGACGGGGCCTTGAAGAAAGACGTTTTCTGCTAAATCAATTTGTTTTGGGTTTTTTATCAGATTTTAATGTTATTCCCGCATCAAAAACACACTTAAAGTGGTTTCCTTTTTCAATGTTTAAGTATTTACCAGCATCCAGAGTTCAGATAATATTCTAATCCCAGGTCTGTCTTGGCCATGGTTTGTTCCCCGCCACGCCCACATTTGAACGTAATCAGGAAGTTTTTTTAATGCACGTGCTCTCTTCATACTTGGTGCCAACAGAGGTGCTGTTTATATGTAGACGCTTCAAATGAAGACTGTAAAAGAATATGCTCTAGCTTAACTAACATAATACGATTTACCGGTACATTCTATTTGCTTCCTTAAACTAGAGAAGCACTCGGAGAGCACAAACCTCCATCAAGCTCTGCAAAGAGACGGTGGCCGCGTGGTTAGCGCGTTCGCCCGCGGACCGGAAGATCGCGGGTTCGCGCCCCACGGAGAGCACGTCTAGGGTCCTTGGAGAAGACACCTAACCCCCGCTTCTCCCACCATTGGCGCCGTTGAAGGGCAGCCTGCTGCGGTGTAAGGAGTGCAGCAAACAAATTTCCCCGGTGAGGGATGAATAGAGTAATTAAAGAAAAAAAAAAAAAAAAAAAGGACCCAGATTTTTTTTCTGTTTTTCCTGTCAGCCAATCGAGTACTTGCACGTGACGTCACCAACCCTGAAGTCGTTCATTTTGGAGGCATCACTGAAACACAGATAAAGACAGAAGTACAGATAGCGCAGTTTTTTTTTTACATCTTTTGGTCTGATTCAGTGGTGTGATTCACTTCGTACGTCATTAGCGCATAATGTCAGAAAAAAACGTCTGGTCTTGGAGCAAAAAAAAAGAGAAAATATCAAGAAAAACTACAAGTCATACAGTTCAGCCTTTTTTGTTTCACCTAGAAATAAAGCTAAGGATAGTGTTAAACATGTAGGTGGTATACGTGGTATGTTTCCCTCTAAAAAACAAGTTCATTTTTTCTGTAAAAATGGGGGTAAATCATCACTGATGAAGTGTGTGGAGCAAATACGAATGTTGCCCAAATTTTTTCCAGTCAAATTTTGATCCAACGCTGCGTCCAAAGACATATTTGTTTCTCGGGCAATTCGAACAATTTTTTACACTGATTTTATAATATAGCTAGCAAGCAATAGTAATGCAACTCCTTATCTCGTTCGGATCGATTATAGCAACCCAATACACGACAGAAGTTGACCATTTTTTATTTGAAAACAAGAGTATCGACAGTTAGGTGGTGGCGTCTTGTTTGTTTACATCTATTTCCAGGTTGATGACGTTACGTAAAACCCAATGAAATGTCGTTTTTTTAAAGGACCGTCTCTTTTCATCCGCTCCAAGACAAGCCGATTTTTCTGCCATATCATGTGAATGAAGTGGAAAACTAAGTGAATCTTTTAACAGCACTTTAAGATGAAAAAATGAAAAAAACTACTTTGTTGTCGATAAATTCTAACCGATGGAAGCCTCCCTAATGGGCGACTTTCGGGGTTTTGTCACGTTGGTGCAAGCACGCTATAGGTGCAGATAAATAAACCAACAGAACCAATAGGAACTTGACACATCCTAAGGTTTTCATAGAGACCAGACTTCCAATGTCCTCTGCTCCACCTCTTAAAGTGCCAGCGCATGACAAGACTTTAGACTTTCAACAGAACATTTAAGACACTCCTGAATTCAATGTAATCACCTCTTCATTTTTATTTGTGGAATTATTCGGAAAATGTTATGAAAATCCATACATAACTTTTTGAGTTACAGTGAACCCTCGCTACTTTGTGGTTCGACTATCGCGGCTTCACGACTTCACGACAGAAATTTTCAAATGAGTCAAAATGTAATGAACATCCTTGTTTTCTGTGAATTTTTTTTACGACATCTAATAATATTGTTTGTTGCAACAATCCCATCTGAAATAAACCTATCCTCCAATAAAACAAGCATAAAACAGCGTAAAGCAGTTAAACTATGTATTTGAATTCATAACTCGCATGTAAGACAGGCTGTGATTGGTTTCAATGCTGATAGATGACCAATGAGCTTCCAAGTTTTGTAATCTAGCCTATGATTGGTGTTTTGACAGCTTCTCCGACCCGCAACAGCTTCTAAACACTGTAAACATTGCATCCCTACTTTGCGGATTTTCAGCTATCGCGTCTAGTTTTGGAACCTATCTACCGTGATACAAGAGGATTCACTGTGTCTTGTTCGCACATGTGCTCTCCTCATTACGTAGTGAAAAAATCCGGGGGTTACTTCTTCTCAGGTTTGGTTAAATCCAATATTTGCTTCAACTATCATTCATTAAATAATCTCACCACCCGGTCTTTCTTGCGTGTGCAGACTGAAGAGAGAAGGCTGGTGATCAAAACTACTAAATATTAAGCATACCAAGCATTTGAAATACCACCAGGATTCAATCATTTTCTCAATGTCCGATATTTATTCCTCAACATTAAAATCTAAACAGATGCATCTGGGTTTCATTGTCCTCACAGAGCACACCTACGTCTCTCTGTGAGGTTACAAAAGAGACAACACCCAATACTGAGATTGTCAGATTTATTAGAAAAACAAAGCTTATGAATATTCATTAATTAAGGACATCCTTTTTCTGTTTCCATTGGTTGTTCGTTCTCCTCTTCTCAACTTCTCTTCTTGCAACCAGATATTTTCCATTATCTCCTGACAAACAGACAGATCGCCCCCCTATGTTCTGGTGTTAACTGGTTTAAACTGGCCTGACGCCCTTTTCCTCAGACAACCTTCTAGAACTCACAGCAGCAAGCATTTATTATCAAAGCACAGCCTCAGCTAAATAAAACATTCAAAATCATATCTTTATTGAATAAAAGTAAAATGTTAATCTTCTTAAAATATAAAAAGGTAAAGAGTAAAATATCAACTTTCTTCAGAAGCTGCCTTGGCGGAGGCAACAAGATTTACGTTGTGTCGGGCCTGTGCCCGATCCAACATCAATTGAAACAGAATAAATGCATTTTAAACCTTATTTCTGGTTAATTTTTCATTTTGTACCCTCTCTTTAATTATAACAGAAATCTGATTTACACAGATGTTCCAGTGCCAAATTTCTACTTTTTTTCTTGGCATGAATAGTAACTGTTTCTTATCTGTGAAAGACCCTGGAAAAAGAAACACACTATCTTAAAAAAAAAAAAAAAAAAAGAAAAGCCAGACAAAGAGAGAGCTAAGTGACAACACGGCACAGTGGCATCTTCTAACTGCCAGTTTGATCCGGTTGTTGATGTTCTTTGACATGTGGAAGTCCCAGGGCACACGCCTGTACACACACGCATTGTGATATACAGCCTTGTGACACCATGTTTGACCTCCAGTCAGAGTGTGAGGAGATCCCACAGAGACTTAATACCAGCTAATATGAAAGACTTGAGCGTGGAGCGTCCAATAAAGTGTGATACATCGTTGGCATTTGTCATCGTCAGTGTCTCACTTAAACGTGTTCAGGTTTCGTCTCCTGCATCGCAGCTGGAACTGGACTATCATCTGCTTGTGTTGCCATGGTTTTCCTCTCTTCCTTCTTCTGTTTTAGGATTGGGAGTTTCCACATTTCATGGGTGACCTGGATATGAATCTGCCCGGCATGTCGACGACACACGTGAAGGTCAAGCTTCCCGTCTGCAAGCGTATCTTCAAAGAAGAGTACCACATTCATATCACGGGTAAAGTCGGCCACAGCTGCTGCTTGTAATTGTTTTATAAGGAGTCTTTCATCTTCACCACAAACCTACAGACACACATTGATTAAGTGGCGGCGAGGAGTCAAAACATGCACACGGGGACGCACGTTCGGCCTATTTATGGGGATGAATTGTGATTCCAAAACGTGCTCTGGCTGCTCTACTTTTCTCCTTCCTTTTTTTTTTCTCAGACTCTCTTGGTTAAAACCAGTGGTGGATGAAGTACTCACTTTTTGTACTTAAGTAAAAGTACAAATAATTAGGCAAAAAATTTACTTAAGTAAAAGTAAAAGTACCAATAAAAAATCTACTTAAGTAGAAGTACAAAAGTAGTTGGTGTAAATTGTACTTTTTAAGTAAAAAGTAAAAGTATTCTATCATAATTCAAATGTTATTTGTTGTGCTATAGGGTGTCACCATGGTAACCAGGATTAATACTCTGCAGGGGCGTGATAAAATAAAATAAAAGGAAAGGGGACAAGTCAAGCTATCCCCTAGAAGGGCCAGTGAATGGACCGCCAAAATGGAGGAAAATGACACTTATTTTTTAAAATGTTTTGGGGGGGAGGCCACCAGTCACTATATATTGGCTTTGTCAAAGCCCCACCTCCCTTTGGAAAATTCTAGACCCACCCCTGCTCTGTGTAATGATGGCTCAACTTTTTATTTAGAAGTAAACACAACGAACAACAATCTTCTGACTCTTTTTTTTTTTTTTTTTTTTTTTTTAATTACTCTATTCATCCCTCACCGGGGAAATTTGTTTGCTGCACTCCTTACACCGCAGCAGGCTGCCCTTCAACGGCGCCAATGGTGGGAGAAGCGGGGGTTAGGTGTCTTCTCCAAAGACCCTAGACGTGCTCTCCGTGGGCGAACGCGCTAACCACGCGGCCACCATCTCCACATTTTTAATTTGTGCTATATTTGATGTTAGATTTTTGAATGAATGGAAAATGTTTCTCGATTCATGACTTCTTCTCCCGATCAACTGCTTCTTTTGATTTTGGCGATGCGGCTTCAAGATGCGCAAAAAAAAAACTGTGTATTTTTCAAATTCCTGAACGAAAATGTAACAAAAAATGTAAAACACACTTTTAAAAAGTTGCAAAGTAAAAGTACAGATATTTGCTCTAAAAATGTAGTGAAGTAAAAGTAAAAGTACCGGTCTTAAATTTTACTTAAGTAAAGTACAGATACACAATTTTTTTTTACTTAAGTACAGTAACGAAGTACATTTACTTCGTTACGTTCCACCACTGGTTAAAACTATAAACCCTGACCACCTCCATGACCTCCTCTTTTGGCCTGAAAAAATATCGGATTCACAGACTGATGTAAAATATATTTTTAGCCATTCATATTTATAAAATATTTCCAAATGGTTGCTTTCTTTTACGGCTTTTCCGTTGGCTGTGCTGCCCTCCAAACGTGTTTGCGCATCAAATCATTAGACCAATCACATTTCAGCCGATATTTGTTGGCAGGTGGGTTAAAATCAGCAGAATTTTCGTAAAGATCTTTGGAGTCCATCTTGATGGCTTTCTACAGACACAAAATGAAAGACAATAAAACTTTGGCTTCGGCCAATCAAATTTTGAGTAGCCCTAAACTTCCTGAAGATCGACCAGTCAGAGGACATCCTTGCTGTCGTCGAGCAACATGAAAGCAAAAAAATTCTGTTACAGTAAAACTTTTTTGTCTGTAAAAAAAAATTGAAAGCAAGCAAATATATTGGGTGGCTTTTCTTTTTCAAAATAGGATCTTTCTTAAGAAGTTCAACAAAGTAAAGAACTCTGAGTAGCATGAGACGAGGCAGGTGTCTGCATGTGTGTTGATCTATTCCTACATTTTTTGGAAGTGTGTAAGGACTTTAGGGATGATTTTGTTTGTCACTGCTGGAAGCTACTGGAGGAGACCAAGAGGCAGACCCCGGACCTGCTGGAGAGACTACGTCCCACAGCTGGCCGGGGAACCACTCAAGATCCTTCCGGGTGAGCTGGAGGATGCAGCTGGGGTGAGAGAAGCTTGGGTCTCGCGTCTGAGGCTGTTGCCATCGCGACCTGGCCCTGGATAAGCGGAAGTCGACCGAATGGAACGAACCACTGGATGTAGCGTTGATATTTTCACGGCTGGATTATTTGAGTAAAACAGGGAAGAGGGAGGAGAGGGTAACTCATTGGTTAGAGCGTTCGCGCGTGGACCGGAAGTTCGCGGGTTTGCGTCCCACAGAGAGCACGTCTAGGCTCCTTGGAGAAGACACCTAACCCCAGCTTCTCCCACCTTTGGTGCTGTCAAAGGGCAGCCTGCTGCGGTGTAAGGAGTGCAGCACACAAATTTCCCCGGTGAGGGATGAATAGAGTAATTCATTTTTTTTTTTAAAAGGATTCTAGAGCCATTTTTTTGTCTTAAAATCTACAACAAAGACTTACTGAGGGGTTGATTGACCTAGAGGTAGGACTATTGAAAGTGTAAGATACACGGTTCATCATTTGAACAGCAGCAGACATACTGTATACAACGGCTGTGCAGCGGGAGTGTCACGCAGGTGGCATCGCCCCATCTCAGATCCCTAATGTTCTCTTTCCCTTTAAAACTGTCTTCCTGGTCTCTTCATTCTGTTCTGCCATGTGCACACGTTCTTTCAGAGTCATCAAGAAAGGAGAAAATCAATGTTCCTGCGCTAAATGTTAAGCTGTTGGAACGCTCAGTGATTTTGCGAGAGGTTGTTAACCCTAATGCATCGCGTGTCCATTAAGCGTGATGGAAATGGCCGCATTGCGACGTGATTGGTTTAACTAAGAGCTGATTAACATCATATCTAGTAGAGGAGAAGCGAACGGTGTCATGCATACCTGGAGAGACATCTGCCTACTATCAGTCAACTTGAAGAGATGGCTTTCCCATGCTAATAAAGCGATGTCGTTAGGGGAAACGGTGCAGGAAGGAGCACCTGTAAATGGATCGGTGTCTCACTGCATGTTAAACGAGATGGATTCCTGATCAGTGGAAGTGATAGCATGTCTTTTTGGTATTTAATCATTTCTCTGTAAACCTTGTTTGAAGGAGACTGGGTATCATTGGCGTACACACGTGCTGGATTATCTGACAGTAACCCATGAGTTTCGACATATGGCTTGTGGCCAAATTTGGTTTGCACTGGGGCAAATAGGAAAAATGATTATTATAAAGAGAATGTAATCTTGTTAATAAATGTACACTCAACAAAAATATAAACGCAACACTTTTGTTTTTGCTCCCATTTTTCATGAGATGGACTTGAAGATCTAAAATTCATTCCAGATACACAATATTACCATTTCTCTCAAACATTGTTCACAAATCTGTCTAAATGTGTGATAGTGAGCACTTCTGCTTTGCTGAGATAATCCATCCCACCTCACAGATGTGCCACATCAAGATGCTGATCTGACATCATGATTAGTGCACAGGTGTTCCTTATACTGCCCACAATAAAAGGCCACCCTGAAATGTGCAGTTTTGTCTCACAGCAAAACGCCACAGATGCCACAAGCATTGAGGGAGCGTGCAATTGGCATGCTGACAGCAGGAATGTCAACCAGATCTGTTGCTCGTGCATTGAATGTTCATTTCTCCACCATCAGCCGTCTCCAAAGGCGTTTCAGAGAATATGGCAGTACATCCAACCGGCCTCACAACCGCAGACCACGGTTAACCACACCAGCCCAGGACCTCCACATCCAGCAGGTTCACCTCCGAGATCGTCTGAGACCAGCCACTCAGACAGCTGCTGAAACAATTGGTTTGCATAACCAAACAATTTCTGCACAAACTGTCAGAAACCGTCTCAGGGAAGCTCAACTGCATGCTCGTCGTCCTCATCGGGGTCTTAACCTGACTTCAGATCTTCGCCGTAACAGACTTGAGCGGGCAAATGCTCACATCCGATGGTGTCTAGCACGTTGGAGAGGTGTTCTCTTCACGGATGAATCTTGGTTTATATTGTTCAGGGCAGATGGCAGACAGCGTGTGTGGCGTCGTGTGGGTGAGTGCTTTGCTGATGTCAATGTTGTGGATCGAGTGGCCCGTGGTGGTGGGGTTATGGTATGGGCAGGCATCTGTTATGGACGAAGAACACAGGTGCATTTTATTGATGGCATTTTGAATGCATAGAGATATCGTGATGAGATCCTGAGGCCCATTGTTGTGCCATACATCCATGAACATCACCTCATGTTTCAGCAAGATAATGCACGGCCCCATGTTGCAAGGATCTGTACACAATTCTTGGAAGCTGAAAATGTCCCAGTTCTTGCATGGCAAGCATACTCACCGGACATGTCACCCATTGAACATGTTTGGGATGTGCTTGACCGGCGTATACGACAGCGTGCACCAGTTCCCACTAATATCCAGCAACGTCGCTCAGCCATTGAAGAGGAGTGGACCAACATTCCACAGGCCACAATAGACAATCTGATAAACTCTATGCGAAGAAGATGTGTTGCACTGCATTAGGCAAATGGTGGTCCCACCAGATACTGACTGGTTCTGAGTCCCCAGACCGCCAATAAAGCAAAAACAAAATGCACATTTCAGGGTGGCCTTTTATTGTGGGCAGTATAAGGAACACTTGTGCACTAATCATGATGTCAGATCAGCATCTTGATGTGGCACACCTGTGAGGTGGGATGGATTATCTCAGCAAAGCAGAAGTGCTCACTATCACACATTTAGACAGATTTGTGAACGATGTTTGAGAGAAATGGTAATATTGTGTATCTGGAATGAATTTTAGATCTTCAAGTCCATCTCATGAAAAATGGGAGCAAAAACAAAAGTGTTGCGTTTATATTTTTGTTGAGTGTAACAATTTAAGCCATGGGTGTCCAAAGTCGGTCCTCGAACGCCGGTGACCTCCATGTGTTCCCGGTTCAATACAGCAGATGCACAGAAAGTAAAATCAACAGCCAATAGAATTTGGCAAAATGACTCAATTAACTGGATCAGGTGTGTAGATGCAAGAACATATGGAAAACCTGCAGGACACCGGCCCTCACGGACCAGATTTGGACACCCCTGATTTAATTTTTACTCACTCTATTCATCCCTCAGTGGGGAAATTTGTGTGCTGCACTCCTACACTGCAGCAGGCTGCCCACGACGGCGCCAATGGTGGGAGAAACGGGGGGTTAGGTGTCTTCTCCAAGGCCCTAGAAGTGAACTCAGTGGGATGCAAACCCGCGAACTTCCGGTTGACCTCAGGTTCGTGGGTGGACGCTCTAACCACTGACTGCCCTGATTTAATTTTTTTCTTTTTTTTTTTTTTACTCACTCTATTCATCCCTCACCAGGGAAATTTGTGTGCTTGGTGGGAGAAACAGGGGTTAGGTGTCTTCTCCTACAACCCTAGACGTACACTCTTGGGCTTTTTTTTTTTTTTTTCCAAATAGGACCTTTCTTAAGAAGTTTAACAAAGTAAAGAACTCTGAGTAGCATGAGACGGGGCAGGTGTCCACATGTGTAAAAAACTAATGCTGAATCATGACTAAACAGACTGGACTAACGGCTCTTTTGAGAAGATGGGATGCGAACCCGCAACCTTCCGGTTGACTTCCAGTCCACGGGCGAACGTTCTAACCACTGAGCCACTGTCTCCACCCATTGCTAATATTTTCTGTTTAAAACCTTCATAAAGTTCTATTTTAAGACCACATGCTGATAAAGTGTGGTTACTTCCCCTCTAACTCATGTGGTGTGTGTCTCTGCAGGTAAGTGGTTCAACTACGGCATCATCTTCCTCGTCCTCATTCTGGACCTGAACATGTGGAAAAACCAGATCTTCTACAAGCCCTACGAGTACGGACAGTACGTCGGGCCTGGTGAGAAGATCTACACGGTGGAGGAACCTGAGACGCTCAGCCAGTTTAACCACAGCACCCTCACCTACGAGTGGCGCTCCACCAACATAGACCCCAAGACCAATCTGACGTATGAGAAACGAGACATGTTTCTCCACAGCCGTTATGTCGGGGCTAGCCTCGATGTTAAATGCTTGGCTTTTATCCCGAGCCTGGCTGCATTTGTTCTCTTTGGTTTCTTCATCTGGTTGTTCGGACGATTCCAGGACAGTGAGACTTTCACAGAGAACCCGGACAAGTCGTACGAGAGAATTAAGAGGAAGTCACCGTCGGAGTATAGCAAGGAGATGGGCGTGACTCCAGAAGAGATTCATGTGAACATGACTGAGAGTTTGAAGAAGGTGGGAACACCAATGCTCCTGTCCGTAGATGGACCTCACTTTGGAGCCACACCCTCTACAAACTCTACCATCTCTATGGATACGCAGGAGACGCATCCGAGCATTGTGATCGATGCGTCACTGGATGAGCCGGCGGTCTCTTTTGATGTCAACCGACTCTCACCGTAACGCTTTGAAAGGTTGGAAGCAAAGATGTAGCGGGTAAAAAGAAGACGTAGAATCCTGCTCGGTGATGCAGTTGTAATCTATTTTTGTAGAACCTTTATACAAGCTTCTCCATCAGTGCTGCAGTGATCACAGGACGTCCTCTTAAACCTGAAGGATATACAGACCCTTTCCAAATAAAAAAAAGTTTATTTATTTTTATAATTTTATTAAAAAAGTTCAACTTTTGTCAATATTTGATTCAAAATTTTTAAACAGGAGAAATGTGTTGTTTTTTTTTAGGTAATCATTTTCATCTCAAAGCAAACATAAACATGGTTCCTTTTGTTTGTTCAAACATCCAATATTCGCCAAAAAACGCTTTTAAATAAAAAAATAAATAAAAGAAAAAATTAAATATATCTTTATTGATTCCTCACCGGGAAAATTTGTGTGCTGCATTGCACCGCAGCAGGCTGCCACAACGGCGCCAATGGTGGGAGAAATGGGGGGTTAGGTGTCTTCTCCAAGGACCCTAGAAGTGCTCTCTGTGGAACGCGAACCCACAAACTTCCGGTCCGCGCGCGAACGCTCTAACCACTGAGCTGCCGTCTCCTACCATTTACCGTAATTTCACGGCCATTAGGCGCACCGTACAAAGGCGCAGCCTCAGTTTTGTGCGCCATTGCTGTATTTAACACACATAAGGCGCACCGTACGAAAAGGCGCAGTCTCAGTCACACACCGCCTTACAACAACACACACGCAAGCATGCAAATGTGCGTATTAAAAAATAGATCGGGAGCAAAACTGAGTTTGGTTGTGCTCTATTTAAGTAGTAACGATACTAAACAAGCACATTACCGGTAATAGTCTTTATTCAAATCCGTCAAAGTCCTCATCCTCTGTTTCAGAATCGAACAGCTGCGCAAAATCCAACAGAGCATGTCCACTTCACTCCTCGCTGTCAAAGTCACTGTCTGTACTGTGCGGCTCCTCAGAAAGGATACCAGCTTTTGAGAAAGCTCGGATAACAGCACCAGCAGACACGTTAGTCCAAGCATCTACAATCCATTGGCAAACTGTAGCGTAACTCGCCCGGCGCTGCCTTCCACCCTTCGTGAAACTGTGGTCTCCTTCGGTCATCCATCGCTCCCACGCCGCTCACACTTCACTCTTTAATGTTCTCATGCCTTTTCTTTCAGGTCCGCCTCGCGGGCACCGCGTTTTCTTTTAGGTCCGCCTTTTCTCACACACAAGGCGCACCGCAGGAAAAGGCGCACCGCTCATTTTGAAGAAAATTTGAGACTTTTAGGTGCGCCTTATGGCCGTGAAATTACGGTACTCAGTTTTAGACAATATGGTTGCCCCTCCTTCTCTCGTTACCTGCTTAGCGCTACTCAATCATCATGTACACGTCACATCGTAAATCTTATTAAAGGTCACAAATGTAATATAAAGTGCAACATTTTTAAAAGAAATTTTTATTTTGGTGCAATTCATATTTAATTGCCACTCCCTGTTGGGACTGAGCATGAGCAGAGCACATGCACTAAAACACTTTCTGTTTTCAACAGAATGTGGGTGTGGCAAACAACAGGAGGCATGGCCAAGAACAACCTTGTGTTCAAACAGTTTTCAAATATTAAACAGCTGAGTTGGCAAATTATTTAAACATGAATGAATTAAATAAAGTTCAAACATGGCAGAAACGTCCAAAATGTTCATTTAAAATCCCCATTTGTATATATTTTTTAAATTATTTTGATATAAAAAGCTTGTCAAAACACAAAAGCAAGAGTTCAAAAAGTCATAATAACCTTAAAAATGATTTTTTTTCTCAGTCTTAGTAGAAAAAAAAGAAAAAAAAAGGAAAACAAAAAACGTTTAATTAACTATCAATTATTTAAAAATGAGTGTTAGAGGCAAAACATTTAATTGGCGAGTCCTAAATTTAGAACTAATGGAGGTTTGGCTTTTTAAACTGATTGAGTTGGTCCTAACGTGCGTCAAACTCGTTTTAACTCGCGGGGCGACATGGGATCGAAATGAAATGAACTATAACGATATGTCAAACTTGTTTTTCTTCATGTCTATTTGGCAAAAAAATAGACATATTAAAATAAATATTCAGGCTCATTTAAGTGCTTTCTGTCTCTCTGATCTTCAAAAGTACTTGTACATTTTCATATGTTAAAAAAAAACATAATTTACATAAAAAAAAATCTACGTTTCTACCCTCACCATTCGTCACCAGCTGTGGGTGTTGACCGAAAGAATGAGACTGCGGATACATGCGGCCGAAATGAGCTTCCTTTTCAGGTTGGCTGGGCTCTCACTCAGAGACCGGGTGAGGAGCTCCGCCATCCGGGAGGAGCTCGGTGTCAGGCCGCTCTTCCTCTAGGTTGAGAGAAGCCAGATGGGGTGGTTCGGGCATCTGGTCAAAATGCATCCCTAGCACCTCGCTGGTGAGGTGTTTCAGACACGTCCCACCAGGAGGAGACCATGAGGCAGATCCCGGTCCTACTGGACAGACTATGTCTCACAGCTGGCCGGGGAAAGAATTAAGGATCCTTCTGGGTGAGCTGGAGGATGCAGCTGGGGTTAGAGAAGCATGGGTTTCCCGTCTGAGGCTGTAGTCCTCGCGACCCGACCCTGGATAAGTGGAAGACGACGGAACGAAAAAAATGTTGAAAAATGACAAAAAAAAGACTTTTTATGTTTACAAATTATGGTACATTTTTTATTTAAAGTTAGAGTAAATTTAATTTGATATAAATTAAAACATTGCTCAGTTTTACGTTTATCATCCTTTTTTTATAGTTAAGTTTGATTTTTACTCACTTCCTCATGAGGGTCACATATGACCGTCAGAAGGGCCAATTTTGGACCCCGGTCCTTATGTTTGACACCCACGTTGTAATATTTTGGAAAGGGTCTGTATATAAGCTCTCAGACGGCACGGTGCTCACTTGGGTTTTGCATTTTAATAACTAACTACTCTGTGCCTACAATCAGAGAGGTGTTTCTACATCAGGCTGATCGTCGTGCCTTGATATTTCATAGATTTATATACAAACACATTCTAACAACCTAAACAGCAACAGGTAGGAACATGGAAGGTGTAGTAACTGAGTTTTTTGACCTGTTTTATCTTCACGTTTTTTATGTTTAATTTATTTTCACGCTGCATTGCTCTAAATCTGCTTTAAATGTACATCTCTTGTTGAAATGGCATGATTATTGGCATCAATGTACTCTGATGACCTTTTCATATCGGCTCACTTGATATCAGTTTCAGAGATAATAAACGCAATCAGCGGAGATGAAATGGCGAAGCAACAAGCTGCCTCCTGATTGCTGATGTGGCGGCTGCTTCTTCGCTGAATACCAACAAGAGTCACAGAAACACTTTGCCCTTGGCTTAAACAGTGCAAACTCAGGGCTCCTTATTTTACGTTCTTGGACGGTGCCGGGCACGTTACTCTAAATCTGTCATACGTTATATGTTACTGGTCACAAAAAAAAAAAATATATTCAATTATAGTCTATTGAAGTTAAAATATGTGTTTGGTTTGATCAAATATCAAATATGGCTTCCATAAAGTAGCTAATCCAATTGCCTTTAGATTGATGCTTCGTTGTGGATTCGTTTACGTAACTTTGACATCACAGAAGTTGATCTTTCCTTTAGAATATTTTCCAATGAATTCAAAGGCACGTTCACGTCTCACACATGTACAGCGCTTTAACAATGTGTACCCCAAAAACAGTCACTAAGTCACGAGGTGGAAATGTAGGACCCAGAAGAATAGCCAGTTTTAACTAGTTTGTTGTGATTAATCAGGGGTTAGGAAAGAGGGGTTGCCTTGTGCAGCCTAGAAGCTGGGCAGGGGTGTGTATCCTGGGCAGGACAAAACACAGGAGCCACAAAAGGGGAACCATGAGGCTGAGGAATCTGACCATGAGACTGAGGGACCAGACGTGGAGGGATGATCTGACAATGGAGTGATGGACACCAGGGCGAAGACGAGACACAGGTGCAGACATCAGGGATAGTCAGTTGGGACCTGGTGTGCTGAATTAGGATGGGAAGGGGCAGGATTAGGAGAGAGGACCTGTACCAGAAGTGAGTGACCTCATGACATACTATACCTAAAATTCTCACATAATCAAAATTTTAGTCTAAACAAGAAACCAAAAGTATGAAATGCAGAGATTAGTCAATGGAAACAAACAAACAAAGGACTAGATTAGAGCCGAAAAGACTCATAAACTAATATATTTTATGAGTAACGTAACTTTTGTAGGGTACAAATAAAAATGGGATGACAAAGCCTGCGTGAAAAAAATGGCGGCATTGGCAACGAATCTTTAATTTTTTCATGTCGCTCTTTAGCGCTGAACTTGTGTTACTGAGATTACAACAAGCACCGACTTTTTTCCAGTCATGCATTAAATTACTGCATTACTGAAAACAGTAAAATACCACAGTAACGTGTTACTCTCAACACGGATCCTGCGATGTTTAACTAGTAAAAACAAAAAAAATTGAATTAAAATGTAAACACATAATTTTTTGTTTTGTTGCTTGAAAATATTTTTTAATCCTTGACAGCTGATTCAAAAATTTTATTTTTATTTATAATCGTGTTCATGAATAATTTATTTCTCATAGAATAAGTATTACCTAAATTATGACTATACCGCTTGCGTTACATGTACTCGCAACATTTTAGCTAAAAAAAAGTAGCCCGAAACATTTGTGACCAAAGACGCCACATTATGCAGCATAATAACCTCAAGCAAACATGTACAATTTTCTTTGTTTTTAAAGTGACTTTTTGTCCGTTTAAAATCAATTAGATCTTTATTAAAAAGATGGACTTTGTAAAGCGCCATCAGAGTGTGAGCGTGTGTACACATGTACATGTACAGTCGGGTCAATAAGCATTTGCTTTCCCTGTGATGTTGCAAGTTTTTGAAATTGTTATGGGCGTTTTGAAATTTCAGCAGTGGTGCATTTTCACTCTTAAAGACGCAATTAAAAAAAAATGCGGAACACTAATCGGAATTATGTTTTAACAATTTATTTGTATAATGCTGGGTCAAAAAATATTTGATCCACTGAGTAAGGTATTTGGTTGAGTAGCCTTTCTGTGCTAGGTTGTATTTTTACTCTAGTTCTTCACCAGATTTGTGCACACTGCATGAAAGATTTTTGCCCAATTCTTCACACAAATCTTTTCTAGATCGGTCTGATTTCTGGGCTGCTGCTGACAAACACAGATTTTAAATTGGACACTGGCCAGCCCACTCCAGAACCTTGATATGCAACGTACAATATCACTCCTTGGTTATTGTAGCTGAGCCACGTCTATCTTAAGCATTCTAACCAAGGAAATATGGTTCTAAGGCTCTTGTCATCGTCTTCTTCAAATTTTGCAGTCAATCTAGTGGCTGTGTAGAAAAACACCCTAAAGCATGATACTACCACCCCCATGCTTCTCACTGGGGATGGTTGTAATAGTTTTTCCTCCAAACACGGTCAGTTGAATTACCAAAAAGTTTTTTCTTGGTTTCTTTTAACCACGTGTCTCCTCTGAATAATCCAGATGGTCTTTGGGAGACTTCAGACAGGCCTGGACAAGCAGAGAGGCATTCCATGCCATGCGTAATTTTAAATTATATCGTCTCAGTGTAAACGGTGGTACCAGCTCTTTTCAGGTCATTGACCAGACAAAATTTCAGACCCCCTCATTATTTCCAAGAGGAGAAACTTGCAAAATCAAAACGAGTGTCCTATCGGTGTGTATATGATTTAATACACATTAAATTATTCTCTTAGCAAATAATCGGAAAAATAAATGAGGATTCAACATCTTTAGACGTTGCATTCTGACCTTTCTGGTTTGAAACGTTACTAAAACCTCTTTTATTCCTATTAATAAAAAAATAATGAATGCAAAACTGTTAAAATATGAGCACTGATGGGACTTTTCTCTTTGAGCTGTGAGTGTGTGGATGCTTGCCAAGCGTGTAGGCTGTGCTTTCCTGCTAAAGTCAAACTATTTAGCATAAATGTTCTTGAGCTTCTGCTTCTGTAATATTTCTTTTTCTCATTAAAGTTTTGGCAGACTGATGAGATGTTTCACCAAAGGCCCAAACCTGTTTGGGATCTAAGATGTTCCTACGGGAGCTTTTTGTGTTTGTGTTGTTTTTACTGTGTTGTGTTGCCAAGCAGACATGTCCCTCAGTTCTTTTGGATTTTTTCTTAAAGCCAGGGAGGTCGTTTTTAATGTGCTGTACATCTGTTGGTTCTTTTTATTAACCAATAAACAAATGTATTTGTTACAAACTACGTTTCACCTGATTTTTTTTAGTGTTTTTATTTAATAATATGTGAATCAATCTGAAAAAGGAAACTAATCTTAAGTGATTTCCGCTAAAGAAAGAGCGAAGTTTTTTATGTTATATGATTTCTTAGTAGTCGCTAGGCAACGATACAGGTCAAGCTTCTCACAGCTACTGACCCAATTAATGTGGGCGACACGAGATATGATGACACTATCTTCACAAGGACACTGGAAGATGTGACTAGCATGTAGGGCACCAGCTCAGAGAGTCTGGTTCATGCCAGTAGGAAACTTGTTCGGTTCCCGAGCAAAGCGTGTTTATGAGCATGTGTGTGTTTAAATTAATATAGACTGAATCGAAAGACTAAACAAATAAGCTCCATGTCGGAATTAATCCTCATTGTGACGTCAAGACTTCCCCACATGATAGCAGACATCAATAAAGTATTACCGCCCCCCCCTTCCCAGTATCACCACTGTTATTCTAAACAACTTCACACACAGTTAATTAGACCGAAACAAACAATCAGCTCAAGTAATCAGTAAATTAAACAAAGCCAGGACATCTGCATTTTATGAGTGCAGTGTTTTGATTGGTTTGTTCGGCATTTTAAGCTCACTAATAAAATAAAGTAAAGGAATGACTAGCGGCTACTGTCCTGATACCCTCATTTGCCAACAGAGGGAGTCCTGGACCTTCCCTCATCTCCCTGATTGAGACATCTGAGGGTGATTTTTCTGATGCCGCCCACTTGTGGACCCTGCTGCCTATTTCAAGGGCAATCATTCCAGACATTCTCGTCAGGTCATACCATCCCTTCCAGCCAGGTTGACCGATCCCTGGTTGACTGATCAAGAAACACATTCTGAAACAATAACTTCTTTCCACGCCACTAAAACATTATGATTTCCTTCCACGGCATTACTGGACTGCCATTCTCAAATAAACCATGTTTTCTGTCCTGCATTTGGGTCCTCTTCCTTCCACCTGCACCCCCACGTATCGACAGCTACGTCACCGGAGCTGAAAACGTGTTTCCATTTCGATACCATTCGGGGAGTATAATGGTACAGCGCTCCGATGTTGTAACAACATAACTTTAGTTAATACAACTATATAAAAAATGAAAAAAAGAGTTGAAAAATTAACTGAACAAAGTTTCCCTTTGGAAGGTGTTTGGCCTCAAATCAGAGTGGCTTCTTCAGTTCTGTCCAACTAGAATCAAGCTCGCTGTAAACAACCATCTTGCTGGAGTTTCACTTCTCTTATGTCCAACAATAGACCTTGACGACTGTGTCATCTCCCCATGTCCTTCAGCTTCGTCACGTGTCGTGGGATTCTCCTTTGCTAAATGAGGCCTATTGTGTGCTTTTGGGTAGGGATTCCAAAACAGGATTGTAGATGAAGACTTATTTTTACCTTAGGTGGTGTTGGTGATCTCTTCCAAACGTATTTAAAAGTCAGGTAGTGTTCTTTTTAGTAATAACCGAGTACTGTTCCACCTTTCTGCAAAACCGGTGTTCTGTTGAGCTGAGTTACCAAGCAAGTAATGCTGCGCAGCGCTTTTGCGAATACTGAGGACTCAGAATCCACTTCCTTCTCCCATCCTCTCCATCTCAGCTCTCCATCAAGTTAAGCTACCTGGTTCTTCTGCACATGCCCATGACTCAACAGAACTCTCGCCCATATTGAACCATATTAATTTATCAAATATATACTGTAACTGTAGAAACACATCTGATAAAGAAATTTATCTATTGAGTTATGCTACCCACGGTATCGTCAGGTTTAGAAAGAATTAATCAAACAAAGGGATAGGTTCTCCTCTCTGTCAGTCTGTTAAATGAACCAATCAAAGAACTATGAGCTGATCTGTAACCCCGCCCTCGATCCTCCTACTGTTTTCACTGCTGAATTTTTGGGATTGTCGCCATCATGACTTCGGAAGCTAGTTCATTTTCTAACTCTAGTGCCTTTTTAAAAGAGAATTTGACATCGTTGGTTCTACAGAATTTGTTTTCTAAGCGTTCTGTAGAAGAAAAAAAGAGAGTGAAGGACCTTGGACCGGATAAGTCGGATTTGACTGTGTAACAAAAGACTGGAGATCGCGGCCGCTTTCATGTGAGAGGATTTTCCCTGGTTGTCTATGAAAAGTGGCGGTGGCTAACGGGATGCCACTGATCAATATGCTAAAGACGCGAACAATAAGGTGTTTGTAAAACTTGTAATGTGGAATAAAGTGAAACGAGGTTTCAACAACTCATTTGGTTCTCTGTCAAGGTAGCATGAATCAACAGGGTGAGCTGTCGAGAGGAGCTACACCTTGAAAGAGGCAGCACAACTAGACAGAACATCGGGTACTTCTTCCTCCTCGTTATTAAACCAAAGTACTTCCTCCTCCACACCATCACAACAACATTCCAGCACCACACCTGGATCCTCACATGTTCTTTTGTTGAAATGAGGACAGACAGCTTCTCAGAGGTCAGGGTTGTAGGGGTTTCTCAAACAATCACAACTTGCAGTCCCCAGAGGCTGCTTCCTATAGAATAATGGCTTTTCTTATTTTCCATAGTTTTATAGACACACTAACAAAGATCCCCTCCCCGCTCTGTGGATCTGTCCTGATCTTTGTCCTGCTTTCTTTAGTAGCTACTGTGTCCAGTCATGGGAGAGATGTATACCTGATTCAATTAGAAGTAACATGCTATCAACCACATTCCTTTTCACACAAAGGCATGGCCTTCTCCAGTACTCGATCATCTCCCTCCACTAATTAGCATCTTTTGTTATTCTTCGTCCCTTAAAGATCAGCTCCTTTTGTTTGTCCTGGTGAATTCCTGTAGCTAGACAAGCAGATTGAACGGTTCCCTGGAAAACAGTCCCTACTCAGTATGTACAATGTGAGATGTATTCAATTGAATACATGCGATATTTCACATTGAACGTAAATACACACACCTTATAAAAATATGTCATTATCTGTCGTGATCCCCTGAACTCCTGCCAGAGGGAGCCCTGGGCCTTCCTCATCAGCCTGATTAGGGACACCTGAAATTGATTTCTGATGCCACACACCTGTGGATCCTGCTGCCTATTTAAGGGCAATCACCACAGACGTCCACGTGGGGTTGTTGTCATCCTTCCCAGCCAGGTCCTCCTGGCTACCCGACCATATGTTATCTTTGAACTCTGTTACATCATTTGGATCCTGAGTTAATCCTGTGCCCGTTGCCGTACAGACTTACCTGAGTTGTGTTCAATAAACCTTGTTTTGATGTCCTGTATTTGGGTCCTCCTCCTTCTATATCACAACATTATCATGGCCATTTTATCACCCTGTTTTTTATCCACAACGTCAATCTTCATTTTAAACAAAATGTGAACAATTTTTTTTACATAACGTCCTTTTCGGAGTAAATTCTACTTGAGTTCTCACTTTGTCTTTTAATGGTCCAATGGAAGCTCTTAGTTTGAGAAGCTTTTTGCCCAAAGGCATATCGTTCCTGGTAAAGAGACGGACAAGGTTTTTGGCCTGCCGTCTTTGTCACATCTGTAGCTCTAGCCAGTTGTGCTGTGTGGTAAGGGTACGTATACAATAGCGAAAAAGGACAAGAATAATCTAGTCTGGTAAAAAAAAAAAAATCAATGTCTTTACAGTGGGACACATCGTGTAAGAATATATTGCCGGTTCATTTTCATTTCAATACAGTTATTGTTAAATTTCAACATTTGACCTGTATAACCACACAAGAACCGGCAAGATCTGTATCTATAGCCTGTCATTTTGGGGTTTAGGATGTTTGTACCTCTACCCACTTTGTTGCCAAAATCGGTCACCTGAACAAGCCTCGGCTGTGTTTTTGTCAGGATGTGGGGATGTGGAAGGAGGAGGACCCAAAAGCAGGAGATAATAGGATTTATTTAACAGATATAAGGCAAGTCTGTAAAGCAAAAACATAGGATTAATCACAAGGAATGTCTTTAAGTCCAAAAATATAACAGACTTAAAAAAAAAATGCAACTTGGTCGGTCAGCCAGCCAGGAGGACCGGGCTGGGATGGATGACATTGACCCGACATGGATGTCTCTAAATAGGCAGCAAGTAAATGATCCACAGGTGTGTGTCATCAGACTAATCCCCCTCAGGTGTCCCTAATCAAGGTGATGAGGGAAGGTTCAGGGCTCTCTCTGGTGGCTGGTGAGGTGATCATGACTGATTTTGTGTTACGTTAAAATCAGAAGCCTATGTGCTTCGTTATTATTGTAATGCCCACTCAGTACCAGCATGTTGTTGCTCTGAGAATGGTAATTGTGGCATTTATGAAGTAAGATCACTGTCAAAAATATGGGCTTATTTGGTGGAATCTGTGCGGGTATAAGTCTAAAAGCTGTGGGTATGAGTAACGTTTTGTGAATACAACTCTCATTTGCAACGACTTTGAAACTTGCAACGACTACAAATCCAATTCTGTGGGTATAAGTAAAAAAGATGTTGAAATGTTACAGATGTTGGAATCACACATACACCTTTTTGATAGCGATCTTACTCCACAGACATTTAGGTCAGGGTACAACCTCTCCTGGCTCCTACCAGAACTCCTAAAGTGTTACTTTTTGTGTGGAAAGGCTGGTAGAGCGATACCAGTTTAAATCTCAGCTGTATGGAGAAAAATCTATAAAAGCCGACAGCTGAATGCAAGTAAAGAAAATTTGAGGTTGGAAATGAGAGATTTGAAAAGGAACAATGACAATAGTGCTTTCTTTTTCAGCTTAATTAGAAACGTCTTCTATTTTTGAGCTGTAAAAGGAATCAAAAAGAGGGTCTGATTTCCATCTCTGACAGATAAAAGTTCCTCAGCACCACATTCTTCCTGAATTAGGGGTTGGTAAAATTGTGGTCGTGGCAAGGCCTTTTAGGCTATTAATCTGGCAAATTCTAATTGATTACATACCAGTATAATTAACTATAGTCCACTTCCTCTTGATAATATACTATAAATACATTTCTCAAATTTTCCTTCAGGGGATAAATAAAGTATTTTCAATTTAATACTGTAGATGATGAAATGATGATGTTTGCAGATGACATTGTGATCTGTAGTGAGAGGAGGGAAGAGGTGGAGGAAAAGCTGGAGAGGTGGAGGTTTGAACTAAAAAAGAAGAGTAATGAAGATTAGTCAGAGTAAAACAGAGTACATGTGTGTGAATGAGAGGGATCCAAATGGAAAAGTGAGGTTACAGGGAGAAGAGATAAAGAAGGTGGAAGATTTTAAGTATCTAGAATCAACAGTCCACAGCAATGGAGAGTGTGGAAAAGAGGTGACAGAGTGTGTGCAGGCAGGTTGGAACAGGTGGAGAAAAGTGTCAGGTGTGATGTGTGATAGAAGAGTTTCAGCTAAAATGAAAAGAAAAATGTACAAAACCGTGGTGAGACCAGGCATACTGTTTGGTCTAGAGACAGTGCTTCTCAATTATTTCCTGTTGCGCCCCCCCCTAGGAAGAAGAAAATATTCCACGCCCTCCCACCCCCCACTCTCCGCTGTGACTATATTTAGTATCATTTGTCCATGAAATTGTTATAAGCAGTGGTCCCCAACCACCGGGCCGCAGACCGGTGCTGGTCCGTAGGTCATGTGGTAGGTCATTATTGCCATTTGGTTTATTATTCGAGCCATAATGCTGTTTTAACTTGAAAAGTCACCGGATTTTCTTCCTTACCAAGACTCAATGACTCACCAATGACGCATCATCCCATTAAATCTAAACCCCTAAACTAGCAAAATGAGTAAAAACAAAGATCTATAGGAAGCTTCTTTGCTAAGGGGAATTACAGAGTTGCGAAGCAGACTGGACTTTAGAAACACTCTTCAGGTTTCAGGTCAAGGTGGGACTGTCTGGTTCCAGCAAAACAAACTCAGAACTCTGATTGATCTAGTCTCACTGTGAGGAGCCTAACTGGTATTTTTATTCACTTTGTTTTTGTGATGTCTTTTATTTTGAAGGTATGTTTACCGTTACCATAGCAACCTAAGTGCATTCGAGCTGTTTCCGTGTTATAAAGACGATGCTAATAAATTTTCTCGTGAGGACAAAGTGGATTTAAGTTTTTTATTATTGTTGATTAAAAAAGCCAGTTTTTCCAGCTGGTCTTATCACCTTTTGACCGGTCTGTGAAAATATTACAGTATCAGACACTAAACCGGTCCATGCGCAGAAAAGGTTGGGGACCCCTGGTTATAAGTACACCTCCCCCCAGGCGGGTGCGCCCCACTATTTGAGAAGCACTGGTCTTGAGTTACCATGTTACCATGGTGAGGGTAGGAACGTAGATCGACTTGTAAATCGAGAGCTTTGCTTTTTGGCTCAGCTCTTTCTTTACCACAACGAACCGATGCAGCGTCCTAGTTATTGCTGATGCCGCACCGATTTGCCAGTTGATCTCCCGCTCCATTCTTTCCCTTCTCGTGAACAAATCCCTGAGATACTTAAACTCCCCCACTTGGGGCAGGACCCTGCCTCTAACCTGCAGGGGGTATTCCACCCTTTTCCGGGTGGAAACCATGGTCTTGGATTTAGAGGCGCTGAGTCCGATCCACAGTCCATCATCGGCGACTGTTTCCCACAAAGTATAATCCCATCATGAATCCTCCCGTAGCTCGTTACAACCATGCCTGATAAGAATCATAACCACATGGTGTTGCAGGAAAATTTGAAGGGAAAATACTATAAATACATAAATAAAATACCTGCTGTGGGAAAACAAAGCAACTCCGTGAACACCTGAGGTCTTGCTGTTGCTTGTTTTTGTCTGGGAAAAGAAATCTTGTTGGCATTGAGCATTAGCCGTGTGACTGCGCTCTCCTCCGAAGTCTGCCATAGGGCTAAGAAATGAGATATTGATTTCTTGAGAAGGACCATGCTGTAATTGAGAAAAAAAATGTTGAAAGCAGAGTTTCAAAAATGTTTTCAGAGCCTACTTGGCTTGTGTTACCAATGTATTGACTGACTGTGATATGAGTGTCTGGACCAGCACGCCAGCTTCTAATAAAATGACCATAACAAAATAATCTACCAACAATTACTATCCTGTGTTGACATGGCGGGATTTGGATTGAAGGGTGCCAAACCTGGAAGGAAGACAAGAAAGAGACACAAGAACAGCGGATGACCTGACAGTGGAGAGGAGAACATCTGGCCAAAATAAGGGAGAGATAAGCAAAAATGGCAAAACAAGAAGGAAGAAAAAAGGGCCAGAATGAGTGGACCTACACTAAATGACATGCATATCATTGATTTTACTACATTGTTGGCACATTGTGCTTAAATTTAGAATAATTTCATTGTGTAAAAAAGAGCTTTTGTTAAATGTATTTTTTATGCCCCTGTTACCGATTCATGTCAATTGAAAGATGCATTTAAATTTTAACCAATCATATGCCGCCAGACAGAGCCCTGAACCGTCCTCATCACCCTGATTAGGGACACCTGAGGGTGATTTCTGATTCCACACATCTGTGGACCCTATCATCTATTTAAGGGCAAACTTCCCGGACTTCCATGTCGGGTCATACCATCCTTCCCAGCCAGGTCCTCCCAGCTGCCTGTTCATAACTTATCTTTGAACACTGTTACATCATTTGAACCTTTGGATCCTGAGTTAATCATTTCCTCTTTGCCTTTCAGACTTACCTGTCTTCAAGTAATAAATCTTGTTTTGTCCTGAATTTGGGTCCTCCTCCTTCCCCATCACAACAGGAAACTGATGGAAGAAACTGACTTGCTGTGGTGACCCTTGAAGGGAAATGCTGAAAGAAGATGTTTTAGGGCAGAAACTTTTACCTGACATTTTTAAAATGAGACATACATGTTTTTTAACGTGAATCTCTGACAATCAACATGTGAGCTCACCAAATCTGCTGTTGTAATTTTCTATAATAAATAAAAGTGTTTTTCCACCTCATCCATAAGAAAACCTTCCACCAAAAATGACTAACAATTAGTATTGCATGACTTCTTCATAAAGAGCTAGATTTAATTCCAATATGATTGGTCAGTCTCTATTGACATGATGGACGCCCTGATCTGTGGTCTGTTTTCAGTGTGAACTCGTTTTTTGGTTGGAACAATAATACAAAGTATTTACACCAGCCATTAATAATTTTTTTAGGCTTTGAAAAGATAAAGCGAAAACACCTGAAGCTCTATTATTTCACCTCAAGCTAAAAATAAACCAGACGAATCCCCAGAGGGGACAACCATCCACAGATCAGCTGGAGTCTCCCCTGCTTTTTCTGAGCTATCCTCCAATTAGATCAGTGCCTCATGTCTTGGCATGATCCATCACTCTGTGCTGACAGTGAAATTTACTGACCTGGTCATGTCCCAGACAGCTTGAAGGTTTCCTGCCAGCCTGAGATGGTCTTCTGGTCCCCAGTGGTCACAAGGGAACTGAATTCATTCCCATTCCTTCTGTGAGTGTCTGATACGTATACATAAGAAGAACATCTGGCTCAGATAAAACTCCCACTCTGAGGGCTGAAACCAATGGTAAGGGTTTTATAATAACAATGTCTGCCTGTTTTATTCCTTTGTGAATAACCACATTTATTTTATCTCTTAATAAAAAATCAAAGAATATTGAACGTTTCATGTCGATTTACGAGGAAATGGCTTAATTTATTAATGATTTGTATATTTGATTGTATTTAGATGTCATTTCACTGCATTTAAACTAATTGAAAAGTCAATGAAAGCAGCAGATATTGTGTTTGCAGATGACATTCTGATCCGTAGTGAGAGGAGGGAAGAGGTGGAGGAAAATCTGGAGAGGTGGAGGTTTGCACTAGAAAGAAGTGGAATGAAGATTAGTCAGAGTAAAACAGAGTACATGTGTGTGAATGAGAGGGATCCAAATGGATAAGTGAGGTTACAGGGAGAAGAGATAAAGAAGGTGGAAGATTTTAAGTATCTAGGATCAACAGTCAAGAGCAATGGAGAGTGTGGAAAAGAGGTGAAGAAGCATGTGCAGGCAGGGTGGAACGAGTGGAGAAAAGTATCAGGTGTGATGTGTGACAGAAGAGTTTCAGCTAAAATGAAAGGAAAAGTGTACAAACCGTGGTGAGAGCGGCCATGCTGATTGGTCTAGAGACAGTGTGGTGAGAGCGGCCATGCTGATTGGTCTAGAGACAGTGTCACTGAGGAAAAGACAGGAAGCAGAGATGGAGGTAGCAGAGATGAAGAACTGAGGATCTCTCTGGGAGTGACCAGGATGGACAGGATCAGAGGAACAGCACATGTTAGAGGTTTTAAAGTCAGAGTGGCCAGACTGAGATGGTTTGGACATGTGCAGAGGAGAGAGAGGACATCAGAAGAAGGATGCTGGGTTTGGAACCACCAGGAAAGAGGACTAGAGGAAGACCAAAGAGGAGGTTCATGGATACAGTGAAGGAAGACATGAAGATAGTTGGTGTGACTGAAGAGGATGCAGGAGATAGGATTAGATGGAAGAAACATACTTGCTGTGGCGCCCCCTGAAGGGAAATGCCGAGAGAAGAAGAATTTGTGCGAGACAAATGGGTAAAAAAATGGGATTCGTAATTTAAAGAAAATGAGGCACTCCGTTTGACATCATACATTTTATTCTCGGCCTTTAACCTTATTAATGGACTTTGCAAAGTTTAAATTGGACAAAATATACTTATTTAGCACGGAAAAAAATCTAATTAACTGTTTCATCATTATCATTACCAAGCTGAAAAGTTTAATCATCTTTTCTGCGGATTAAATTATTTTTTAAGCTTTTTTTTTTCACTCTGGGGAAGAAGAAAATGTGTTTCTGGAGCCTTTTGACCTTTTCTAAATATCTCCCGTTTCTGATGAGAATAGTTTGGATGGCGATGGTTAGAAACGTCCTCTGGTGTAAAAATGTTGGCCATGACTCAGCTGGTGGTCTATCTCCAGCTGTTCCACCTGTCAGCTTCTGCTCAGGTAGGACTCTGAACCTCAGTGTGAGATGATGAAAAAATAGATCCTTTGGGTTAAAATAACACTCAAACAATATTGTTTGCGGTGCCTTGCATTTTCACACTGCAAGCATGCATGCATACCACGCTTCATCATCCCAGCTCCATCAGGATGAAATCCATCTAGTCATCCCCGTCCAGGCATCGCTGGGCTGAGGAACCCCCCGTGTTTCCATCAGGATGAAAAACATCTACTCATCCCCGTACTGGACATCTCCGGGCTGTGGAGCCCCCGTGTTTCCATCAGGATGAAGAACATCTATTGACTTCTTTAGATATTTAGCTGTAAAGTAGAATAAGCTAATATTTAAACAATAATCTTTGACACATTGTTTGCTCGTCCCGGGGGAGGGATCTCTCTGTCACCTGGATCCCCATGAGGTTTCTTATTTTTTCCCCACTGATGGGTTTTTTAGGAGTTTTTCCTCACCGAGAAGGAGAGTCTAAGGGCATAAATGTGCCCTTAGTTAGCATTTGTTAGTTATTTTTCTTGCTGTGTATTTGTGTTAATACATTCCTCTTTTTCTTGTGAAGCCCATTGAGACGGAAATTCTGTGATTTTGGGCAATATACATAAAATTGAATTGAAATTGAATTGAATTTTAGTACAAGTAGTCCAGTGCACTACTATTGCCCTAAAGGACGGGTGTCAAAGTCCGGTCCTCAATGAAGGTTTTCATTGTGTTCCAGCTTCAACACAGCTGAAGCACATGAAGCGAAATCAACAACCAATCAAATTTGGCACAATGACTCATTAACCTGGATCAGGTGTATAGATGTGAGAAAAAAAGAAAACCTTCAGGACATCGGCCCTCGAGGACCGGACTTTGACACCTGTGCCCTCAAGTATCCCTTCAGCATGAGGAGGTTTATAAATACAAAGTTCCTTTGAACAACTGAGAAGTCTTTGTCCGTATCATCAAATAGAACCTACATCAGCGGCTATGTCTCTGCAGATGACCAGTTTGTCACGAATAAAAAATCAAGACAAAAACAAGTCAGAACCAATGTTCAATTCAATTCAATTCAATTTCATTTGTATAGCCCAAATTCACAGAATTTCCGTCTCAATGGGCTTCACAAGAAAAAGAGGAATGTATAAACACAAATACACAAAAAGAAAAATAACTAACAAATGCTAACTAAACAAGACTAGTACATTTATGCCCTTAGACTCTCCTTCTCGGTGAGGAAAAACTCCTAAAAAACCCATCAGTGGGGAAAAAATAAGAAACCTCATGGGGATCCACATGAAAGAGAGATCCCTCCCCCGGGACGAGCAAACAATGTATCAAAGATTATTGTTTAAATATCAGCTTATTCTAATCTACAGTTAAATATCTAAAGAAGTCAATAGATGTTCTTCATCCTGATGGAAACACGGGGGACTCCTCAGCCCGGAGATGTCCAGAACGGGGATGAGTAGATGGATTTCATGCTGATGGAGCGGGGATGATGAAGCGCGGAGGTCTCCTCGGTGTGGCCATGCCCAGGACAGGAACGCAGAGTCCTGGATGGGGCTCTCTCCCAGAGAGGAGGGAGAGAGGTGGACAACATGTGAATTGTATTGTACCAACTAGCAGTGTAATTCTAAATAAACAGACAATAGAGAACAATGAATGAGATAGAAAGCCAGGGGTTTAGGGTAGAGGGTTAGAGTAGGGGGTACGGGGAAAGAGCCAAGGCAGTCTGGCAGAGAATAGTAGATAGAATTAGAGGACAGAACCCCAATGTACCATACTTTCCCCAGCTTTTACTATCTAGCAGCCAACTAGTAATTATATCAGCTAATTGAATCTGTTTCTGTTCCTTCTAAGCTGCGCGCCTGCGCAATTGCGCACTGATCGCGGATTAATAGCGCACAAGAAAACCTATGCAGCGCACAAAATAAAACTCAATTTAAGCTAGAGATGGTAAAATGAGACAGAACTCCGCAGCATATCTCTTTCCTTTTTCTTTCTGACACAAATTGCTTCAAACCGCTGCTTCAGTGTTTGGCTCGTCACTGCTGATGACGTCACAAAAGAGTAAAAGTCTTTGCTCCGCCCCCTTCTGCTCAGGAAGCTTGTGTGTTTGCTCAGACACATAAAAAATTAGAGGTCAGGACCTCTAATTTTCAGTCCTAGAGGTCAGGACTGATTCAACAATGCAGAGTATCTTCAAGATATGGGAGAAACTTCAATGACCTTGATTGTCCAAAAAACCCAAGTGACGGTCTGGTCTGTCTGAGATGAAAGTTTACCTAAATGGTGAAAATATTGTCGGTCGTTCCAGTGTGAGAAATGTCTTAATATCCGTGTGGAATTTAGTCTCATTTAAAAAATTTGATAAACTATGTGGCTATAAGAAAGCAAGGACTGTTCTGGATAAGTGGCCCTGGATCTTTGTGGTATTCGGTCAGGAGGATCTGGCCTTTTATCCTCGATTATGTTACCGATAATATTGCCCATCAGTCATCTCTACTCACTCTGACTCTTTTATTTTCTTATTTCATTCTTCTTTCCCAATCAGGTGATTAAAAAGAGAGCTCCTTCCTCGGCAATCAGCGTTGCACCATCCGCCCACCTGGCCTTTCTAGGCGTACCAGTCTCCACCCCACTCAACATTGTCCTTAGTTGGATTGGAACTTCGACTTTCTTCCTCTCTCCACCACCAGGTCTAGATCCTGGGAATTTTTACGTTCTTCCACCTATCCTCATGGATGTTTCTCTTCAGATGATCATCGCATCGGAGTCTAAACAAAATCCTTCTCTTTCTGCCTTGATTGAACATTTGACGCAGCTATAGGAAGTGTACTGTGTTGTTTTGATAAGCCAACATAACAAAATATAGTCGATGTAAAAAAAAATCTCCTTACGCCAAACCTACTGTCCTGATTAACCAGTTAGACAACGAAACCTTGTACAACCCGTAAGATCCAGCCAACTTGGGCAATGGAGAGAAGAGGCATACTGGCCAATGGGATGGACGTCCTGAAATATAATGAGGAGTGGGGATATTGTCAGTTTTTACCCAACAGGTGGAGGCTACGGTGTTCTGCAAAATGTTCTTCTGTCTGCTTCTAAAATAAATACTGATAAAGTCTGATCATTTCTTGTTTCGTCTTGTAAAGGACTTGAGTAGATTTTTGGCTTAAACACTTGTACGAACAGAAGCCATAAATCGACCAATAAAATAAACTTGTTACTCGTTTTGCTCCGTCGTCTTCCGCTCATCTGGGGCCGGGTCTCAGAGGCAACAGCCTCAGACGGGAAACCCATGCTTCTCCCCGGACTCGGCTGCATCCTCCAGCTCACCCGGAAGGATACCGAGTCATTTCCCGGCCAGCTGTGAGACATAGTCTCTCCAGCGGGACCGGGGTCTGCCTCTCGATCTCCTCCTGTTGGGACGTGCCCGAAACACCTCACCAGCGAGGCGCTCGGGGGGCATCCTGACCAGATGCACGAACCACCCTATCTGGCTCCTCTCGACCTGGAGCAGGAGCAGTTTGACACCAAGCTCCTCCCAGATGGCAGAGCTCCTCACCCGATCTCGCAGTGAGAGCCCAGCCACCCTGCAGAGGAAGCTTGTTCCGGCCGCTTAAACACACGTACGGACAGAAGCCGTAAATCAACCAATAAAATAAACTTTACTCGTCACAGCTAAAATAACAAAAGTTGCAGATATAAATGTTTTAGTTATCAGTCATCTTGATGATTGAAATGGGGACTTTCCAGATGATTTACAGTTATTTAACATTCAGTAAAAAGTACTATACCTTTGAGGTGGAGTTCTCTTCCTTGTTGTATGGGCGTAAATACAGAGAACCAATCTGGATGTCACGAATTCCCCCCTACCACTGTCACTGCTTAAGAAATTCTGTTCATAAAAGTAAGAAAAAGCCATCAGGACAAAAAGAACCAAGCTGTTTGTGTATCTTTTAGGCTGAAACTTTTTGACATTTTACTTCTGCTTTGCTTCAGTAGCCATGCTCCCAATGATCTGTGTGGTCATTACCAGTGAATATAGGACAGGCAGGGAAGTGGACTCCCCGTGGGTTAAGGCATCTGTTGCAGGGTCCTTGGCACTGTCATGGAAAATTGGACATTTAAGAGCCAGCTGGAGGAGCCGTTTGCCCTGCTGAGCCACCACCTCTCAGGTACCCACTGGCTACTTGCCACAGCCAGCCAGAAGCTGGTGGACCAGAGAAGGCCAGATGGTGGCTCAGCTAACCTGGAAGCATCTTTTTCGGGCTACCTCATCCCTCAGATCTGGGGAACGAGTCACGAGTCCTGACAAACTAGGGTAAACGTTTTCAATGTGTGAGAAAGAGTAGGAGTGTGTTCACATCAAGGTGGAGTCTGTTGAAGAGGGAATAACCCGCTTACATGGGGTAATAAGTCTCAGAGTATATAGCTTACTATATAGTACTACCCAGTGGTGGATGAAGTACTCACTTTTTGTACTTAAGTAAAAGTAAAAGTACCAATAAAAAAAATCTACTTAAGTAAAAGTACAAAAGTAGTTGGTGTAAATTGTACTTTTTAAGTAAAAAGTAAAAGTATTCGATCATAATTCAAATATTATTTTTTGTGTTATAGGGTGTCACCATGGTAACCAGGATAAATACTCTGCAGGGGTGTGACCCCCCCTCTCCCGCCTCTTTTGGTCCACAAAAAAAAAAAGAATAAATAAAATAAAATAAAAGGGGACAAGTCAAGCTATTCCCTAGAAGGGCCAGTGAATGGGCCCCAAAATGGAGGAAAATGACACTTATTTTTTTAAATGTTTTGGGGGGAAGGGGAGGCCCCTAGTCACTTTATATTGGCTTTGTCAAAGCCCCACCCCCCTTTGGAAAATTCTAGATCCGCCCCTGCTCTGTGTAATGATGGCTCAACTTTTTATTTAGAAGTAAACACAACAAACAACGATCTTCTGACTCTTTTTAATTTGTACTATATTTGATGTTTGGTTTTTGAATGAATGGAAAATGTTTCTCATTCATTACTTCTTCTCCCGATCAACTACTCCTTTTGATTTTGGCGATGCGGCTTCAAGATGCGCTAAAAAACCTGTGTATTTTTCAAATTCCTGAACGGAAATGTAACAAAAAATGTAAAACACACTTTTAAAAAGTAGCGAAGTAAAAGTACAGATATTTGCTCTAAAAATGTAGTGAAGTAAAAGTAAAAGTACCGGTCTTAAATTTTACTTAAGTAAAGTACAGATACACAATTTTTTTACTTAAGTACAGTAACGAAGTACATATACTTTGTTACGTTCCACCACTAGTACTACCAGTACATGGCATGGCTCCTTTTATTGGCTTAGAAATGCAACATTGTCAATAAAAATGCTGAAAATATTTTTATTCAATTACCCCTCTGTTTTTGATAAGTAAATTTGCCCCTTTTTTTGCTCCCAGCCTTGTTTTAGGCCATAGAGTGTATTAAAAATTACACTACAGTACTGCCGCTGCAAAAATACTCCTTATTCCTAGTTATGGTCGAAAATAACATCCATGGCCAAGAACAATCAGGTTTTGGAATGAAATCCAAACAGGAGAGACGAGCTCGCAAATATCTCAAACATGCATGAATGAAATAGAAAACAGATTCAGGTTTGGTTTTGATGTGGGGATAATGCAATGGCCTATTTTTAATGTGCCAGGTGGAGTTGGGAACTCCTTCACAAGACAGAGAGTTACCACAGAAGAATGAAGCCATCTCCACCCTGAACCCATTTGTGATGGACGTGAACAAATAAATACAACACAATACGATTCAAGATACTTTAATAATCTCCTACTGAAAAGTTCAAACGCATGGTATGTCCCATCCCCTCCCTTACCTGGCAGGGGCAGAGTCTCCTGCAGGCAGTGGAAGGGCGTCTGATTGGAGCCAGCTGGGCTCTTTTTTTTTTTTTTTTGAGGGTTTGTTTGTTCTTGTTTTCAGGTTTCTATGTTTCTTTTTGTCTGCGGGATTCCTCGGCTTGGGTCATGGTGGATTCAAACCGGGGTCTCCCAATCACCAGTCTGATAGTTTAACCACTATGCCAACGCCTCCATCCTGGACTCATTTTTTAAAGAAATGCCTGCACTAATTGTCTCTCTCTCGCTCTCTGTTCTGTCACCTGCAGGTCAGGGATGCTCTTGGTTTCTCAGCTTCTTGCTGATTGCTTCTTTACTTTATAGAAAACTTAATTTGATTTGACCCATACTTTGTCTCTGTTTCCCTCATTTTTATCCCACACCCAGAGCCAGTCTGTGACAGGTAGCACAGCCCAAGAAGAGAATGAGCTCCATGAGCTTCACGCAGCTTCTGAACAGCCGCTGGGTGGTGTAGAGTTGGGTTGGACCGAGGTGGAACAGTCACTGGCTGGACATCACACATGACTGTTGGTTCTGTGTGGCTCGGAATGTAGGTTACGGAATGTGGGAAAACTCCAGTGGCATATATAAACTCTCAAACTGGCCACAAAAAGCTCCATATTTTGAAAGTAACTCACATCCTTGACTGGAATGTGGTTGAGACGATACCATTTATTGTTCAAAACCACCACTAGTCCACCATCTTTAGTTTGGCTGTACTGTTCTACGTCTCTGTCCAGATGCACCATAGTTAATCAGGGACGTTCAGACAGGAATCATAGTCGATGTCGCTCAGCCAGACTCACAGAAGATCCTGTCGTTCTTCACCAGGCCTCCAAATCTTCACATTTGTTGAACAGGGAGTTTTCGTTCCCAATGGCAACCGTTGACAGAAACGGATTGCCCGACTTTCGCTTCACTGCAACACACCATTATCCACTACATGATTATTTAAGGAGATTTGGGAGCTTTTTGGCGATGCAACTATTACAGTCACCTCTTGAGGATCAGGAGAGGGAAGAAAAGAAACGGTTTGTAACTAAACTTGCCTTCGCTCCGTATCCCAATATGCAGATGCTAAAATCTATCCACCCCAATGGGCCTTATTAAAATCTAAATAATGATGGAACATTGTGATATTAACACCTCTTGGGATTCATTTACTTTCAGGTATTTAAGAATAAAATATGATTAAGGCCAAAAACCAGCCGGTGAAAGCCTGGATATCTTGCCTCGGAGGACGTTAGCACATACTGCTAATCTTTAAAGTACTCCTGCAGTCGTTTGTCATGCTGCTTCTCTCACAGGTCTAATCACCTTTATGAAGGATTCTCAGAGTAAAGCATGTTCCAGTCAGTTAGTTAACCAGTTCAATTCAACAGCGAACCACTGGTATGGTACATTTGGAATAAAAGATTCAAGATGTCATTATGAGAAAGGAAATGAGAAAATTTTAAATGCAACTTAGTTATTAAAATGTCAGTCAGTGAGTCATCTTTTGAACTGGAATCCCGGTGGGTGGTGGAACCTCTCCCGTCTAGATGCAGGCAAGAGAAAGAGTACACTCTGAACAAATATTCTTTCTATTATTAAGACTCTTCTGTTTTAGGATGAGACAAGGATGATTGTAAAAGGTACATTTTGTCTCAAAACGAAAGCCAGATTTGGACCTTTTCTGTGTTTCCATGTTCATCATGTCACCATTAGTCTTCCGATGCACCGGCATTCTCATGAAGTCCACAAATTAACGAGTTCATCAGCCAGAGGAATGACTGTTTCTTCTACTTTGTGATGACGCTCCCAAATTAGAAGATTTTTTTTTGTTCAAATGATTCCAGGCTGGAAAAATCACAGAATACCCACAACCCACAGGTTGGGTTGCAGCGCTGAAACTTAGCCACCTTCACCTGAGCCACATCTTCCAACTCAAAAGAAACTGTTCCTGCACCGAGTTCTGATTCTGGGTCGCTCGCGCATGCCTGAAACCAATGTTCCCTCTAATTTTTTATGTGTCCGAGGAAACACACAAGCTTCCTGAGCAGAAGGGGCGGAGCTAAAACTTTTCCTCTTTTGTGACGTCAGCAGAAGTGACGAGCCAAATTCCGAAGCTTCGGTTCGAAGCAATTTGTTTCAGAAAGAAAGAAGAAAAAGATATGATTCGGAGCTCTTTCTCATTTCCCGAACTTTAATTGAAACGGATTTTTATTTTGGGCGCTGCATAGGTTTTCTTGTGCGCAATTAACCTGCGAGTTGTGCGCAACCGCGCAGGCGCGCAGCTTAGAGGGATCATTGAGAGGTGAGAGAACCAATCAACCCTGCTCATTTCTACCTGGAGGACCGTCAGCTCTAGTCCATGCCCATCCCAGATGACAGAGATGATCACAGAGCAAAAGACCAGCCACCGTGTTCAAGATGCTTATTTAGAATGCTTATATTTGGGTTTATGTTTTTGGGTCATTATAATTGACTGTAGAATGGTGATGGACAGACTGACAGACGAGGTCAGACAGGAATCTCCATGGACAATGATGTTTGCAGATGACATTGTGATCTGTAGTGAGAGGAGGGAAGAGGTGGAGGAAAAGCTGGAGAGGTGGAGGTTTGCACTAGAAAGAAGAGGAATGAAGATTAGTCAGAGTAAGACAGATACACGTGTGTGAATGAGAGGGATCCAAATGGAAAAGTGAGGTTACAGAGAGAAGAGATGAAGAAGGAGGAAGATTTTAAGTATCTAGGATCAACAGTCCAGAGCAATAGAGAGTGTGGAAAAGAGGTGAAGAAGCGTGTTCAGGCAGGCTGGAACAGGTGGAAGAAAGTATCAGGTGTGATGTGTGACAGAAGAATTTCAGATAAATGAAAGGAAAAGAGTACAAAACCGTGGTGAGAGCGGCCATGCTGATTGGTCTAGAGACAGTGCCACTGAAGAAAAGACAGGAAGCAGAGATGGAGGTAGCAGAGATGAAGATGCTGAGGATCTCTCTGGGAGTGACCAGGATGGACAGGATCAGAGGAACAGCACATGTTAGAGGTTTTAAAGTCAGAGAGGCCAGACTGAGATGGTTTGGACATGTGCAGAGGAGAGAGACCGAGTACATCGGCAGAAGGATGCTGGGTATGGAACCACCAGGAAAGAGGACTAGAGGAAGACCAAAGAGGAGGTTCATGGATACAGTGAAGGAAGACATGAAGATAGTTGGTGTGACCAAACAGGATGCAGCAGATAGGGTTAGATGAAGAAACTGACTTGCTGTGGCGACCCCTGAAGGGAAATGCTGAAAGGAGAAGAAGAAGAATTGACTGTAGAAAAGATGAACCTGGTGAGGGTGACGTCATTCATAATGTTTGGCTTCACCAGAATGAAGTAAGTTAAGTTGCCATTTTTTGCCAATGTAGACAGCGCCATGTTGAATAAATATTGTTAGGGATGTACCCTGCCTCTTGCCTGAAATCAGCTGGGATAAGGTCCGGCACCGCTGCGATGCCGTTAGGAATACGTTTTTCGGAAGACGAAACAAAACCTATTTAGACTTTGTTGAGCCAGCGGGTGAGAATCAGAACATAAATTGGCTGGTAAATCAAGAGCTTCACTTTTTTGGCTCGGCTCTTTCTCTTCACAACGACGGACCGAGGGAGCGTCCTAATTATGGTGGACAGTGCATTGATCCGTCTGTCTATCTACCGCTCCATCCTTCTCTCACTTGTCATAAGGACCCCAGGAAAGCTAAATCCCTCTAATTCGGGGAGGCCACTGTCTCTGAGCAGCTGGGTGCACTCACCCTTTTTTAGATGAAGACCACAGTCACAGATTTGGAGGTACAGATTCTAATCCTTGCTCATTTATACTCCGCGGCAAATCAAGCCTCGTTGACAAAAACAGGAACTTGTCATCTTCAATCTGCAAGTCTAAGCCACGGGGGTGAAAGATATGCCTCCGCTGGCACAATCTGAAGGTTATATGAAGTTTGGAATTTTGTAGGAATATGTTGGGACTCTAGAACGTTGGCGACCTTACTGTACAGTGCTCCTCAGCAGCTTCAGACCCTGCTCTATCAGTAACGTGGATGACCACCAAGTGATAAACACTTCTATGGTTTTATAATCCAGCTGACTGTGTGACGAGGAGGAGGCAGAAAATTTCACCGTCACAGCTCCTCAATTGAGTTCACTAAATTCCTGAAAATCAGCCATTTTTTCAGAAATGTCGGTTAAAAACAGTCGACATGATGGGTGCTGATTTTACAAACATAGAGGAGATTTAATTAATACAGCTTCACTGGCCACTTTCAGTCTTCTACTTCTCCCTCAGGGGGCGCCACAGCAAGTCAGTTTCTTCCATCTAACCCTATCTGCTGCATCCTCTTCGGTCACACCAACTATCTTCATGTCTTCCTTCACTGTATCCATGAACCTCCTCTTTGGTCTTCCTCTAGTCCTCTTTCCTGGTGGTTCCAAACCCAGCATCCTTCTTCTGATGTACTCTCTCTCTCTCCTCTGCACATGTCCAAACCATCTCAGTCTGACCTCTCTGACTTTAAAACCTCTAACATGTGCTTTTCCTCTGATCCTGTCCATCCTGGTCACTCCCAGAGAGATCCTCAGCATCTTCATCTCTGCTACCTTCATCTCTGTTTTCTGTCTTTTTCTCAGTGCCACTGTTTCTAGACCAATCAGCATGGCCGCTCTCACCACACTGTCTTTAGACCCTTTAGACCAAGCAGCATGGCCGCTCTCACCACACTGTCTCTAGACCAATCAGCATGGCCGCTCTCACCACGGTTTTGTACACTTTTCCTTTCATTTTCTCTGAAACTCTTCTATCACACATCATACCTGATACTTTTCTCTACCCATTCCAGCCTGCCTGCACACGTTTCTTCACCTCTTTTCCACACTCTCCATTGCTCTGGACTGTTAATCCTGAGTACTTAAAACTTTCATTGATTCACACTGCTAAACATCATGTCATGGCTTATACCAAACCCTGAGGCTAAATCTGGTTCATATATGTATATGTGTCCGTGGTGTTTTCTTTCTGTTGGGATCGGGGACATTCTTCATTAGCGTACTCATACCCCTTTCTGTATGTGAACGTCTAAATCTCACACATTTCACATTTAAGCTGATTTCAACCCACTGCTCACTCACTCCAGGAGGGCTTTGCTATTCTTACTGCCTCAGGCAAACACACCACCACCATGTTTAAACCACCTGCTACTGTGGTTCACTTGTGGTCACTTCTGCTACTGTCACCAAAATGAAGCTTTCAGTGTTTTTTTTTTTTATTTTATTAGAGGTCATGTCTCTTGAGGCAGACTTACAGTCATAAATTAGGTTATTACCACAGAGAAATCACAACAACAAATCCGATGAATTCTGGTGAATTAGTAACAGACAAACATCAAACATTCTGTGTATTTGGCTTAAAAATGTAATCACATTACAAATTACTTTTCTCAAAAAGTAACTGAACGACAAACCGAGTGTATGCATACAGTATGTGTATACTTACAGAGGCTGGAACACAGGTGTCAGTGTCCACAGTCAAGCGTGTTTTGCATCGCCATGGACTGAGAGGTTGCCGTGCAAGAAGGAAGCCCTTGCTCCAAAAGCGGCACCTTAAGGCTCGACTAAAGTTTGCTGCTGATCACATGGACAAAGATAAGACCTTCTGGAGGAAAGTTCTGTGGTCAGATGAAACAAAAATTGAGCTGTTTGGCCACAATGCCCAGCAATATGTTTGGAGGAGAAAAGGTGAGGCCTTTAACCCCAAGAACACCATGCCTACCATCAAGCACGGTGGTGGTAGTATTATGCTGTGGGCCTGTTTTGCTGCCAATGGAACTGGTGCTTTACAGAGAGTCAATGGGACAATGAAGAAGGAGGATTACCTTCAAATTCTTCAAGAAAACCTGAAGTCATCAGCCCGAAGGTTGGGTCTTGGGCGCAGTTGGGTGTTCCAACAGGACAATGACCCCAAACACACATCAAAAGTGGTAATGGAATGGCTAAATCAGGCTAGAATTAAGGTTTTAGAATGGCCTTCCCAAAGTCCTGACTTAAATCCCATTGAGAACATGTGGATAATGCTGAAGAAACAAGTCCATGTCAGAAAGCCAACAAATTTAACTGAACTGCACCAATTCTGTCAAGAGGAGTGGTCAAAGATTCAACCAGAAACTTGCCAGAAGCTTGTGGATGGCTACCAAAAGCGCCTAATTGAAGTAAAAATGGCCAAAGGACATGTAACCAAATATTAGCATTGCTGTATGTATATTTTTGACCCAGCTGATTTCGTCACATTTTCAGTTTACCCATAATAAAGTCATAAAAGAATCAAACTTCATGAATGTTTTTTGTGACATAGAAGGATCTGTTCCAATCACTATATCAGAGAAAAATCAGAGTTGTTGAAATAACTGGAAACTCAAGACAGCCATGACATTATGTTCTTTACAAGTGTATGTAAACTTTTGACCACCACTGTAAGTATATACAGTACACATTCCTAGGGGCAATTTCAGCCTAACATGGACAGAGTGAGAGGAAACCAGAGTACCCAGAGAAAACCCACGCATACACAGGGAGAACACGCAAACTCCACACAGAAAAGCAAGTGTTTCAAACCTCAGGTCCACTCTGGGACTTGAAGTACAACCTTCTTGCTGTGAGGCCACTGTGCTAACCACTGGACCACCGTGCGACCCTGTTGAAAGTTTGTTTTAAAATAAAAAGAAAAGCAGGCCACATCAGCTAGAAACAAAATTTAGGGGGACGGGGCGTGTCGGAGCCCATCCCGGTTGATTTAAGGCGAAGGGCAGGGTACACCCCAAACAAACAAAACAGGTTGTGACATACAAATTTCCCCTGTGTGGGATCAATAAAGTATATTCTGATTCTGATTCTGATTCTGAAACAAGACGCCAGTCTGTCGCGGTCCAGTTAATAGAACATGTAATAATGGCAGGTTTTCCGGGTCTTTGCCAGTGGTTTTGTGGTTATTTAGTGTTTACTTCCTGTTTTATTTTGAAATACTGACCTTCTCATTCCAGGTATTTTGACTTCCCCTCCTTGTGTTCTCCATTTGTTCTGGTGATTAGCTGATCCTTCCTAATATGTCTCATGAGTGTCTCAAAGTCTCTCTCATCCACTAGTATTCAATGTGTCTTGTCCTTCATTCGTTGCCAGGTGTTCTTGTGTCATCCTTGTGTCTAACCCATAACTTTAGGTCTTCTTAAGTATTTCAAATGTTTTGTTTCTGTTCTGTCGTCTTCTGCTAATGCAGGGGCCAGGTTTCTGGGGCAACAGCCTCAGATGGGAAATGTATGATTCTCTCACCCCAGCTGCATCCTCCAGCTCACCCAGAAGGACCCTGAGTCGTTCCCTGTCCAGCAGTGAGACATAGCCTCTCCAGCGGTTCCGGGGTCTGCCCCTTGGTCTCTTCCCAGTACGATGTGCCCGAAACTGTTCACCAGTGAGGCGCTCGGGGGGCACCCTGACCAGATGCCCAAATCACCCCATCTGGCTTCTCTCGACCTGGAGGAAGAGCGGCTTGACATTGAGCTCCACCCGGAAGGAAGGCATAGCTCCTCACCCGATCTCTGAGTGAGAGCCCAGACACCCTGTGTAGGAAGCTCATTTCAGCCGCTTGTATCCGCGATCTCATTCTTTCGGTCACCACTGACAGCTGGTTACCATGGTGAGGGTAGGATCGTAGATCCTGGTTACCATGGTGACGGAAGGAATGTAGATCCTGGTTACCACGGCGAAGGTAGGAACGTAGATCCTGGTTACCACGGTTAGGGTAGGAACATAGATCCTGTTTACCATGGCGAGGGTAGGAACATAGATACTGGTTACCATGGTGAGGGTAGGAACGTAGATCCTGGTTACCATGGTGATGGTAGGAACGTAGATCCTGGTTACCATGGTGATGGTAGGAACGTAGATCCTGGTTACCACGGCGAGGGTAGGAACATAGATCCTGGTTACCATGGTGAGGGTAGGAACGTAAATCCTGGTTACCACGGTGAGGGTAGGAACTTAGATCCTGGTTACCACGGTGAGGGTAGGAACGTAGATCCCTGGTTACCACGGTGAAGGTAGGAACGTAGATCCTGGTTACCACGGCGAGGGTAGGAATGTAGATCCTGGTTACCACAGCGAGGGTAGGAACGTAGATCCTGGTTACCATGGTGAGGGTAGGAACGTAGATCCTGGTTACCATGGTGTTGGTAGGAACGTAGATCCTGATTACCACAGCGAGGGTAGGAACGTAGATCCTGGTTACCATGGTGTTGGTAGGAACGTAGATCCTGGTTACCACGGCGAGGGTAGGAATGTAGATCCTGGTTACCATGGTGAGGGTAGGAACGTAGATCCTGGTTACCATGGTGAGGGTAGGAATGTAGATCCTGGTTACCATGGTGAGGGTAGGAACGTAGATCCTGGTTACCATGGTGAGGGTAGGAACGTAGATCCTGGTTACCATGGTGAGGGTAGGAACATAGATCGACTTTTAAATCGAGAGCTTTCTTCTTTTTCGATGCAGCGTCCTAGTTATTGCTGACACCGCGCCTGTCGATCTCCCGCTCCATCCTTCCCCCACTCGTGAACAAGACCCCGAGATACTTAAACTCCTCGACTTGGGGCCGGACCATTCCCTGACCTGCAGGGGGCTTTCCACCATTTTCTGGGCGAGGACCATGTCTCGGATTTGGAGTTACAAGAATAAATATGTTTCTTTTTGTGAGTGTGTCCTCAACCCCACACATCCCAACAAATAATGATGTATTTGTAATTAGTTTTCTTTCATTTATGAACTAAATGGGCACTGCATAGTCATTTTAAAAAGATTAGCCTCCCATCAGTGGTGAATTAAATTTCAGAGTTCTTGTTAGAGTTCAGTGAACCTGAAAAATTCTCCAAGAGCAACCAATCAAATATTCATCAAACCCAAATCAGATCAAAGTAAATAACACGTCAGACACGGATTAAATGAAAATGGAAATGTTTTATATCACTTCAGCACAATAACAAGCTCAGAAATCAAAGTTACAAAAAGGAGAAGTTGAACAAAATGCTACAAAGCACCACGTAACAGACGACTTGTAAATGTGGCAACCCAACCTTAAGCTAACGGCTTTATGCGATCTAAAGTATCATCATATCGGAATTTAGAAATCAGCAAAAAAGTTTGGACATCAAGCACAGTCATGCCAGTAATAGTAATATCTTACAGCTTCATGTAGCGATGATGTGGAGTGGTTCACTCTACGTGGTGAGACAGCAGTAGTCCATCGGTTTGGTGTGAGACACGTTGATATTTGGTATAAAGGATTTGAGGAAACGGGCCTGAGCCACAGACTGTTTACATTTAATATCTACACACTGCTCCCAAATAAAACGAAAATCATGGAAAAGTTTTTTATTTACTCGCTTCTATTTGAAAGATAAACTTAAAAAAAAAATCAAAACAAGTTTTTTTTTTTTTGCAAATTCAGCTTGAAAAACCTCCAAAAAACAGAATGCGAACAAGAACTGGACGCCAAACGTAACGCCTCTGCCTCCCGTGAGGATTTATTACCTTGAGCATCGTGAGCTTGACTTTTTGTTTTATGACCTAGGATAGCCAATCAGTTCATATATAGTCGGTACTAAGTGGGCAGTTTCATTCAGATCCATTCATTGGTTAGGGATTCACATCCTAAGTGCTTAATTAATGCATTAAAACAAAAAGACAGTGGGGAAAAAATCAGCAGTTTTTTTTTTTTTCAATTTTTGGGGAAAGGGAATAAATTAGGACCACATGGAGCGATTTGAAACGTGGTAAGTTCAAAATGACGAATAGAATTGTCAGTGCTGCAGGCTAAAGAAAAATGGTGCACGGAGGCTCAGCCACGTGTGGGAAAAATAGACATAACGCTTTTAAAATTCTCACATTTCAATTGATTTAGTGTCATCGTTTCTTTCTTCTAATAACTGAGAAATAAATGGTGTTTTTTTTCCTCAGAAATCAAGATTTTTTTTTAAATTTCGGTCTTTTGTGTTTTGAAGCTGAAAGACCAAATTCTGAAAAGAAAAAATCAACCTGCGGAATGGATTTTGATCTTTTTTAAAGAGAGGATTTGAAGCCAAATTGAAGCGACATTTGGAATTTTCGACCATGTTTGAACATTATTCTCACATAAAGAAAAAAAAAAAAAATGAGAGAATTTTGATTTCATTCATGCCTTTTTTTTTTGACAATTTTTTCTTCAATTCAGTATTTGAATACTATTTGTTCTTGGCCAAGGATTTTGTCCTCAACCACGCCCACATTCTGACCTAAGCCCAGTTTTTTTTACTATCTGTGTCTGGTGGGAGATCACATGTATGAGGTTGTGTAACAGGGACGGCCATTTTTATGTAAACATGCTAAATAAGAATGTAAAAAATATGAGCTAGCTTTGCTAACTTGTTGCGCTTTAATTGCAATTGTAATTGCAGCTTTAAATAACATTTACGCTGTGTTGTGCATGCACTCAGGTGGTGGGGGCGGAGTTTAGAGTCCAAAATGCAAGTGAAACTGAATAATTGTGTTTATAAGCTTTCTTTTTTTTTTTTTTTTTTTTTTTGGCGAATATTGAGCTAAGTGGTGAAGAGAGAGCTTAGCCGAAAAGCAAAGCTCTCGATTTACAAGTCGATCTACGTTCCAACCCTAGCCTCTTGTCACCAGCTGTGGGTGGTGACCAAAAGAATGAGATCGCGGGTACAAACGGCCGAAATGCGCTTCCTCCGCAGGGTGGCTGGGCTCTCACTCAGAGATCGGGTGAGGAACTCTGCCATCCGGGAGGAGCTCGGTGTCGAGCTGCTCCTCCTCCAGGTCGAGAGGAGCCAGATGGGGTGGTTCGGGCATCTGGTCAGGATGCCCCCCGAGCGCCTTGCAGGCGAGGTGTTTTGGGCACGTCCCACCGGGAGGAGACCAAGGGGCAGACCCCGGACCCGCTGGAGAGACCATGTCTCACAGCTGGCCGGGGAACGACTTGGGATCCTTCCGGGTGAGCTAGAGGATGCAGCCGGGGAGAGAGATGCCTGGGCGACCCGACCCCGGAACAAGCGGAAGATGACGGAACGGAACGGAAATTGAGCTAAGTACAGATTTATCTACACAAGTGATGAGATAAGCATTATTCAGGGGCAGATCCAGGCTTTTCTAAAAGGGTAGGGGGGCGTGAGGTCAATGACAAAGCCAGTAATGGGGATGCAGGGGCATCTCCTCCACCCCCAGAACACTTCGAAAAATAAGAGTAATTTTCCTGCATTTTTTTTTGCCCATTTTACTGACCCTGCAAAGGAATAGCTTGACTAGTCCCCTTTCCCTTCTTCTTTTTTTATTTTTTTTTTTGTGGACCAAAAGGGGAGGAGGGAAGCATTCGCCCCCCCCCCCCACCCACCCACCCCCACGTCCTCCTCTGGATCCGCCCCTGTTAATTAACCCATGAAAGCACAACATCCCCTTTTCGAGCTGTAGGTCCTGAAAAAAAATGTAAGTTTATCTCTTTCAATAAAATTATGTAAATAAAAATCCTTTTCCATGATCTTGTATTTTTTTTTTAGAAGGGGTCTGTATTCTGTACAACGTACTGGATAAGTGGAGTTTACCAGGCTGGTTTCTGTGCAAAGAATCTGTAAACTGCAGAGAATCGTAGGAAAAAGACAGTTTGAAGGTTAGACTGGAAAATAATCTCCATTCATCCAGAGAGCAGGTCAAAAAGCAGCGGATTGGAGCAAACAGTGTGTGACCCTGTGGAGAGGACAGTGTGGTGAGGTGGGGGTGATGTTACTTCTTTACATGGAGAGCACTGTACAGGTGCCTTCAGATCGCAGAGACTAAAGGCACATGGGGTCCACTGAGCAACAGATGTGTCCGTTCTGTGAATGAAAAGGAGGACAGAATAAATAAATACACAAGGGGATGAATGTTGCATTTTAACCTCAGCCAGACCCGGTCAGAGCGGGCAGGTAGTTTCAGTACGGCAGCCCGGAGCTTTGCTCTTAGATTTGCAGCATCATTGCTCCACCAAATTATCAGGGGAGCTACTTCCTACAGAAAATTCCGATGAGAGGCATCTGTAAGTAAAAACCAATCATTGATTCTGTGCTCCCGCTCTCCAAAAATATTCTTCATCTTCTTCTTTCGGCATTTCCCTTCAGGTGTCGCCACAGCAACCCTATCTCCTGCATCCTCTTTGGTCACACCAACTATCTTCATGTCTTCCTTCACTGTATCCATGAACCTCCTCTTTGGTCTTCCTCTAGTCCTCTTTCCTGGTGGTTCCAAATCCAGCATCCTTCTTCTGATGTACTCTCTCTCTCTCCTCTGTACATGTCCAAACCATCTCAGTCTGGCCTCTCTGACTTTAAAACCTCTAACATGTGCTGTTCCTCTGATCCTGTCCATCCTGGTCACTCCCAGAGAGATCCTCAGCATCTTCATCTCTGCTACCTCCATCTCTGTTTCCTGTCTTTTCCTCAGGGCCGCTGTTTCTAGACCAATCAGCATGGCCGGTCTCACCACGGTTTTGTACACTTTCCATTTCATTTTATCTGAAACTCTTCTATCACACATCACACCTGATACTTTTCTCCACCCGTTCCAGCCTGCTTGCATATAATAATAATAATGATAAGGAATTACTCTATTCATCCCTGACCGGGGAAATTTGTGTGCTGCATTCCTTACACCGCAGCAGGCTGCCAATGGTGGGAGAAGCGGGGGTTAGGTATCTTCTCCAAGGACCCTAGACGGTGGTCTCAGCGGGAATCAAACCCGTGACCTTCCGGTCCGCGGGCGAGCGCTCTAGCGCTGATCCACCGTCTCCGCATATGCTTCTTCACCTCTTTTCCACACTCTCCATTGCTCTGGACTGTTGATCCTAGATATTTAAAATCTTTCACCTTCTTTATCTCTTCTCCCTGTAACCTCACTTTTTCATTTGGATCCCTCTCATTCACACACATGTACTGTGTTTTACTCTGACTAATCTTCAAACCTCCACCTCTCCAGGTTTTCCTCCACCTCTTCCCTCCTCTCACTACAGATCACAATGTCATCTGCAAACATCATTGTCCATGGAGAGTCCTGTCTGACCTCGTCTGTCAGTCTGTCCATCACCATAGCGAACAACAAAGGATGCAGAGGAGATCTCCAGTGCAGTCCCCCCCCACACACACACACACACCCCACACCCCCACACTGAACTCCTTTGTCAGTGTGTCTTTTTTTTTTTTCCCCCTCCAAAAACATTCATGTTAGGTTAATTGGCCACCCTAGGAATGAGTGTGTGTGGCCCCATGACAGACTGGTGACCTGTTCAGGGTGTACCCTGCTTCTATCCTTGAATCAACCGGGTTAGGCTCTGCCACCCCTGCAACCCTGGTTGAAATAAACGGTTTAAAAGATGACAAATATCATTGCCTTTTATTTTTTTTGACTGATCAGGGGCACAGAAATAACAAGGCTAAGTGGATTCCATGAGGAACAAGGTTGGGAATCACTGCCACAAGTGTTTTGGCATTTGGGGGCTCACCTTGCACTGGCACAGGGTGCACTCTGTGCCATGTTTAATCCAGGAGGAGCCGCTGAAGCGTGAGATGCTGTGTTCGTCTGTGCACGTCTTAGTGATATCGTTGCGGATGGTGTCGGCCTGGCAGGGGTCAGTAACGCAGCGTGGACAGCACTCGCCTTCGGGCACCAAAGTGAACTCGCAGTCCACTGGGGGGCAGGGCAGAGGCCAGCAGTCCACTTGCCCCTGCTGGGGGCAGAAAAACAGACTCAGAGTGAGGAAGAAAAAAAGAAAACTCCAAAGAATCTCAGTAAATACACTGATACATTCATCATTCCAAAACACGTAAACACATTTCTTCATACGTGGCTTTAATTTGCATGTCGACAGAAACAACCCTCCACTTAATGGGGAAAAAATATTGTTAAAGTACCAAGAAAAAAACACGAGGAGCTTTTCTCCGACAGAGTCAGCAGTTTCTGGAGTTAATATTCCAGCTCTCTAATTGTCCCATTGTCGTAGACGTATTAATCTCTCAGCACTAAAAGCTTATTGGATTTTTTTCTGCTTCCATCTTTTATTGGCCCGAGAAAACAAGTCGTACATTCAGAATGTTTTTGCAAACTCTGCCATACGTGCACTGTGCATCTCTCCGGCTCAACGCGTTCCTGCAGGAAAATCAATAAGAAATGTTGATAGAATTTATCATTTATTTCTTTTCTATACGGCTTAATCCGATTTTAGGAGTGCAGCGTGCTGGTGCCTTTCCGGTAGATATTCAGAGGGGACGCTAAAGAAGGGGGGCAGACCAACTTTCTAAAAGAAAGTGTTTTGGCCAATCACCTCATGGGAAAATAAAAACAAGTCGACGCCACGCCATTGGACAATGTGCCTTTACCTGGCCCTTATCACAAGCTAGTAATAATTAAAGTGTCACGACCCTCTCGCCTACCGCTAGAGAGAGTCCTGGACCTACCTTCCTCTCCTGGATACCACCCTTATCCTGAACACCTGGGTGATTAGCCTGGTACCAATCAGCTGTGCATCGTCAGCCTGCTGCCTATTTAAAGGGCCCATCTCATGCAAAATGGACTTTCCAGAGTTTTCTAGCTTTGATGTCCGGGCCTTGTATATATGTGTGTGTGTGTGTGTGTGTGTGTGTGTGTGTGTGATGTCCGGGCCTTGTGTATGTCACCAAAGGGCTTTCTAGATTGATTTAGCCCGTTTTTCTGTGGATTTCTGGAACGCTCAAACAAAACAACCAATGAGCAGATGTCTAAAGTATGATGCATTTGACGTAGCCAGGACGGACTTCACACACGGCCCCCTCCCTCCTCACCACCCGCCCGCCCTCCTCACCCGCCTCCACTCCGGCCTTACGCCCTCACAAACTCGCTTTCAACGTCTGATATAGAGGCTGGTTCGCTGCTCTGCGTCTTTTTTATTTTCTTGCTTGAAATCTTATTTCAGACGCTACCAAACCGCTACGCACGGGTTTACGCCTGCCTTCCCCCTCCCGCTCAGAGATGGGCGGAGGAAAAGCGGCTCAGTGAGAGCAGAGGGCGGAGCTTGTACTTTCTCAGGACGGGCGGGGGGATGAGCGATACCCGGCCTTTCATAGTCCCAGGTCTGTGACTGCGCTCCACCAAATCAATATATTTTCATAACTATGGTGTAATGCATGTTGGAAACCCCACATTTTGCGTGTGTATGTGCAGAGGATACAATGTGAAAAGAGTTATTTTGCATGAGATGGGCTCTTTAAGGGCAATGACCCCAGATTTTCTTGTCGGGTCATTACCATACCATCCAGCCAGCCAGGTCTCTCTGGTTGCCTGACCATGTTTGAACTCTGTTATATTATTTGAACTTTTAAATCCTGAGTTAATCCTTAATGCCCTTTGACTTAAAGCCTTACAGGACTAGTGTTTGATAAACCCTGTTTTGATGTTCCTCTTGATTCTACCTCGTTAAAGCGCTCATAATGAGGTGGACTTTGTTTCACTTAAGAAATAACTACATCCACGTTTCCACCCTAGACGTGGAACAACGAACCAGCTCTATACCCGCTTCACGATTCTGGAAGGGTCATGGGAGTTTGCCTAACCAGTCGACATGTGCTTTGAGGATTTGGAGAAGGCATTCGACCGTGTCCCTCCTGGATGCTCCTGGTGTACGGAGTCTTGGAGCCCTTGGTACGGGCTGTCCAGTCTCTGGATAGGAGCGGAAGCGGGAGATCGACAGGTGGATTGGGGTGGCGTCAGCAATTACTAGGACGCCGCATCGGTCCGTCGTGGTAAAGAAAGAGCTGAACCGAAAAGCAAAGCTCTCCATTTGCAAGTCGATCTACGTTCCTACCCTCACCTATGGCCACCTGCTATGGGCGGTGTCCAAAAGAATGAGCCCCACCACCTGGGCGAATGAGGTGTTTCAGGCACGTCCCACTGGGAGGGGACCAAGAGACAGACCTTGGACCTGCTGGAGAGACTATGTCTCACAGCTGGCCGAGGAACAACTCAGGGTCCTTCCGGGTGAGCTGGAGGATTCAGCTGGAGTAAGAGAAGCCTGAGCTTCTCATCTGAGGCTGTTGCCCCGTGACCCGGCCCCGGATAAGCGGAAGATGACAGAACGGGTTTTATAAATACTTTATTGATCCCAACCAAAGCAAAATGATCTTTACAATGGCATAGCTAGGACAACTTAACAGGTACATTTATTTATCAAGTGATGCTCTATCTGTAACAAAGTGCAAAGAAATCACCAGTTTGTCAAGCTTTGTTTTCATTTTGTTAACCACTTATCCCTAATGGGGTCGTGGGAGGTGCTGGAGCCTATCCTGGCTGATTAAAGATGAGGGGCAAAGTACACCGCGAACGGGTCGAGGGCCGCACACAGAGAACCATCCACACACACAGTCCTTTTCATAGTGGTTCGTAGTGACCAATCAACCTAACACTCATGTTGTCTGAGGATGGGAGGAAACTGAAATACCCGGAGAACATGCAAACTCCACACAGAAAGGACAGTGTCTCAAGCCTTATCTCACCTAGGACTCGAACCCCGACCCTCTTACTGTGAGGCCACTGTGCTAACCACTGCGCCACCGTGCCAACCGCTTGCCTAGTTATGCTACCTATTATTGACATCGACATAGAACGATAAGGTCGATTAGCAGCTCAACAGGACACTGGTTTGAAATAATTCGATCCGTGAACTTTATTCCCGTTCTATTTGCTAGTGTTTTGACTGCCAGGAGGATGCTTACATAGATAAGCAGAACATACTAACCCCGCAAAGAAAGACTGCTATTCCAAGCGTTCTAAATAATGTTTGAATAAGCAACCCTGTGCTCTGAGGCTTAGATGCTACAATCATGTAGCTATGATATTACCGCCATTAAGATGTATATCTATAGTGTTATGCTGGTGTCTGAACACCGCAGGCCATAAAAGAGCAAGTGTGTTAAGTGTGAAACCACATTCTAAGTGTCTCTGTGGGAATATTTAATATCACAAAAACTTTCTGGCTCAGCATTTCGGGGATGTTGTCGTAAATTAGCTTGGCTATAAGGCACACACACTCCCACAGCGCTGATGCTCGCTCTTTGCCTTCTGTGTAAACATCCAAAGTGAGAAAATCCCCCGAGATGCCTGTTTACCATCAGCTGTAGGGAGGGATTGAACATGGCCTCAGGTATCTGTGGAACATTGTTATCCACGCCTGCTCATGCAGATGTGGTCTATCGTCACAATGGACGAGCACTGTGGTACAAAAGCTTTTCAAACCTCAGCTTGCCTTTGATTTCCTTGTGATATACAAAAGGACTGTTTTTCTAATCTGCCTTTTCAGCCACTTTTCTCTCGCATGGAAAGCTTTGCTGGAGTGAATGTTGCAAAATGCCTTAGGGAGATTAAAACCGATGACATTTATCTTTGCTTAGGGATTAGCCTCTGAAAATCATGCTCTGTTTTTATGTCTGATTCCATCCAAAACAAGCCGTACATGCATGCTAATGGAAGTGAGTGCTCCCCTGGTGTTTCGGCAAATAAACCAGAAAGAGAAGCACGAGCGAAGCCACGTCTATATTGACCACACTCTTGTTTTAAATAACTAACCGTTTAGCACGGAGCAATTCACATGTTGGTCCTCAGAGCATGCTTTGCCCATCTGCCTGCTGTCGCTGTGTATTTTAAGTGCCCTGCCGAGCTTGGGTGGGCATTTCTCTGCAAAGTGTAGCAGCATTCAAGCTTCATTTCACGTTGCTGTCACGCTAGTGAAGCAGCAGGATGGGTTGTGGAGGAGTCGGGATCTCTTCCATGCTGATGCTCAGGCTACTTAGCTTTCTGCCTGCATCTGTGCATCGTTAATTGAGCATCTTTCATGTGTTTCTGTGCACACCTGGACACCTGCAGGATGCGTGTGTCTAGGTGTGTTGACATTCTCGAATGTGCACACAATTGTGTTGACTCGGTATGTGTGCTGGGATGTAGAGAGAAGCATGTCTAGCTTCTTAGATGTGTTTGTGTCAACGTGTATGAGAGCCTGTGGTGCACACGAAGAAGAGTGAACCCGTTTTCAGCACACTGTGCTTTCCTGCTGGTTTTCAGAAAAACTGTGATTCTCAGTAACAGCGGTTTGTAGCAAAGGTGGGAATCCCCATCGTAATTTTTATTCTCTGATGCCATTTGCTGATAAACTGTCTAAATGGAGCTCTAAGGTGATTGTTGTTGTCGTGCACATTTTGGCGTTTTCAGTTCAACAATCTTTGGTCTGAAACTGTCGAGGACATTTTTTAGTCCTCGAGGGGTTAAAAAATAATCAAGTGTGCAAACGTAGGGGTTAAAACTGGATTACTGCAGGGGAATTTTTCTATTGGTCAAAATGTTTTTTGGTCTCAATCACGATAGTAGCTATGGCAGGCGCGCTCACTCAGGACCAGCCTGTGAGCTACCGTATTTCTACTGTATTTCTTGGACATGTCTGAACATGTCCAAGAAATACGGTAGCTCACAGGCGGTTCTAGAATATTTCAGCCACGGATATTAGAGCCAAAAAACTGCAACCTAGGATATTTGTGCCATGTGCGACCCCAAATTTAGGACATTTCAGCCACGGATATTTGAGCCAAAACCTATATTGTGTAGAAAATTGTGATATTCTGATATCTTATGTAAAAATGTTATCGTAAATAAACAGTTGCACTACAGAAAATAATTGCTTTTAGTCTTAAAAATTTTTATTGTGCAAAAATTTTTATCGTGCTTTTAGTCATTAAAATTTTTTTTTATCGTAAACAAAGTTGCGCCCAGGTTGCAGTTCTTAAAATCTCTGAGTCACCGTGGCTCAAATATCTTACGTTGCAGTTTTTTGGCTCAAATGTCCGTGGCTGAAAAGACCGTTCACCAAGAAATACGGTAGCTCATATGCATGTACATTTACATGCACATACCTGAACAGATTCTTTAAACAGTGGCTTCTAACACGGCAGCAACTTTGCTGATTAAAGCAGTGCAGATCAAAGAGAAAGAAAACAAGATGCAGCATGGTTTCCTCCCTGGAAAGCTATGTACATCATTGGCCTTCAACTTAAAACTTTCATCCTGCAATTTTCTACAAATAGTTTTTATGATGGAGTGAGGATTTGAAACTTATTGCCAGCTGGTGGTTTTATCTGCTAGAGAAAAAGCAGCCTGTTCTTCTTTACATTGATTTTTTTTTTCTATCTTATTCTGATTCCAGTGAGAGCGCCCCTCGGTGGAAGAAAGGGGTGTCCAAGTCCGGTCCTCGAGAGCTGGTGTCTTTAAGGTTTTCATCTTGTTCCTGCTTTAAAACAGCTGATGCACACGAAGGAAAATCAACGACCAATCAAATTTGGCGTAATGACTCATTAACCTGGATCAGGTGTGTAGATGCAAGAACTCATGGAAAACTTTCAGGACACCAGCCCTCGACGACCGGACTTGGACACGTGTGGAATAGCCTCACCTTTGTAAAAGCCTTATTTTAGACGCTCCGCTTCTTTAAAAAAAGAAGCAACTACAATCCTGCTGTTTATTTACTTTTAGCAGAATCTTAGTGACTGTCGGGCAGTTTTTACAAGGAATATCGGTTTTAGCTCCGTGAAGTTGGAACCTCTTAAAAAAAAAAAAAAAAAAATTTGTGCTGCAAATTTTTTTTGTTTGTGCTATTTTATTTTTATTTTACTTTTTTTTTTTAGATATTTATGATTTTTTTTCAGGTCAATGCGACGTCATCCAGCCCCTCATTTTGCTAAAAATGAGAGAAAACTCCTAAAAATGGTGTCTATTGTTTGTGTTACGTTTATGCTGTTATGTGCTGTGAAAGTTTTTGTTTGTGCTTTTTTAGTTTTTGTTTATTTTAAGAAATACGATTTGGACGGTGACGTCATCGAGCCCATTATTTATTTCCGGGCGTTGCCATCTTTGATGACGTCATGGTCCAAATTGTATTTCTTAAAATAAACAAAAACTAAAACAGAACAAACAATTTTTTTACAGCACATAACCACATAAACGCAGCACAAACGATTGACATCATTTTTGGGAGTTTTCTTGCATTTTTAAGCCAAATGGGGGGCTGAATGATGTTATATTTACCTATAAAAGAATCGTAAATATCTAAAAAAAAAATAAAATGGCACAAACAATTGACACATTTTTTGTTTATTTTTCTTTATATATTTTTTAAAGAGGGGCCAGCTTCACGGAGCATAAAATTTCAAAGGTAACTAAACAACATTAATTTCTACTCTGACAACTCGAATACTTGTTTAGACATAGTTTCCTTGGTGGCACTTAGGCGCAGTGGGTAGGCTGGTGGCCTCATAGCAAAAAGGTCAGGGGTTTGAGTCCCGGGTAGGGATGAGGCATGGAATACTGTCCTTTCTGTGTGGAGTTTGCATGTTCTCCCTGTGTTTGCGTGGGTTTCTTTTGGGTACTCCGGTTTCCTCCCACCCTCCCAGACATGCATGTTAGGTTGATTGACCACTACACGATTTCCCCTAGGAATGAGTGTGTGTGTGGTCCTGCAACAGACTGGCGACCTGTTAGGGGTGTTCCTTGCCCGTCGCCTCGATTCAACTGTGGTGGGCTCCGGCACCCCCCACAACCCTGTAAGGGATCCAGTTAAGAAGGTGACTGACTGACGAACTTAGACCCTGTCTATACGTAGCTGGGTATCTGGTAAAACAAACATATTTTTATACGTTTCGGTCTGTCATCCACATGAACCCGCCGTTTTTTTTGTTACAAACCGTCGTTTTTGAAAACTCCGACCGAAATGAAGATTTTAGAAAACTCCGTTTTTGCGATTGCGTGTGGACATGCATAACCAGCGTTTTGCATTTTTAAACGTCACTACCTGCGACAAATTAATGCATAAACATCATTTGTGTGCGTCCTTGTTTTTAATATTAGACAGTGGGCAGCATGGAGCGTCTGAAAAAAACACTGCCGACTACTGGTCTGGCATGCTTACAACCGCACTCAGAAGGATATTTATACGGGTTCATGTGGATGTGGTTCTTTTGAAAATGGTTTTGTGTGTACACGCAAGTTTTTCTAAAGCGGAGGACAGCGGATATGCGTTTTCAAAAATACCTGGCTACATGTGGACATGGTCTTAGTTCCCAATCCTCAAATGTTTCTAATTAATGGCAGATAGAAATAAAAGACGTTGTTTGGGGTTCAAAGAGTGAGCGATCTTGGTGAGGTTGTGTTAGCACTGGGTAAACTTGCTGTGATGCCGGACAGAACGGTGGAATTTAAAGCACATTATTTGCATTTAACGTGTATTTGTCTAGGATAGAAACGAAGCATCAGAGGTGAAAAGATTCATCGATTCTTCTTTGAGTTATTGGGGGAAACAACGGCGCTGTGTAAACCAGAGAAAAGGTCAGCCCAGCAGAGAATGTGAAGACAAAGTAAAGAGCGTGCACGTCTCTCCCTGTGAGATATTCATGCATTGTTTCTTTTTGGTGTGACAAATAGAGCAGCGTGCACAGCAGAGGACACATGAAATTACAAGAAACACACATGTAGCGAATCCTCATCAATCAACGCAAACTCAGACTCTGCATGCCACCGCTGAGGACACAAATAACTCCCACTATTAAACCAGACTGTTATTACACTCTTGTTTGCTTAACCTTGGAGATAACCCGTAATAAAAAAGTGTAATTTCTTCGCAGCAGACAACGGAGAGGACTGTTCTTTGGGTTCTTACAAATCAAGGTAATCTTTCACGCTCTTTCTCCGCGTTCCAGACAGAAAGTAATCCTTTTTTTTTTCTTTCCACTCAGCTCTTAATAGCCTTGCCGTTCTCTGGCTGCAGAATACTGTAATTCTCCTTGACTTTCTGTATCGAGCACATCTCTCATTCAGACTTTCCATGGAAACCAAGGTCCTGTTTCTTGTTTGAATAGCGTGATGCACCAACCAAAACATGTGTTGCTTTTATTTTTTCACTTCTCTTTAAAATAGAAGTAACCACACTTTTACAGCAAGCGAGCCACGAATAAAACGGCCGAGTTGAAATGATTTGAAATAATAAATTTGTACCAAGATATAACTACTAGAGGTGAAATAGACTCACCCATCGTCACCAGCTGTGGGTGGTGACCGAAAGAATGAGATCGCAGATACAAGTGACCGAAATGAGCTACCTGGGTTCCATCTCAGAGATCGGGCGAGGAGCTCTGCCATCTGGGAGGAGCTCGGTGTCGAGCCGCTCCTCCTCCAGGTCGAGAGGAGCCAGATGGAGTGGTTCAAACATCTGGTCAGGATGCCCCCCGAGCGCCTCGCTGGTGATGTGTTTCGGGCGCGTCCAACCGGGAGGAGACCAAGAGGCAGACCCACGACCCGCTGGAGAGACTATGTCTCACACAACGTCTCAGGATCCTTCCAGGTGAGATGGAGGATACAACCGGGGTGAGAGAAGCCTGGGCTTCCCGTCTGAGGCTGTTTCCCCTGCGACCCGGCCCCGGGTGAGCGGAAGATGACTAAACAGAACAGATAGAGGTGAAATAGACTCACCCTTGGTCACCAGCTGTGGGTGGTGACCGAAAGAATGCGATCGCGGAGAGCTCGGTGTCGAGCCTCTCCTTCTCTAGGTCGAGAGATTACAGATAGGGTGGTTCGGGCATCTGGTCAGGATGCCTCCCGAGCGCCTCGCTGATGCGGTGGTCTGGGCACATCCCACCAGGAGGAGACCAAGAGACAGACCCCGGACCAGCTGGTGAGACTGTGTCTCACATCTGGCTGGGGAACGACTCGGGATCCTTCCGAGTGAGCTGGAGGATGCAACTGGGGTGAGAGAAGCCTGGGCTTCCCATCTGAGGCTGTTGCCCCCCCAGATAAGCGGAAGACGACGGAACAGAACGGAAATAGACGTGCCAAGTTTCCGTTTAGACATTGGCTTTGTAAGTATTGGTATTTCTCTTGGAGCAAATTAATCTTTTTATTAGAAACAATTATTATAAATAAGCTTGTTTTGATTACTTTGTTAATTTTTGGTTTCAACCAGCAATCGACAGAATGGGCACATTTATTTTTTTCTGACGTTGGTATTTCTCACCAGGCATTGGCACTGTTGACAGTTCTCCACCCACGTGTCTCCACTGCCGTAGGTAAGCAGGCCGTTCTGGTGCAGGCACTGGCTGCTCAGCCGCGGGTCACACTCTGGGCAGCAGAACAAGTCGGCGTTGGGGTTGTCGCAGTCGCACACCATCCTGCGGCACATCACCTGGCCCGCCTGAACAGCACGCAGGAGAATTAAACATTAAACACACGACTGCACGAAGTCATGATCAAACCTAAACACGAGGACTGGGGAGCCATTTGTTTGACAAAGTCATTAAACATACATGCAGATGATAAATAATTCAGAGCGGGCCATAAAGCCTGACCCTCTTCAAGCTCTTTTTTTATGATTCTATGGGTGAGATAGAACCACTTCCATTTTCTGTATGAGATAGTTTTCTATTTATATGTGATGTCACATCAATGTGTGTTTAACATAAAGTGTGTTAGGCGTGTGTATGAATGTTTAATGTGGTGCTGCGTTGGCCAGACACATAAATAATTAAATACCAGCTTGTTTAACTCAGCAGTGCTTCAGATAATCATTCCATTATACATGTCCTCAGCTTTCACAGATCTGTCCGAGGGTCAACAAAAACAATTAAAATGTGAGATGATTGATTGAGAGAGAAAACGATCATTAATTGTAGTTTGGATAAAAATGCAGTGAACAAAAATGACAAGAATAAAGTACCATAAATTCTTTATTTAGTCTTTATTTAAATCCGTCAAAGTCCTCATCCTCTGTTTCAGAATCGAACAGCTGCGCAAAATCCAACAGAGCAGGTCCACTTCGCTCCTCGCTGTCAAAGTCACTGTCTGTACTGTGCGGCTCCTCAGAAAGGATACCAGCTTTTGAGAAAGCTCGGATAACAGTACCAGCAGACACGTTAGTCCAAGCATCTACAATCCATTGGCAAACTGTAGCGTAACTCGCCCGGCGCTGCCTTCCACCCTTCGTGAAACTGTGGTCTCCTTCGGTCATCCATCGCTCCCACGCCGCTCACACTTCACTCTTTAACGTTCTCATGTGTTTTCTTTCAGGTCCGCCTCGCGGGCACCGCGTTTTCTTTTAGGTCCGCCTTTTCTCACACACAAGGCGCACCGCACGAAAAGGCGCACCGCTCCTTTTCTAAGACTTTTATATGCGCCTTATAGCCGTGAAATTACGGTAATTTAACAGGATTTTAAACCTTGGAAAAGCTGGTACTAGGCTGTCATGATCCCCTCACCTGCCACCAGAGGAAGCCCTGGACCTTTCCCTCATCACCCTGATTGAGACACCTAAGGGTGATTGTGTCATGATCCCTTCTTCTGCAGCCAAGAGGTAGCCATGGATGTTTGATCTGATTAGGATCACCTGGGGTGATTCCTGATTTCACTCACCTGTGCACCCTGCTAACTATTTAAGGGGACCATCCCTGACTTCCTGGTCAGGTCTTACCATCCCCTCCAGCCAGGTCGCCCTGGTTGCCTGACCATGTTTTGAACTTTGTTATTAGTTGGACTTTTGAAACCTTGAGTTAACCCTGTGTTTCTTGCTTTACAGACTTTCCTGAATTAAGTTAATAAACCTTGTTTGATATCCTGCAATTGAGTCCTCGTCTTTCCACCATCCTCAACACGTTGACAGATTGTTCTGATGCCACACACCTGTGGACCCTGCTGCCTATTTAAGGGCAATCACCGTGGACCTCCGTGTCGGGTCATACCATCCCTTCCAGCCAGATCTCCCTTGTTGCCTGACCAGGAAATACACTCTGAACTATAACCTCTTGCCACTCCACTAAAACCTTGTGGTTTTTTTTGCAGCATTACTGGACCGCCATACCATAAACCATGTTTTCTGTCCTGTGATTGGGTCCTCCTTCTTCCACCTGCACACTGCATCATGACAGAGTTAGGTCAGCAGTTGGTAACAGGTTGCTAGGATGAATAGTTACGGTGGTTTAAAAAATTTTGAGTTTGTGTGGGGTAAGTAACACTTTTGAGCTGAGCAAACCCGCTATGCAATTCTTAGCAAAGGAGACCCATAATCTGTAAACCTAGTAAGGTTAGTCCACCCTGGGATGGGATCTCTCGTCCAACTAGGTCTTCATTAAAGTTCTGCATTTTTTGTCGAAGAAGGGGTTCTACGCACAGCAGTGTACTGGTTCTGGTTGGCTTAGGCCCCGTTCACACGTAGCCGAGTATTTTTGAAAACGTATATATTTTTATCCTTTTTGGCCGTCCACACGAAAACGGAGGGTTTTTTCACTCAAAACCGGCGTTTTTGAAAACTCCAGCCAAAGTGGAGATTTTGGAAAACACATACGTTTGCATGTGAACGTGCGAAAACGGAGATTTGCGTTTTTATGCGTCACCTGCGACAAATAATGCACGTACGTCATTCGTGTGCATCCTTGTTTATAAAAGCAGACAGTGGGCAGCATGGATCCACGGACCCTGTTGCAGACCCTCTTTTCTCCCCTTTTTGTCCATTCTCAATTGAGGAGCAAAGGAAGAGAAATGCCTTGCAATTGGTGATTATTATTCACATACACCATGTTCGAGATTTAGCGGAAATGACGAGTGAGGTCCTCTGATTGGATAGCTCAGAACTTACGTTTACATAAATACTGCCCACTACTGGTCTGGCATGCTCATAGTCGCACTCAGAAGCATATTTATACGGCTTCGTGTGGACGCAGATATTTTGAAAATGGTTCCGTGTGGACGCGAGCGTTTTTCTAAAACGGAGGACAGCAGATATGCGTTTTCAAAAATACCCAGCTACGTGTGGACGGGGCCTTAGTTTTTGTTTTGATGGTTGTGTGTTTTTTTTTTTGTCTGATTAACCTTGTAAGAAGCCTTTTGAGACGATTGTATTTTGAGGTTAGGATATCGTAATCCAATATCACTGAAGTGATTGAAACTTTTCCATGTTTTGCTTCCCCAACGAACCATAATCCAACTTGGCTACACAGTGGCTAACGGGTAAAACTGGGCTAGGCTAGAGACATAAATAAATAAAATGAAGCAGATTATTGTGAAAAAATAATCCTCTGATTTATAAGCTTCTCAATGAACAGTGAGACAATAATTGTTTGGATGTGCCACAAACCCTCTCTACCGCCCCCTCCGTCTTTTCCTGGATGGATCCCAGCCTAGCCCGTGATGTTTGACCTTGGTTAGAGTTAGTTTCAGCTCGCCATCAAACATCCAGCTGCGTCCACCCACCTCTGAAACAATAACATGTTTGTGTTTCTGCTCCTTGAACCGTGCAATTCTGCTAATTTTGACAGACAGCTTTTCAATCTTTCAAATCAATTATTACGACTCATTTAATTAGAAAAGCATTTCTGTCCTGCTTCTTTGTAATCAAATGAATAATTTGATGCTTGATCGTTCACCACCGACACTAATCTACTTTAATCACTTTCCAGTTTGAGGAAAATGCTAAAATGTTTCATGTGACTGCTGTGTGACCTGATGATGAGAAAACCAAACGACAGAATGAATTTTCTGGACCAGTTTGACCAGCTTGCATGAATTCTATTTTATTCCCAACATTATCTTGTGTTTAAGAACAGAGACCAGAGAGGGCAACTTGACTAGCCCGTAACTTTTTTGTGAAGCTAATTTTGCTTTTAGACTCAGAATAATGAAGCAATTACAGGCTTAAAATGTAAAATAGCCACATTTTATTTTCCCATTCAGTTCTATGGACCAGCTTAAAGTCACGGTACTACCAAATAGTCAAATTATTCTCCGACCGGGAAGAAAAAACATGATGAAACTTCTATTTATTTACAAGTGAAAAGTTGAAAAGCATGAAGGCTCCGGGAGTACGGAGTCTCGGAGCCCTTAGTAGAGGCTGTCCGATCTTTGTACGACCGGAGCCAGAGCTTGGTCCGTATAGCTGGCAGTGTGTCGATTCCATTTCCAGTGAGAGTTGGACTCCGCCAAGGCTGCCCTTTGTCACCGATTCTGTTCATCACCTTTATGGACAGAATATCTAGGCGCAGCCGAGGCGTTGGAGGGATCCAGTTTGGTGACCTCAGGATCGGATCTCTGCTTTTTGCGGATGATGTGGTTCTGTTGGCTTCATCGGACCGTGATCTCCAGCTCTCACTGGATCGATTTGCTGCCGAGTGTGAAACGGCCGGGATGGGAATTAGCGCCTCCAAATCCGAGACCATGGTCCTCGCCCGGAAAAGGGTGGAATGCCCCCTGCGGGTCAGGGACAGAGTCCTACCCCAAGTAGAGGAGTTTAAGTTGTCCCCCGGGAACAAGCGGAAGATGACGGAACGGAACGGAAAGTTGAAAAGCAAGAAATACTTTTAAAAAATGAAAAAAAAAAAAGAATTACTCTATTCATCCCTCACCGGGGAAATTTGTTTGCTGCACTCCTTACACCGCAGCAGGCTGCCCTTCCACGGCGCCAATGGTGGGAGAAGTGGGGGTTAGGTGTCTTCTCCAAGGACCCTAGATGTGCTCTCTATGGGACACGAACCCGCGAACTTCTGGTTCGCGTGCGAAAGCTCTAACCACTGAGCCGCCGTCTCCTCCTCCTTTATTATAGTTTTGTAAGAGAGGTTTTTTTTCTTACACACACGTCATCCTGTCCACACCTGTTATTAAACTGTTCTTTATTCTTTATTATTTTGTCTCATAATAAATGTGATGGTTTGGACCATGTGTCCACTTGTTTGTCTGGTAAATATTTTTATGTATATTAATCCTGATTACAATAAATTTACGAGGTGTTTCAGGCACGTCCCACCGGGAGGAGACCAAGAGGCAGACCCCCGACCCGCTGGAGAGACTATGTCTTACAGCTGGCTGGGGAAAGACTTGGGATCCTTCCAGGTGAGTTGGAGGATGCAGCCGGGGAGAGAGAAGCCTGGGCTGCCCGTTTGAGGCTGTTGCCCCCGCGACCCGACCCCGGAACAAGCGGGAGATGACGGAACGGAAGAATAAATTTACATTAATCGTGAAAAATTCAAAGGGTTTGAAATAAGTTTGTTTTCCTTTTCGTTTCGTTTTCTGAACCACTTATCCCTAAAGGGGGGCGGAGCCTATCCTGGCTGATTTCAGGTGATGAACAGGTTACACCCCGAACAGGTCGGCAGTCTAATGCAGGGCCGCACACACAGACAAACATTCCTATGGGCAATTTCAGATCAGCCAATCACCGAACATGCATGTTTTTGGAAGGTGCGAGGAAACCAGAGTACACACAAACAGACACATAGACATTGCACACAGCGCTGTGGGAGGGGCCAAAGAAACAGCAGGCGCTGTTCATTGATTACAGGCTTAACAACGTGCTTTCACATTATATAGTCCAAAAATCTCCAAATAACGCTCAAAAAAGCAGTAAGATGGACACTTTTTTGAAAAACTAAAAAGCACTAAAGGGTCTGAATGATCACTTAATATGGCATCAAAACTGGCAATAGTGACTCGCGGTCATTTTTTTCCCCCACACACTTGGCGGTTGACTTGGAATCAGTCTGCGTGCTACCAGTAGACTGCCATCTCTATGTTGGGCACCTCTGGTCTAAATGTTCTTCATCTTATCAAAAAGGTGATAAAATGAGCCGTGCCCTCTGGTGGCTTTGTCACTACTACATAAAATTAATTTCTTTCTGTGGTAAAATGAAATATTGACTCGTGCTGTTTTACGAACTTATTGAAACACTTTCTTCTCAATTATTTACAATGACGGAGCGCACACTAAAATAAACATCTCTTTTAGCGCTTCAGTGGATAAAATCTCATTTATGTGAATATCTTCACTTTGTTTTTTAAAGGTCAACGAGGAGCACTTTGACACATCAAAGTTATCATAACACCGTTAGCCTGAAGATGCTTGCCTATTGGTCCGTTACAAATGATTACACAACTCATCTAATTAAAAAGAAAATAAAAGCAGGAGTCGCTGGGCTGGTCGGGATCAGTGTTTTCTAAAATGTCACACACTCACCGGGCAGCGACCGTGTGGGTTCAACACAGAGAAGGTGACATTTGTTTCTGATTGGCCCTTCAGGGAACGGAGCTATTCATTCCGAAGAGCAGGTACACTTTTTATTCCTCTTTATCAAGAAAAAGCTGAAAAATAAGATATTAATGACGCAACTGTTTAAAAAAGGATTTTTGTATTTTTGTGCTAGATTAATTCTTATTTTGTAGTATTTAAAGATAAACATTGGAACCGTTTGTTGACTCGAAAACGTAAAATCCGCCAACAAATGTTTAGAAATATATTTACCGTATTTTCACGACCATAGAGCGCATCGTATTAAAAGGCACAGTCCAAATTTTGCGTGCTCTGTATTTAACACACACATAAGGCGCACCTGATGATAGGGCGTGGGGTTTATACTGTATACATATCCTCTACCACGTACGTCCGCCTTACAACAACACACACACACATGGACGCACCGCGCGCATACGCTGTGGCCAAATACTTGGCGAATACCAGTGGTGGAACGTAACAAAGTAAATGTACTTCGTTACTGTACTTAAGTAAAAAAATTGTGTACCTGTACTTTACTTAAGTAAAATTTAAAACCGGTACTTTTACTTTTACTTCACTACATTTTTAGAGTAAATATCTGTACTTTTACTTTGCTATTTTTTAAAAGTGTGTTTTACATTTTTCGTTACATTTTCGTTCAGGAATTTGTAAAATACACAGGTTTTTTTAGCGCATCTTGAAGCCGCATCGCCAAAATCAAAAGAAGCAGTTGATCGGGAGAAGAAGTCATGAATCGAGAAACATTTTCCGCATTCATTCAAAAACCTAACATCAAATCTAGTACAAATTAAAAAGAGTCAGAAGATCGTTGTTCGTTGTGTTTACTTCTAAATAAAAAGTTGAGCCATCATTACACAGAGCAGGGGCGGATCTAGAATTTTCCAAAGGGGGGCGGGGCTTTGACAAAGGCAATATATAGTGACTGGGGGGCCTCCCCTACCCCCAAAACATTTTAAAAAATAAGTGTCATTTTCCTCCATTTTGGCGGCCCATTCACTGGCCCTTCTAGGGGATAGCTTGACTTGTCCCATTTCCTTTTATTTTATACATTTATTTTCTTTGTGGACCAAAAGAGGCGGGAGAGGGGGGGGTCACACCCCTGCAGAGTATTTATCCTGGTTACCATGGCGACACCCTATAGCACAAAAAATAACATTTGAATTATGATCGAATACTTTTACTTTTTACTTAAAAAGTACAATTTACACCAACTATTTTTGTACTTTTACTTAAGTAGATTTTTTTATTGGTACTTTTACGTAAGTAAATTTTTGCCTAAGTATCTCTACTTTTACTTAAGTACAAAAAGTGAATACTTCATCCACCACTGGCGAATACATTTGAATGTCATCCGAATCTTGATGAGGACGGCTTGCAAAAGACTCAAACATGCATGAATAAATTAGGTTCAGGTATGTTTTGGATATATTTTTCTGTTTAAAAGGAGACACGTCTGGACCTGCGTTTTTACTGACTGCACAAATTTCGACTGATCTGTCGTTACGTTTCTTACCTGGCAGGAGCATACGGAGCACCGATCACTGTCCAGGACCCATATCTGCCCGCTGTGCTTGACCTTGTTGTCATGGATACAGTCCCCAGTGCAGTTGTGCCCGTGGGGGCATCGGCAGTCATAGCCACCATCCAGATTGAAGCACACCGTGTCGTTTGCACAGGTGTTCCTGCCAGTCTTGCATTCGTTAATATCTAAAGAAAACACAGTAGAAGAGGAAATCTTTAAAATATTCTGTAAAGGTAAAGATATTTTGGACTTTGGGTTGAGAAATGTGGTCACAAAATACCCTGCCCCTTTTTCAACAATAATATCATAACAAAAGAACAGTTTTTCTTTAAATTAGACGTTGGATTTTAATAAACATATAGCAATGACATTTTGGAAAAAATTCACCTTCAATCTAAACCAGAAACTCAGATTTTGCTAATAACAAGTTTGTAAACAATTTATAATTAAATTATAATTCAATTTGCAAGCATTTTTGGCTCCTTCGGCTCGAACTGACAGCTGAGACGGGGTCAACGAGCAGAACGGCACAGGCACTACTGTTCCAGCATGGCTTCAATGTTACTGTAGACTGAGGGTTTCCCTTCTGACAGCCCTGACATGTCTTCTGACAGCCTGAATCAGAGAGAATGTTCCGGAAAATGAACAGGCTGCAAAAAGCAAAGTGACATTTCAGTGAGAAGCATGCCTATAATAGCACACCTCTCCAATCAGACCTGGTCTCAAAAGCTGAATGAATTTCAAATAGACGTTTTCTTTGGAGTGAAGGATGGACCACTTTGCTTCTGAGAATTAAGACGCAGCTTTAAGGTTAGTGAAATCTTTCAAAAAACAGTCCTCATGTTTTTGTTCTCTTTAGTGTCTGCCCGGTGTCGAGCCGCTCCTCCTCCAGGTCGAGAGGAGCCAGATGGGGTGGTTCGGGCATCTGGTCAGGATGCCCCGCGAGCGCCTCGCGGGCGAGGTGTTTCGGGCACGTCCCACCGGGAGGAGACCAAGCGACAGACCCCGGACCCACTGAAGAGACTATGTCTTACAGCTGGCCGGGGAACGACTTGGGATCCTTCCAGGTGAGCTAGAAGATGCAGCTGGGGTGAGAGAGGCCTCGGCTGCCCGTTTGAGGCTGTTGCCCTCACGACCCGACCCCGGAACAAGCAGAAGATGACGGAACGGAACGAGTGTGGGATTGGGTTCGACTTAGAGATTACTTTTATACTCGATGCTAACGTTAACGAATTGGGGTAATGACTCTTATCTCATGGTACCGATGGACACCTTCAACATTCACAGAAAAGTGAATACATAAATTTATTTAGTTCTAATTGAGTTTTTGATTGTATGAATTCCCCCATCCTCTCACTCCCTACTTAGTCCCGCCCCTTTGGTAGGTGCATGGCACAGCGTAAAACTCAATTGAGGCAGCAAATACAGTGTAAAGCACATCAAAAACAACACAACTTGAGACCTAACATGAGCAGAGTGCGTGCACTAAAACCCTTCCTGTTTACATAATAATGAGGACGTGGTGGAGAACAAAATCCATGGCCATGAAAAAACTGGAGTTTGAATAGTATTTGAACACAGGCAGTTTGCAAATATTCTAAACATGCAGGAACACAATCAAAAACCAATATAAGTATTTTTTTAAGTGGGATTAAAGTTCAAGCATATTCGAAATCTCCCAAAATTTCCAAAAAACTGATTTCAAAGCTTTTTTTTTTTTAAATCCATTTTGCGTCACAAGTCTTTTTTTTTTCTCCCCAAACAAAAATACATAGATTTAAAATGTATAGAAATTATAACATTTTCAGTTAATTTGATCTCATTTGGATTTTTTTCTTTAACAAAGACAAAAAAACTCACCAACACACGACTCCCCATTGGCGGAAAACAAGCCGTTGTCGTGGTAACCATCACGGCACTCACAGTGGTACCATCCGGGCAAGTTGACACAAGTGGATTTACTATCACACTCCACGAAGCCGTCCGAGCACTCGTCGATGTCTGAAGGGAAACAGAGACATTAACAATCGATGTGCATCGGCTTCAGAGAAGGTTTTTATTTAAAATAACAAAACATCGAGCCCTGCTTATTCCTCCCGGGCATTTTCAATGTTGACTGGTTCAAAATTAATAAAACACTGTGTGTAGTGTTGGAGGGAATCTAATCCGAGGGTTTTATTGATCAAACATAGTTTCATAGCCAGAGAATGACATCTGTATCAATAAAATCCTGGAGGGAAAAAACGAATCCAATAAAACAAGCTTATTCTTACAATAAAAAAATGTAATTGGTCGGTCCAATAAATATTATGGACATGTTGGTAGAAGCTTTCTGTTCAAGGTGCATGCTTTTGTTTGACTGTACGTTCGCCAAACTTTCTCTAACGATATTCTGACAAAGTTTCCTGCAGCTCTCTGAGCGGCTGTCAATAGATGGAGCTGATGTTTATTTTCACACACTTCGAAAAATCCTTGACTCTTCGTCCTCCTCCTCCTCCACCTCTTTCTTCAGCTCTTGTGTTTAATTCAAAACTGAGATTACACGCTCCGACTTTCTCCCCTACACGTTTGTCTCCTTGTTATTTTCTCTTCCTCTGGATTCTCTCTTTGTGACTCTCTCACTTTTTGTTGTTTGTGACACATCGCTCTTCGAGTTTTTTATTACAGCACGCAATCCTGCAAACCCGATGAGAACCATACAGCTAACATTTAATTAAACTAAAGGCTCGGACGTTCATGAGAGAGGAAATAAAGCCTGTTATTACACAGCAGGACTAAATATGTTAGGTCCAGACATGCACTCTGATTAAATGTGTCTGCATGGTCGGTGATGGCTTTTTTATGATTGTGCATGATGCATGAGGCTCTATTCTCATTAGGAAAATGGCAGTGTGTCGTGGATGACCTTCTCTATGACTGTACCAGCACAGCGACATGCAGACAGGCTCATGGTCCCCCCCACCCACGCAGCAGTAATGGGATTAAGATCTATTGGCTAATGAGTCCTCAGCCTTTTAATAGAATATCTGCAGCAGATTAAGCGTTTGTCAAATGTCCTGCAGATTAAGGCCTTATCTCTCTAAAAATGACTCACATTTGTCTGAGTCAAATGCAGGTTTGGCAAAAGGAATTTAAAAAAAAACTCTTCTTTTTTTCACATAGGCCAAGTTCAAACTGCCTGCGGAGGCAGAATGTTTTAGTAGAAACTCATTTTCTGGATGTTCTCCTCCGTGAAAGGACGGAACTTTAAAACCTGCACAGCACCGTTACCTCGCGCAGTCTTTGAAAATAAATGTGGATTATTTCCACTCCTGAGGAGAAATATCCAATGCTCTTTGTTGGTTTGGTGAGATAAAAGAACTTTTTGAGGAGGAAAAACAGCATGAACTGTATCGCTTTTAACATTTAAAAAAGAAATTAATCAAAATTTGTTCAGATCGTCTCTTGGTTACGTTTCTGTGAAATAGTTCAAAGTACAACAACGCAGTCAGAGACTATTTATACCAGACACAGACGATGAGGTAAGTCTAAAAATATGCAAATGATCTATTTTCATTCAGAGGTTTAGACTGTCTGACAACAACAGAGGCTTTCACCTTACACTAAAGACGGATTGGATTTTCTTGTATCTACAAAGCAGCAACTTTTTAAGACTTCAGAAGAAGGCTGGAGCCTTCTGGGGCCTTCTTCTCCTCAGAAGGCTGTGATAGAAGAGTTTCAGCTAAAATGAAAAAGAAAGTGTACAAAACCATGGTGAGATCGGCCATGCTGATTGGTCTAGATCAGGGATGGGCAAACTTTTTGGGTTTGCGGGCCACATTGAGTTCTAACATTTGACCAGAGAGTTGGAACAGGAGCAAGATGGATGGCATGCTTTGGTTTAAAAAAAACTTTAAAAAGCAAACTTTTTAAAAATTCATTAAAAGACCAGAATTTAAAATTTGAAAAATAACAGAAATTTTTGTTCAGGTAGGGTGGATCACAAACATGTGAAAATACAACTTTTAAATATTCATGTTCTGATATGTGATAAAGAGGATATCTCAAAATATATATATTTTGTGTGTGTGTTTGAAAAATGTGCGCCCCTCCAGTTTTTTGTTCACCACCAGCTGCCACTGCATCAGTCAAGTGTCATCCTTCATTTCGGGGGGACATGCTACATGACTGACTGACTTACAGAAAAGATCCAACATATGTAGAAGTCCGGGTTGATCCAGGAAAGAGGACCATTATTATTAAACCAACAGCAGCAGGGAGGAAATTGTAACCCAAAAAGCAGCCATTCCAAATTTATTTTGTGATTTTAAAATTGTTCTGCATTTTTTCTGAAATGGTTTTTTCTCCTCAGAGAAATAAAAATGTCAAAACAAACCAAATGAAATGTCTTTCTTTATTTTATTTATTTCATATTGTAGTCAAGGCTAGACTACAGCGGTTACCTAGGTGACAAAGAGACAATGAAAATGACAAAAAATACTTGAGGATGAGGGTGGGCTGGATGGATGGATAAAGAGGAGGTGCAGGTGAACACAGAACGGAATGCAGGAAGACAAGGAAAAGATGGAGAGCCAGGAGATGAACTGGTTATCCTGAGTGGCAGCCCGGAAACAAGGGCTTTATTAAAGCATCTCCCAGAGGACAAAGCGGAGGAGAGGGGAGCCGGTCAATCCTCCAGATCTTGTTATGCTGCTTGCCAGAAACCGTCATCTGCTCTTTTTTTTTTTTATATCCATCCACCACCTTCACCTTTCCAGATGCTCCATTTGGTCATACACTCAGTCACGGCTCAGTCTGCGCTGCTCTTCTTCTCATTTCCTTACTAGGTTCTACTTTTTGACTCCTTGTTTTGTTGAATCCTACGTGACTGTGTGTATCTGTGAGTAGGTGTGTGCGTCGCTAACAGAAAGCCGAGGGGGTTCTAATAAAACTGTGCCACGTCGCATTTCTCAGCGCAAAGCCAGTTATCTCTGCCACAGGTACAACACAGTAACCTAATTCAGCTGATTTCCATTTCCCCACAGGCTTACTTGATAATGCCATGATAGTGTCAGTAAAAATATGCATGTGTGTGTGTGTTTGTGTGTGTGTAATCTTCTACACTGTACAGTAAAATTACAAATCTTCAATCTTCAGACTGATAAATTGTTGTCGACTATCCATCAGAATGATCCCAGCTGCCTGTTTGCCAGTCGTGCCCCTGGTACTCCACCGTAGTAGACACACAACCTGATTACTTCTTCACAACTTCCTGAACCATCTTTTATCATTCATCATCTACTGATTTGAAAATAAACTCTTCTCTATACTAAAATATTGTTCGATTTCTTGGTTATTGGAGGTTTTGGGACTGGCAGAAAGTATTTAGAGACTATTTCAGCTCACAAATCTGATGCAGTACGATAATCTTCAACTTATCCAGGCTTGGGTCGTGGGACCAGCAGTTTAAGTAACTTGTTTTCTCTCACCCTGGCAACATCTTCCAACTAAACCAGCGATCATCTATCTCTACAAGCCTTTTTCAAAATCCTATTCACTTGCCCAAACCACCCAATCTGGCTCACCTCAACTTGGAGAAGCAAAAGATTCCATAACATTTTACATGCAAGCCATTAATACAAGATCTACTGATAACAAAGAAAGTAAAATATTTAGCACCAAATGCACATTGAAAAGTTTCTATGAATTAAATCTAGATTTAGAGAATTCATCCGGAATGCAAGAATAACTCTTCTTCACTTTTAATTACAGTTGTCAAGATTCGATCCTGTGATTAGCGATTGTGCCCAACGTCATGATTTTAAACTAGATCGGAATCAGACAATATCTCCCGATCAGGACTCCAAAATATATGTACTCATTATTTACTTTAAAAGGTATGATGTGTGATAGAAGAGTTTCATCTAAAATGAAAGGGAAAGTGTCCAAAACCATGGTGAGAGCGGCCATGCTGATTGGTCTAGAGACAGTGTGGTGAGAGTGGCCATGCTGATTGGTCTAGAGACAGTGTGGTGAGAGCGGCCATGCTGATTGGTCTAGAGACAGTGTGGTGAGAGCGGCCATGCTGATTGGTCTAGAGACAGTGTGGTGAGAGTGGCCATGCTGATTGGTCTAGAGACAGTGTGGTGAGAGCGGCCATGCTGATTGGTCTAGAGACAGTGTGGTGAGAGCGGCCATGCTGATTGGTCTAGAGACAGTGGCACTGAGAAAAAGACAGGAAACAGAGATGTTTGTATCAGAGATGAAGATGCTGAGGGTCTCTCTGGGAGTGACCAGGATGGACAGGATCAGAGGAACAGCACATGTTAGAGGTTTTAAAGTCAGAGAGGTCAGACTGAGATGTTTTGGACATGTGCAGAGGAGAGAGAGAGAGTACATCAGAAGAAGGATGCTGGGTTTGGAACCACCAGGAAAGAGGACTAGAGGAAGACCAAACAGGAGGTTCATGGATACAGTGAAGGAAGACATGAAGATAGTTGGTGTGACCAAAGAGGATGCAGCAGATAGGGTTAGATGGAAGAAACTGACTTGCTGTGGAGACCCCTGAAGGGAAATGATGAAAGAAGAAGACTCTCTAAATCAGATGTAGTTACTCGGTGAAAGAGTGAGACCTCTCAATTCTACACAAAACGGTAACACTTTCAGAATGTTACAGGACTTAGTATGGATGTACCTTCAAGCTAAAGGCCCGAGCATGTCTGCCGTGTGGAAGATAACGACAAAACATAAGAGTAATCTGGGTTTTTTTTTTTTTACTTTGATATTAAATGTACTATATAATATTAAATGTACATGGTCCTCGCCCGGAAAAGGGTGGAATGCCCCCTGCGGGTCAGGGACATGGTCGTGCCCCAGGTGGAGGAGTTTAAGTATCTCGGGGTCTTGTTCACGAGTGGGGGAGAGATGGAGCGGGAGATCGACAGGCGGATCGGTGCGGCATCAGCAATAACTAGGACGCTGCATCGGTCCGTCGTGGTAAAGAGAGAGCTGAGCCGAAAAGCAAAGCTCTTGATTTACAAGTCGATCTACGTTCCTACCCTCACCTATGGTCATCAGCTGTGGGTGGTGACCGAAAGAATGAGATCGTGGGTACAAGCGGCCGAAATGAGCTTCCTCCGCAGGGTGGCTGGGCTCTCACTCAGAGATCGGGTGAGGAGCTCTGCCATCCGGGAGGAGCTCGTATCGAGCCGCTCCTCCTCCAGGTTGAGAGGAGCCAGATGGGGTGGTTCGGGCATCTGGTCAGGATGCCCCCCCATGCGCCTCGTGGGCGAGGTGTTTTGGGCACGTCCCACCGGGAGGAGACCAAGGGGCAGACCCCGGACCTGCTGGAGAGACTATGTCTCACAGCTGGCCGGTGAACGACTTGGGATCCCACCAGGTGAGCTGGAGGATGCAGCCAGGGAGAGAGAGGCCTGGACTGCCCGTTTGAGGCTGTTGCCCCCGCGACCCGACCCCGGAACAAGCGGAAGATGACGGAATGGAACGGAATTAAATGTACTATAAAAGTATTGAATCGGGACCTGGCATCAGCTGACATTCAAAATCAAATAACTTGGTCTTGGACTCTACGGCAAAAACCCTGATTAGGACCTCCCTGGTGTAGAAACTGAGCGGCCGAAGACCAAAGCCTGTGAATTTACTGATGTGCTACAGAGTCGTAGTTTTTTACTACCGCCTCAAGCCAACATGCTTTGTAAACCATCTTTGGTAAACCATGGTGCGTCAATGATCCCAACGTGTTCCAATGGTAGATCAAGCAACGATAACATTTGTTTTAGCATCAAACATTGTGAAAACCTTCCCAATAATAACACATAGTGAATAAATGTCTGTTGTTCGATGGTGACGTGTGGTAAGTACTTATTGGCATGCACATGACGCTGGAGGAAAGTTTTCCACTGCAGCTCAAAGTGTAATTGACTGATAGTGACTCTTTTGTCGTGATTGTAAATGGACTTGGGTAAGCAGCTAATCATTAGGAAACTTGTGGGAAACTGAGTTAGAAACTGAGTTCCCGGAGACAGAATGGAAACTAAAATGCAAATCCATATCTGCAAGCACTTGAGTGGGAGGGTGAATGAGTAATTGAGGAAAACTGGTCTTGCTGAACAATCAATAGCTGCAAGTAAATAGAGGACTGGATTGTTCCCCGTGTTATTCTCTCAGATGGTCCTCTATAATTACCAGCTTTACACAGAACAAATACACTAATTAGAGGTGAAATTTGAAAGAATTCCTTCTAATGTGAACAAATGAAGCTGCTTCCAGTTAGATCCGATCAGCAGCGCTCTGGATGTACTGCGTCCTCTACGTTCAGAGAAACCGTGACCCTTGTCAGACCTACTGGAAAACAGTTTGAGCAAGTTTTTCTTTTAGTTTCAATTCCATCACGCCTTTATTTTTTTTTTGAGATGATAAAAGACTGATGGTGTCGTACATTTGATATACCGTATTTTCCGCACTATAAGGCGCACCGCATTATAAGGCGCTACGGTAAAGGCTGTTTAACTTTGTCCTCTAACTGTAGCCATCTCGCTTTGTTCCCGCAAAAACTCTGTTTAGTCTTGTTTACTTGGCGCAGCACATCCTCTTGCTTCCTCCACTTCCTCACCATTGATTCATTGATGTTAAAGGGCCCATCTCATGCAAAATACCTCTTTTCACATTGTATCCTCTGCACATACACATGCAAAATGTGGGCTTTACAACATGCATTACACCATAGTTATGAAAATATATTGATTTGGTGGAGCGCAGTCACAGACCCGGAACTATGAAAGGCCGGGTATCGCTCATCCCCACGCCCGTCCTGAGAAAGTACAAGCTCCGCCCTCTGCTCTCACTGAGCCGCTATTCCTCCGCCCACCTCTGAGCGGGAGGGGGAAGGCAGGCGTAAACCCGTGCGTAGCGGTTTGGTAGCGTCTGAAATAAGATTTTATCATGTCGATTCATCAAAAAAGCATGTTTCAAGCAAGAAAATAAAAAAGACGCAGAGCAGCGAACCAGCCTGTATATCGGACGTTGAAAGCGAGCAGTGAGGGCGTAAGGCCGGAGCGGAGGCAGGTGAGGAGGGCGGGCGGGTGGTGAGGAGGGAGGGGGGCGTGTGTGAAGTCCGTCCTGGCTACGTCAAATGCGTCATACTTTAGACATCTGCTCATTGGTTGTTTTGTCTGAGCGTTCCAGAAATCCACAGAAAAACGGGCTAAATCAATCTAGAAAGCCCTTTGGTGACATATACAAGGCCCGGACATCACTCTTACAGGGTAGAAAACTCTGGAAAGTCACTTTTGCATGAGATGGGCCCTTTAAACTCTCTCGCTGCGGCTCTATTCCCGTGTTCTACTGCGTGACCGATCGCCTTGAGTTTAAACTCTGCGGTGTTTCTTGGTAGAATTCATTTCCGGGTCTTTACACAAACACACAAATGGAAATGAGACGTCAGCGTGCACCGCGCACTACTTCTTCTACGGGGGAAATGGAGTCGGCGGCTGCTTACCGCAGTTGCGACACCTGTTGTAGCTCAATATTAATCCACATATAAGGCGCTCCGGGTTAAAAGGCGCACCGTGGACTTTTGAGAAAATTTAAGTTTTTTAGATGCTCCTTATAGTGCGGAAAATACGGTAACTGTTGAAGTTTAAATCAGAGACTTGGATCTCCCCAAGAATTTAACCTGATTTATCTGTTTCAGAGAAAAAGTGTCAGGATGTGGGGATGTGGAAGGATGAGGACCCAAATGTGGGACAAAAACCCCCCAGGATTTATTAACCAAAAGTCCAGTAAAGCTGTAAAGCAAAGGACACAGGATTAACTCAGGATCAAAAGTTCAAATCAAGTCTTGAGTGATTGTCTTTAATTCAACACCAGGATCCACAGGTGTGTGTCATCAGACTAATCACCCTCAGGTGTCCCTAATCAGGGTGATGAGGGAAGGTCCAGGGCTCCCCCTGGCAGAAAGGAAGGCACAAAGATAAATATTTCTTTCTGTCTTTGTTCAGCCGGAGAAAGTAGTTCCTCATCCAAACATTGATTCCCTGGATGCTGTGATAGAGTGAATCCGTTCTGTTTGGTTGGCTTCTGCTTATCCACGATCGGGTCGCGGGGGCAACAGCCTGAAACGGGAAGTTCAGGCTTCTCTCACCCTTGCTGCATCCTCCAGCTCACCTTGGATAATCCCAAGGGTCAGTGCCCGCGTCACTTTTTGGAGGCTCCTTGTAACATTTTGCCCCTGCTTTCTCTGGGCATGGGGAGATGAGTAATAGTCAGGCTTTTACACTTCCTGGTCTGCGATAAAGCTCCATAAACCAGTGAGATACACAACTTTTGTGTATTTGATGTTTTAAACATCCGAAATGAGCAGGGTGGCTGGGCTCTCACTCAGAGCTCTGCCATCCGGGAGGAGCCCGGTGTCGAGCCGCTCTTCCTCCAGGTCGAGAGGAGCCAGATGGGGTGGTTTGGGCATCTGGTCAGGATGCCTCCCAAGCGCCTTGCGGTCGAGGTGTTTCGGGCACGTCCCACTGGGAGGAGACCAAGGGGCAGACCCCGGACCCGCTGGAGAGACTATGTCTCACAGCTGGCCGGGGAACGACTTGGGATCCTTCCGGGTGAGCTGGAGGATGCAGCCGGGGAGAGAGAGGCCTGGGCTGCCCGCTTAAGGCTGTTGCCCCTGCGACCTGACTCCGGAACAAGCGGAAGATGACGGAATGGAACGGATGTTCTAAAACCAAAATTATGGTTGTTTGTGTGCGTAAGATACGATGAGATATTTTGCATGAGATGGGCCTGATAAGCCAGCTAGGCAGATAGGTTGAACTCTGCCATCCGGGAGGAGCTCGGAGCAAAGCCGTTACTTCTGACAGACGAGAAGAACCACATGGAGTTATTTAGGGTTCTGGTTTGAAAGCCTCCCAGACCTGGTGAGCTGTACTTTGTAATGTCACGCTGGTAGAAGGCCTAGAGATCGACCCAGATTCTACTGGAGAGACCATGCTGATGTACGTCAGAGCTGATTCCCGTCGTTGTTCTGTGTCTGTTATCCCTGGGATTTGACTCGTTCTGGCATCACAATGCACTGACAGCTCCAGCCATTAGCAGAGCCTCATTAAAACACACTAATTACAGCTGATGGAGACAAAGCTCTGTTTAGCTGTCTCTAAATAAATGATAAATACACACTCGTCGTGCTTAATATACACCACTTAAACGGTCATGGACTCCCTCCAGGTATTGTGGGACAGGTGGAGTTAAACAGAGAAAACTCTACTGATGTATTGTGGGTAAAACAAATACATTTTGATGGAAACCCACCACCTGAATCTGATGAAACTGGGATGAGATTATTGCAAACTATTGCATGCAGAAGGTATAAAATCATGCAGCATCATTAACAGCGGTTTGCAGATGTTTATTTGAATCGGTTTAGTCTGAATTAACCTGTTTTTATTCACGTTGAAAGATGCATTTGTTCCTCCTCCATCCTTCCTCCTCATTAGGTTTTTGTCTTTATTGTCCATCACGTTGTCTGAAAGTCTTCCAGCCAACATCGAGTGCAACCAGAGAGCAGAGGGAACAAGTTGTTTGTCTGACCTTGTTTGGCTCTGGTCAATAATGCAGTCTGACCTTCCTACTCTCACTCTCTACGAACTTCATACTTCATTTCTCAAAAAGTCACCACTCATCGTCTCTTCCTTTCAAATGTTATTTTTCTGCTTCCCGTTTTACATCCCAGAATGATTCACCTCCTTTTTTTATCTACCTCATCTATGTCTTTAGCTTAGTTCTCTTTTCTTTATTTCATTTTCTATTTATTTCATCTTCTACAAACCATTTCAGAACAAGGTCTTCTGTTGTACTTGATCTGCATAAATCGGCCTCCAATTAGATTGAATTGGGGAATCCAATAAGCACCGCAAAGTGGCCCCTCCACATTCCTGTTGGGTGAGAATGAGCGTCCCCAGTTCCTACATCTTGCCGGCGAGCGTCTGGATGTTACACATGACAACCGCAGGGACACTGGGTTCAAAGTGCCTCCTTTCTGATCGTCTCCTTCTCAGTTCTGTTGGGACTGTACTGACTCCTCCAGCCACGGTGGATCTGATTCCGTGAGCTAGCAGCGGCTGTGCACGCAAACAAAGAGGGGCGACTCAATGACCAGAAAATCTAGCAAACGGGGAGCTAGCCGTTGAAGAAAAAACGACTAGCTTAAAAACAGCCGTTTGGATATTTCATGACTGATATTTTATGGCTATAAAATCATCTTACTGAAATTATACAGGAAAAAAAATGACATCAGAGATGAAAACTCCACATTAATCCCTTTTATTCAATAAAGAATCTCGTGGTAAAAATGTCTGCTACCCTGCGTAAGACCAACACAAAACCAATGAGAAAGACCACGTTTCGTTTTGTCTTCTGAACGGCTTATCACTATTGGAGTCTCAAGGGGTGCCGAAGCCTATCCCAGCTGATTTCAGGTAAGAGGCAGGATACACCCCGAACAGGCAAAAGACCACGTAAACAGCAATTGTATAGTTCCATTCCATCGTCTTCCGCTTATCCGGGGCCAGGTCGCGGGGGCAACAGCCTAAGACGGGAAACCCAGGCTTCTCTCACCCCAACTGCATCCTCCAGCTCACCCGGAAGGATCCTGAGTCGTTCCCCAGCCAGCTGTGAGACAGTCTCTCCAGTGGGTCCGGGGTCTGCCTCTTGGTCTCCTCCCCCTGGGATGTGCCCGAAACACCTCACCAGCGAGGCACTCAGGGGGCATCCTGACCAGATGCGCGAACCACCCCATCTGGCTTTTCTCGACTCGGACAAAGAGCAGCTCAACAACGAGCTCGTACCGGATGGCAGAGCTCCTCACCTGATCTCTGAATGAGAGCCCAACCACCCTGCGGAGGAAGCTTACTTCGGCTGCTTGTAGCTGGGATCTCGTGATCTTTCGGTCACCACCCACAGCTGGTTACCATGGTGCAGGTAGGAACGTAGATCCTGGTTACCACGGTGAGGGTAGGAACGTAGATCCTGGTTACCACGGTGAGGGTAGGAACATAGATTCTGGTTACCACGGTGAGGGTAGGAACGTAGATCCTGGTTACCATGGTGAGGGTAGGAACATAGATCTTGGTTACCATGGTGAGGGTAGGAACGTAGATCCTGGTTACCACGGTGAGGGTAGGAACATAGATCTTGGTTACCATGGTGAGGGTAGGAACATAGACCCTGGTTACCATGGTGAGGGTAGGAACGTAGATCCTGGTTACCATGGTGAGGGTAGGAACGTAGATCGACTTGTAAATCAAGAGCTTTGCTTTTCGGCTCAGCTCTTTCTTCACCCCGACAGATTTGTGCAGCGTCCTAGATATTGCTGATGCTACACCGATTCATCTGTCTGTCTCCCACTCCATCCTTCCCCACTCGTGAACAAGACCCCGAGATACTTAAACTCCTCCACTTGGGGCAGATCCTTGTCCCTGACCTGCAAGGGGCATTCCACCCTTTTCCGGGCGAGGACCATGGTCTCGGATTTGGAGGCGCTGATTCCTATCCCGACAGCTTCACACTCGGCAGCAAGTCGATCTAGTGAGATTATAGTCACTGTAAACAATGATTAGTTGTAGGTAAAATCTATCTTCATCTCTCCTTGCCAATGTTAAACCTTACCCTGTCCTGTCGTATTTCTGCATACATTAAACCACAGATGTAGACACAGATGTCTCATGCCACTCGGGTTTCTTTACTTTGTTCAACTTCTTTAAAAAACTTCAATCTCAAAAATGACTTTAAAAGTAAATAAGTCATAAAACCAGTAGTTCTTCTCTTTAAGTTGTTGTTTGCTGATAAAAAAAATGTTTCAAGGCTACAAAATGATATTTTGATTTGTGTTGCTGATGCGGTTCCAAAGCTTTGCTTTGAGACTATCCAACCAGCAGGTTTGAAAACCGTGATGCAGAAAGCCTGTGTCAGGGTTTTAGGAGGCCAGCTCAAAATCTGCGCAGATTGGAGAGCATGCAGAATGAATTCTGGAGGCCTTTGTGGAAGCTCGGCTAATTTTAACCTAAATGGCAACAAATGCAGGCTGAAATGTGATTGGTCAGATGCTTTAAATCAAAACCATGTTTAAAATCAGCGCAGCTTTTGGAAAAAAACATCAAAGAAAACAGAGATGCTATTTAGAAATATTTTATAAATATTAATGTCCAAAATTGACGAGGTTTGGAACACTGGCCTTTCTGTGTGAAGTTTGCATGTTCTCCCCATGTATGTGTGGGTTCTTTCCAGGTACTCTGGTTCCCTCCCACCCTCCAAAAACATGCAAGCTAGCATGTAAATTGTTCCAAAATGAGTGTCTTCGAATGGCAATGTGTGTGTGGCCCCGTGACAGACTGGCGACCTGTTCGGGGTATACCCTGCCTCTTGCCTTAAAATCAGCCGAGATAGGCTCCAGCACCTCGCCCAACCCATTAGGGGTAGCCATTATCGAAACAAATAACATGTGGGGTGAAAAAAAAACTTGGTAGGTCTCCTAATAAAACGTCCACTTGGAGAGAAATGAGTGCTCCTATCCTGTCACCACATGAGAGAGCTTCTCAGTGAAACATCTGTTTTTCCAGTGAGCTATCAACGTACGGCGGGTGCTTTACGACGCTCCTGGATGTAACTCTGCAGGAGTGTGTGACAGTCTGACTCTAAACTGCATCATTAACATTGAACGTGAACATCTTTTATCTCTTCCTCCTTGTCCTTAAAGAACATTACTAAGCTGCTTTCCGTGTGGCACAGAGCTGATTAAAAGTGCCCACGAGCACCTGAGACTAAATATTAGATGAAAGATGGAGGGAGGAAGACGGAGGATGTCCCTCCTCTTCCTCTGATCAACTAAACTTCCAGCTTCCCACCACGTCGTTTGAGAAATTTAAGAGGCTGTCTAAAGAGAGCAGGGACGGCCATTAGCTCCATTTCTGACAGCATGGTTGCTGGAAATTTTAAGTGAGCGTTCTAATAAGCTTAACTGAGGCTGAAGCGGAGGATAATGAGCTGGAAATGGAGACAATGATACTGCTGGTTCTCTATTTATTTCACAAGACTTTCTCACTGGTTCAGTCAATAAAACACACCTGAGACCAAGATAAATAATCCAATTAGTAAGAGACTCTGGAAGCAGGAAATGTGGACAACGAGAGGAAACAGAAGATAAAATTTTGGGAAAAAATGGGAGACGGTGGCTCAGTGGTTAGAGCGTTCCCCGCGGAACGGAAGTCAACCAGAAATTTGCGGGTTCACATTTGGAGAATATAAAGAGCCCAGCCACCCAGCAGAGGAAGCTCATTTCGGCCGCTTGTATCCACGATCTTGTTCTTTTAGTGACCACCCACAGCTGGTTACCATGGTGAGGGTAGGAACATAGATTGACTGGTAAATCGGGAGCTGCGCTTTTTGGCTCAGCTCCTTCTTCACCACAACGGACCGAAGCAGCGTCCTGATTATTGCGGATGCTACACCGAGTCGTGTGTCAATTTCCCGGTCTACCCTTCCCCCACTTGTGAACAAGACATGAAGATACTTAGCAAAAAGTATACGTGTGTGTGTGTGTGTGTGTGTGTGTGTGTGTGTGTGCTGTATGTATAAATATAAAGAGAATATGTTATCCTATGCAAGAGAAGAAGAAGAGAACAGTGCGTCTTCTTTCATCATTTCCCTTCAGGGGGCGCCACAGAAGTCAGTTTCTTCCATCTAACCCTATCTGCTGCATCTTCTTCAGTCACACCAACTATCTTCATGTCTTCCTTCACTGTATCCATGAACCTCCTCTTTGGTCTTCCTCTAGTCCTCTTTCCTGGTGGTTCCAAATCCAGCATCCTTCTTCTGATGTACTCTCTCTCTCTCCTCTGCACATGTCCAAACCATCTCAGTCTGGCCTCTCTGACTTTAAAACCTCTAACATGTGCTGTTCCTCTGATCCTGTCCATCCTGGTCACTCTCAGAGAGATCCTCAGCATCTTCATCTCTGCTACAAACATCTCTGTTTCCTGTCTTTTCCTCAGTGACACTGTCTCTAGACCAATCAGCATGGCCGCTCTCACCACACTGTCTCTAGACCAATCAGCATGGCCGCTCTCACCACACTGTCTCTAGACCAATCAGCATGGCCGCTCTCACCACGGTTTTGTACACTTTCCCTTTCATTTTATCTGAAACTCTTCTATCTCACATCACACTTGATACTTTTCTCCACCCGTTCCAGCCTGCCTGCACACACTTCTTCACCTATTTTCCACACTCTCCATTGCTCTGGACTGTTGATCCTAGATACTTAAAATCTTCCACCTTCTTTATCTCTTCTCCCTTAACTTCACTTTCCATTTGGATCCCTCTCATTCACACACGTATTGTTTACAGTGTATAAGAAAATAAAAATGTTTTGCAACCCAAATGAAGTTGGATATTTTGAGTAGCCTTTTTTAGTAAATAAATGTAATTTATCTCTTCTAGTTTTTATTGATGCAAAAAGCTCCTATTAAAGCTGAAAAATGGCCGCCACCTGCATCCTGTTTATGTTATACAGCCATGCTGTGCTTTATTGGTGACAGCCATGATCCGTCTGGAATTTATTAGCTGTTCAGAACCTCCCAGAGAAATGCGAAACTTTAACAATGGGAATGAATTTTTCATGAAAGAAAGAGTGACTGGTGCTCCATCAACACTGAAGCGCCTCCACACAACACTAATAATCTCCAGTTTCTTTTATTTTTTGATAAATTTATTGTCTAAGAGCAGGGGCGGATCCAGGATTTTCTAACGGGGGCTTAGGGGTGTGAGGTAATAGTAAAATCTCTACATATAAAACCAAACTATTTATGTAAGAAAACAAGGTCAGAAAAGAGTGCTAGATTTAATTTCTGATCAACCTCTATGTCCTGTTCCTCACACATGTTCAAAATCTGAATAATGTATGAAATTAAAGCAAATGAAGGAATCTACAGAGCGGACACACTCACTGATCAGATTAAATCAAGTAGAAGAGAAATGCAGTGTTCCCTCGATACATTACGTTCTAAAAGTAACACACTTCAAAAATCCTTAAAGTTGTCAATGTTTTATTTCAACTATTATCAATGTCTCAGGGCTGTGAAACCTATCAGGACATATTTTTACGCTTTTCTTTCTTGCTTAAATATTAAAGTTCAGACCGTTCCGTTCGATTGTCTTCCGCTTATCCACGGCCCAGGTTCTCTCACCCCTGATGCATCCTCCAGCTCACCCGAAAGGATCCCGAGTCGTTCCCCAGCCAGCTGTGAGACATAGTCCCTCCAGCGGGTCCGGGGTCTGCGACTTGTTCTCCTCCCGGTGGGACGTGCCCGAAACACCTCACCAGCGAGGCGCTCGAGTGGCATGCTGACCAGATGCCCAAACCACCTCATCTGGCTTCTCTCAACCTGGCGGAGGAGTGACTCGACACCAAGCTCCTTCCAGACGGCAGAGCTCATCACCCGATCTCTGAGTGAGAGCCCAGCCACCCTGCAGAGGAAGCTCAATTCGGCCACTTGTATCTACAATCTCTTTCTTTCGTTCACCACCCACAGCTGGTTACCATGGTGAGGATAGGAACATAGATCCTGGTTACCACAATGAGGGCAGGAACGTAGATCCTGGTTACCACGGTGAGGGTAGGAACATAGATCCTGGTTCCGTAGATCTACCCTCACCATAGATGAGGGTAGATCTACGGGTAGATGAGGGTAGTTGAGGGTAGATGAGGTTACCCCTACCCCTCACCTACCCCTAGTGAGGGGTAGGTTACCCAGCGAGGGGTAGGTAACCTACCCCTCGCTGGGTAACCTACCCAGTGAGGATAACGTACCCTCACTGGTTACCATGGTGAGGGTAGGAACGTAGATCCTGGTTACCATGGTGAGGATAGGAACGTAGATCCTGGTTACCATGGTGAGGGTAGGAACGTAGATCCTGGTTACCATGGTGAGGATAGGAACGTAGATCCTGGTTACCATGGTGAGGGTAGGAACGTAGATCCTGGTTACCATGGTGAGGGTAGGAACGTAGATCCTGGTTACCATGGTGAGGATAGGAACGTAGATCCTGGTTACCATGGTGAGGGTAGGAACGTAGATCCTGGTTACCATGGTGAGGGTAGGAACGTAGATCCTGGTTACCATGGTGAGGATAGAAACATACAGTAGATCGACTTGTAAATCGAGAGCTTTACTTTTCGGCTCAGCTCTCTCTTTACCATGACCGACCGATGCAGCGTCCTAGTTATTGCTGATGCCGCATCGATCCGCCTGTCGATCTCCCGCTCCATCCTTCCCCCACTTGTGAACGCGACCCCGAGATACTTAAACTCTTCCACTTGGAGCAGGACCCTGTCCCTGACCCGCAGGGGGCATTCCACCCTTTCCCGGGCGAGGATCATGGTCTCGGATTTGGAGGCGCTAATTCCCATCCCGGCCGCTTCACACTCGGCAGCAAATCAATCCAGCGAGAAAAAATATTGCTCGCTAATGATGTTATCTACCGGTAAATAAAGATTCAGCAACAATGCATTCAGTTTTGTGGTAGATTTTCCCCCCAGAAATAAAAAAAAGTATTCTCCATGTTTTTTTCTCCAACTTGGGAAAAATTTGGGGGTCACCAGATCTTTCGGTACAGGATAAGTTTCGCTCCAATTTTCTGTGTTTACAGCCAATATGCTCACAGCCCACAATACATGCATTGGGATGCAGAAAATAATTCCGTTCCGTCGTCTTCCGCTTAACAGGGGCCATGTCGCGGGGCTTAAAGCCTCAGATGGGAAACACCAGGGTTCTCTCACTTCAGCTGCATCCTCAGGCTCACCCGGATGGATGCCTGGCGGTCAGATCCTTGGCTGCATAAGTTAGCTCTAAGGTCAGAAAATAATCAGTCAGTCAGTCATCTTCTTATCCGTCCGTCCCTTTCGGGGTTGCGGTGGGTGCCAGAGCCCATCCCGGCTAATTTAAGACAAAGGGCAGGGTACACCCCAAACAGGTCACCAGTCTGTCGCGGGGCCACACACATACAACCATCCACACACACACTCATTCATTCCTAGGGGTAATTTTAGAACCAGCCAATCAACCTAGCATGCATGTCTTTGGAGGGTGGGAGGAAACCGGAGTACCCGGAGGAAACCCACGCAAACACAGGGAGAACATGCAAACTCCACACAGAAAGGACATTGTTGCAAGCCTCGTCCCCACCCGGGACTCGAACCCACGACCTTCTTGCTGTGAGGCCACAGAAAATAATTCGCTGCAAAAATAAAACGGCAAATTTGCACTAAAAATTTTGCAAAACAGCACGGCTGGGAAAGGTCAACCAGCGTACAGCGAGGGACACCGTATATGTGATGTTTTTTTCAGATTGAATACAAACCAAATCATTTCTGCCGAGACATTTGGATGTCTTTTTAAAACATTGAAAATGTACTTTTTTTTAAAATCCACATTTTTACTGCTTTTCTGAAGCCATTTGGGAATAGAGGGCCATCCCGGGCTTCCTTGGTGACAACGTGGCATGTTGAGGGCAAACATTACATGGTTGGGGGATATACGACCAGCTGCATAATTCATGATGTGTCAGTGCTTTCCACTCGCGGCCGCCTGTCTGTCAGCACTCCCCACTTCCTCTGAATGGTAATGACAAGGCAGGGCGCACACAGAATGTCACAAGAAGAGCAGAACCAAAAAGCACAGTCGCACACATTTGTACGGAAAGTATTCCTTCTCCACCGTGTGCAACCATGAGTCTGAGAGAGCTGTTGGCACCTTCTCGTGTGTCTGTTCGGGCTGTATGACAGGCCGTCAGTCTGACGCCACGGCAGCAGGAGTCCCTGGAGAGGTCTCTAAAAGCTTGCCGGGTTCTGCGGGTGGGGAGTCCGGGCTTAGTGAAAGCTTTTCCATGTTTATCCACCTCCTCTGTATCCAAATGCTGAGAAAACTTACCAACCTCTAACCCCCACCCGTTCACCCCTTCTCATTTCCAATTGCAGCGCTGCATCTGTCAGTTTTTTGCCGACATCTTTGTATCTTTCTTTCCACTTCGCCTCCATTCACCTCTTCCAAGGCTCACTGTCCTCCCAATACTCAAATTTCACATCTGAAATTCTTCCCCTACATCTCCATTCTCTCTATCCAAACACCGCTGCTTCCCCCAGCTCCCTCCAACCACTAAAGCAGCATTTCAAACACTGCATTACCCCCCATCCCTGAGACTCACCCCTCACTGGGAGGTTTTTAAAAACATCCATAAACCCTCTCTTTTTTCTCTATTTTAATAAAATAGAGTATCTCAGCACTGTGTGAGGATCTTTGCTTGCAGGACCAATAGGGCACTCCTGAACTGAAACACCGTAGACAAACAGGATCCGGATATTTGACTGTAGTAAAGGTGGGTGTAGGATGTGTGACGTCACCCCTTATGTTTGTCTCAAAACAAATGCAGCCACTTAGGGCACCAGTTTGAACACTGCCGTGCTAAACCTATGAAGCCAGAAATTTACTGTCATTGGTACTTAGGATCAACAGTCCAGAGCAATGGAGAGTGTGGAAAAGAGGTGAAGAAGCGTGTGGAGGCAGGATGGAACGGGTGGAGGAAAGTATCAAGTGTGATGTGTGACAGAAGAGTTTCAGCTAAAATGAAAGGGAAAGTGTACAAAATTGTGGTGAGAGCGGCCATGCTGATTGGTCTAGAGACAGTGTGGTGAGAGCGGCCATGCTGATTGGTCTAGAGACAGTGTGGTGAGAGCGGCCATGCTGATTGGTCTAGAGACAGTGTGGTGAGAGCGGCCATGCTGATTGGTCTAGAGACAGTGTGGTGAGAGCGGCCATGCTGATTGGTCTAGAGACAGTGTGGTGAGAGCGGCCATGCTGATTAGTCTAGAGACAGTGTGGTTAGAGCGGCCATGCTGATTGGTCTAGAGACAGTGTGGTGAGAGCGGCCATGCTGATTGGTCTAGAGACAGTGTGGTGAGAGCGGCCATGCTGATTGGTCTAGAGACAGTGTGGTGAGAGCGGCCATGCTGATTGGTCTAGAGACAGTGTCACTGAGAAAAAGACAGGAAACAGAGATGGAGGTAGCAGAGATGAAGATGCTGAGGATCTCTCTGGGAGTGACCAGGATGGACAGGATCAGAGGAACAGCACATGTTAGAGGTTTTAAAGTCAGAGAGACCAGACTGAGATGGTTTGGACATGTGCAGAGGAGAGAGAGAGAGAGTACATCAGAAGAAGGATGCTGGATTTGGAACCACCAGGAAAGAGGACTAGAGGAAGACCAAAGAGGAGGTTCGTGGATACAGTGAAGGAAGACATGAAGATAGTTGGTGTGACTGAAGAAGATGCAGGAGATAGGGTTAGATGGAAGAAACTGACTTGCTGTGGCGCCCGTTGATGGGGAATGCCGAAAGAAGAAGAAGGTCCTGTTTGTGTTTGCATGGTAACCTGGTCAACCTGAAGCGAGCTTTTTGAGGGTAAACGTCCCTGCACTGGAGACCCTAGCTGCAGCTAATCTATCTGACTCATAGTGTCCTGACAGATCTTGCTGTCATTGGGTAATTAAAATATATCAATCCAGTCGTTAAAAATCCCCTTGTGAAGTGAAGAGCTTATTATTTGGCATTTAGGGGTGTACAGGCTTTCTATGTTCACTTCTAATTATGGTATTTTTTTTAAAAAATTCTAAATGTACCATACGTACGTTAAGATACATTCTCACCAGACTCATTCTCACAGTATCCAGTTTCAATGTAAAGTCAATGGAATTTGTGGGTATCAAAATAGTCGGAGCGTCTGCGACCTGATTCCACCTCTTCAACCATACTATTCTCTACATGTCAACACAGGGCACCAAAATGGAAGGGTTGTCTGGCTCTTACCTTTAGATAAGCCAGTAGTCAAGGTGCCCGTTGTAGCATCTGAATGGAAGAAGTGTGTATAGAATTACCTTAACAATTCCGGTTTGAATGCACCCTAACAGCTGGGTTGTCTTCAATTCAAGGCTGATGGATGGTTAACCGCTGGCGTTTGTGTCACCGTACCTCAAGAAATTATTCTATTTAATGAAGATCTTTTAGTATCTTTCTGGACGATCCAAGTGGCAAAAGGACTCTTCTCAGTCTTGGAATAGCCATCTCCTAACATGTCCAACCCTGCTGTGGTGTAATGAGGCACACACGTTTCCCCTTTTGAGGGATGAATAAAGTGGATTTTTGAGAGGGGAGGTGATAGCTCGGTGGTAGAACGTTTGCCCTTGGACCGGAAGTTCGTGGGATCGAATCCCACTAGGCTCATGTCTAGGTGTCCTAGAGGAAGACACCTATCCCTGTTTCTCCCACCATTGGTGCCGTCGTGGCAGCCTGCTGCGGTTTAATGCAGCACACAAGTTTCCCCATTGAGGGATGAATAAAGTATATTTCTCTCTTCTCTCTCAATCTGATTTCCAGCAACCAGAACTCATTGATTTTTCTAATTACCTTTGATCAATGTTAGTTTTCTGATTGTAACACAGCTGTTTAGTTCAAGCTTCCTGAATCCCTCTGCTTTGCAAAAGACAACGTGTTTCCAATATTAAATCCCTAAGCTCCAAGATGGAGCCATCTTGCTACATTTCTTGTGTTTTTATGGTTGATTTATGCTCTGGCTTTCTAAAATACGTTGTAGTCACACCACAGTGAGACTACTGAGTCCTTTAAAATATGTTCCTGTATCCCAAGCGAGTTTGGATCGCTGCATAGCCCCCTGCCCAGGAGGATCGCTGCATAGCCCCCTGCCCAGGAGGATCGCTGCATAGCCCCCTGCCCAGGGAGGATGCGGACTGAGTTTGTCTGAAGTGAAGTTTGTCTCAAGTGTTCCTGCTACAAAAGCCCCAGCCCAGGAGTCTTGCCACGCCACAAGATCCTTGACCACCTGGAGGTGGTCTTTGAGAGGAGGGGGGGAATACAGTCAGGATTCCTCACCTGCCGCCATAGGGACCCCTGGATGTTCCTAATAAATCTGATTAGGATCACCTGAGGATGATTCCTGATTCCGCACATCTGTGCACCCTGCCATCTATTTAAGAGGAATCACCCCGGACTTCCCTGTCGGGCCTTACAATCCTGTCCAGTCAGGTCACACCGGTTGTCTGACCATGTTTGAAATTTGGTGTTATTTGGACTTTTGAAACCTTGCGTTAATCCTGTGCTTCTTGCTTTACTGTCAGAAGAGTAGTCTGTTCCCCCTCTGTGTCCTGTTTCCCCCTCCCTCTTGTCTGTGTTTGTGCACTAGTCACACCTGAAACTCATCTACTCATCTGCTGGAGCATAAATGGAACAGTTTCTGACACACTCTTCGCCAGATCGTTGTTTGACCTGTTATCCAGTTTCTGGCTCCAGCTCCTACATCAGAACCTGCCGAGTTTCTCTGTTTTGTCTTCTTTATTTGGACTTTTTATCAATCTAATAAATCTGCTTGTGATTTTTTCATCTGAGCCTGTCTGTTGTGTCAAGGGTATATTTTTGGCCTCAGCTCCACGACATGGCATTTACAGACTTTCCTGAATTGAGTTAATAAACCTTGTTTGAAGTCCTGCAATTGGGTCCTCCTTCCTCGTCCCCAAAACCCTGACACCTCTCACATTTGCAGCGATCTTTTGTTGCTCCAAAATTAGAAGAAGGATAATCAAAACAGCCAAAGAAAAGAACCTCAGACATATCGGCATCTCGAAGCCACCCGGCGGGGAAATTCATTTACTTTAAGATGGGGAGTAAAAAGGTTTCCTCAAAAAAAAAAAAAAAGCCACAAATCAATACTGAAGGAAAAAAAAAGCATCCAGTTTGTGACAATCAGACACAAACAGACAGAAAGAGAGAGCTGTCTGGACTTTTTATTAGACAGGCCAATTGTCTCCCAAAAGACACTCCATTAAAGTTTAGAGAAGTGACGCTGGTGCAACAGATTAAACATATAGAATACATCACACAAGCACGAGGATTAAAGTTTGCCTTGATTAGTCAGTGTGACGCTGAAAATCCCAGGCATGGACTCTTATCACAACACTAGGTTTCATCCATTGGAGCATGTTCGCTCCTTCAATGTGTGGCTTAGGACAGAGTTAAGCTTCCAAAATTCTTTGGATGTAGAGAAAATTGGTACGTCTATCCAGTGGTGGAACGTAACGAAGTAAATGTACTTCGTTACTGTACTTAAGTAAAAAAATTGTGTATCTGTTCTTTACTTAAGTAAAATTTACGACCGGTACTTTTACTTTTACTTCACTACATTTTTAGAGCAAATATCTGTACTTTTACTTCGCTACTTTTTAAAAGTTTGTTTTACATTTTTTATTACATTTTCGTTCAGGAATTTGAAAAATACACAGTTTTTTTTTTTTTTTTTTGCGCATCTTGAAGCCGCATCGCCAAAATCAAAAGAAACAGTTGATCGGGAGAAGAAGTCATGAATCGAGGAACATTTTCCATTCATTCAAAAACCTAACATCAAATATAGTACAAATTAAAAAGAGTCAGAAGACCGTTGTTCGTTGTGTTTACTTCTAAATAAAAAGTTGAGCCAGCATTACACAGAGCAGGGGTGGGTCTAGAATTTTCCAAAGGGGGATGGGGCTTTCACAAAGCCAATATAAAGTGACTGGGGGCCTCCCCCCCCAAAACATTTTAAAAAATAAGTGTCATTTTCCTCCATTTTGGAGCCCATTCACTGGCCCTTCTAGGGGATAGCTTGACTTGTCCCCTTTCCTTTTATTTTATTTATTTTTTTTTTTTCTGGACCAAAAGAGTCGGAAGAGGGGGGTCACACCCGTGCAGAGTATTTATCCTGGTTACCATGGTGACACCCTATAGCACAAAAAATAACATTTGAATTATGATCGAATACTTTTACTTTTTACTTAAAAAGTACAATTTACAGCAATTACTTTTTGTACTTTTACTTAAGTAGATTTTTTTATTGGTACTTTTACTTTTACTTAAGTACAAAAGTGAGTACTTCATCCACCACTGCTTCTATCTCACAGAGAGGACGGAAGCTATGAGGAGGATGAGGTCTGAATAATCTGACTGATACTGATCACCTGGTGTCACGTCTCTTTTAAACTCATAATAATGAACGGATCGGTCAGTCAGTCGTCTTCTTATCCGTCTATCCCTTTCAGGTTGCGGGGGGTGCCGGAGCCTATCCCAGCCAATTTAAGGCGAAGGGCAGAGTACACCCCAAACAGGTCGCCAATCTGTCACGGGTTAACACATACAACCATTCACACACACAATCATTCCTAGGGGCAATTTGGCACCGGCCAATTAACCCAGCATGCATGTGTTTGGAGGGTGGGAGGAAACCGGAGTACCCGGAGGAAACCCACGCAAACACGGGGAGAACATGTAAACTCCACACAGAAAGGACAGTGTTCCAAGCCTTGACCCCACCCGGGATTCAAACCCACGACCTTCTTGCTGTGAGGCCACTGTGTTACCCTCTGCGCCACCGTGCTGCCCCATAATGAACTGATGCATCCTAATAATTATTAAGGACTCTGCATCAATCCACAGAAAAAGGTTGTGGGTTCGAGTCCCAGGTGGGACAAGGCTTGGAACACTGTTCTTTCTGTGTGGAGTTTGCATGTTCTCCCAATGTTTGCGTGGGTTTCTGCCGGGTACTCCGGTTTCCTCCCACCCTCCAAAGACATGCAGCTAGGTTGGTTGGCCGGTGCCAAAATTGCCCCTAGGAATAATTGTGTGTGTGTTTTTGTTTCGTTCATACCTCTCTTTAGTCCCCAAGATCCTCCACTTGGGGCAGAATTTGTGCCAGACCCATTCCATCATTCCAGATGCTGAACTATCACGGCTACATAAGGGGCAAATACACCCACGGAGAGGAACATCGTTCCTGCCAGCAGGGATAAAACAGCATTGTTGTTTCTGACAGTGTGTTGCAGGGGTGGAGGAACAACGGAGAGGGGCAAGAGGAAACCGGACAACCTGGTCATGAGGACTAGCTCTGTCTTGGACAGTTCTTTGAACTCGGTGGGCTCTGTAGGTCAGAGGAGGCGCCATAACAACCCGTCCCACCTTCTGTATGAGCCAGCTTGTTCCAGACAGAGACTGCTGCCGTGCAAAAAGAAGTACTAGGTAGGACTTTAAACGACTGTTATTGAGTTTTATTCAATTTCATTGTCTTAAAAACAAAAACTAATTTTTCACATTTTAATATTTACTTTAATTTTGGATTTGTCTCATTGAAATATTGTGACAAATCAATTTCTCTCCAAGAATAAATAAAGTTAATCTCAACTTGATCGAACTAATTGAACATAATAATAAGATCATAATAATGAATGCAAACGGGTGGGACACGTTACCTGTTTGACATCTCTTCCCTGCTTTCTTCTCATTATTTAGCAAAGCTTGCGGCATCATTTTGTCCAGATGGTCCAGATCCAATCCCACTAGAACTCAGGATTTACTCAAGTGCATTTTTTTTTGAACTGCCCATTTTCTCACCCAAAAAACCTATAAACCATTATTTTAAACATTCCGTTCCGTCATCTTCCGCTTGTTCCGGGGTCGGGTCGCGGGGCAACAGCCTCAAACGGGCAGCCCAGGCCTCTCTCTCCCCGGCTGCATCCTCCATCTCACCTGGAAGGATCCCAAGTCGTTCCCCGGCCAGCTGTGAGACATAGTCTCTCCAGCGGGTCTGGGGTCTGCCCCTTGGTCTCCTCCCGGTGGGACGTGCCCGAAACACCTCACCAGCGAGGCGCTCGGGGTCATCCTGACCAGATGCCCGAACCACCCCATCTGTCTCCTCTCGACCTGGAGGAGGAGCGGCTCCACACCAAGTTCCTCCCGGATGGCAGAGCTCCTCACCCGATCGCTGAGTGAAAGCCCAGCCACCCTGCGGAGGAAGCTCATTTCGGCCGCTTGTACCCGCGATCTCATTCTTTCGGTCACCACCCACAGCTGGTGACCATAGGTGAGGGTTGGAATGTAGATCGACTTGTAAATCGAGAGTTTTGCTTTATTTATTTAATATTTAATATTTTAAATATTCAGACGGTTTATGTCAAATAAACTCACACATTTGCTTTTCTTTCTTTTCGTGTCTTTTCTGTGGTCCCAGGGACGGCTTGGGCCGGTCGGAAGACTGTTTCTCTACCACTAGACCAATGCCCCCTGGGACCACACACATTTGCTTTTCTAAACCTTTTTTTTTTTAAATAAGAATTTGTAGTAATGGTCATAAATTGAAAGAATGAGTTACTTTCACCATATTTCTAAGACCAGGCCCACAAATTGAATTTTTGTTATTGATGCACTTGTATCTTCAAAAGTCATATTAATGTGCAAAAGAAACAAAACCTGCTTTATCTCTTATAAAAATAAAAAAAACTCCACATAATGTTATTTTCTTCCCATGATAGCCAAATCGGCAGTAGTGGATGAAGTACTCACTTTTTGTACTTAAGTAAAAGTACAGCTAATTAGGCAAAAAAATACTTAAGTAAAAGTATCAATAAAAAAATCTACTTAAGTAAAAGTACTAAAGTAATTGGTGTAAATTGTCATTTTTAAGTAAAAAGTAAAAGTATTCAACCAAATTTCAACTGTCATTTTTTGTGCTGTAGGGTCACAGATAAATACTCTGCAGGGGCGGATCCAAGAAGAGGGGGGGCGTGCCCCCACCACCGTCCCTCCTCTGGTCCACAGAAAAAAAAAAGAAAAAAGAAGAAAGGAAAGGGGGCCAGTCAAACTATCTCCTGCAGGGCCGGCGAATGGGCCAACAAAATGCAAAATACATCACGCCCCGCCTCGCCCCTTTTAGAAAATCCTGGATCCGTCCCTGCTCTGTGTAACGATGGCTCAACTTTTTATTTAAAAGTAAACACAACGAACAACGATCTTCTGACTCTTTTTCAATTTTTGCCAAATTTCATGTTAATTTTTTGGCGGTGAATGACCGCGGAAAATATTTACTCTTGATTCTGATTGGTCCTCGATTCATTACTTCTTCTCCCTCTGTGAAACAGTAGGCGACCAACTGCTTTATCTACGGGTTGATTTTGGCGACGCGGCTTCTAAATGCGCTAAAAAACCTGTATATTTTTCAAATTCCTGACCGAAAATGTAACAAAAATTTATGAACACTTTTAAAAAGTAACGAAGTAAAAGTACAAATATTTGCTCTAAAAATGTAGTGAAGTAAAAGTAAAAGTACCGGTCTCAAATTTTACTTAAGTAAAGTACAGATACACCATTTTTTTACTTAAGTACAGTAACGAAGTACATTTACTTCGTCACGTTCCACCACTGTAAATCGGACACATTCATCAAGTTACATGATGGCAAGGTGAACACACGCAGGTCAGAAAATACCCAACCGTGGAACCGCCTCTGCTTCTAAAGTGGGTGGGAGACGTTACCTGTTTCACATCTCTTCCCTGTAAATCCTTGCTGGCAGACACAGTTGTTGGGTGAAACACAGGTCCCCCCGTTCTGGCACAGCCCGTCACACATAGCTGGAAACACAGCAGAAGAGAGGAGCCATTACTCACTAAGATTAATGAGCATTAACTATGTAATTAGACCAGCAGCAGCAGAAGTATTTGCATGCAGAAAAAGAGCTAATTTGGTGATGAGATACGTTACAAGTCTGCACAACATTATTTTACATGATTAATGCTTCTCGCTGAGCTTAATTCCTCAGTGTTCGGTATCCAAGGGCTCACTGTTAGTTAATATGTCCCTTAAACACAGAGAAGGCTTTGAACTTGACAGAAAGAAATGGAAATAAAGGTAAAATATCCACAAGTAAGAGAAATAAAAGCAAAGGAATCCTTTTCAGTGGAAGAAAGGCTTTTATTATGAACAAAAATAAGTAGAGTTTAAAGAACTGAGGTTCACTTGCTGTTAGTGGCAGAAAGCTACCAGGGGCAGATCCACAAAAAAGAAGAAGGAAAAGGGGACTAGTCAAGCCATCCCCTTGCAGGGCTAAAGAATGGGTCACCAAATTGCAGGAAAAAGACTCTGTTCCGTTCCGTCGTCTTCCGCTCATCCAGGGCTGGGTCGCGGGGGAAACAGCCTCAGATGGGAAGCCCAGGCTTCTCTCACCCCGGTTGCATCCTCCAGCTCACCCGGAAGGATTCCGAGTCGTTCCCCGGCCAGCTGTGAGACATAGTCTCTCCAGCAGGTCTGGGGTCTGCCTCTTGGTCTCCTCCTCATGGGACATGCCCGAAACACCTCACCAGTGAAACACTCGGAGGCATCCTGACCAGATGCCCCAACCACCCCATCTGGCTCCTATCGATCTGGAAGAGGAGCGGCTCGACATCGAGCTCCTCCCGGATGGCAGAGCTCCTCACCCGATCTCTGAGTGAGAGTCCAACCACCCTGCGGAGGAAGCTAATTTCGGCCGCTTGTATCCACGATCTCATTCTTTCAGTCACCACCCACAGCTGGTTACCATGGTGAGGGTGGGAACGTAGAAAAATGACTCTTATTTTTCAAAATGTTCTGGGTATTGGGGGGGATTGTCCCTGGCTCTCCCTATACTGGCCCTTTGGAAAATCCTGGATCCGCCCCTGGCTGCGACAACTTGGAGGGGATTCCTTAAGTTCATCTATAGTTGGAACTGAGGTAGGCACTTTAACAGAAGCTACTTCCCTGCTAATGACTGGTTTAATTTTGCCAGTCTATAAAGAGTCATTACTTTTTAAAAAAAATCTGGCCAGAATAATTGAGGTTTTGTTTTCCTTCAAACCTGAAAGACTCTCGTTTGAACATCGGTGTAATCTCCACACAAATTATCCTCATTAAAACGTTGTGGGCTTGAATGAGTTGATTTATTTTGGTTCCTTCAAGAAGTCTTTCTTTCACAACAAAAACAACCTCCTTAATTAATGTGTGAAATCAGCGGGGTTCCTCCTTAAAATGGATTTCCAATCAAGACATTGATTAACTAGGCGGGATCAGATCAATTTTCTAGTAAAGCCTGAGATTACAAATAGGAAGGCAAACAGCAGGAGACATGCAGGGATTGTTTAGAAGGGGCTGGTTGGCGCATAAAGACACGCGGCCATTTAGGTCCACATGAACATCTGAGAACCAAAATAAAGCTCGCTTATGTCAAATCAGTGCGAGTGAATTTTGAGTGATTTATAAGGGTGGTGGAATGTGTGGACTGTCCTCTAAATTTAAGTACCGTAATTTCACGACCATAAGGCGCACCTAAAAGTCTCAAATTTTCTTCAAAATGAGCGGTGCGCCCTATCTGATGTGTGATTTGCGGACATATTAGAGAACCATCAGGCGGACGCAGTTGAAAACATGAGAATGTTAAAGGGTGAAGTGTGTGTGTGGATTATGTCTAAAAGAACAGGTGTGTGCTTTATGCAGAACATTGCTGTTTTAACAACACTGAAAATGGAAAAGAGACACGCTTATGAAGCTCAGCTTAAACTGATGACAATCAGCTGCGCCGGGCGAGTTACGCCACAGTTTGCCAGTGGATTGTCGATGCTTCGGCTAACGTGTCTGCTGGCACTGTTGTCCGAGCTTTACCAAAAGCAGGCATCATTTCCGAGAAGCTTCTTCTGACAGCGAAGAAAAAGAAACTTCTATGTTGGATTTACAGCAGCTGTTAGATTCTGAAACAGAGGATGAGGACTTGGATGGATTTAATAAATGACTTTATGACGACTGTAACTAATATTTAAATAAAACCAACCAAACTCAGTTTTACTCCCGATCTATTTTTAAATACGAACGTGTGTGTGCGTATGCGCGTGCGCGTCTATGTGTATGTGTGTGTTGTTGTAAGGCGGACTTACGTAGTAGAGGATATGTATATAAAACCCGCGCCCTATCATCAGGTGCGCCTTATGTGTGTGTTAAATACAGAGCACGCAAAATTTGGACTGCGCCTTTTAATACGGTGCGCCCTATGGTCGTGAAAATACGGTAAATACAGAAGATGGATGGATGCCAGGGGTAGATCCAGATTGGGTGGCTGGGGTATGCAGGTCATTGGCTGTCTGAAATTTTATTGTGTTTGGTGTTAAAAAAAAAAAACTTTAGCCATTTTTTTCAGCCACTGTATTAAATTAATTTTATTCATTTACTTCAAGCCGGTGTTCTAACAAAGTCTGCGGCCTCACAGCCGGAAGTAAACCGGAAGTGAACAACCGGTCGCAACTCTGAACAACCGAAATTGAGCAACCTGTTACAGAACCTAAAAATAATACACATTGAATGAATAAAAGACACTTGTATGTTTTTAAGTCAATGATTATAGTAAAAAAAATGCAGAGCAGGTGCAAAAAACAAAACAAAACGATAATTCCAATAGAATTATTGGAGGGAGGAAGGGATGGAGGCAAGGAGCGATGGAGGTAGGAAGGAAGAGGTGGATGACGCGTTCGGAGCATGCGCAGAGGTGCAAAGTAGCAGATTCGTCGGTTGTAGATCTCGCCAGGACACTGGTTCAACAAGAAAACACGTCTGCTTTCTTGTTTCACTGTAACCATTGCAACCAAACAGCACAACTCTTTCTAGTGGGAGCATTTCAGTAAGACCCCATCCCTCCTGTGTGGCTCATGACTGATATTTTATACACACTATTGAGATTTTAAGAGAAAATTAAAGCTGTTTCACATCAGAAAAATAAGGACTATTCTTGAGATTCAAGACGCAAGAAGCTTTATTGTCTCAGCTATGGGTTGGTTATTAATATTGGTCATGTTCTACCGTGTGTGTTTGTGAGAGCTTGTGTGTTTGGATGGAGAGCAGTGGTGGAACGTAACGAAGTAAATGTACTTCGTTACTGTACTTAAGTAAAAAAAATGTGTATCTGTACTTTACTTAAGTAAAATTTGAGACCGATACTTTTACTTTTACTTCACTACATTTTTAGAGCAAATATCTGTACTTTTACTTCGCTACTTTTTAAAAGTGTGTTTTACATTTTTTGTTACATTTTTGATCCGGAATTTGAAAAATACAGGTTTTTTTTAGCGCATCTTGAAGCCGCATCGCCAAAATCAAAAGAAGCAGTTGATCGGGAGAAGAAGTAATGAATCGAGAAACATTTTCCGCATTCATTCAGCGCCAAAAACCTAACATCAAATATAGTACAAATTAAAAAGAGTCAGAAGATCGTTGTTCGTTGTGTTTACTTCTAAATAAAAAGTTGAGCCATCATTACACAGAGCAGGGGCGGATCTAGAATTTTCCAAAGGGGGGTGGGGCCTCCCCCCCAAAACATTTTAAAAAATAAGTGTCATTTTCCTCCATTTTGGAGCCCATTCACTGGCCCTTCTAGGGGATAGCTTGACTTGTCCCCTTTCCTTTTATTTTATTTTTGTTTTTTTTTTGTGGACCAAAAGAGGCAGGAGAGGGGGGTCACGCCCCTGCAGAGTATTTATCCTGGTTACCATGGTGACACCCTATAGCACAAAAAATAACATTTGAATTATGATCGAATACTTTTACTTTTTACTTAAAAAGTAAAATTTACACCAACTACTTTTGTACTTTTACTTAAGTAGATTTTTTTATTGATACTTTTACTTTTACTTAAGTAAATTTTTTGCGTAATTATCTGTACTTTTACTTAAGTACAAAAAGTGAGTACTTCATCCACCACTCACTCTCCATTGGAGAGTGAGTCGTGGACTTGTGTTCTAAGTTGTGTAACAGCAGTACCCACCTTTGCAGAGCGTCCCGTTGCCGGTGTAGCCGGGTTTGCAGGAGCAGCTATGGCCTCCGACCATGTTAAAACACAGGGCATTCTCATCGCAGTTGTGGAGCCCACTCAGGCACTCGTCGTGTTCTGAAAAGAAACAAGGTTTCTATTTAAATCACCGGAGCAAACTCTAATATAAACAACTCAAAATGCAAAAACAAAAAAATCTGCATTACATCCTCAGTAAAGAGGGACTCATTTCTTCATCTGCTAATTTGATCTGTGGTTAGCACAGTGGCCTCACAGCAAGAAGGCCAGGGTTCAAGTTCTGGTGTGGGGGCAAGGCTCGAATCACTGTTTTTTTTGTGTGGAGTTTGCATGTTCTCCTTGTGTATGCTTTGGTGTACTCCGGTTTCCTCCAACCCTCCAAAAACATGCATTTAGGTTGTTACAAAATCACCCCTTGAAATGAGCGTGTGTGTCGCAACAAACTGGCGACCTGTTCAAGGTGTATCCTGCCTCTCGTCTGAAATTACCCCCACAAGCCTATTAGCGGTTTAGAAGACAAAATTAAATGAGCATCAGAGCTTGAGGTCCTAGTAACTTCCACTAAATGCCCTGATTTGCAGATACCTTGGACTATTCATGTCGTCATCCCCTCACCTGCCGCCAGAGGGAGCACTCGACCTTCCTCATCACCCTGAATAGAGACACCTGAGGGTGATTAGTCGGATGCCACACACCTGTGGACCCTACTGCCTGTCTAAGGGTAATCACCTTGGACTTCCACGTTGGGTCATCGTCGTCTTCACCATAGTCCCTGACGATGAGTTACATCCTGGAACTCTGTTGTATTATCTTTTTATCCTGAGTTAATCCAGTGCCCTTTGCCTTACAGACTTGTCTGACTTATGTTGATAAATCCTGTTTTGTCCTGCATTGTGGTCCTCCTCCTTCCACATCAAAACAATATTACTCATGGTGTATCTCATTGTTTATAATGAATATCCCAAATCAATACAAAAAACTTTGAGTTAAATAAAACAGTTCCCAAAATTAAAGTTATTTTATTGCATTATATTTATCCCTCATGAATTATTTACTTAGGCATGACCCCAAAGGAGAATCAACGTCTTCTCCTGGTCCATGGACAGACATTCTACCACTGAGCTAACGCCCCCCCTCCCTTAATATTTACAAAAACAGCATTACAGTAGCCAAATCACTTAGATAGTCTGGTAGAATAAAGTCTGAGCTTCCTCCGCAGGGGGGCTGGGCTCTCACTCAGAGATTGGGTGAGGAGCTCTGCCATCCGCGGTGAGCTCGGTGTCGAGCCCCCTCTTCCTCCAGGTCAAGAGGAGCCAGATGGGGTGGTTCGGGCATCTGGTCAGGATGCCTCCAGAGCGCCTCGCTGGTCAGGTGTTTCGGGCACGTCCCACCGGGAGGAGACCAAGAGGCAGACCGCAGACCTGCTGGAGAGACTATGTCTCACAGCTGGCCGGGGAACAACTTGGGATCCTTCCGGGTGAGCTACAGGATGCAGTCGGGGTGAGAGAAGCCTGGGTTTCCCGTCTGAGGCTGTTGCCCCCGTGACCCGTCCCTGGATGAGCGGAAGACGATGGAACGGAACGGAAAGATTAAAAATGACTGAAGTTAATAAATAAAAGAAATTGGAACCTGGTTTAATTGGTGAAAACTGCGCGTAGATGTAACTATTTTGTTTTGACTGTTTGGTTTAAAAAACAGAAAGTCTTCTGAAATTTTCCACTACACATTGGGTGATCAGGAAAGTGTGGGTGATTGAAGAAGCTAAAAATAAAGACTACTTTTATTACATACGCAAAAAAAAAAAGAAATTTCCATTGAACAAAGATCGAGGAACTCATTTATAACGCTTCATTACACCAGGATCTGTGCCTACACCAACTTTCACACAAATTGATCAATCTTTAAAAGTGGTAGATTGCGTTAACTTTTGCACAACGTTAAGCTAAATTAGAAGCCGAATTTGTCAAAGTATGCAAATAAAAAATAATTAAATAAATTAAAAAATAAAAGAGTCCTTTGGAGTAATTACCGTGATGGCTCCTCATCTACTAAGAGAGTTTTACGTTACTCAGCTATCGGTCCTTTCTCTTGTCTGACGGGATTGGATGGATTTTTGTTTCTATTTTTTACATTGGAAGATTTTTTTGTTGTGGGAATGCCTCCTGAACTGCAAACAATGTGCTTCATTTTAACAACATTTAGCAACTATTCAAAGCTCAACACTAGAACTACCAAAGTCGTCAATTTGACAGTTCTGAGAATTTGACGTCCAATTACTGTAGTTATATTGATCTTTGACGTCCTTGGGCTTTTGACTTTTTTTAAACATTTTTTTGTTTATTGTTGTGATTTAACTGAAATAAAACACTAATAACAAGTTTTAAAAATTCTTCCTCTAACTCCCACACCCATCATTTTGACACCCCTATTAAACACATAGCAGCGTAACTTTTTCCCGCGCCTGATGTAGCGTGGTTACGTTTGCCTAGTAACCGTTGTGGCACCACTCAGGCGAAATGTAGGAGAGCAAAAATTGATTTGAGAAGACGTTTGTCAGTCACTGAGGCACTTTTGTGTACGGCGTCATTGCCATAGCGCGAATCATCAAATTGACAGAGTGGAAGTTCTTGTAGTTCCAGAATTCTGGTAGTCCTGGTGTTAAACTGAGTCAAAAGTTCAGCGAAAGGAATTTCTGTCCATACGAAAAAATTCAAGGGTTTCAACCAAAGCTGAATCGATCACAGGTAAGGACATCGGTATGGAAGGTCAGAAGTTGAGGAGACGTTGGCTCAGTGGTTAGAGCGTTCGCCTGCGGACCGAAAGTTTGCGAGTTCGCCTCCCACTGAGTTCTAGGGACCTTGGAGAAGACACCTAACCCCTCATTTCTCCCATCATTGGTGCTGTCGTAGGTGGCAGCCTGCTGCGGTGTAATGCAGCACACAAATTTCTCTGTGAGGGATTCATTCAAGTATATATAATAAAAAAAAAAAGTCAAAGAGTAGTGGTTGAGAGAAATTAACATAGAAACAAATAAAGAAAAGCAGCAGGAACCGATCCTTTTCTCTTTCTGGACAACAAAGTAGAACCAGTATCAATGGCGAACTGGAAAGTTCTGACAAAACCTGGTATAACTCCCCGTCTTGGCCAGGCGGTGATGGAGCAGCCGAAGCTGAATTAAGAACGTCAATTTATTTTTGAAATCTCAAAACTATCTTGCACAAACATACTGTAAATCCATGGCCCTTCTGAACTTAAATATTGAGTTTTATAACATAAATTCGACCAAATCCACACCTTTGAAGACCCAGTTTTACCCCAATGCTCTTTCATTGACCCTGGAAACAAAGAAAAGATTGTTTTCCTGAGCCACACAAAATCCGGCTGCTGTTCTCCAGCATTTCAGAGATCCACATAAATATTGCTTTTTGATGTGCTGCTGCTTTCCAGACACCACCTCGGCTGAAAGTCATAAAAACTTTTCTTACTTGTTCAAAGTTTCTGAATTCTTCTTTTTTCAAGTGAAGCATTTCTGCAACTTCTCTTAGAAAAAAATAGTGAAAACCAAAGTTGGTCATTAAAGATACAGAGTTTGACCACAGAGTTGTCCTATTTTATCATAACAGCTGGTGTAGACAGACCCTCCAGAAACATCTCATAAAACCAGTTAAACCTCTTTGAGAATGTGACGAACCTTTTGTGAAATGTCGGTGAAACTCTGACATCAACTCAGCCCAGGGGTGAAATAAACTCCCCGTTTTCACCCACATTTTGTTGAGACATGAAGCAAATCTCTGGAGTATTCTTCAGCAACGCAGAAACTGTGTTTTTCACTTCTCTGGGCTTTTTTAAATGCACGTTGTTGTGAGAGACAGGCAGATCTGAGGGCTGAAAGATGGCACCCGAGGAGTGAAAGGATCAGAAACATGAATGCTTGTTGCAGGAGACCTGAGCTGCATCATCCATTTCCCTGTCATCATCCAATCCATTATGTCTCCTGAACAGACTGTGGGCTCAACCAAATTGAAAGTGACATTGTGATGAGCTCCTCCATCGAGGATGTGATGTATGAGTGTGTGTGAGTGTGTGTGAGATGGATTGAAGGGCACCAGGAGAGCCCTCTGCTCTGCTCTTCTACTTAGTTTGCTCTATTTCCCAAAGATACATAGAAGAAAAAAAAAGTCTGTAATTTAATTTCACAATGTGGACTATCCATTTTGGGCGGCACGGTGGCGCAGTGGGTAGCACAGTGGCCTCACAGCAAGAAGGTCATGGGTTCGAGTACCCACGTTAGCGTGGGTTTCCTCCAGTGGTGGATGAGGTACTCACTTTTTGTACTTAAGTAAAAGTACAGATAATTATGCAAAAAATTTACTTAAGTAAAAGTAAAAGTACCAATAAAAAAAATCTACTTAAGTAAAAGTACAAAAGTAGTTGGTGTAAATTGTACTTTTTAAGTAAAAAGTGGGAGCCATCCATCAGCTCCCTGATCAAAAAGGCCCAGCAGAGGATGTACTTTCTGCGGCAGTTGAAGAAAGCCAAGCTGCCCGCCCAGATGTTGGTGCAGTTTTACAGAGCCATCATCGAGTCTGTCCTCACCTCCTCCATCACTGTGTGGTACGCTGGAGCCACAGCCAGGGACAAACACAGACTGCAGCGCATTGTGCGCTCCGCAGAGAAGGTGATCGGCTGCAGCCTTCCATCTCTCGAAGACCTGTACGTCTCCAGGACTCGGGGGCGTGCAGGTCGGATAGCAGCTGACCCTTCCCACCCTGGACATGGACTTTTTGAGCAACTCCCCTCGGGCAGGAGGCTCCGGTCCATTCGGACCAGAACGTCCCGCCACAAAAACAGCTTCTTCCCTTCTGCTGTTGGACTTATGAACTCTTTATAACCTGGATCCCCACATCTCTTAGTCACTTCCCTCTTGTCACTTCACTATCTTTATTATTTTCTATTATTTTCTATGACATTGCACTACTTTTCTTTTTCTTCTGAGCACTCTTAGTTTTGTAAAAATTATTTTTATTATTTTTATTTCATATGTTTGCACACCTGTATCAAAACAAGTTCCTAGTCTCTGATATTTTTCACTGACATGGCAATAAAAGCATTCTGATTCTGATTCCGATTTTGATTCTGAAAAAGTAAAAGTATTCGACCATAATTCAAATGTTTTTTGTGCTGTATGGTGTCGCCATGGTAACCAGGATAAATACTCTGCAGGGGTGTGACCCCCCTCTCCTGCCTCTTTTGGTCCACAAATAAATAAATAAATAAATAAATAAAAGGAAAGGGGACAAGTCAAGCTATCCTCTAGAAGGACCAGTGAATGGGCTCCAAAATGGAGGAAAATGACACTTATTTTTTAAAATGTTTTGGGGGGGAGGCCCCCAGTCACTATATATTGGCTTTGTCAAAGCCCCGCCCCCCTTTGGAAAATTCTAGATCCGCCCCTGCTCTGTGTAATGATGGCTCAACTTTTTATTTAGAAGTAAACACAATGAACAACGATCTTCTGACTCTTTTTAATTTGTACTAGATTTGATGTTAGGTTTTTGAATGAATGCGGAAAATGTTTCTCGATTCATGACTTCTTCTCCCGATCAACTGCTTCTTTTGATTTTGGCGATGCGGCTTTAAGATGCGCTAAAAAAAACTGTGTATTTTTCAAATTCCTGAACAAAATGTTCAGGAATTAAAAGTGTGTAAAACACACTTTTAAAAAGTAGCGAAGTAAAAGTACAGATATTTGCTCTAAAAATGTAGTCAAGTAAAAGTAAAAGTACCGGTCTTAAATTTTACTTAAGTAAAGTACAGATACACAATTTTTTTACTTAAGTACAGTAACGAAGTAAATGTACTTCGTTACTGTACGAACTTCGTTCTGTACATAACTTCGTTACGTTCCACCACTGGTTTCCTCCGGGTACTCCGGTTTCCTCCCACCCTCCAAAGACATGCATGCTAAGTTGATTGGCCGGTGCCGAAATTGCCCCTAGGAATGAGTGTGTCTGTGGATGGTTGTATGTGTGTGGCCACAAGACAGATTGGCGACCTGTTCGGGGTGTACCCTGCCCTTCGCCTTAAATCAGCTGGGATGGGCTCCGGCACCCCCTGCAACGCCGTAAGGGATAGACGGATAAGAAGGTGACTGACTGACTATCCATTTCTGGATCAGGGTAACATGCGCCCCCCCTGGCATCGCGGTGCGCCCCACTATTTGAGAAGCACTGGATTACTCCTATGCTTTTGCCTTACTTACTTCTGTTAAATGAATCCTGTTTATGTCCTTTAGGTCCTCCTCTTTCGACATCTCCACATCATAACAGTTACATTTTTAAGTTAGATTATGTGTCAGTTTTAAAATAACCAACGCAATCTTTAATGGAACTAAATTTGATAAGTATTCCAAAATAAATTATGGTAATTAATCCAAAAAACAGCAACTTCTCCTTGAGTCCCTATCTTACCATAGTGGAGGGTTTGTGTGTCCAATAATTGTAGGAGCCATGTTGTCCGGGGCTTAATGCCCCTCGTAGAGTCACCCAAGGCAAACAGTTTTTAGGTGAGGAACCGACAGAGTGGCCGCAAAAACCCCTAGGCAAGGCAAGGCAAGTTTATTTGTATAGCACAATTCATACAAAATGTAATTCAAAGTGCTTCACAAGAAAGAAAAGAAAAAGAATGCATTAAAATCACAAAACATAGAATCAAAAAGTTTAAAAAATTAAATAAATAAAATGATTAAAACAGATTAAAAATTGAGCAATTAATAAAAAGCACAGTTAAACAGAACTGTTTTCAGCCTAGATTTAAACATTGTCACAGTAGAGGCCTGTCTCACGGCCTCAGGAAGTTTGTTCCAGACTTTTGCAGCATAAAATTGAAATGCAGCTTCTCCATGTTTAGCCCTGACTCTAGGCTCCAGCAGGAGGCCGGTCCCGGAGGTCCTCAGAGTTCTAGATGGTTCATAAGGTACTAACATATCACAGATGTACTTTGGTGCTAGACCATGGAGAGACTTAAACACAATCAGAGCAGCTTTAAAGTCTATTCTCTGAGCCACAGGAAGCCAGTGCAGAGACTTTAGCACAGGACTAATGTGATCGTATTTTCTAGTTCTTGTGAGGACTCGAGCGGCAGCATTTTGAATAAACTGCAGCTGTTTTAAAGCCTTTTTGTTCAGACCAGTAAGTAAACTGTTGCAATAATCTAACCTGCTGGAAACAAATGCATGGATAAGAACCTCTAAGTCTGTTTTAGAAACCAAACCTCTGATTTTGGCGATGTTTTTCAGGTGGTAAAAGGTTGCTGATGTAATTGATTTGATGTGACTGTTGAAGTTAAAGTCTGAGTCCATTATTACTCCCAGATTTCTAACTTGATTTGTTGGTTCCAGAGAGAGAGATTGAAGGTAACTGATGACACTTTCTCTTTGTTTCTGTGGGCCAAAGACAATGATTTCAGTTTTGTCTGAGTTTAGCTGGAGAAAGTTGTTTTGCATCCAGACTCTGATTTGCTGAACACAGTAACAGAGTGAATCCACAGGTCCATGTTCACCTGCTGTCAGTGACACATAAATCTGAGTATCATCTGCGTAATTGTGATAGGACACGTTATTACTGGCTATCAATTGCCCTAACGGCAGCATGTAGAGGTTAAACAGCAGGGGTCCAAGAATTGACCCCTAGGGAACCCCACAGGTCAAAGGCATGTGATCTGACACACAATTTCCAATTTCTACAAAATACTTGCGTCCTTCTAAATAAGATTTAAACCAACTAAGCGCAGTACCAGAAACACCAACCGAGTTCTCTAACCTCTGTAGAAGGATCTTATGATCTACAGTGTCAAACGCAGCACTCAGGTCCAACAGGATTAAAACAGAGACTTTGCCAGCGTCAGTGTTCATACGAATGTCATTTGTTACCTTGATCAGAGCTGTCTCTGTACTGTGATGAGGTCTAAAACCTGACTGGAAGACATCAAATGAGTTGTTCACTAAAATAAATTTTGTCAGTTGTTGGTAAACAACTTTCTCAAGAATTTTTCCTGTAAACGGTAAGTTTACAGTTTTTAAGTACTGTAGCATCAAGACTACTCTTCTTTAAGAGTGGCTTGATGACCGCAGTTTTAAAGGCACTTGGGAAGGTTCCGGTTTGAAGTGACACATTGACTATTTGAGTGATTGGTGCCAACATGCTGGTTAACACAGATTTTAGAAATCTGGTGGGTAATATATCAAGAGAGCAAGTAGATGAACTCAGACTAGTGATAATTTCTTCAACAGTTGTTTCTGTTACTGAGGTGAAGTCATTTAGCTTTAACAATCTGGATGGTGGTAAGATTGTCATTTGAACTGTGGCTTTGATGGAATTTTTGATGTTCTGAACCTTATCATTAAAAAATACAGCGAACTCATTACATTTTGAAGTCGAAACCAATTCAGCGACGATTTGAGTTGTGGGATTTGTTAATCTATTTATTGTTGCAAAAAGTACACGTGAGTTATTATTACAGTTCCCAATTATTTTAGAGAATTACATCTCTCGAGTTTTAAGTAAGATCTGATTGTAGACATGTAAGTTTTCTCTATAAATCTCGTAGTGAATCTGGAGCTTAAGTTTGCGCCATTTACGCTCAGCTTTCCTGCACTCCCGTTTTTGTGCTTTGACTGACTCATCGTTTCTCCAAGGTGCTTTCTGCTTATTTTTAACTGTTTTCACCTTCATTGGGGCAATGGCATCCAGAACATTCATAGCACTAGACTGAACAGAGGTAACCAAATCGTTGACATCAAAACTCGAGAAATCTTCAAAATGAACCATTTCCATGAACTGTAAACGTGTGTTGTCATTTATGTGTCTGCTGTGAATAACTGCCGGTTCAGTCAGTGGCCTGGGAGCGACAGTGAGGTCACAGAAGACACAGAAATGATCAGATAAGGCAACGTCAGACACAATCACATTAGAAACATTAACTCCTTTAGTAATGAGGAGGTCCAGTGTGTGACCTCTGCTGTGGGTGGGATCTTTCACATGTTGAGTCAAACCAAAGGTTTCTAAAACACTGTTGAGTTCTTTAGCATTTTTGTCATTGATGTTATCAACATGAACATTAAAATCACCTGTTATGACTAAACCATCAAAATTTGTGCATATGATTGAAAGAATTTCAGTAAAATCATCAATAAAATCTTGGCAGTGATGGGGAGGCTTGTACAGAACTAGGAATAGTATGGCAGAGGATTCTTTTGGCTCAAGCTTAAATGACAAATACTCAAAAGATGGAAATATCCCAAACGAAAGCCTCCTGGTGCTTAGGTTATCTCTAAAGATCGCACAAACTCCTCCCCCTTTTGTCTTTTCTCTTATTTCAGATTCAAAATTAAAATTAGGTGGAGCTGCTTCTACTAGAACTGCATTACCTGTATTTTTATCAAGCCAAGTTTCTGTTAAAAACAGAAACAACAATCACGGCCAAGTTTCCCTTGGCTGGACTCGGGTCACCGGAGTCGCCCCATAGAGCCAGGCCCGTGGGTGGGGCACGAGAGCGAGTGCCTAGTGACTGGGCTTTTGCCCATGGCGCCCGGCTATGCTCACCCGAACAGGGATAGGGGCCGTCCTTCCAGTTGGCTCACCACCTGCAGGAAGGGCCGGGTGAAGGAAGAGGTGGGTGGCAGCCAATGACAAAGACCCGGCGGCTAGACCCGGCGGCTAGACCCTCGTCAGACCACCAGATTGGATGGTTTGGGGATCTGCTTGGATGTTTCTCAAATGCCTTGCTGGTGAAGTGTTTCGGGCACGTCTCATCAGGAGGCAACCCAGACCCCGGACTCGCTGGAGAGACTATGTCCCACAGCTATCTGGGGAACATTTCGGGATCCTCCTAGCTGAGCTGTAGGATGCAGCCAGGGTGAGATCAGTCTGGGCCTCAGATAAGCGGAAGGCAACAGAACAGAAGCAAACAGCAACAAAAACTAATCTAGATGCACAAAGGTTGAACAAATCACACATTTGATTTAGCGCTATTTAAGGTCCTACAATGTTGGTCGTTCTGACTGGTGTAAGAGAGATGATTTCATACCAGAGCTCGGTCTCGTTTCAACCAATAGAAAAATTCTACTTCAATACCACACATCAACCCCTAGTGGGCAGCACTGATGGGGTTTTACAGCAAAAATAAATAAAAAAAAGAGCAGTAAAAGAAAAGTACTTCGGACTCATACATTGACAGAAAATCACAAAAAAAATGTTTGTTTGTTTGGTTTTTTTATACAAAACGTATCGTATAGCTTTGGTTTTGCTTTGTGTGCGTATCGGAGGGTTTGCCTCACTGCTGCCCAGGCTGTAGACAGATAAACAATTAATTATGTACACTCTGTCATTGGGGATCTTTCCCGACTGCTACCTCTTTTCTCACCTTCTGCCAAAACATCCCCAACTGGGGCGAGGCCTGACCTCAAGCTGTTTTCCTCCGTACAGTGTTGGCTCAGATTTTATGTGGCAGCTACAGGTCTGAAAGGACAATGATCTTATGATGTTTCTCAGGTTTTTCCTTTTGAACAAAGTATAAAGAGTCACTCTCATCATAAACTTTCACCAGATAGAAGTTAAACCTTTAATTCCCGAGTTCCTACGAACAGACTGTACTAAAATTAATTTTTATTGGAAGTCGATACATTAGGCTATAAAATGACGGATCAGACCACCGTCATCAGTGTCACTTCACCATCTCTGCAAGGTTTCCTTCCTCCATCTTAAAAATATGGCCAGGCTACGTCCACGTCTTTCCAAACCGGACGCTGAGAGGTTGATTCACGCTTTCATCTCCTCCAGGCTGGATTACTGCAATGCCCTCCTTGTAGGGATCCCATGCAGGGGCTTACAAAAGCTCCAGCACATCCAGAACTGTGCTGCCCGGATCATGATAAGGAGGCGCAAATATGACCATATCACTCCCATCCTCAAATCCCTCCACTGGCTACCCGTTAAATACAGAATTCAGTACAAGGTCTGCCTCCTCACCCATCAGTGCATACACAGCACTGCACCTGTTTATCTCCAAGAACTCCTAACCCTCCACACCACTGTCCGCGACCTGAGCTCCTCCTTCTCCTCCTACTGCCTGCACCAACCAAGGACCAAACTCTCCACTATGGGGGACAGGGCCTTCCAGGCAGCTGCTCCACGGCTCTGGAACGATCTTCCCGAGAGCTTGAGGGCTCCACAGAGTGTTGAGGTTTTTAAGAAAACACTGAAGACATTTTTATTTCTAAAGGCTTTTAAACAAAGTTTTTAGTGTTGTTTTTTGTGGTTTTATTTAATTTTGCTGTTTGTTGTTCCTTTTGGTCATTGTAGCACTTTGAGATCTCCACTGGAGATAGAAAGTGTGTCACAAATAAAATTTTTATTATTATTATTATTATAAGTAGATCTTCTACGTTTTGTATTCCAAAAGCAGACATTGTAATGTGATTACTTCCAGGAGTAAATGTACAAAGAAAAAAATGATATCCATTCCGTTCTGTCATCTTCCGCTTATCCAGCCGGGTCGCAGGGGGCAACAGCCTCGGACGAAAAAAAATGTTGTTTGTAAAATCTTAAAAAACAAATTATTATCAGATCATTATTCATTGGATGCTTCTACAAACGGCAGAGGTTGAGCACTGGGATGGATGGATGAACAGCTGGAGGATTTTTAAAAGATGTTTCATTGACTGAACAGTTGATCCCACGTTCATTAAAATCATCAGAAACACGAAGGACAGGCTGTCCTTTTTGCATTGATGAGGAACGAAAACGATAGATTTTCTACAAATAATTCCAAGTTTTGGTGAATTCTTCTTCCATCATTTCCCTTCAGGGGGCGCCACAGCAAGTGAATTTCTTCCATCTAACCCTATCTGCTGCATCCTCTTCAGTCACACCAACTATCTTCATGTCTTCCTTTATTGTATCCATGAACCTCCTCTTTGGTCTTCCTCTAGTCCTCTTTCTTGGTGGTTTAAATCCAGCATCCTTCTTCTGATGTACTCTCTCTCTCTCCTCTGCACATGTCCAAACCATCTTAGTCTGGCCTCTCTGACTTTAAAACCTCTAACATGTGCTGTTCCTCTGATCCTGTCCATCCTGGTCACTCCCAGAGAGATCCTCAGCATCTTCATCTCTGCTACCTCCATCTCTGTTTCCTGTCTTTTTCTCAGTGACACTGTCTCTAGACCAATCAGCATGGCCGCTCTCACCACACTGTCTCTAGACCAATCAGCATGGCCGCTCTCACCACACTGTCTCTAGACCAATCAGCATGGCCGCTCTCACCACACTGTCTCTAGACCAATCAGCATGGCCGCTCTCACCACACTGTCTCTAGACCAATCAGCATGGCCACTCTCACCACACTGTCTCTAGACCAATCAGCATGGCCGCTCTCACCATGGTTTTGTAGGTTGGTATATTCTTATTTATTATTAAAATTTAGAAAGGTTTTAGCATTGGTTTTGTGTGTGGTCGTGCGGGCACAATAAGTGACTTTTTTACAGCTGGATAGTTTATTGATTAAAGAAATTTTCCCTTTTATTTTTTTCTGTATTAATTTGTTATAATGACATGGTTTTAAACCATAAAATTAATATTTGAGGCCGATCGATGCAGCTAAAGCACTCCGTTAGGCATAAATGGGAAATTTATATTCCGCTACTTTATTACAGTCAGATAATTAAGGTTAAATAAAAAAAAAAAAAAAAATCATCTGACTGATTGTAACCCTGTGTTCTCTGCTGGTTGTATCCCCAACTACACCTCTAACTTCTGACAACGCCGTCCTTCACCTCCTCCACCTTTCTGCCATTTCTTCCTGGGAGCGTTTGCCTGAAGGGTCTGGGTCTGGTTATGACAGGATTAGAACAAGGACACACAGTGCAGGAGGAAATGAAAACCATGGTAAACTAAAGCGGACCTCAGCTCTGACTACACTAATAACATTCAAATGGAGAGCACAACCAATCTGCTACCTTTCATGGATTAGCTGCTAATCTCTCAAGCGGGGAACACTGCGGGCACTTTGGGGAAAGTCTAAGCGCAGCAGACAGATAGAGCAGTAACGTTGACCTTCAAGATCAACCAATTGGTTTTAGTCTCAGTTTGGGTAAAAAGGAAGTTTAAGTGTGTCCCAGTGTCTTCGGAGCGGCGACAAGTGGCTGGACATTTTTTATTCAAACTTATGCATAACGTCCATATGCTCCCACCATCTGGAAGACGAGGCTGCTTCTTCTATCGCTGCAGGTGGCCTTGATGTAAAGTACAGACTTCAGTCCGACCCCCCAATAGGTTGAGCAGGAATTAAACCAGTGCCCCATGCTGTTTCTGTCCGGCTTAAATCTGGAGATCAGCCCCTCTAAAACGATTTTGCACATAAACACTGAGCCAGTAAGCAAAGCCTGCGTCGATCTAATCCTCTTTACCTGGCGGACTCGTCCATGCGCACCGCTCAGATACGACTGCAGATAACTAGATTATTGTTTCTGCTAATCGCAATTTAATTACATTTTAGTATCAACTAGCGAGGCTTAGCACCGACTGGTGCCTCTGCTCAACTTTATTTCATGCCAGGTACTGGGTCGGACACCCACGTCTAACGAACACTTCATGAGACCCAGGAATAATGGTTGGACAATCTACATCCATAAGGCTCTATTTGTACTTCAGTAGCCAAAGCACAGAATCTGTGTTTACAGCGATTTTTTTAAATTGAACAGTTGAACATTGAACATCAGGGAAAATGTGATTGCCCTTCTGTTGGCGGGATTTGCAAAAAGTTTGATTTTTCACTTTGCTTTCCAGACTCTAGTGACTCATTGTAGGTCCAAACCTAAAGGTGTGAGGTCAGACTGTTTTCACAGAGTTAAAACCTCATAACTCCCATCTGCCCGCCGGCGGGTGATTTTTTGTGTTTTAAAAATGTCTGCACTTATAACGAAACTTATTCTTTGTTGAACTCCAGTAAGTTATACCTTATTTTAAAGCTTAGACTTTCAAGAAAACGGTCGTAACATCCATTCTTAAGTTTTCACTAGTTTTAAGAAGAAATAACTAATTATCTGCAAAAATATCAAACCTGGTAGAGCACGTTTCTCACCTGTTATCCAGTTCTAATGGTCTCAGACGCGTTCAATCTATCAGTTATTGGTCTCGTTTTGTTTGTAATAATCCACAGAATAACTATATGAAATTGTATTTCTCAAAAGTAATCCAGTTTGAAGAAATACTCCAGAAAACATGATCTTTTTTCTTTGAGAAATCCCATGGTAAATTGTAGTAGTCACGTTCCTATCTCCATAGTAACCGCCATGCTGGGTTTAAGACTTCGTCCTGGGTGTGTTTCATTTCCTCACTAAGTTGGCTACAAAATGAGACCATTCGTGAGATTTTCCGATCACGGGTTTGTTTGGCAGATCCCTTTGAATGAAACAAACACTCCTCACTCAGCTAACAGGGGCGTTAGCTTGTTAGCTGCTAGCTGGCTAATGACATCGCTTTATACTAAATAATTGACACGAGAAAATAGCCAATCATAGCAGCTGTCTAAAGAGGGGGTAGATTCATAACCGGACCAATCGCAGAGCTTGTTATTCAAATGCGTAATGACAGTTTTCTGACCAAAACATGCGGCCATCTTGGCCGCCATCTTGGAGAGAGAAACATAGAGTGATGTGATTTATTTTCAACTTTTCTTTTGGCAAACTGTATTTCTGATAGGTGGGTGTTAAGAGGTTAAAGAAACTGTCTGATTCATCAGGCTGAGTATAAACACATATCCAATCAAATGGCTTCATACAGTTAATCAGACAGAAACATTCAATGAGCAAAGTAATAACTGAACTCAACAGAGTCTGGATGTCTTAGTCCATAAAGCCTCACTCAGGAAGAAAAAAAAAAAGGAAACCTACAGTAGCTGTAGAGAGATGGATAGGCAGAATTACATGTTCGTCCAGAGTCCTCGATCTATCGCCTTTGTGGTGAGAAAATAATTTTAAAGCATTACAAGTGTGAGGTCACAAGTCCTGTTCCATGCTCCAGCACGATTAGTGAAACACACCCGACTCCGACTAAACTGTGTTTTGGCACATTTCTTTCAAGCAAGCAAGGGCGGCCAAACACCCGTGCACAATTCAGAGCCACAGAGTCACACAAATCAAATGAACCTTGCTTCATAATAATAATAATAATAATAATGCATTTTATTTGTAATGTACTCTATACTTGAAATCAAGCCTCAGAGTGCTACAAGGTTAAAACATTAAAAACAATTAAAACAGTACAGTACAATAAAAACAAACATACAATGCAAACAAAATTTAAAAATGATAAGCTTTTGTAAAAAGGTGGGTTTTTAGTCCTTTTTTAAAGGCATCCTCCATCTGTGGGGCCCTGAGGTAGTCTGGGAGGGTTTTTCACAGGCGGGGAGCAGCAGCCTTGAAGGCCCTGTCGCCCATTGTTTTTAGCCGTGTCCTGGGTGGGTTCAGACGATGCTGTTGGCCTGACCGGGTCCTGGTTGAGGTATTGAGTGTGAGTAGTTCTGAGAGGTAAGTGGGGGCCTCACCGTGCAGACAGTGATGGGTGTGAAGGAGGACCTTATATTCAATACGGAGGTGAACGGGAAGCCAGTGAAGGCTGTGAAGGATGGGGGTGATGTGCTCGTATTTCCGCACCCTCATCAGGACCCTGGCAGCGCTGTTCTGAACATACTGGAGCTTTTGAGTGCTCCTGCCAGCGATCCCAATGAGAAGCGCATTCAGTAGTCAAATACACTCAGGCATGATTCAAACTGTCCCGTGTGAGTTACACCCTAATATAAGAAAAAAAGTTAAGGGTCAACAGATCGGGAAAGAAGCACAGATAGAATCAGCTAAGCTCCAGACTTGAGTAGGACATCCACCCGGAGCATCTGGAACAGTCCTTGTTTCAAATGGGACTGTTTGCTCAGCAAGCACTGGGAAAGTTCTGTTCCGTTCCGTCATCTTCCACTCATCCGGGGCCGGGTCACGGGGGCTACAGCTTCAGACGGAAAGCTCAGGCTTCTCTCTCCCTGGCTGCATCCTCCAGCTCACCCGAATGGATCCGGAGTCGTTCCCTGGCCAGCTGTGAGACATAGTCTCTCCAGCAGGTCTGGGGTCTGTCTCTTGGTCTCCTCCCGGTGGGACGTGCCCGAAACGCCTCACCGGCAAGGCACTCAGGAGGCATCTTGACCAGATGCCTGAACCACCCCATTTGGCTCCTCTCGACCTGGAGGAGGAGCGGCTCGACACCGAGCTCCTCCCGGATGACAGAGCTCCTCACCCGATCTCTGAGTGGGAGTGAATGTGTAAAAGAGGAGAGGAAGATGAAATGAAAGTACATGTTTTTTAATAGTTCATTGTCTGACTGATAAAAAAAATTTCTGGCGAGGTGCTGGAAAATGCACCTGGTCAGATCCGACCGTGTGGCAAAACGTTGCTTGCTACTTAAACATTTTCAGCTGTGAGAAATGCACAAACTGTCTTTACAAAATAAAATGTAGTTAAAATATAAATGCATTAAAACGAAGCAGCGTAAATATGAAAAACACTTGTGTAGCTGTTTTATTCTGTAATAAGAAAAAGACGTCAGAGCGGCAGCCATTTAAAGATGTGACTGAGACCTATACGACATTGTTCTCTGATTACATTACCCTGGAAACGAATCAGTTTATATATAAATGGTATTGAGTAACTATAGGCAGTTTTCATCAATCTCCATCAGCAGTTGTACCAAATAATCTCTTCAACATGTTTCACATGTTGTTTTAAATAATGAATTTTTTTTTTTCCAAATCGCATTGGAGTTTTATGCAAGTACGGAGGCTGAAAAACAGACCAATCAACATGTTTTTAGGCTGATTACTTTTTGGCAGTAAGTTACATTTTAGTACCGCAAAAAAGTTCCCCTATAAACACGTAAGAACATCTTCAGTCCGTTCATGTTGTAAAATAAGAATGTGACTGAGCATGGATCTGAATATATGTTGGCATGTTCTTTATTATCAAGCTTGTTTTCTTCCTCCACATTTAACAAGAACAGGTACAACCCTCCTCAGAAATGCCCTGTGCCCTGTGACGTATTCTTTATGTACACTTGTCACTTGTGTACAGAACTGTGATAAATGAAAACCAGTCTTCCTTTTCTACTTCGCAGTGGAGAGCAAGGACTGTTACAGATGTTTGGTTCCCTTTACCCATCGGCCTAATCAAGACCCTCAACCTCCTCCGCTGTACCCTGTCCTGCCTATCTCCCCCACTTTTCTGTGTGGATGTAGTCCATCTCTTAGATAATAAAAACATGAATGATGATTCTGCCTTTTTTTTCCCTCCAACTGTTTTATTTTAAAAAAATTTATGTCCGAGAAGTTGTTCACAAATTTAATCCCTCAAACAGCTTTTTCTCACTTTTTGGCACAACATATATAAATGTTTGAAGTCTGATACCTTCCCTGCTGTATCCTTATCACTGCAGAATAAAACGAAGGTAAACAGAACAGGAAATTAAAGTTTCTAAGGAATGTTTGTCTCGATGATGCCTTTTGCTGTTTTAATCCAAACCTTACCGACAGGAAGGCTGCGGGGGTAAATCCTCTACCAGCTTCTCCATTACACTGCTGCTGGGTTCATTTGCATTGGCGCTAATTGTTTTTTTTTTTTTTAATTACAGGCACAGAGGAAGCACAGCGTGTCGTCCTCGACTTGGAGATGATTCACACTGTGATCTTCTTAGCATCGCTTCTTACGAGCTGAAGAACAAAGTAAATCTTCTCATCGTAGACGTTCATCCTTATGGCTCGCTCTCCATTAAGTCAGATTATTTTCATTTCTAACTCGGAGTTTTCCAACCAGCTATTTTTCGCAACTCATTTAACTTTATTTATAAAGGCCACCATCACAAGAAAGTAATCTCAAAGAGATTCACGTCTAGACGGAATCATACAATCAGTTTGGGCCAGTACTCAACAAACAGCTAATTATCTTGATAATTAGTAATAAAATACTGAATTGATTAATCAATTCACCTATGGTCACCAGCTGTGGGTGGTGACCGAAAGATTGAGATTGCGGGTACAAGCGGCCGAAATGAGCTTCCTACGGAGGGTGGCTGGGCTCTCACGCGGAGATCGAGAGAGGGGCTCTGCCATCCGGAAGGAGCTCAGTGTCAAGCCACTCCTCCTCCAGGTCGAGAGAAGCCAGATGGGTTGGTTCGGGCATCTGGTCAGGATGTTACCCGAGCGCCTCGCTAGTGAGGTGTTTCGGGCACGTCCCACCGGGAGGAGACCAAGGGGCAGACCCCGGACCCGCTGGAGAGACTAGTATGTCTCACAGCTGGCTGGGGAATGACTCGGGATCCTTCTGGGTGAGCTGGAGGATGCAGCCGGGGTGAGAGAGGCCTGGGCTTCCCGTCTGAGGCTGTTGCCATGTGACCCGGCCCCGGATAAGCGGAAGACAACGGAACGGAAATTGATTAATCTATCAAACATTGAACCACTCCATCAGTTACCTCATCAAATGAGCTTACGTAAATTATCAATTATTTGATCCACTCTTTCCAGTATTTTGGTTAACAAGGACACAATTCCGAATAGCTATTCTGAAGTCAGTCAGTCACCTTCTTAACCGTCTATCCCTATCGGGATTACAAGGGGTGCCGGAGCCAATCCCGGCTGATTCGAGGCAAGGGGCGGGGTACACCCCGAACAGGTTACTAATCTGTTGTGGGGCAAAAAACATACAAACATAGACACACACAAACTCTTTCCCAGGGGCGATCATGGAGGGGTCAACCAACTTAGCATGCATGTTTTTTGAGGGTAGGAGGACACCAGAGTACCATGAGAAAACCCACAGATACACAGGGAGAACATGCAAACTCCACACAGAAAGACCAGTGTTCCAAGCCTCGTCCCCACCCAGGACCCGAACCAAGGACCTTCTTGCTGTGAGGCCACATGGTGGTGCTACCCACTGCGCCACCATGCCGTCTGTGAATAGTTACGTTAGATTTGATTTTTTTTTTTTTTTCAACCATCCAAATAAAACAAAAATGTGTTTAGCAGCCATAAAAGATGTTTTTAATCATAAAAAATGTTTTCTACTGTAACATACTTGGTATATTCATTTCTACAAAAAAACAGCAGAATTTTGGGGCACAAAGGTTCTGCAAAAAGTTTCTCTAACTAACAAAAATTCCTCACTTTTTTTTGTCATGTTATTCTTATCCTCCAATGGGAAAATGTCTGTGTTGCATTGTGCCACAGTAGGAAGCCATGACGGCAGGTGGTAGGAGTCACTAGGGGCTTAGGTGTCTTGTTCAGGGACACTTAGAAATGAGCCCAGAGGGAATCGAACCGGCTTTCTACAGGTCCAAGGACGGAGATTCTACCACTATTATTATTTTTATAATATACATTTATGTTTGATGTATTAACGTGTTACGTTAAGATTTTTTTTTTTTTGATGGAATGGCCGCTGCTTCTCATTTTTGTTGTTATTATCATTGTTGAACTTTCAGCCGTCGCCTCCGCCATCTTGTTAATTATGTTCGAGTGCATAAATAGAGAAAAACGAGGGTCAGTGATTGGCTGGCCAAATTAAAAAAAAAAATAGACTTATTACGGCCATCCTTGGAGGCTAAAGTAAGATCTGCTGGTGGTGTTTTCAAGTGGCTAGTTGGGTTTTTTAAATTCTCTAATTGCAATAAAAACAATCAATCACAAAATACATAGCTATATACCGTTCCGTTCCGTCATCTTCTGCTTGTTCCGGGGTCAGGTCGCGGGGGCAACAGCCTCAAGCGGGCAGCTCAGGCCTCTCTCTCTCCGGCTGCATCCTCTAGCTCACCTGGAAGGATCCCAAGTCGTTCCCCGGCCAGATGTGAGACATAGTCTCTCCAGCGGGTCTGGGGTCTGCCTCTTGGTCTCCTCCCGGTGGGACGTGCCTGAAACACCTCGCCCGCAAGGCGCTCGGGGGGCATCCTGACCAGATGCCCGAACCACCCCATCTGGCTCCTCTCGACCTGGAGGAGGAGCGGCTCGACACCGAGTTCCTCCCGGATGGCAGAGCTCCTCACCCGATCTCTGAGTGAGAGCCCCGCCACCCTGCGGAGGAAGCTCATTTCGGCCGCTTGTACCCGCCATCTCATTCTTTCGGTCACCACCCACAGCTGGTTACCATGGTGAGGGTGGGAACGTAGATCGACTTGTAAATCGAGAGCTTTGCTTTTCGGCTCAGTTCTCTGTTTTACCACGACGGTAAATAGCTATATGAATCAATTAATTAATCAATCAATTAATGAATGGAATTGATTGTTGTTTCAGCTCAATGATTAGTTTGTCCCTGTCTTTAGAGTTTTCCTTTCGGGGGGTGGGTATTTAACACCATCTTTGTTCTCCGATCATCGTCATAAATCCCTCATCCAGTAGATCTTCCTGACTTGCAGCCAGACGGGTGTTGCTTATTGTTGAAATTTATGGGTTCAGAGGGTTTGCAAAGCTGGAAATTTCAGTTGAAAAGCTCATAAATCTTCTGTCCGAGCAGCTGGTATGAATATTCAGCATCCAGAAATAAATCTTAGAACATAGCCTTATGTTTGAAGAGGGTGAACAACATCGTCTACAACTCCATCTGAAGACATGAGCTCTGTAAATATTTGATTCTCTTTGGTTTGAGATTCAGAAGCAGAAGAACTAACAAGAAAAATTCCAGTGTGCTGACTTTATAAAATATATGTTTGGAGATTTTTTTTTTTTTTCCTGGAAGGTAAAATTTTATTAAATCCAATTTGGTTTTATTTAGAAAAGTTGACGTGACACACGTCTGATTCCAAAAAAATAATGATTTACCTGCACATTTTAAACACTTAAAACATTCACATGAATAATATATGTGTGTATTTCCACACAAATAAGCACGCACAGAAACACACAACCAAACAAGTGAGCATAAATACACAGGTACACAAATTTGGTAGACTCCCTGGCAACGATGTTTCCACTGCATAACTTCCCTGATGCCTCACTCGTGGGATCCCTAGAACACCACCTGATTGGCTGCTTCAGTCGTGTAGGTAGTATTCCAAGGATGGACAGAACCGGTGTCCTGCAAGATCTGCGACCGACGGGATCTACGACTTTGTGCCTCTGCGCATGCTCAGATTGCATCACCGCCCCGCCCCCCCCCCTCCCTTCCAGATGATCTAAACATCGAGATCTGCGACCTGGCGTCAGTCAGTCAGTCTCCTTCTTGTCCGTCTATTCCATCCGGGTCCGCGGGGGATGCTGGAGCCCATCCCAGCTGATTCAAGGCGAGGAACAGGGTACACACCGAACAGGTCGCCAGTCTGTCGCAGGGCCACACACATACACACTCATTCATTCCTAGGGGCTATTTGGCACTGGCCAATCAACCTAGCATGCATGTCTTTGGAGGTTGGGAAGAAACCCACACAGACACAGGGAGAACATGCAAACTCCACACAGAAAGGACAGTGTTCCAAGCCTCGTCCCCGCCCGGGACTCGAACCCACGACCTTCTTGCTGGGGGGCCACTGTGCTACCCACCATGCCACCGTGCTGCCACAACCTGGTGTAATTCCAATAATTCTATTGGAATTATCGTTTTTTTGCACGTGCTCTGCATTTTTCAACTAAAAAAAATTATGATTTTAAAACGTACAAGTGTTTTTTATTGGTTTAATGTGAATTATTTTTAGGCTCTACAACCGGTTTTTCAGTTCCGGTTGTGATGAAGCCGTAGATCTCGTCAGAACAATGGCAACCTAAAAACTGTTTGAAGCTTTGTTTTAAAAAAAACATTTTCTTTGCAACCAAATTTTTTCACAATATTTCTGAAAAAGTATCGTACATGCCGTTTGATGATATTTGCTAACACAACAGTGGATGCACATAAACAGCAGGACAAACTGTTTTTTCCTTCCACCCTCACGCTGAGGACTCACATCTTCTCCTTTGATGCTTCAGAGACACAGTTGGAAGCAAACATGGCTGCTTTTCTCTGACTATGATGTAACATGGGTCTGCTAGAGCTGAACATGTGATGGTGAAAGCTCCACCAACCAGCTGCTGCCATGGACACGATCATCTGTTTTTCAACCCAAAACAAAGACTCAGATTCATCCTCAGTATCTCCTCACAAGGAGCTGGTTTGCTTCCAAAATGGACTTCAGTATTAACTTTGATCATCAACACACACGCCTGCTGCCTCCACTCACAGTCTGGCTGCATCAAGGATTCATGGTAACGTCCACTCTCCTTTTCACACAAACGGGTGGTGCATTTACACATCACACAGAGACCCACACACACATAATGTCCACTCACGCAACAGGGAAACAGGAACACAAGTATTTTCTTTTAAATATTTAAAGGAACACCAGAAGAAACGAGTTTCTGAAGGACAAACAGCTCAAACAAAGTTCATGTAGACTGGTCCAGAGTTTGGCTTGGTTATTGGAAGATGCTAATCGAGTCCAAAGACGAGGCAGCATCCTCGAGTCAGAGCTCAACTATCATGATCCCCTCTCCTGCCGCCAGAGGGAGCCCTGGGTGTTTCTCATCAACCTGATCAGAGTCACCTGAGGATTATTACAGATTCCACACATCTGTGCACCCTGCCAGTTATTTAAGGGCAATCACCCTGAACTTCCCTTTTGGGTCATACCTTACCTTCCAGCCAGGTCTCCCTGGTAGCCTGACCAAATACACATTCTGTCAACAACCTTGTGCCATGCCACTGAAACTTTGTTTTTTTTTTCACAGTATTTATGGACTATCAAATTCAAATCAACCATGTTTTCTGTCTGCAAACGGGTCCTCCTCTTTCCACCTGCACACCGACTCATGACAGAATGACCCGACCAATATGGACCCAGCGGACTGAAGTTTATCTCAAGTGAAGTTTGTCTTCAAGTGTTCCTGCTGGAAAAGCCCCCACCCAGGAGTCGGTAAAAAAGCCCCTGCCACATCACGTCAGGGTCCACCGAGTCCCACCACGTCAGGCTGTGCCGAGCCCCATCACGCCACATCAAGCCACGCCACAAGATCTTTGACCACCCAGAGGTGGCCGTTGAGGAGGGGGTCCTGCTATGATCCCCTCTCCTGCCGTCAGAGGGAGCCCTGGATGTTTCTCATCAACCTGATCAGGGTCACCTAAGGATGATTACAGATTCCACACATCTGTGCACCCTGCATCTATTTAAGGGCAATCACCCCGGACTTCCCTTTTGGGTCATACCATCCCTGCCAGCCAGGTCACCCTGGTTGCCTGACCAAGTACACATTCTGACAATAACCTTTTGCCATGCCACTGAAACTTTGTTTTCTTTTCACCCTATTAATGAACTGCCAAATTCAAATCAACCATGTTTTCTGTCTGCGAATGGGTCCTCCTCATTCCACCTGCACACCGCATCATGACATCAACTAAGACAATGAGTCTCAATGAGAAAGGGATTCATTAAACCATCAAAAAAATAAAAGAGGTGAGAAATTTTGACATTGAAAAGCAACAAGCAGCAACAAGTTAAATAAATTTGTGCGATCTTCTCACACTTTTTTGGTACCCGTTAATAAAAAACATCCCCTTCTTTTCATCCAGACCTTTTCTGCTTCATAAATTAACCATCAGTTTGCTCTGATTTTTTTAAGCAGTCTTTTGATGGTAATTTGAAGTAAGTGGTGAGAATAAACCCAACAAAAAGAAAGCAAACTCAGACATTCAGTCCTGTTTAATATAAAATGAGCAGACTGTGTGAGAACGCTAGGAGGTGTGTGACAGTGTGTGAAGCAGTGTGTGCTCTGCAGGTATTGCCGCTCAGCAGGTGTCCCTGTCTTAACATCTCATCCTATTTTTCAGCCTCTCTGTGTTGTCTCATGCTCTGATGTAACATCCTCTAACACGTGCTTCTCAGGTCCATGATTTCTTTGTGTGAAACCCTTCAGATCCACACACACCTAACAAGCTAAGCGCAAAACACACTGAGGTGTTCTATCTACACTCCTGCAGCAGTAACGAGGAATGGATTCACGTGTGTCTGAGCCCATGTTTGCTTCTCAGAATGAACATATCTTCTTCATTCCCACTAGAGTAGTAGCTCACCTGTGCAGGAATAGTCGTCGATCCTGATGTAGCCCGTGTGGCAGATACACATGAATGATCCGGGGGTGTTCACACACATTGTGTTTTCTCTGCAGTAGTGCTTCCCTTCAGCACACTCGTCAATATCTGCAGAAAAGAGAGAGCGTGAGAAAAAAAATAAAGTGTTAGAATATACGATAACACTCTACAGTCTCCTTTTACTCATCTAGAGTCAGGATCTGCGACCTGGGCAGGTTTGGGTACTAAGCGGGCATGAGATCCGGGCAATAGGGTAGACAAGACACAGGTGAAAACTTAAGCTAATTGTGGCTAAGTGTGAAAAAATTAGGGTTGAAGACAGAACTTTAAAGTAGAAAAACAACAGGAAGAAGATAAGACCAAACTAATCGATCAAATACAGTGATTTAGTAACTGATGCTAATTGCTTGGATCCGAGGCAGGCATGGGTGCTCGGAAGCTTGTATCCTGGCGAGATTTGTGGAAGCAGACTGGGATAAAGACATTTATAACAAACAACCTGAAGATGAGACACAGGTGCAAACATCAGGGAGGGCAATCGGGACCAGTTATGGAGAAACAGGGCAAAGGACAGAACAAGCAGGAAGTGCTTCAAGAGAAGACGGTCATGATACCAAGCAGGGAACGGCTAAGACTTCCGTTCCTCAAACCACATCCTCAATCTCAGACAAGGTCTGCTCTCTGTGGGACGTGTCCGGAACACCTCACCTGTTACCATCCCATTTGGCTCCCCTCTAAACAAAGGAGCGATCTCTACTCTGATCGCCTTAAACTATCGCTAACCGAAACCCTGGCCAACCTGCAGAGGAAACAAAATTTTGGCTGCTTAAATACTGAATGTTGTTCTTTCGGTCACCACACACATTATAAACGATAGTATGAACGTAAATCAACCAATAAATAAAACGTTTTTCTCATTGCTTCAGCTCAATCACAATAAATCATAATAACGTATACTTTATTGATCCCTCGGCGGGGAAATTTGTGTGCTGCATTACACCGCAGCAGGCTGCCACCTATGACGGCCCCAATGGTGGGAGAAACAGGGGGTTAGGTCTCTTCTCCAAAGAACCTAGATGTGCACTCAGTGGGAATCGAACCCGCGAACTTCGTGCTTTATTCCGGTCCGAGGGAGAACGCTCTACATAACACTGAGCCACCGCCTCCCCCAATCAATGCAGCATTGTAATTACTACGGATACCACACCGATCCAGCTAGGAATCCCTCGCTCCAACGTTCCCTCGATAGAAACATGAGAAACTTAAACCCCCCCACTTGAAGCAGGACAGTGTTTCTGACCTGCAGGAAGTACTGTACCCTATTCTAGTCAAGAACCATGGTTTTAAAATCGGCTACTGTGGAGGTACAGGATCACTGTATGGAGCCCAGAGAGAACCATTAGGCCACTAAACCGAATCCTCCCACGGCTTTTTATGTCTTGTATGTTTAAGTTTGAACCATATTAAAGCTACATTTCTGTCACCTTTGGTGTCAGATGAAGTCTTCATAAAATTCTGGTCATTCTGTCAGAAAAGTTACCACAGGGATAACTGGCTTGTGGCGGCCAAACGTTCATAGCAACGTCGCCTTTTGGTCCTTCAATGTCGACTCTTCCAACATCAAAGCATTGTGAAGCAGAATTTATCAAGCGTTGGATTGTTCAACCACTTGTAGGGTACGCGAGCTGGGTTTAGACCAGTCATGGGCAAACCACGGCCCGCGGGCCACATGCGGCCTGTTAAACGTTTAAATCCGGCCTTCCAAACATAAAAAAGTTTAAATAAATTAATCTTGTTAATGTTTATTTTCCTTGCAATTCTGATATTTTTTCACTACATGGGGCACTCAAGATGTTTGGCTCTGTTGAGAAAACAACAACACTGCTCCCATTAAAATGTGTGTGTATTTGTGATGCGTATGTCAAAATAAACAGTGCGCGCAGATATGGAAAGCCATCGGGGCCAATACACGCACGTAAACAAGCACGCTGGATTTCAAAGCTTAGCAAATTAAAGGACACGTTACCAAAGTATGGCATCTGTTTGCTTCTGTTCCGGGCCCTTTGTCAAATTAGAACTCGATGTGGTCCGCAAATAAAAAAGTTTGCCCACCCCTAGTTTAGACTGTCGTGAGACAGGTTAGTTTTAACCTACTGATGATGTGTTGTTGCAATAGTAACCCTGCTCAGTACGAGAGGATCCAAAAGTTCAGACATTTGGTGTATGTGCTTGGCTGAGGAGCCAATGGTGCGAAGCTACCATCTGTGGGATTATGACTGAATGCCTCTAAGGCAGAATCCTGCCTAGACGTAATGATACCCAATTGCCACGGAGTTTCGATTGGTCTCTGTCTGAAGTGAACAGAAACAGTGATAAAGGGCAGCCTGGAGAAGTCCAACTCTCACAGGGAATGAATCTGACTGTGCTGCTGGAATTACAGACCAGGCTCTGCCACCTCTTATATAGAGACCGGACAGCTCTTCCTGTAAGAGCATGACCCTTTAAATGTCTCCACCAACTTGCTTCTTTTCATAGGGAGGTTTTTAAGATGCATCGTTCTTAGAGACTCTTACAGACCACTGAGAAAGTACCATACATCTTCATCAAAAGACGTGCTAATGGTCCATGAGAGGTAAATGCTGAGCCATAAAAAGCAAGAGCGATGTTTACAAAGCTTCACAAAACGGCTTACCCAGTTGTTATTCTGGTTCTTCGTCTACTTTATCACCTCATTTTATATCCTAAGTAACACAATGACTGTAGCAGAAGTCCCTTTCAGCATTTCCCTCCAGAGTGTGCCACATCAAGTCAGTTTCTTCCATCTAACCCTATCTGCTGCATCCTCTTCAGTCACACCAACTATCTTCATGTCTTCCTTCACTGTATCCATGAACCTCCTCTTTGGTCTTCCTCTAGTCCTCTTTCCTGGTGGTTCCAAACCCAGCATCCTTCTTCTGATGTACTCTCTCTCTCTCTCCTCTGCACATGTCCAAACCATCTCAGTCTGGTCTCTCTGACTTTAAAACCTCTAACATGTGCTGTTCCTCTGATCCTGTCCATCCTGGTCACTCCCAGAGAGATCCTCAGCATCTTCATCTCTGCTACAAACATCTCTGTTTCCTGTCTTTTCCTCAGTCCCACTGTCTCTAGACCAATCAGCATGGCCGCTCTCACCACACTGTCTCTAGACCAATCAGCATGGCCGCTCTCACCACACTGTCTCTAGACCAATCAGCATGGCCGCTCTCACCACACTGTCTCTAGACCAATCAGCATGGCCGCTCTCACCACACTGTCTCTAGACCAATCAGCATGGCCGCTCTCACCACACTGTCTCTAGACCAATCAACATGGCCGCTCTCACCACACTGTCTCTAGACCAATCAGCATGGCTGCTCTCACCACACTGTCTCTAGACCAATCAGCATGGCCGCTCTCACCACACTGTCTCTAGACCAATCAGCATGGCCGCTCTCACCACACTGTCTCTAGACCAATCAGCATGGCCGCTCTCACCACGGTTTTGTAGACTTTCCGTTTCATGGTGTGTGTGTGTTTATGTATATATAAACATAGAGAGAAATAAATTTGGTAAGTTCGGTTGGCTCCAAAATACAATATTCCCCAAAACAGCTTTTACATATTTTTTGGTCAGTTTTACTTTAATTTTTAAGACTGTGAATCAAACCCTTCTTTTGCTCCCTGCTTCATTCAGTCCCCTTTGCACATGCATGAAAGCGTAAATCTGGTTTGTGGCTGAAAATGGATTTTGGGTGGGAATTTGGGTGGAGACGGTGGCCGCGTGGTTAGCGCGTTCGCCCGCGGACCGGAAGGTCGCGGGTTTGCGTCCCACGGAGAGCACGTCTAGGGTCCTTGGAGAAGACACCTAACCCCCGCTTCTCCCACCATTGGCGCCGTTGAAGAGCAGCCTGCTGCGGTGTAAGGAGTGCAGCAAACAAATTTCCCCGGTGAGGGATGACTAGAGTAATTCAAAATAAACAAAAAAATAAAAAAAAAATAGAGTGCAAAGCACATCAAGTTAGAAAAGTTAGGACGTATTCTTTATACCCTCATTTTCCTGCATTGACGTGAAAAAGTCAGTCTTTGTTAAGACTGAGCGTGAGCAAAGTCCATGCTCTAAAACACCCCCTGTTTATGTTAGACTGGTAATGTCAGAGAACAAAATCTGTGGCCAAGAAGAACCTCGCATTCGAATAGTTTCAAAATACTGGATCAACTGAAGAGCATGCAAATTACTCAAGCAGCACGAACAAAGAGAAAATCATCTCAAGTATGTTTAAATGGGAACTCATTTTCAAACATAATAACCTCCAAAAAAAGGGGGTTTTGCCCAATCCCCTCTTTAAACTAATCCAATTATGTGGAATCGGTTGACAGAATTAGATTAAAACCAACATCTCTTTACTAGGCACACGCTCTGGTTCAGTGGCTGGTTGATTAATTATTTGGTTTCTCTTTTTTTTTTATCCTCCTAACTTATTTTCTTGAGCACAGCTTTGCTTCATCCAGTGAAGCCATTAAATATAATTTTTATCTTCTACCATGTTCTAAAATAATTAATATGAGAAGGAACTTACTGCAAAATTCTCCTTGGAAAACCAAAAATAATTCAGCTTGTTCGTTCTGTTACAGATCTGAACGGGGCTTTTCTTTTAAAAAAAACATAATTTAAAGTATTAAATGAGTTTTATGACATTATTCAGCATTAATTCCGCCATACAAAATTAGTCCATCCTCAAAAATCCATAATTAAACGTTTTGAGGCTACAAACATTTCAGGACAGGACACGGAGGCAATTTGGCAGACCTTCAGTAGTACTCCATCTGAATAAATCAGCCTCTCAATAACCATCTTACTAGACCAGGCATGGCCAAACTATGGCCCGCGGGCCATATGCAGCCCGTTAAAATGTTTTAATCCGGCCCGTCGAACTGGAAAAAAAAAACATGTTACTGTTCTATTTTCTCTGCAATTCTAATGTTTCGTCACTAGATGGCGTACTGTAGATTTATTGGCTTTGTTGAGAAAACAACACTGCTCCCATTAAAATTCCAACGTTCCTCTGCGTAGCTGATCATCATCAGTTTAAACTGAGCTTCATAAGCGTGTCTCTTTTCCATTTTCAGTGTTGTAAAAACAGCGATGTTCTACATAAAGCACACACCTGTTCTTTTAGACACAAGCCACGCCCACACTTCCCCCTCTAATGTTCTCAAGTTCTCAACTGCATCCACGTCATGGTTCTCTCATATGTCCGCAAATCATAAATCACACAGGGCGCACTGCACGATAGGGTGCACCGCTCATTTTGAAAAAAATGTTAGACTTTTCTGTGCATCTGTGCAATGTTTATTCATATGATCTATGATATATTAGTTTGTTAGATTCTTGTAAGCTTCTTTCATAAAGTCATAGTCAGGCCACCTTCAAAAATATCAGTCATAATTCCATATTGAAATCTAAATTAGCCGTTGCCAGGGCAACAGCTATTTCTGGGATCCAACCACACGCCAAACCTTCAAACAGAAGATGCATAACACTGCCAGGATAAACAAATTAATCTAGATTATGTGATGCAATCAAATGCAACACAAACACAGATCAGACTGAATGAACCTGAGCACAGAATCTGCTCCGGGGTTTTATCCTTATTATTATTACGGGTCAGAGCGTTTTACACACATCACTTCCTCAGTCCTTGACGTTCCCGGTTTATTATTCTCTCGCTGTATTCAGAGTGACTATGAGCACCTCTGTACATGTTCCGTGCCAGATGCCTTTCTGAAGAGCACTCTAAATTGAATTTCAATAGCTTTGCATTGGCATTCACTCCACTTGCATGTCCTTGGGTAAAGAACGAACCATTGCCCTGCAAGCTAAGACATGCCAACAGCTCTAATATTCACATTTCGTCACTTTGTCCCATTAAAACTGATCTCCTACAGCTATTCAGAGGCCTTGCGGATAAACGAAGCAGTCAAAAAACGGCCATTGAAGTAGATGTGTCCTTCACAAAATGACGAGGAACAATTAAAACCTTTGGGGCTTTGAAAGGCAGAAAAAAAGCAGAGTTGAAAGAAAAAAAATGAAAATAGATTGAAGAGCGGACAGCAGGGCAGGTGAGTCCAAGATCTGTCACAACATGCTTAACCGAGGAGAAAAAAAAGGGAGAACAGAAACAGATGGAGGAAGAAAAAGACAGACTGTCACAAGCTGGTGAAGACGAGCATCCACTTGTGGATTGAACCTTAACTAACCAGCAGAAAGAGAGTTGGAAACGAAGGGAAGGGGGGTAACAACCTTATGTAAGAGTGTGAACATTTAAAAAGGTGTGAGAAAGAGATTTGGTGCAAATGAGAAGAGAAATGTAAAAACTGTTACCGTAGGGACAGAAAAGAAGAGACGAGTCTGTGTTAACCTTGAGTCGAGGCCTGCCGGATCTGACTCCTCATTGGCCAGCCTTACTATGACTTTGATTTAAAGCCTATTAAGTAAAACTATCAATCCAAGCCGAGTGGCAGCAGTTCCGTTAGTTAAAACAATATGTTAGGAGGTGAGATGATGAGAATGTGTAAGGGAGCGCAGCCATCTTCATCTCCATTAACGCACTCCATTTTCTTGATTGGCCTGTCACATGGACACACATGACGTGCTGGCCGAGAGTCAGCAGCGGCTTTTATCGCTGAACGGAGAGCTCAGGGTCAATCTGTTGCTACACCACGATGGATGGCAACAAAACGGCTCTGTTTTTTCGTACACTTCCCGATGCGTCTGAATAACAAGCGAATCAATCACAGTCAAATTGGAGAGGGAGGGGATCGTTTTGCATTCAGTTGGAGGAAATAAACCCTCTTAATGCACTAACGCAGGGTGATGAACGCATCAATCACACAGAAAGTGCAAGTCGATCATGTAGGTTAAAAAACAAAAAAAAGTCAGCTTATCCCTCGGCCGAAAGGGGGTAAAAAATGTGTTACTGTCCAACTTCCTGCACATTTTACTGTTCCTTACGGTGTTGCTGGTGTCCTGACGAGATCTGCGACTATCGAAGTCTGAGACTTAGCACCTCTGTGCATGCACGGAACGCTCCCCCTCCCTTCCAGATTTAACCATCGAGATCTAACCATCGAGATCTATCCATTGAGATCTAACCATCGAGATCTAACCATCGAGATCTAACCATCGAGATCTAACCATCGAGATCTAACCATCGAGATCTAACCATCGAGATCTAACCATCGAGATCTATCCATCGAGATCTAACCATCGAGATCTATCCATCGAGATTTAACCATCGAGATCTAACCATCGAGATCTGTGACCTAACCATCGAGATCTAACCATCGAGATCTAACCATCGAGATCTATCCATCGAGATCTAACCATCGAGATCTAACCATCGAGATCTGTGACCTAACCATTGAGATCTATCCATCGAGATCTATCCATCGAGATCTATCCATCGAGATCTAACCATCGAGATCTAACCATCGAGATCTAACCATCGAGATCTAACCATTGAGATCTAACCATCGAGATCTAACCATCGAGATCTAACCATCGAGATCTAACCATTGAGATCTAACCATCGAGATCTAACCATCGAGATCTAACCATCGAGATCTAACCATCGAGATCTAACCATCGAGATCTAACCATCGAGATCTATTCATCGAGATCTAACCATCGAGATCTAACCATTGAGATCTAACCATTGAGATCTAACCATCGAGATCTAACCATCGAGATCTAACCATCGAGATCTAACCATCGAAATCTAACCATCGAGATCTAACCATCGAGATCTAACCATCGAGATCTATCCATCGAGATCTAACCATCGAGATCTATCCATCGAGATCTAACCATCGAGATCTAACCATCGAGATCTATCCATCGAGATCTAACCATCGAGATCTAACCATCGAGATCTAACCATCGAAATCTAACCATCGAGATCTATCCATCGAGATCTAACCATCGAGATCTATCCATCGAGATCTAACCATCGAGATCTAACCATCGAGATCTTTGATCTAACCATCGAGATCTAACCATCGAGATCTAACCATCGAGATCTAACCATCGAGATCTAACCATCGAGATCTTTGATCTAACCATCGAGATCTAACCATTGAGATCTAACCATGGAGATCTAACCATCGAGATCTAACCATCGAGATCTAACCATCGAGATCTAACCATCGAGATCTAACCATCGAGATCTAACCATTGAGATCTAACCATCGAGATCTAACCATCGAGATCTAACCATCGAGATCTAACCATCGAGATCTAACCATCGAGATCTATCCATCGAGATCTAACCATCGAGATCTATCCATCGAGATCTAACCATCGAGATCTAACCATCGAGATCTATCCATCGAGATCTAACCATCGAGATCTATCCATCGAGATTTAACCATCGAGATCTAACCATCGAGATCTGTGACCTAACCATCGAGATCTAACCATCGAGATCTATCCATCGAGATCTAACCATCGAGATCTAACCATCGAGATCTAACCATCGAGATCTATCCATCGAGATTTAACCATCGAGATCTAACCATCGAGATCTGTGACCTAACCATCGAGATCTAACCATCGAGATCTAACCATCGAGATCTATCCATCGAGATTTAACCATCGAGATCTAACCATCGAGATCTGTGACCTAACCATCGAGATCTATCCATCGAGATCTAACCATCGAGATCTAACCATTGAGATCTATCCATCGAGATCTATCCATCGAGATCTAACCATTGAGATCTAACCATCGAGATCTTTGATCTAACCATCGAGATCTAACCATCGAGATCTAACCATCGAGATCTAACCATCGAGATCTAACCATCGAGATCTAACCATCGAGATCTATCCATCGAGATCTAACCATCGAGATCTAACCATCGAGATCTAACCATCGAGATCTAACCATCGAGATCTAACCATCGAGATCTAACCATCGAGATCTAACCATCGAGATCTAACCATCGAGATCTATTCATCGAGATCTAACCATCGAGATCTAACCATTGAGATCTAACCATCGAGATCTAACCATCGAGATCTAACCATCGAGATCTAACCATCGAGATCTAACCATCGAGATCTAACCATCGAAATCTAACCATCGAGATCTAACCATCGAGATCTAACCATCGAGATCTAACCATAGAGATCTATCCATCGAGATCTAACCATCGAGATCTAACCATCGAGATCTATCCATCGAGATCTAACCATCGAGATCTAACCATCGAGATCTAACCATCGAAATCTAACCATCGAGATCTATCCATCGAGATCTAACCATCGAGATCTATCCATCGAGATCTAACCATCGAGATCTAACCATCGAGATCTTTGATCTAACCATCGAGATCTAACCATCGAGATCTAACCATCGAGATCTAACCATCGAGATCTAACCATCGAGATCTTTGATCTAACCATCGAGATCTAACCATTGAGATCTAACCATCGAGATCTAACCATCGAGATCTAACCATCGAGATCTAACCATCGAGATCTATCCATCGAGATCTATCCATCGAGATCTAACCATCGAGATCTAACCATCGAGATCTAACCATCGAGATCTATCCATCGAGATCTAACCATCGAGATCTATCCATCGAGATCTATCCATCGAGATTTAACCATCGAGATCTAACCATCGAGATCTGTGACCTAACCATCGAGATCTAACCATCGAGATCTAACCATCGAGATCTATCCATCAAGATCTAACCATCGAGATCTAACCATCGAGATCTGTGACCTAACCATTGAGATCTATCCATCGAGATCTATCCATCGAGATCTATCCATCGAGATCTAACCATCGAGATCTGTGACCTAACCATTGAGATCTAACCATCGAGATCTTTGATCTAACCATCGAGATCTAACCATCGAGATCTAACCATCGAGATCTAACCATCGAGATCTAACCATCGAGATCTAACCATCGAGATCTATCCATCGAGATCTAACCATCGAGATCTAACCATCGAGATCTAACCATCGAGATCTAACCATTGAGATCTAACCATCGAGATCTAACCATCGAGATCTAACCATCGAGATCTAACCATCGAGATCTAACCATCGAGATCTAACCATCGAGATCTATTCATCGAGATCTAACCATCGAGATCTAACCATCGAGATCTAACCATCGAGATCTAACCATCGAGATCTAACCATCGAAATCTAACCATCGAGATCTAACCATCGAGATCTAACCATCGAGATCTATCCATCGAGATCTAACCATCGAGATCTAACCATCGAGATCTATCCATCGAGATCTAACCATCGAGATCTAACCATCGAGATCTAACCATCGAAATCTAACCATCGAGATCTATCCATCGAGATCTAACCATCGAGATCTAACCATCGAGATCTTTGATCTAACCATCGAGATCTAACCATCGAGATCTAACCATCGAGATCTAACCATCGAGATCTTTGATCTAACCATCGAGATCTAACCATCGAGATCTAACCATCGAGATCTAACCATCGAGATCTAACCATTGAGATCTAACCATCGAGATCTAACCATCGAGATCTAACCATCGAGATCTAACCATCGAGATCTAACCATCGAGATCTATCCATCGAGATCTAACCATCGAGATCTATCCATCGAGATCTAACCATCGAGATCTAACCATCGAGATCTAACCATCGAGATCTTTGATCTAACCATCGAGATCTAACCATCGAGATCTAACCATCGAGATCTTTGATCTAACCATCGAGATCTAACCATCGAGATCTAACCATCGAGATCTAACCATCGAGATCTTTGATCTAACCATCGAGATCTAACCATCGAGATCTGTGACCTAACCATCGAGATGGCCATGCTTCTATAAGAATTAGGTTAGGTTTAGTTTTCGGAACTCCGATCTATCAACGCAGATCTCGATGAGGCCGCAGATCTTGATAGAACACCATAACTGATTTAAAAAGACAGCTTAAGCATTGTTTGGCATCCCTAAACCGTCAGGTCGAACAAATCGAATGGTTTAAGTTACGCATTCCCGCCGAAATGTTGACACCAATAACAATACTCACTTTTTTTTTTCTCGTCCAGTTGTTTTTTCACGTTTTGCAGAGCAGCTTTAAACGCAGCAGCAAGATTCTCCAAAATCTAACTCTCGAGAAAATACGTCATTTGGAGGCTTTGGATTCACGTTTCCAGTCAGGTGTAACGGCGTGGGCAGTCAGGGAGACTTATGGCGCCACGTTAACTGACTTTTTTTCATTTGCTTTTAAATATTTCTCTGTATTTGTTGAACAAACAAAAGACAGGACCACAGTGAACGAAACCTGCTGCTGGTCGATAATTTTCCATCAGAAGGAAGTGACATATGCTTAGTAATGCATAAGAGAAATAGTCACATTTCAAAGGAAAACGACAGCTCTTGCTGATTGTTTTTATCAAGCGGATGATGAAAATTTTAGCTTCAAATAAATAACTTTTAAAGTTAGTTTCTGAGATCATTTTAATTGCAAGATATTTTCAAAATTCTAAAATGAAGCCAAAACAAATTATGCTACATGACCTTAAAGCCTAAATAACTTTTTATAGTGTTGGATTTGAGCCGATTAACAGCTGAATTTTGTCATGGAGACCACAACAAAAAATGTCGAGGGGACTTGACCAAAACATCTTTCAGAGGTGTACATTATCCGAAAATAATCTACACCCTTTGTCGTGATCCCCTCGCCTACCATTAGAGGAAGCCCTGGACCTTCCTCATCCCCCCTGATTAGGGACACCTGAGATTGATTTCTGATGCCTCACACCTGTGGACCCCGCTGCCTTTTTGAGGGCAATCACCCCGGTCTTCCACGTCGGGTCATGGTCATCCTTCCCAGCCAGGTCACCCTGCATTTGGGGTCCTCTTCCTTCCACATCGCGACACCCTTCAGCCACTTGAAATCCTATTATCCTTAACAGGGTGGCGGGCATGCTTGAGCCTATCCCGGCTGATATAAGGCGAGAGGCAGGATACACCCTGAACAGGTTGTTAGTCTGTTACGGAGCCACACACACAACCATCCACACACACACTCAATCCTAAGGGGAATTTCATAGCGGCCAATCAACAGATATACATGTTTTTGGAAGGTGGGAGGAAACCTGGCGAAAAACCCACACATTCACGTGGAGAACATGCAAACTCCACACAGAAATACAAGTGTTTCAGGCCTCACCCCCACTCGGGGACTCGTACTTGACCCTCTTGCTGTGACTTTGGTCAATCATTTAGACTCAGGTCTTTTATTACTGAGAACACGTACGTTCCACCTCCGATTCTATTTTTTTTTTTCCCATTTTGTAGCTAAAACCAGGTAAAACTAAACTTTTTAAAAAGTTATTGAACCAGTAAAAAAAAGCTTTTTTTTCTGTGTCTTTATTTAAAGTTTTTTTTGTTGACATTTTTAAATGTTTTTATAAGAATTAGAGGCCAAGCGAAGCATGAATTCCAGCAGGGCTGATCTGCTGAGGTCTGGGAGCTAAACGATAACACTGCCAAAGCCTTTGGAGGTCCTACAAAGACTGCAGAATTATGAGCCCAGCAGCAGCGTCCGTTTTCCTCTTTTTCTGACTTTTTTTCAATCAATTTTCTTCCCTAGCCCCCCACTTACTCAGACAGATTGTTTTCAATAAATGGCAGCAGGACATGGGATGCCAAAACATCCAGATAGTACTCAGTAACCCGCTCCCTCACGGCCAAATGCAGAGTGGCCAAAGAGAAATAAAATCTCTTCCAGCCGGCTGACAGCAGTTCAGTTACTCTGCAGAAATATCCTCTATCAGCCAAAACCCACTTCAGAAAGATCTATATTTAGAAAATGAAAATTAGGCAAATTTATGACCATCTGCAGGTGGTGCAGATTTATGCCACAAATCTTGTGTAAAACTTTGGAAGCCAAACTATTTTTAATAGATTAAAAATGGAGCAAAAAATTATGGTATCTGTACTTTACTTAAGTAAAATTTAAGACCGGTACTTTTACTTTTACTTCACTACATTTTTTGAGCAAATATCTGTACTTTTACTTCGCTACTTTTTAAAAGTTTGTTTTACATTTTTTGTTACATTTTCGTTCAGGAATTTAAAAAATATAAAGTTTTTTTTAGCGCATCTTGAAGCCGCATCGCTAAAATCAAAAGGAGCAGTTGATCAGGAGAAGAAGTCATGAATCGAGGCTCAATCAGAGTCGAGAGTAAACATTTTCCTCATTTATTTAGCGTCAAGAGCAGGGGCGATTCTAGGATTTTCTGAAGATGGGGTGGGGGTGGACGGCGGGGACATGAGGTCATTGACAAAGCAAATATAGGGTGCTGGGGGCCTTCCCTCCCCCCCAAAACATTTTTAAAAATGTCATTTTCCTGCATTTTGGTGGCCCATTTGCTGGCCCTGATAGGAGACAGCTAGTCCCATTTCCTTTCTTCTTTTTTTTTGCAGACCAAAAGAGGTGGGAGAGGGGGGATGGGGGTGCCCCTGCAGAGTATTTATTTGTGACCCTACAGCACAAAAAATAACATTTGAATTATGGTTGAATACTTTTACTTTTTTCTTAAAAAGTAAAATTTACACCAATTACTTTTGTACTTTTACTTAAGTACAAAAAGTGAGTACTTCATCCACCACTGCCTCTCTCTCTCCTCTACACATGTCCAAACCATCTCAGTCTGACCTCTCTGACTTTAAAACCTCTAACATGTGCTGTTCCTCTGATCCTGTCCATCCTGGTCACTCCCAGAGAGATCCTCAGCATCTTCATCTCTGCTACAAACATCTCTGTTTCCTGTCTTTTTTTCAGTGCCACTGTCTCTAGACCAATCAGCATGGCCGCTCTCACCACACTGTCTCTAGACCAATCAACATGGCCGCTCTCACCACACTGTCTCCAGACCAATCAGCATGGCCGCTCTCACCACACTGTCTCTAGACCAATCAACATGGCCGCTCTCACCACACTGTCTCTAGACCAATCAACATGGCCGCTCTCACCACACTGTCTCCAGACCAATCAGCATGGCCGCTCTCACCACACTGTCTCTAGACCAATCAACATGGCCGCTCTCACCACACTGTCTCTAGACCAATCAACATGGCCGCTCTCACCACGGTTTTGTACACTTTCTCTTTCATTCTAGCTGAAATTCTTCTATCACACGTCACACCTGATACTTTCCTCCAACCGTTCCAGACTGCTTGCACATGCTTCTTCACCTCTTTTCCACACTCTCCATTGCTCTGGACTGTTGATCCTAGATACTTAAAATCTTCCACCTTCTTGGCACTTGGCATTCACTGAGGTTAATTTAATAAAAAGGAAACATGTTTGGTTAACTTTTAAAAATTTCATTATTCCGTTAAGAATATGAAATAAGGCCAAAATGAGCTTCCTCCACAGGGTGGCTGGGCTCTCACTCAGAGACTGGGTGAGGAGTTCAGCCATAAGGGAGGAGCTCAGTTTAGAGCCACTTCTCCTCCAGGTTGAGAGATGCCAGATGGGGTATTTCAGGCATCTGGTCAGGCTGCCCCCCGAGCGCCTCGCTAGTAAGGTGTTTTGGACACGTCCCACCAGGAGGAGACCACAAGACAGACACCGGACCTGCTGGGAAACGCCTCGGGACCCTTCAGAGTGAGCTGGAGGATACAGCTGGGGTGAGAGAAGGGGAGGCATTGACTCAAAGGCAGAATGTCCATCTTTGGACAGAGAGAAGGTGGTTTCGATTCCCACTGGGCCCATGGCTAAGTCTCCCTGAAGACACCTAACCCACTGGTTACTCACACCATTGGCACCATCATGGCTGCCTGTTGCGGTGTAATGCAGGAAAAAAAAAATTCCCAACACGGAATGAATACAGTACAATTATTTTTTTAAAAAAAAGGTGGCACCGTTTTACGCGTGTGTATTGGGCCTGATGGCTCCCATGTCTGTGCACACTGTTTATTTGAAGGCGTGCGCATCACAGAGACACACTCATGAAGACACACTTATTTGAATACCACCATCTAGTGGCAAAACGTAAGAATTACAAGAAAAAGAAAACTAAGAAGGTTTACTTATTTAATTTTTTCTAGTTTGGCGGGCCGGATTAAAACGTTTAACAGGCCGCATGTGGCCCACAGGCCGTAGTTTTCCCATGCCTCTTCTAAACCCATTTAAAATGCCTTTCAAGGAGACAGATTTAAAAAATTGTTTTTTAAGGGTAAAAAAAACCTACAAAACCTATATTAAATTAAATGTTGAGTGCAGGCCGTTGGAATTAGGGTGAGTGAGAAATGAGAACGCTACAGGGAGGTAACAGAGGGAGAAATGATGGCAGAGCTGGAGTGGCTCTGCGTACTCTGACTTTACAATGTGATCCATCACTGTGCTACCTGACAGAACAAAGGGCGGTAAGTAAAGAAAGCTCTGTGTGTTACATTGTTTTTTCTACTATGTCTGCTTTTTGTCCCCAATTTTGATCTATATGTGGTAATTCCAGCTGCTGGTGAAACACCATTCAGTAGGAAAAGTGGATGTTTTTATAAATGCATTTAGCAGGCTTTGAAGTGAGAGTGGGTGTGTGCATTTATACATCATGTTAAGTACGCACTTAACATGCTTTGATTCAACATGACTCAAACGAAACTCGGTGGATCTCCAGAAAAAAAAAAACAGGTTTGTTTACGAGCAGCTAGCGTGAATGGGTTTTGCTTTCCATCACAGGTCTCATTAATCTGGGAAATGTTTCGATCGATGCAGCATCATCATCCATCACTTGTCATCGGGGTACTATTTGTAACCTGAAGGCTGGAGGTCTGAAGAATAAGAGAAAATGTGGAAAAGCCTCAATAAGAGCTGCTTGGAAACCTGATGGCAAAATCACCACAGTGAGAAAAACTCTGTTCCTCTGACTACTGGAATCCATGGAACTCTGATCGTGCTCTTCTCTACAAGAACTCACAGTAGAACCCTCACGAGGGGGTCAATTGACACCACTACCCGAAAGCCCGTGGAGGTGTCTCTAGACACCACGCCTTCTGCTTGAGTTTTTAAAACAAGACACTTAAGAGTCATTTGGATGGCACTTAACAGTCAAAGACTAGGACTAGGAGACTCTAATTCAATCCAAAAATAACTCTGCTCCTCAGAATGCAGGTCAGATAGAGGTACCAGATGACTCTTTCTGGGGTAGACAGGAGGTTGAGAAAATCTTGGAGCTTCTAGTGTCGGCTGAATAAGATTTGTTGACACATAAACGCAAAGCAAATTAAAACACAAATACCACATCTACTACACGGTGGAACTGGAACATTTTCAGGCCCCGTCCACACGTTGCCGGGTATTTTTGAAAATAAATGAATAAATTCCTCTATTCATCCCTCATCGGGGAAATTTGTTTGCTGCACTCCTTACACCGCAGCAGGCTGCCCTTCAACGGCGCTAATGGTGGGAGAAGTGGGGGTTAGGTGTCTTCTTCAAGGACGCACACGCTAACCACTGTGCTGCCGTCTCCCCCATATTTGCTGTCCCCCGTTTTAGGAAAACGCTCGCGTCCACACGAAGCCGTATAAATACGCTTCTGAGTGTGATTATGAGCATGCCAGACCAGTAGTGGGCAGTATTGACGTAAACATAATTTCTGAGCTATCCAATCAGAGCACCTCTGTCGTCATTTCCGCAAAACCTGAAACATGGCGCCAGGCATCTCGTTTGTGTGGACCGACGAGGAGGTGGAATTACTTTTAAAAGTCGTCATCGACTATAAAGTTAATAAAACACAGAAAAATATAGACGATCCAAACAAGGACTCACACGAATGACGTATGTGCATTACTTGTCGCAGGTAGTGACGCATAAAAGCGCAAATCTCCGTTTTCGCACGTCCACAACCAAACGCGAAAACGGAGTTTTCCAAAATCTCCACTTTGGAAAAGTAATTCCAAAAACACCGGTTTTTAGTGAAAAAAAAACTCCTGTTTTCGTGTGGACGGCAGGCCAAAACGGATAAAAATATATGCGTTTTCAAAAATACCCGGCTACCAGTGTTCCCTCTAAGCTGCGCACCTGCGCAATTGCGCACTGCTCGCGGATCAATAGCGCACAAGAAGACCTATGCAGCGCACAAAAAGAAACTCAGTTTAAACCTAAAGATGGTAAAACAAGACAGAGATTCGGAACATACCTCTTTCTTCTTTCTTTCTGAAACAAATTGCTTCAAACTACCGCTTCGGAATTTGGCGCGTCACTACTGGTGACGTCACAAAAGAGTAAAAGTTTTTGCCCCGCCCCATTCTGCTCAAGAAGCTTGTGTGTTTACTCAGACACATATAAAATTAGAAGGAACATTGCCGGCTACGTGTGGACAGGGCCTTAATGAACCAAAATATCACTAACAATATTTGAATCGGAACCCAATTCAATGGATTGTCGTAATTTGCATAAAATGACACCTTGTTTTAAAAATAAATAAATAAATTCCTCTATTCATCCCTCACTGGGGAAATTTGTGCGCTGCACTCCTTACACCGCAGCAGGCTGCCGTTCGACGGCGCCAATGATGGGAGAAGCGTGGGTTAGGTGTCTTCTCCAAGGACCCTAGACGGTGGTCTCAGTGGGAATCGAACCCGCGACCTTCCGGTCCGCGAGCGAGCGCTCTGACACCGATCCACCGTTTTGTTCTTTTTAAAAAAGAGAATAAATTACATGATAATGTGAAGAAATTAAAAGTACTCATTAAGCCCAGCGATCCAACAAAACGATGATAATTACACTGTTTCTACCGACATTGAAGATGGAGCCAAATAATGACTTAGATCTCAGCAGCGGTGATAAGAGTCAGGAGGTCATCTTTTTAAAGAACTCCAAATGAAAAGTAAAAAAAAAAGAGCAAAAAAATGATTGAAAAAAGCAGAAATGGCCAGAAACTGAGAAAAAAATTACCCTTTTTAAAAAAACAAAGCAATCAAATGCCTTTCTTGAATTTCACACGTTCATTCCAAAGTTAAAACAGAAAAAATTACTAAATACTTTTAAAGAAGAAAAAAAATCTTGTGTAATTTGTTTTGTGAGAACAATACTTTTATGGCAGGTTGTACGGTGGCACAGTGGTTAGCACGGTGGCCTCACAGCAAGAGGGTCAGGGTCTGAGTTTGAGAAAGGGGGCGAGGCTTGAAACACTGGTGTCCCTGTGTGGAGTTTGCATGTTCTCCCCCATGTATACGTAGGTTTTCTCCGGGTGCTCCGGTTTCCTCCCACCCTCCAAAAACATGTTAGGTTGATTGGCCAAAATAAAATTGCCCCTAAAATGTGTGTGTTTTTTCAGGTTGTACCCTGCCTCTTGCTTTAAATCAGCTGGGATAGGCTCAAGTACACCCCACCCCGACCCTGTTGAGGGTAAGCGGTTTAAGAATCAAGAAAACCTTTGTTAGTCCCGCAAAAATAGCTCAAATAGATCAAAACTAAACAATAAAAAAAATAAATGATAAAGACGAAACAAATCCTTTTATGTAATAAAACGTTTTTATATTATGTGACACGTCCCTTCTTTATTTGGGCTTTCCAAACAAAACTAAAAATAATTTCTCAAACAATCCCTGCTCATTTTTTTTATATTTCAATAAATAAGGAAGAAACTTTTTGGACTTTATTGAAGTATTTTTTTGTACTGTTATTTGTTATTATTTCTCCAGCCGACCGTAGACGTAATCGTTCTATTATTTGTTCATTTGCTGCCTCTTTTATTTTCCCCTGGAAAACAAACCTTTTAAATGATAACAATGAGAATATTAATGTTTTAAATAAAAAGAAATTTTCACTATTTGATGTCTTAGAAAAGTGTACTCTTGAGTTTAAAATAAAATGAGACAAACAAAAACTTTAAATAAATAAATTACTCTATCCATCCCTCACCAGGGAAATTTGTTTGCTGCACTCCTTACACCGCAGCAGGCTGCCCTTCAACGGCACCAATGGTGGGAGAAGCAGGGGTTAGGTGTCTTCTCCAGGGACCCTAGACGTGCTCTCCGTGGGACACGAACCCACGACCTTCCGGTCCGCAGGCAAACGCCCTAACCACGCGGCCACCGTCTCCACATTAGGGTTGCAACTAACGAATATTTTGATAATCGATTAATCTGACGGCAGCACGGTGGCGCAGTGTGTAGCACAGTGGCCTCACAGCAGGAAGGTCATCGGTTCGAGTCCCGGGTATGGACGAGGCTTGGAACACTGTCCTTTCTGTATGGAGTTTGCATGTTCTCCCCGTGTTTGGGTGGGTTTCCTCCGGGTACTCTAGTTTCCTCCCGCCCTCCAAACACGTGCATGCTAGGTGATTGGCCGGTGCCAAATTGCCCCTAGGAGTGAGTGTGTGTGTGGATGGTTGTATGTGTGTGGCCCCGCGACAGACTGGCAACCTGTTCGGGGTATACCCTGCCCTTCGCCTTAAATTGGCCGGGATGGGCTCTGTTACCCCCCGCAACCCCAAAACGGATAGACAGAGAAGAAGATGACTGACTGATTAATCTGACACTTTTGGAATGATTAATTGATTGGATAAAAATGGCAACTTAGTCATTTTTATTAATATAATTTAACATAATTTATTAATATTAGTTTTCCAGCATTTATTGAATGTATTTATGCAAAACACAACTCATAGCCACTTAAACGACGTTGGGCTTGTTCTAGTGAGTAAAAATGTTATTCTTTTAATGAACTAAAGAGGTAGAATATTACCATTTCTACAGCAAATATAAAATAATAAACGAACTTACTGTATACAGTAAAAGTCAATCACAAGCATCCATAAAATGTGCTTTAGTAATACTGGATAATAAAAAATTAAATGTAAACTGATGACCGTCAAGGATCACATTTGACAAACAAGAAATCTACCACTTTTAGATTTGCAAATTTGACCTTGTTCGGAGGTATTGAACCAAGCAAAAACGGCCCCAGATTGACATGAGTAAAAATAATGTTGTGAAGTTTTAGTGCCAAAAAAAAAGAAAAAGAAAGAAAGAAAGAAACCCCACCTCAACTGTAAAAATAGTAACTTTAATAAATAAAACGACCTGCGTTCATCTTTACAAGTTAAACTATAACAAACACATCAGTGTTTACAGATCTACTGTTCAGTAAAGGGGTGCTCAACAAACAACACTCATTGGTTTTGGGAAAAAATGTGCATTACGGTGTAGAGGAGGGGATTCAATCTAGCTTTGCAGTGGTATCAGACACAATCATTTCCAAAATAAGAGTCCATGAGGGAAGGCCAATGATTGGCTGCTGTCTTCTTCTCCTCCTATTTTGGTCGCTCTTATCGTCAATTTGCTCTCTACTGCCACACTCGGAGACCAATTTAACTGCAGTTGACAGTAAAACCTTTTTAGACAATTAATCGATGACCAAATTAGTTGACAACTACTTTTGTAATTCAATAATCGATTTTAACCGATTAAAACGATTAGTTGTTTCAGCCCTAAAAAACTTTACCAATGTTGATTTGCAGTGAATTGGACGCAAAAAAAATTTATTTGGCGGAGGCGATAGTTCAGTGGTAGAACGATCGCCCTTGAACCTGAAGATTACCAGAAGTTCGCAGGGTCGAATCCGGCTGAGCTCATGTCTAGATGTCCTTGGGGAAGACACCTAACTCCCCGTTTGTTTAAAATCTAGCGCGCGATTCTATTAGTCTAATCTGGCGTTTACCAAAGCATGCCATCCATCTGCTCCTGTTCCGGCCCCCTGATCAAATGTTAGAATTCAATTTGGCCCGCGAATCAAAAAGTTTGCCCACCCCTGGTATAGGCTCATAAAAACCCACACTGTATCATGATCCCCTCACCTACCACCAGAGCGAACCATGGACCTTCCCGCATCACCGGGATTAGGGATACCTGAGGGTGATTAGTCCGATGACACACACCTGTGGATCCTAGAGCCTATTTAAGGGCAGTCTTCCCTGACTTCCTTGTGGATCGTCAGCATCCTTCCCAGCGAGATCTTCCTGGCTGCCTGACCTAGTTTTTCCATTCTTCTTCTCCTTTCGGCATTTCCCTTCAGGGGTCGTCACAGCAAGTCAGTTTCTTCCATCTAACCCTATCTGCTGCATCCTCTTCAGTCACACCAACTATCTTCATGTCTTCCTTCACTGTATCCATGAACCTCCTCTTTGGTCTTCCTCTAGTCCTCTTTCCTGGTGGTTCCAAATCCAGCATCTTTCTTCTGATGTACTCTCTCTCTCTCCTCTACACATGTCCAAACCATCTCAGTCTGACCTCTCTGACTTTAAAACCTCTAACATGTGCTGTTCCTCTGATCCTGTCCGTCCTGGTCACTCCCAGAGAGATCCTCAGCATCTTCATCTCTGCTACCTCCATCTCTGTTTCCTGTCTTTTCCTCAGTGCCACTGTCTCTAGACCAATCAGCATGGCCGCTCTCAGCCTGGTTTTGTACACTTTTCCTTTCATTTTAGCTGAAACTCTTCTATCACACATCATACCTGATACTTTCCTCCACCCATTCCAGCCTGCCTGCACACGCTTCTTCACCTCTTTTCCACACTCTCCATTGCTCTGGACTGTTGATCCTAGATACTTAAAATCTTCCACCTTCTTTATCTCTTCTCCCTGTAACCTCACTTTTCCATTTGGATCCCTCTCATTCACACACATGTACTCTGTTTTACTCTGACTAATCTTCATTCCTCTTTTTTCTAGTGTAAACCTCCACCTCTCCAGCTTTTCCTCCACCTCCACCTAGTTTTTCTATTAAACTGTTATATTTTTGGATTTAAAGACATTCCTTTGGATTAATCCTATGCCGTTGTCTCACAGCCTTGTCTGACTTCTGTTAAATAAATCCTGTTTGTCCTGCATTTGGGTCCTCCTCCTTCCACATCCCACCTCAGAACACACTGATAGAACCTCAAGTTCAGACCCTTAACTTTTCATGACCCCAGCATCCACCGCACTGTTTGGGTCGTATGCTCCAAAATATAAATAGTATTTGGAACAGTTCAGAAAAGCAACAGTGCATGAGATGTTTAAACTAGAGTTTAAGTTTTAGTGGACTAAAACATCTTTTAAATCAGAAGACTCAGAAAAAAATGAGATTTTATGTGCACGTTCAATCTGGAAATATTTAATAAACTGAAAAGCAATAATAATGTAAATTAATCTTACGAACTCTCCTTCTATTTGTCTATTTCAACAAGCTGTTTTACAAACCCTGTTTGACTTTCTCAGACATTTTCTCTCCTCTAACACTCAATAAAATCAACATAATTGTACCAGGCTGCAATTTTTTATACTCCATTACCTCTCAATTAATACAGAGCTGGCACGTCTCCCAGATTAATGAGAGTGAAGTCAGGAGAAATATCCACAATAAAAAGGATCACAGTTTGCCTGGTAAATGTGTTAAGTGTTCTCGTTTACACAGCTCTTCGAGTGCTGTTCCAGAAATAGTGCTCGAGCAGTGCAGAGATACTCTTATTGACACTGTTGGAGACTGTCGAGATGATGGAAGGATTATTTGTGTTGGGTGACATTTCACTGAGGTCACCGGGGTATACACACACACGCACACACACTCGCAACCAGCTAGGATGTGTCTATGTTTCCCTATGTGTGTGTGAGGCTGATTCATCTGGCTGTGTGGGGGTCAGGGCCTCCACAGGTGGGGGGCCCAGAGGCTCACGGCTCATCCTGGCTGTGATTGAGGTTCGGTATGAGCCGTGCTCCTCGCTAGGTGCCAATTAGCCTGCCGCCACCTTGTGACATTTAAAAGAAAACAGCAACAATCGGGCAGATATGAGCACACACACACACACACACACACACACACACACACACACACACACACACACACACACACACGATGTGCTCACATCCAGTCCTGCTTACAGGTGATAACTCGCTCTCTGAAATCATTTTAATCAGTTTTTTTATGGAAATTGTGGTTGTCGAAGAAACGATGGCATAAAAACAAATTGATAACATTTTTCAGTCTGGTCATAAATTTGATTTAGATCTCACTCCTGACGTATTTAGAGACGTATCATTCATGCTGTTTGTGCATCTTAAATTCTCTTGCTAGTGTTTAATTCTAAAATTGCTGTCGAAAGACGTGTTTTTGAGGCATTTCCTCCTTATAAACGGGGTGCTGTGCATAATATCTAAAATCCAGCATGTTTAAATAAACATGATACCTTTTTTTAGCTTAATAAATACAAAATTTGCCCAAAAAAATGCATAAATGCATTTGATTTTACTTCTGTTTTTGACAAAGCACTTGCATGACTCAGCGTAAATCTTGTTTCAAGCCGCAAATATGAGTTTGAGCAGAGCACGTATCCTGCTGCTCCAAAAACATGTGCTATTTAAGCTTTAATGTGGACCTGATGGAGAACAAAATCCATGGCCAAGAACAACCTAGCAGGCAGCTAGGTTGCGAACACCGGACAAGAAAGCTTGCAAATGACTAAAACATGCATGAATGAAAAACTACCTCAAATATGTTTTTGATTTGGGGAAGACGTTCAAATAAAAGAAACTTACAATCGTTGATTTTACTTGAAGTCGAATTTAGTTTAAAAAATTGCTTAATTTGGAGCGTTTACAATGTTTTGGAAAAGATACCCTCACCTATGGTCACCAGCTGTGGGTGGTGACCGTAAGAATGAGATCGCTGATACAAGCGGCCAATTCACCAAGAAGTCCATCTCTGTCCTGGGCTGCTCTCTGGACTCAGTGCGGGAGGTGGGTGACAGAAGGGTCCTGAAGAGACTGACATCCATGCTGGACAACAAGTCCCACCCCCTCTAGGACACTCTGTCTGCACAAGAAAGCAGCTTCAGTGGCAGGCTGTTCCACCCTCGCTGTGTGAAGGGGAGATTCAGGAGGTCTTTCCTTCCTTCTGCTGTGAGACTCCACAATGAGTCACCATAACTGTGCGGTAGCTCACTCACTGTGAATGCATGTTTTTGTCCTTAGTCTATTTTACCTTTTTTGTTTTGTTTGTGCATACTTGTCGTGACTTTTTTTTTACTTCTGTGCCTGTGCTGTTGCATAGTGCAATTTACCCATTGTTGGACAAATAAAGGTTTTCTTAAATCTTTTTGAAACTTGAAATGAGCTTCCTCCGCAGGGTGGCTGGGCTCTGACTCAGAGATCAGGTGAGGAGTTCTGCCATCTGGGAGGAGCTCGGTGTTGAGCTGCTCCTCCTCCAGGTCGAGAAAATCCAGTTGGGGTGGTTCGAGGATCTGGTCAGGATGCCCCTCGAGCGCCTTGCTGGTGAGGCGTTTTGGGCACGTCCTACCGGGAGGAGACCAAGAAGCAGACCACGAACTCACTGGAGAGACTATGTCTCACAGCTGGCCAGGGAACGACTCGGGATACTCCCAGCCGGATTGAGAGAAGCCTGGGTTTCCCACCTGAGGCTGTTTCCTCCACAACTCGGACAAGTGGAAGAAAAATTACACAGTAAACAAATAATTTCATAAGACTGAGCCTTGATGAGCTCCATAAATGACTTTCTAATATGACAGATTTTACTGCGATGTTATTTGTCGGCTCCAGCTTTCAATAATTCCCATAATTCTACATTTAGTCTGGTTTAAAACCAGACACGTCCAGCGTGTAGGATGTGGTGACACATTACTAAATAAATGATCTCTTCTTTCCACCCTCTGTCACGCTCACAGAATTTTTCTTTGCTTGGCTTCTATAAATAATTTCAGATTGTCTTGCAATCCAACTAATGAAGACCAATATATCCCAGATAAATCCAGAGCAAACAGTCATGAAAGGTCTTTGATATGATCTAGTATGCTTGACATGTGGATAGAAATGATCAAACATGATTTGTTTCTAAAGATTTATACGTATTTAGACGTTTTTTCGGATCTGAGTTTAAAAACAAGCAGTAATTAATGTCTTTAATAATTATTTTTGTACGGTGCTCGACTTAGTTGCATCATTTTTGTGGAGAAAAAAATTCTCAAATGTCTTCTTTTTTTCTCCAAATGAGGCTGATGTAAGAAATAAATGAGAAATCCAAAAGGTCTTTTAAACCAGTCAGAAAACTTCACCGCTCTTTGATGTCCTGTCTTTACCTTTCACATTTACTTTTATCTAGTTTAATGAATAAAACAACCAGAACATGGTTTTAGAAATAAAATTCAGATGATCTCTTTACATCGTAAATTCTTAGGAGTTCTTTTAGTAAAAATAAAATTCAGGATTGGCCTTTATTTGACATTTTTTGTCTCCCTTTAATCCTTTACAAAGAATGAAAAGGCTGTTTTTATTGATCGCAAATCATTGGAGAGGATTTTAACAAAACAGACCAAAGTGGCTCAGTACCAACTATGGATGAACTGATAAGGTTTTCAGGGTCATGCAACTAAATGCCAAGGTCACAAATTTAAAGGGCAGAGGGAGACATATCGTGTGATGCCTTGATGTCAACTTTCATTTGTCTTCGTACCCTTCCATCCCTTTAGGCGGGTTTAGCGCATCTCGGCTAATTCGAGGCTAGGGGCAGGGTACACCCCAAACAGGTTGCTAGTCAGTCGCGAAGCCACACACACACTCATTTGTAAGGGCAGTTATGTCGTGGTCAATCAACCTAACATGCATGTTTTTGGAGGGTGGGAGAAAACTGGAGAAATCCCATGCATACTGTACATAGGGAGAACATGCAAACTCCACACAGAAAGGACGGTATTCCGAGCCACGTCCCCACCAAGGACTTGAACCCCTGACCTTCTTGCTGTGAGGCCATTGTCCTAACCACTGCGTCACCGTGCCGACGTTGACTTATTCCTGTAAATGACTAACTTGATGAGCTGTTGCGATTAACGATTTAAATTGTTGTTTTCACGTCTTTTTGAATTTTAGGTATCAATAGAAAGATAGATAAAAACTTTATTAATCTCCCGCAGGAGAAATTCTGGTGTCCAGCACCGTACGAAAAGGCGCAGTCTCAGTCACACACCGCCTTACAACACACACGCAAGCATGCAAATGTGTGTATTAAAAAATAGATCTGGAGCAAAACTGAGTTTGGTTGTGTTTTATTTAAGTAGTAACGATACTAAACAAGCACATTACCGGTAATAGTCTTTTTTCAAATCCGTCAAAGTCCTCATCCTCTGTTTCAGAATCCAACAGAGCAGGTCCACTTCGCTCCTCGCTGTCAAAGTCACTGTCTGTACTGTGCGGCTCCTCAGAAAGCTCGGATAACAGTACCTGCAGACACGTTAGTCCAAGCATCTACAATCCAATGACTCGTTAATGCTGAAATTTCTTGTGGCGGCTCGATTCCCATGTTCCTCCGCGTAGCTGATTGCCTTCAGCTTAAAGTGAGCGTCATAAGCGTGTCTCTTTGCCATTTTCAGAGTTAAAACAGCCATGTTGTTCATACAGCACATACCTTTTTATACACAATCCACGCCCACACTTCACTCTTTAACGTTCTCATGCCTTTTCTTTCAGGTCCGCCTCGCCTCACGAGCACCGCGTTTTCTTTTAGGTCCACCTTTTCTAACACACAAGGCGCACCGCCCAAAAGGGCGCGCCGCTCATTTTGAAGAAAATCTAAGACGTTTATATCCCTATAGCCGTGAAATTACGGTAAATAAAACCAACATATACAAAATAAAATAGGACTCAGTTCCTTCCAGAAACATCGGCCTGAGGGCTGAAGGGATGAACGACCTCCTAAAGCGCTCAGTCCTGCAGCACAGTGACAGGAACCTGTTACTTCGGGTCGTCTTCTGGGTCGTGATAACATCATGTAGAGGGTGACGGGGGTTATTCAGGATACCCTGCATTAAAGCCCTCATCCTCATGATCAATAGATCAAACATCAGGATGAATAAGAGATATTTAGTCTACATCTGTGTAATAACAGAAACATGTTAAAGACAGAAATACATTTTCTTGATGAATTTTGGTATTTGGTTAAAGAACAAATAATGGTAAATAAACAGCTCAGCTTTTAAAATTACATTGACGGATTGTGGGTGCAAAATGTTGACAAACAAATTTGAGTTTGGCGTGGGTGTGTGTGAGAAAAGGTCGAAGTCAGAGTTCTTTTTATGATCAACAACCAGAAACGATGAAGCACAACAAAATTTAGATTTGATATAGAACTTTCCCTCAGTGACTCTTAGACGTTGTTATGGCGACAAGTGTGTAAGTTTTGTGCCTGTAAGACGTTTCTTTTTCTACTTGCACCATTTCCCACCGCCTACTTCTGGACATGAGTGCTGAAGTAGGTCATAGAATTTTTGGTTAGACAGTGGGTGTTGAAACAGTAAAATGTGGGGATCTGGCATAATCATTGTATAATCCCACGCAATAATTTTTACTGTGTAGTAATCTGGCCGTTTGTGTAGCATTAAATAAAATAAATAAATAAATATTTTACTCTATTGATCCCTCACCGGGGAAATTTATGTGCTGCACTCCTTACACCACAGCAGGCTGCCCACGACGACGCCAATGGTGGGAGAAACGGGGGGTTAGGTGTCTTCTCCAAAGACCTTAGACGTGCACCCAGTGGTATGCAATCCCAAAAACTTCCGGTCCGCCGGCGAACGCTTTAACCACTGATCTACCCCGCCCCCCTGAACCCCGCCCTCTCCTAATTATCAATTCTTAGTAACATTAATTGTAGGGTTGTTAACGCCTTGCATCAAAACGACCTCCTTCATTTTCAGTTCTAATCATGTATAATTTTAACTAATAATTTCATACCCATTCTGGCCTTCGAAAGCATTTAATTTCAGAATTTGAGCCGTTTACTCAAATTGTTTAGATCTGTCTTTATTTTGCACCCAGAAGCTTTTGCACACAAGAGTAGTCACGTCACTTGTAAAGCGGGGTATTCAGCCGAAACTGTTTGACTCTAAATCTATCACCAATCCCAAAATAATTTGCAATAATGGAGCATGCGCACATGGTCCGCCATCTTCCAAAAGTGTTGGGCTACGAGTGTGTGACGCGTTTAAATAGGTCACAAATAGCAAATGATGCACAAATGACAACGTGCCGTTCCTAATGGATACAGTTTTTTATGTTTACCGTCTGAATTTGAGACATCGGAACGGTTTAAATAGAATAATCTGACCATTTTGTTACAAATAAAACATGAATAAAACAAAACAACAAATAAAACAGTAACATATGGCGTATATGAGCACTCATTATTCAGCAGCACCTCTGACCGTTTCTGTGCTACGATGTTTCAAACGGCAGCGTGAGTCTGAACAGATGAATAATGGTATTATCTCACACGCTGCACCGTACTGATTGTTCAATTTAGAGACAATCACACAGTCTGTCACTTCTCTTCACCGCACCCCTCCGTCTAATTCCATCCTAAACACACACATGCATCTTCAAAAACAAACCTTCAACCTTAATGTGCTGTGAAAATAAGACGAAAAGAAACTCTGGACTCAAACACACACACAGAGTATTCCCTTGTGTTTCCACCCTTTGCTGTGTCCATGAAAAATTTACACTAGAGTGTTCTCATCTGCTATTTTGAGCCCAACTCTGACCTAGGAGTGTTTTAAAGTGTGTGTGAGTGTGTGTGTCTGTGCTTTTTGATGTTTGCCTTTCATTTTAAATGTTAAACATGTGTCTGTGTTGAATGAAGCTGTCATTTCCTTCCATGCGGTTGTGATTTATCATCTCCCTGTTGTGTTCGACGCACGTAAAATTGGCTGAAATGTGGATTTTTTTTTCTTGTAATGTTGCAAGTTGATTTGAAAAGAAACTCATCTGGAATAGAAAGTAGGTGATTTAGCTCGTCCGTGTGAATCTCCTGCAGCTAGAAATTGGTATTTCTATTTTGCAAACGCAAGCATTCCCCCATCCACCTGCAGGATTCTCTGTGCTTTGGAAAGATTCCTTTTTATTTCTAAAACAGGACACACACACAATCGCACAGTAAACGAGTAACAAAGACAGACGGAGAAAAAAAAAATATCGATTGCTTCTGAGAGAACTCCATCAGCAAATTGAGTCAATTTCAAGTTTTCTCTGTGAAGTCTGATGCAAAAGCTCACCACAAACACTTCTATCCAATTTCATTGGCTGAGCCAGCAGGCTCTTCAGATGAATAGTCTTGGTCTGAAGTGTTGATGTTGGAGATACACGACTGTGCTCGCTTTCATAGAGGCAAGAAAATGACTCGCTTTTTCCCACAGCTACAGAAATGAGCTGCTGAAAGTATCGTAGGAGTTTAGATTGCAAGCATGAAGTAGCAATGAAACGCTACCCAAACACACTCTGGACGCTGAGGGGTCTTCTGAGTCTTGCTTCTCAAACAAAAAATAACTATAATCCAACTAAAACTACAAAAACAAAATTTTTTGCTGATAAAAAGTCTAAACGGGGCTTAAAAAAGTGTTGTTCTCTTGTAATTATTCTGATTATGGATTTGACTCCCTTTCTCCAGCCTTAGCAGGTTTGATTATCTACCATCCTCATGTGAAGCTACACACACTAGAAGACCCTGTCCGACCCCCCACTGCCTCTCAGGCTCCTCCTGCGAGCTCAGGGCCATTTCACTGCATTCCAACAAACTCCTTTGTTGTCTTTGATTTGAATGTTTCAATACAAGGCAGTGTTTAAAATGGACTGCATGCCCTCAGTCTTCCTGAACTCTGTAACTATGTGTGTGTCTCTTAAAGGTACAACGCATCAAAATACTCTCGGATCAAATTGTTCCTCAGATCTGAGACATCGATCGGATCTCATTTCGGATCAACAACAAATAAATAAACAAGAAAAGCAGTTGGAGAGGACAGACCTCCGCCAAGGTCTAGGAAAAAAGGTAGATTACCAACCGGAACAGATCTACATTCTGTCGAAGGACCACAAAGAGGGAACCAACCAATCACATTTACACTAATCAGCCCATTGTAAATATTTTCAGTTCAGGTAAATGTGTGTATCTTAAAGGACCCATCTCAAGCAAAATAACTCTCTTCACATTGTATCTTCTGCACACACACACGCAAAATGTGGGGTTTGCAACATGCATTACACCATAGTTATGAAAATATATTGATTTGGTGGAGCGCAGTCACAGACCCGGAACTATGAAAGACCGGGTCTGCTCATCCCCTCGCCCGTCCTGAGAAAGTACAAGCTCCGCCCTCTGCTCTCACAGAGCCGCTATTCCTCCGCCCATCTCTGAGCTGGAGGGGGAAGGCAGGCGTAAACCCGTGCGTGGCGGTTTGGTAGCGTCTGAAATAAGATTTTATCATGTCGATTCATTATATTCAGCCCTACATTTTGGATCCAGAATCCGACGAGGATTTTGAGGTGCACAAAGCACAAGCACCGCGGCGGCATGGGATGAATGTTACTGATTGGTAAAGTGTTACAAAATGCTTGTAGATTAGTGGAGGGAGAAGGGCGGGCAGGTGGTGAGGAGGGCGTGTGGGTAAGTCCGTCCTGGCTACGTCAAATGCGTCATACTTTAGACATCTGCTCATTGGTTGTTTTGTCTGAGCGTTCCAGAAATCCACATGAAAACGGGCTAAATCAATCTAGAAAGCCCTTTGGTGACATATACAATGGAAAGTCCATTTTGCATGAGATGGGCCCTTTAACTAATCTAAGTCTTAAAGTACTGCTTATAAGGGGATATGGCGATGTGGAAGGAGGAGGACCCAATTGCAGGCCAACAAAACAGGATTTATCAACCAAAAGTCCAGTACAGCTGTAAGGCAAAGAGTACAGGATTAACTCAGGATCAAAAAGTTCAAATAATATAACAGAGTTCTAAGATTAAACTTATGGTTAGGCAGCCAGGAAGCCCTGGCTGGAAGGGATGGTAATGACGACGACCTGACAAATAATTCTGGGGGATTATCTGTAAATAGGCAACAGGATCCACAGGTGTGTGTTATCCGACCAATCACCACAGGTGTCCCTAATCAGGGCGATGAGGGAAGGCCCTGGACTCCCTCTGTTGGCAGGGAAGGGGATTATGACAGATGACCTGAATCAAATTACATCCAACAACCAAAGAAGTCGTGTAAAATTAATCTGTAATTTAGGTCAGGTGTGTTGAAGCAGAGACACACTGAAAACATCCAGAAATGTCCTCCATGAGGACCTGAACCGAATCCCCCCTGTTTCACACATTAAGTGAAGAGACTTTTCTTAACTACCTGCTGCATGGTGCTTACACCATGAGCGGATAAAATGAGAAGCTAGGACGAAGCCGAAGTTGGAGGTTAGGTCCACTAGCGATACAGTATAAAAATAACTGAACTGCTTGGATGTGACCTTGTTTTGTTTAGTAGAATTAAGGAGTGGTGGGCTGTAAAAGCCTTCAAAACGTTATCCGCTGGACTAATGAACTAAATCAGAGGTTTTTCCAAAGGCTTGACTGCAAATAAACTGGTATTTTTTACATAGAATAATATTTTATTTAGTAACCAATCATATTTTAGCCATCATCTGTAGCCGGGTAAAGTCAAAAGGAAGGAAGTCTGTCTGGAGAAATTTACCGTCTGACATCAGCATCCTATAAAATACAATCGGCCATAAATTAAACTTTCACTATGTAAATACTTCTTTTGTTACTTCTTATATTTTTATCATTCAAAAATGTCTTTAGTTAAGGTGATCCCCAGCTGCAGGCAGGTCCTGGCCAGCTGTATGAAAGGGCTATGTTTACTATGGACTGTACTGGGTGACTTTACTCAGTTTGCTGAGTATCCCCCACCTTTACTAACCGTAGGTAGGGGTCTGGAACGTTTCTTTTCCAATTATATAAGAACACACCTCTTTTTGTTTTTCACAACTGTATAAATAAAGCAGACAAGGATACATTTCTTTGTAGACACTCCAGTCAGCAAAAAATGCTACCCTTGTAACACGTAAAACAAAGTCTCTTGTTTGTTTTCCGGTCAGCGCAGATTTGGGATGAAAATTAATAACGAAGTTTTTTCAGATTCTAGAATCTGAGAAAACACTTCATGTCACGATCCCCTCCCCTGCCACCAGAGGGAGCCCTGGACTTTCCCTCATCACCCTGATTAAGGACACCTGATGGTGATTGGTCTGATGACACACACCTGTGGATCCTGGTGCCTATTCAAAGGCAATCATTTTAGACGTCTTTGTCGGGTCATTGTCACCACCACCGTCACCCCCAGCTTTACTGGACTTTTGGTTAATAATTCCTGTTTTGTTGTCCTACATTCAGGTCCTTCTCATTCCACATCCCTACATCATGACACTTCATTTCTGAAGTGTTTATACTTCAGACATAATTCGCTTTAGATAATTTAACACTTATATTTGTTCATTTCAGAAACTCTGACAGGTACTTAATAAAGAAAATTCTCGGCGGAGGATCTGGATCATTATCTGGATCGTACAATGAAAGGTACCAAAACACAGCGGCTGAGTGGTTATGAGAATAAAATACTAACTGAATGATGATGTTACACATTTTTCATTAGACTATCTTTCAACCAGCAGAATCCCTCCTTACAAATGAGATCTGATGGTGTCTATGTCTATGAATTCCCTCGGGCTAATCACCTGCTCATATTTGTAAAGAACGTCAGATCTCCAAAAGCTATAAATGGTTTGTTTTGCATCCCGCTTCCAGGAAAATGAGACAATGACGCTTGATTGGCACTGTGGTCTCATGTAAATGAAGTTGACAGTGTGTATCTGAGAGCGACAGATGAGAACTAAATGCATTCGCTAACAGATGGAGTGTAACAGCGCTGACGGTGAAAATAGAAGATTAAGGAGGGGGTATATCTAGCGGGCAGCATCCGGGTCAAAGTAAGAGAAACTGAATACGTAGCTTTGATTCTGTTGTAGCTCATTAGGAAGGCAAGTACCGTATAAAAGTCTTAGATTTTCTTCAAAATGAGCGGTGCGCCTTTTCGTGCGGTGCGCCTTGTGTGTGAGAAAAGGCGGACCTAAAAGAAAACGCGGTGCCCGCGAGGCGGACCTGAAAGAAAAGGCATGAGAACGTTAAAGAGTAAAGTGTGAGCGGCGTGGGAGCGATGGATGACCGAAGGAGACCACAGTTTCACGAAGGGTGGAAGGCAGCGCCGGGCGAGTTACGCTACAGTTTGCCAATGGATTGTAGATGCTTGGACTAACGTGTCTGCTGGTACTGTTATCCGAGCTTTCCCAAAAGCTGGTATCCTTTCTGAGGAGCCGCACAGTACAGACAGTGACTTTGACAGTGAGGAGCGAAGTGGACCTGCTCTGTTGGATTTTGCGCAACTGTTCGATTCCAAAACAGAGGATGAGGACTTTGACGGATTTGAATAAAGACTATTACCGCTAATGTGCTTGTTTACACTACTTAAATAAAGTACAACCAAACTCAGTTTTACTCCCGATCCATTTTTATATACACACTTGTCTGCTTGTGTGTGTTGTTGTAAGGCGTAGTGGAGGATATGTATATAAAACCCACGCCCTATCAGGGCTGGGACTGCGCTTTTTGATATGGTGTGCCTTTTGGTCGTGAAATTACGATATATTGCATTGCCCAAAATCACAAAAAATTTGTCTCAATGGGCTTCACATTGAAAAAGAAAATAGAATATTTGGTTCTACTGTGTTTGACCTGAGCCAGTAATTATGTTATTGGTATAAGCTTTAGCGGAGCATCAATGAAAGATAATCTACTCATCATGATCGTAAGTATTAAGACCTCTCAGATAACAAGTTAACCAGAGGATCGTCCAGTTATGTTGTTTTTGGCAGCCATCTGAGTTTTTGTTTTAGTCTTAGTCTTTGGAATGAAAATTAATTGAAGTTTTAGTCACATTTTAGTCATCTTGGTCATCAACCAGTCACTTCCCCTCGGTAGTATCCCCATTTTTAGACACAGCATCCCTCTGTCATTCTCTGTAAAAAACCTTGGAGTCAAAATGGATTCTAACCTCACCTTTGACTCCCACATTCACCATCTCTGCAAGGTTTCCTTCCTCCATCTTAAAAATATGGCCAGGCTACGTCCATGTCTTTCCAAACCTGATGCTGAGAGGTTGATTCACGCTTTCATCTCCTCCAGGCTGGATTACTGCAATGCCCTCCTTGTAGGGATCCCATGCAGGGGTTTACAAAAGCTCCAGCACATCCAGAACTGTGCTGCCCGGATCCTGATAAGGAGGCGCAAATATGACCATATCACTCCCATCCTCAAATCCCTCCACTGGCTTCCCGTTAAATACAGAATTCAGTACAAGCTCCGCCTCCTCACCCATCAGTGCATACACGGCACTGCACCTGTTTATCTCCAAGAACTCCTAACCCTCCACACCACTGTCCGAGACCTGCGCTCCTCCTCCTAACCCTCCACACCACTGTCTGAGACCTGCGCTCCTCCTCCTAACCCTCCACACCACTGTCTGAGACCTGCGCTCCTCCTCCTCCTCCTCCTCCTAACCCTCCACACCACTGTCTGAGACCTGCGCTCCTCCTCCTCCTCCTAACCCTCCACACCACTGTCCGAGACCTGCGCTCCTCCTTCTCCTACTGCCTGCATCAACCAAGGACCAAACTCTCCACTATGGGGGACAGGGCCTTCCAGGCAGCTGCTCCACGGCTCTGGAACGATCTTCCTGAGAGCTTGAGGGTTCCACAGAGCGTTGAGGTTTTTAAGAAAAGACTGAAGACATTTTTATTTCTAAAGGCTTTTAAACAAAGTTTTTAGTGTTGTTTTTTTTTTGTGTTGTGGTTTTATTTAATTTTACTGTTTGTTGTTCCTTTTGGTCATTGTAGCACTTTGAGATCTCCACTGGAGATAGAAAGTGCGTTCACAAATAAAATTTTTATTATTATCTATACATATTTTAGCTTTAGTCAAGTTTTAGTCGACAAAAACTCAAAAGGCAGAACGGTAAGGCGGAAGCTAGCAGCGCCGACAAGCTGGCATTAGCTTGAAGTTAGCATGCTGTTTGCGCAAAATTTGTAGAAAACTTTAAGTTTCTGACCACCAAGCCTCTTTGTTGCTGTTGCTGCCATGGTGTGTGACTTCCTCATGGCTGCAGGTGTGTTGTGTAGACGGTGTGAACGTGCAGCATTATGGGGGGCGTGCCGCCGTGAGAGACAGATGCAGCCGCTGTGTTTTTTTCTTTTAGTCTGACGCCTATTTCGTTACATTTTTGTCTCGTCAACAGAAACTTGCAAATGTCTCGTCACATTTTCGTCACCAAAAAGACGCATTTATTTCACTATTGTTACGTCATAAAAAAATGCTTCGTCAACAAAATCATTTTGTTGTTGTTATCGTTGATGAAAACAACGCTGTTGTCCAGATAAATAGAATAATTTTGAAAGTTGTCGGTTATCAGTCGTAAAACTCACCATTCAGAAAAATATTATGTGATAAATCCCATTCATTTAGAGTCTGATGCATAAAAACTGCAGCATTATTCCTCTAATTACTCATTAATCTCTAATTATTCTACAGGTATTTCCACAAAAAAAAAAGAACAAAGAGCATTAACTCTGAAAGAACCACATTTTACTGGATTATTTCTGGGTTCATTGCAATGTGTTACGTATTACTTTCATAGTTATGATATTGCCCGTAGTCATGTTTTGGATTTAAGTTATTTACCCGGACGCGTGGCGCACAATGCTTTCCTCCTGCTTCTGGGTAAAAAGATTTAACCACTTGTCTGAAACTGGAAATAAGCTGTGACATCTGCGCAGGCTGTGAGAAGGCCCCTTTAGGCAGAAAAGAAGCAGCGTAAATGCAATTATGCGTGCGAAGCCGAAGAATACGCACAGATATAAAGCTCTATAAAGCAATCACTTGTAGGATTCAGGGATCAACACACGGAAATGAAACCAAAGAGCAAAATAAAGCCGATGATCACCATCAAACTCATTTTCTACCCCATTTTCCATGTCAATTGTCATGGAGATGATGCAGAGTTTTTCTCTTTGCCCTTCCCTACAGTAAAACAACCCCAAACTCCTCAGTGTGAAAATAACTTTCAGCCTGGACACATAAAACGAGCTACGTTTTTTTTTTTAAGAGATTAAATTAAACGTACCTTCACAGTAGGCATTGTCGTCTCGCAGCGGGCGGAAGCCGTCTTTACAAACGCAGCAGTCTCCGGCCTCCAGGTTGATGCAGTCAGAATGCTCCACACATCCGTGGCCCTCTGAGCAGAAATCATGACCTACAGAAACACAGGTAGAGGAAAGTAATGCAGACGGAACAGAAACTACGGGAACGAAAAGTGCACATGAACAAAAACAGATTTCTACACCAACATTCAGACAGAAAAACAGTAAAACTACAAGTGAAGCATGATTTAAGATTCAAGATAACTGAACTCCAACCTGGAGACCGTGAAGAGAAACTGGTGGAACTTCCTCACACATTTAGGTTTTACTGAATGGTTGGAGAGATGGATCCTGTGATCATTTAGAATCATGGCAGTTAAACAGAACATAATTTTAATTCCATTCTGTTGTCTTCTGCTCATCCAGGGCCGGGTCGTGGCAGCAATAGCCTCAGATGGGAAATCCAGGCTTTTCTAAGCCCGGCTGCATCCTCCAGCTCACCTGGGAGGATCCCGAGATCTTCTTTGTCCAGCTGTGAGACATAGTCTCTCCAGCAGGTCTGGAGTCTGCTTCTTGGTCTCCTCCCGGTGGGACCGAATCACCTCACTTGCAAGGTGTTCGGGAGACATCCTAATCAGATGCCCAAACCACCCCCTCTGGCTTCTCTCGACTCGGAGGAGCAACGGCTCTAATCCGAGCTCCTCAGTCTATCTCTGAGAGAGAGCTCAGCCACCCTGGGGAGGAAGCTTATTTCAACCACTTGTATCCATGATCTTGTTCTTTTGGACTAAGTTTGATGAATGTGAAAAATTTGAGTTTATGGTCTGTTAAAAACGTTTATGTTATATTTGCCTTTCCTGGTTCTTCCTCGTGGATGAAGTATTCACTTTTTGTACTTAAGTAAAAGTACCAATAAAAAAATCTACTTAAGTAGAAATACAAAAATTAATTGGTGTAAATTTTACTTTTGAAGTAAAAAGTAAAAATATTCAACCATAATTGAAAGGTTATTTTTTGTGCTGTAGGGTGTCACCATGGTAACCAGGATAAATACTCTGTGTAACGATGGCTCAACTTTTTATTTAAAAGTAAACACAAATAACAACGATCTTCTGACTCTTTTTAATTTGTGCTATATTTGATGTTAGTTTTTTGGCGGTGAATGACTGCAGAAAATGTTTACTTTTGATTCTGATTGGTCCTCGATTCATTACTTCTTCTCCCTCTTGGAGACCGCAAGCGATCAACTGCTCCCTCTACAGGGTGATTTTGGCGATGCGGCTTCAAGATGCGCTAAAAAAACGGTATATTTTTCAAATTTCTGACCGAAAATGTATCAAAAAATACAAAGCACACTTTTAAAAAGTAGCGAAGTAAAAGTACAGATATTTGCTCTAAAAATGTAGTGAAGTAAAAGTAAAGTACAGATACACAATTTTTTTACTTAAGTACAGTAACGAAGTACATTTACTTTGTTACGTTCCACCGCTGTTCTTAATTTATATCTGAATGGTGAAAAATTAGAAAATCTCTGCTTTTTTTTTAAATACTTTATTCATCCCTAAACCGGGAAATTTGTGTGCTGCATCACACCGCAGCAGGCTGCCACCCTTGACAGCTTTAAATTTTCTTTTTCATTTCCCTCCCAATCTTTACAAAGAATAAATTTACCACCTGAGAGAAAACAGATCGATTATGTGGTGAGTGATAAAAAGAGACGCTCGTACCTCTGCAGACTTTACAGCATCTACTGCTCAGAGCGATTTGCTCCGACTCCGGACAGGTCAGCTCAGGACAAGGCTCACTGGGGACCACCCGGTGCATGGTCCGATCCTGTGAAGAACACACAGTAAATCCTCCTGAGCTGCTCCTCAGGTTAACCCCTCCTGGTTCCTAATCCACCACTTACTTAAAGCCTGAAGGTAATTAAGAATGTAATTATTCATCTATTGTCTCTTTTTAACTGGCCCACTTCCCATCATGAACAAATTAGTCACTGGTGACTCCGTGAGAAACTGCATTTTTTTTCCCGTCTTGGTTCTCCTTTAGAGGTAGAGAGAGGATCCCTCCAAACGTTCTCATTGTCTTGGCTTTAAAAAGTTAATTTCAGGATATCTTTGTTAACACAAACAGCTTAGCTTGTTTTATCTCTATGCTTGGCCGCTGGGCTACAGAACCACATGAACGCTTGTCTTTCTTCCTCTTCTTCTTCTTTCGGCTTTTCCCTTTGGGGGGCGCCACAGCAAGTCAGTTTCTTCCATCTAACCCTATCTGCTGCATCTTCTTCAGTCACACCAACTATCTTCATGTCTTCCTTCACTGTATCCATGAACCTCCTCTTTGGTCTTCCTCTAGTCCTCTTTCCTGGTGGTTCCAAACCCAGCATCCTTCTTCTGATGTACTCTCTCTCTCTCTCTTTCTCTCTTTCTGCTCTGCACATGTCCAAACCATCTTAGGCTGGCCTTTCTGACTCTAAGTGAGATGTGGATCTACAGGCGCCATTCAGTGTCTTCGCTCAATTTATTTTCATTCTTGCTACCAGGTCAGGGATGGCAGTGAGAGAGACAAAAAAAAAAAAATAACTTAGGGGTCCCTGATACATGAACCGATGGGTCACTGGTTGAAAACGAGGTTTTAGCATCCCGGTTACTTTAGTTTGCAACCATTAAAACACTGCCAATCCGTGAACAGAGAGGATGCCATGATGTCAAAGACAGGTGGAGGAAAGTATCAGGTGTGATGTGTGATAGAAGAGTTTCAGCTAAAATGAAAGGGAAAGTGTACAAAACCATGGTGAGAGCGGCCATGCTGATTGGTCTAGAGACAGTGTGGTGAGAGCGGCCATGCTGATTGGTCTAGAGACAGTGGGACTGAGGAAAAGACAGGAAACAGAGATGTTTGTAGCAGAGATGAAGATGCTGAGGATCTCTCTGGGAGTGACCAGGATGGACAGGATCAGAGGAACAGCACATGTTAGAGGTTTTAAAGTCAGAGAGACCAGACTGAGATGGTTTGGACATGTGCAGAGGAGAGAGAGAGAGTACATCAGAAGAAGGATGCTGGGTTTGGAACCACCAGGAAAGAGGACTAGAGGAAGACCAAAGAGGAGGTTCATGGATACAGTGAAGGAAGACATGAAGATAATTGGTGTGACTGAAGAAGATGCAGCAGATAGGGTCAGAATCTAACCCTATACTGGAGTGTCAAACTCCAGTCCTCGAGGGCCGGTGTCCGGAAGGTTTTCCGGGTGTTCCTGGTTCAAGACAGCCAATCAAATCTGGCACATTGACTCAAAAACCTGGATCAGGTGTGAAAATGCAAGAAAACATTGAAAACCCTCAGGACACCAGCCCCGCAGGACCTGAGTTTGACACCTGTGGGTTAGATGGAAGAAACTGACTTGCTGTGGCGACACCTGAAGAGATATGCTGAAAGAAGAAGAGTCATTGAAGGGGTGTAGGCCAATGGTTTTAGGATGCCATACAGAAATCATCAGCCGACTTGATTGAGGAGTCCGTTATTATTTAACGTATATTTTTTATTTCCAGTAACCTCATTAAAAAAATTCTTCCAACCAGTGAAGGCAGAAAAATGAATTTATGAAGAGCTTTCATAGAAGCAAGAAAAATACCAAGATGTTGTGTCTGTAACGTCTAAACCAGCTTGCATGATGGTCCGCCTGATCGTGGCTTCTGGTAAACGAGGTCCAAACTTCTCCTGAAAGTTTTGCAACTGTCTAAACAAAGCCGCCATCCAGCGTTGGTTACTGCACCGCCTCTGCAGCCAGCAGGCAGACAGAAGATCAGAGGTGCAACAAGCAGCTGTCAGGGGACGCCTGCAGTAGTTTCTGACTGACAGCACTCCCCGTCCCCATCGCTTTGATCTGCCAGTCAGAGATGTGGGTCTACAGATGGTCCAGGTGTGGCCGAGCGAGCCAGACAGCTGTCTGCATCTCCACAATCACACCGCGTCTTGAAGAATTCATGGAACGGAATAAAGTCGGCTGATTAAAAACTCCAAATCACTTTTCTGTGATTGATTGAGCCGCCTGGCGTAATGTCATTAACTGAATCAGTTGCGAAAGTGAGCCATTTATCCATCTGCCGCGGCAGACAGACGGAACAAAATACTCAGAATAATTAGGAAATGAAACCAATTTGAGATCACTTTGTGTCTGATGTGCTGCAGCCTGGAAATGAAAGATGTGTAGCTTTGTTTTAATGTTCAATCAAACAGGAGGAATTCTTCTTTCCTCCGAGTGCTGAAGTCAGACATTCTTCAAGCTCAGGAAAAAGTGGTGTTTTCTTGTTTTCTGGGGCAGAAAACTTGCTCATTAAAAGAGATGGATGTGCTCCTGAAACTGCTCTGACATTCAGACTAGGACCCGACCGATTTATCGGCTTGATGATTAAATTGGCCAATATCGCCATTTCACGACAAAAAAATTGGCACAAAGATTTCTGATTGGTGCCAATTTATTTCATTCTTTTTTTTAAACATTTTAATGCACATTAATATGTAATGATGCTATTTATAAGCAGAACACAGGATTTAACCTTTAGGTGTAAAGGTGGGGGCATTGAATCCGTATGTGTGTAAGGGGAGATCAGATTACAGCAGCCAGCACCGAACTGCTATGCCCTCTGAAAGAATTTTTTTTCCCTTTGCTGATTAATGTTCTTTAACAAGCAAATTAATCATTTTAAATAACTTAGCACTTTTTCTAAGAGCAACAACTTTATTGTCATTTGTTTCAACTAATGAAGTAAATAAAGTTTTTGTTTTTTTTTTTTTTTTTTTAGTAAGAGTTGCAGAGTAAGTGCTGTGCAACTCCAAATAAAAGAAAATGTGTCTTATAAAACCTGACAGGTACAAGCTGAAGAAAACAAATAGCCACACACACCATCATTCCAGGTTTTAAACCTCTCTACTTCCACGCGTGTGAAACCCAGCAGGTATAAAACAGGTTGGAAGCTCTAGGTTTCAGCATATCTGTGTCTTTCAGTGGGATTGTGTACTCTAGGAGAGTTTACTGAGCCGGAAAACACTGTGACATGGGCATTAATACTCCACAAGTATCAGCTTGCATGAGCTCCGCTGGCCTCTTTGAGCAGACCATTTCACTAAAATCCTTTTAAATGAACGTGGCTGGATTTTTGACCCGACTTACCCTGCATTCAAACAGCAGACACCTGCCAGTGGAGTCACGCACGGCAGTCTGATCTCCCTCCACGAGCTCTCTTCCACCGAACAGACAAACAGCTGGAGCAAAAAGGAGACACAAAGAATTACTAAAAAACTGTCTGAATAGCAGAGGCAAAGCAGAACGATCAAACGTGATGAAACCCAGCAAATTTATTCTCGCTCTGTTTCTTTAAGAAAAAAATCAGAGATGGAACCAAATATACTAATTAAAATAAACAATAAGTCGATCTACGTTCCTACCCTCACCGTGGTAACCAGGATCTACGTTCCTAACCTCACCTATGGTCACCAGCTGTGGGTGGTGACCGAAAGAATGAGATCACAGGTACAAGCGGCCGAAATGAGCTTCCTCCTCAGGGTGGCTGGGCTCTCACTCAGAGATCGGGTGAGGAGCTCTGCCATCCGGGAGGAGCTCGGTGTCGAGCCGCTCCTCCTCCAGGCCGAGAGGAGTCAGATGGGGTGGTTGGGGCACCTGGTCAGGATGCCCCCCAAGCGCCTCGCAGGCGAGGTGTTTCGGGCACATCCCACTGGGAGGAGACCAAGAGGCAGACCCTGAACCCGCTGGAGCGACTATGTCTCACAGCTGGCCGGGGAACGACTTAGGATCCTTCCGGGTGAGCTGGGGAATGCAGCTGGGGTGAGAGAGGCCTGGGCTGCCCATTTGAGGCTGTTGCCCCCGCGACCCGACCCCGGAACAAGCGGAACATAACGGAACGGAAAAATAAACAAGAAGACATAAATTAAATTTAAAGTATATTATATTTTTATGTGTTAAACAAAGCAGGGAGGCATTGGCTCAGCGGTAGAGTGTTTGTCCTTGGAATGGGAGAATTGAATTGAAGCCGGTTCAAATCCCAGTGAGCCGCCTAGGTGTTTCTGGAGCAGACACCAAGCCCCCTGGTTTCTCCCACCATTGGTGCCGTCGTGGTTGCCTGCTGCGGTGCAATGCAGCACAGCAATCTCCCCATTGTGGGACTGATAAACGAATCCTTCTTCATGCGGCACGGTGGCACAGTGGTTAACTGAGTGGCCTCACAGCAAGAGTCTCGGGGCTTGGTTTCTGGGTGGGACAAGGTTTGGACCACTGGTCTTTCTGTGTGGAGTTTGTATGTTCTCCCTGTGTATGTGTGGGTATTCTCTGGGTACCCTGGTGTCCTCCAAAAACATGCACATTAGGTTCATTGGCTACTAGGAAATTACTCCCAGGAATGAATGTTTGGATGGTTTGTGTGTGGCACCGTGACAGACTGGCGACCTATTTGGAGTTTATCCTGCCTTTCGCCTAAAATCAGGCGGGATAGGCTCTGGCTTCCCTCGTAGCCCTTTTGAGGATGTGCCGTTGAGAAGAGGACATGAAGCAAAATTTGACCAAATAAATTGATTAGTTAGGACGCTGCGTCGGTCCATCGTGGTAAAGAGAGAGCTGAGCCGAAAAGCAAAGCTCTTGATTTACAAGTCGATCTATGTTCCTACCCTCACCATGGTAACCAGGATCTACGTTCCTACCCTCACCATGGTAACCAGGATCTACGTTCCTACCCTCACCATGGTAACCAGGATTTACGTTCCTACCCTCACCATGGTAACCAGGATCTACGTTCCTACCCTCACCGTGGTAACCAGGATCTACGTTCCTACCCTCACCATGGTAACCAGGATTTACGTTCCTACCCTCACCATGGTAACCAGGATCTACGTTCCTACCCTCACCGTGGTAACCAGGATCTATGTTCCTACCATCACCATGGTAACCAGGATCTATGTTCCTACCCTCACCGTGGTAACCAGGATCTACGTTCCTACCCTCACCATGGTAACCAGGATCTACATTCCTACCCTCACCATGGTAACCAGGATCTACGTTCCTACCCTCACCGTGGTAACCAGGATCTACGTTCCTACCTTCACCATGGTAACCAGGATCTATGTTCCTACCCTCACCGTGGTAACCAGGATCTACGTTCCTACCCTCACCATGGTAACCAGGATTTACGTTCCTACCCTCACCATGGTAACAGGGATCTACGTTCCTACCCTCACCATGGTAACCAGGATCTACATTCCTACCCTCACCATGGTAACCTGGATCTACGTTCCTACCCTCACCGTGGTAACTAGGATCTATGTTCCTACCCTCACCATGGTAACCAGGATCTACGTTCCTACCTTCACCATGGTAACCAGGATCTACATTCCTACCCTCACCATGGTAACCAGGATCTACGTTCCTACCCTCACCGTGGTAACCAGGATCTACGTTCCTACCTTCACCATGGTAACCAGGATCTATGTTCCTACTCTCACCATGGTAACCAGGATCTACGTTCCTACCCTCACCATGGTAACCAGGATCTATGTTCCCACCCTCAACTATGGTCACCAGCTGTGGGTGGTGACCGAAAGAATGAGATTGTGGATACAAGCGGCCGAAATGAGCTTCTTCCGAAGGGTGACTGGGCTCGAGCTCAGAGATCGGGTGAGGAGCTCTGCCATTCGGGAGGAGCTCGGTGTCGAGCCGCTCCTCCTCCAGGTCGAGAGAAGCCAGATGGGGTGGTTCGGGCATCTGGTCAGGATGCCCGCCGAGCGCATCGCTGGTGAAGTGTTTCGAGCATGTCCCACCGGGAGGAGACCGAGAGGCAGACCCCGGACCCGCTGGAGAGACTATGTCTCACAGCTGGCCGGGGAACAACTTGGGATCCTTCCGGGTGAGCTGGAGGATGCAGCTGGGGTGAGAGAAGCCTGGGCTTGCCCTCTGAGGCTGTTACCTCGCGACCCCGTCCCGCATGAGCGGAAGACATCGGAACTGAATTTGATTAGTTGTTTTAGCCCCAAAACTTAAAAGAATATGAAGTCATAAGAAAGAGATTAAACCATATTGTATCGTGAAATCAAACATGATGCATAATTATTGCGGGGGAATTGCAAGGCTTTTTGGAAAAGAAGAGGTTAACACAGATTTGATTTGATATTAAAAATCTGAACACTTAAAAATGCCTCTTAAACATAGAATTAGAGTGACTTTTTTATCACTATAGGGCAGATCACTCAGGGCAGTTAACCATATTTAAGTGAAGAGAAGCCCAGGAAATGAAAGAATTTTCTTGAAGAAATAAACTCCAGGATGTTCCAGAGAAAGCTTTCTGCTGCTCGACTATTTGCTGGAGCAGCAAAAAGCCTCAGAGATGATTGATTAATAACCTTTCCTCCTGTCTCACTTGACTTCGAAACGATTTATTTGCGGGCTCTTTTCAAATTTGAGAGTTAGTGTGATGGAAATCAACTCCTTTTGAGTGCCCATGGTTCTTGATACACACAACAAAGACACATGGAAAACAGAACTTCATCCTTTCAGAAAGTGGAGACCTAGTTTTTAGTCCAGATACTTCTTTAGAAATATGTGAAAGCGACACAAAAAGTCATTCTATTTAATAAAACTTGCACATGATTGGCTCCTGCATTATCTGGTCTCTATTGTAGTTCCACAGCATTATCCCACAGTTCCATAGTTCCCCACTTGCAAATCCTGTTAGCACACCAAAGAATAAAATACCTTAAATTTGTTCTCAATGTTCAGGTTAAATGAAAACGTTTTGTTCTGTATGTTCAGCAGAAGTCCGTTTTTGGACCTCTTCTTTTCAACTTGTCTGGGATCCATTTTTAAATTTTTCAAATAAGCTATCACAATTAATGGCGGCACGGTGACACAGTGGGTAGCACAGGGGCCTCACAGCAAGAAGGTCGTGGGTTCGAGTCCCTGATGGAGACAAGGCTTTGAACTCTGTCCTTTCTGTCCGGGTGGAGACGGCACCCGGACAGAAAGGACTAGACGGTGGTTAGAGCGTTCGCGTGCAGACCGGAAGTTCGCGTGTTAGCGTCCCACAGAGAGCACGTCTAGGGTCCTTGGAGAAGACACCTAACCCCCGCTTCTCCCACCATTAGTGCCGTCGAAGGGCAGCCTGCTGCGGTACTTCATCCCCGGTGAGGGATGAATGGAGTAATTCTTTTATTCATTTTCTGTGTGGAGTTTGCATGAGTGTATCCTACCCTTCGCCTTAAATCAGCCAGGATGGGCTCCGGCACCCCCTGTAACACTGAGAGGGATAGACGGATAACTTGTTTGGGTTTTGTTTTTGTCGCCCTCTTGTGTTTTTGCCTTACCTCTGCCACCCAGGCTCCCAACCTTCCCCACCTGTTGGCAGTTACAGATGATTTCTAGTTGGCTGAATAAAATTAACTGATGCCAAGCTGCAGCACTCCCTAAAGAAGCTTTTCAGTTGTTGAGATACGGTTAAAGATTGATTGTAAATAAATGGTTTATTTTTTCAAGCTAGTTTTTGCTGAAAAGGTTTTTTTCCATAACATATCAGACCTAATACTTTTCTCCTGCCATTCTAGTCTGCCTGCAAGCACTTTTTCACCTCTTCTCCACACTCTCCACTGCTCCTATGAATATTTAAAATGTCTCTTTATCCCTTCTCCCGGTAACCTCTTTCATCCATTCAGGCCCCTTTCATTCACACGATATGGTTAACTTTCAGTTCTCTCTTTTGGAAGGCCAGCCCTCCCCAAACTAAACCAGAAGAAGCAGCTTTAATTTGTTAGTCTGAAAACAAGTAGAGCAAATTAATTATCCAAAAAAAAATTAGATTTTCACCAAATGTGGAACGTTTTAAACCTAAGATCATAATTGTCTTTTTTTTATGTGTGAACTCCAATCCAGTCAGTCAGTGTCATCTTCTTATCCATCAGTCCCTTTCCGGGTTGCGGGGGGTGCCGGACCCCATCCCGGCCAATTTAAGGCGAAGGGCAGAGTACACCCCGAACAGGTCGCCAGTCTGTCGTGGGGCCATAGGGGCAATTTGGCACCGGCCAATCAACCTAGCATGCATGCCTTTGGAAGGTGAGAGGAAACCCATGCAAACTCGGGGAGAACATGCAAACTCCACACAGAAAAAAAAATAAAATAAATAAATAAATAAAATGAATTACTCTATTCATCCCTCACCGGGGAAATTTGTGTGCTGCACTCCTTACACCGCAGCAGGCTGCCCTTCAACGGCACCAATGGTGGGAGAAGCGGGGGTTAGGTGTCTTCTCCAAGGACCCTAGACGGTGGTCTCAGCGGGAATCGAACCCGCGACCTTCGGGTCCGCAAGCGAGCGCTCTAGCACTGATCTACCGTCTCCCCCCCAAGGATTTCTTGGGGGGGACCCTCACTGTCCCCCCAAGGACAGTATTCCAAGCCTCGTCTCCATCCGGGACTCGAACCAACGACCATCTTGCTGTGAGGCCACTGTGCTACCCACTGTGCCACCGTGCTACAACTCCAATCCAAAGTCTCGCAAGTCTATTTTTTGTAATTGTATTGCTTTTTACCAACAAAGCAAAGCCTTTTCTAATATCTTGCGTGTAAAGGTTTTTAAATAAACTTGTCTTGCATGCATGTCACACTCTTGTCCTTAATATACGTAGTGTTTTAAGCCTTCACAAAGCCCGGGGTGTGTTAGAGTGGGGCCAAATCAGCCGTGTCAAACCTAATTAAGTCCTGTTACAGAAGAAGTGATGACATGATTAATATGTGGAGAGAGAAGGTGCTTCTCACCTCTTCACTAAAGAGAAGCTGTTTCTAATAATTGGAAAGGGTTGGAGTGTTCAAAAATAATCACATGGGCAGGAATGGTGGGTCTGATGAGCAGTGGGGGTCAGGTTGATATGAGGAGCCGAAATGATTGAGATGGCAAGTCAGGCATTATCACCAAGTGCTGCCTCATGAAAGAAGACGACTTCTGAAACATTCATTTGATGTTCTACTTGACAAACAAAATAGAAAAGAGACTCCAAACTCCTCCGTGCGAAGCTTGTGCGGTGAGATAAGGCTTTAATTTGAGGAGCGAATCGTATCTTTGTAGCGGGGAAACTTGTGGTGCTCCGAAGCCGAGGCGTGCGTAATTAGATGTGTTTGTCTACCACGCTGAGATAAAGGAGCACAGGGGTATTAAGTTTAAGGTATTACCTGCTACGTGTTTCTATAAGACAGCAGCAGAGGGAGTCATACTTTAAACCCCTGTAGTTTCATCCCTAACCTCGGGGTTGGTGGAAACGATGCTGACGCTATTTGATTAAAATCTGAAAGAGTAACGGTTTCTTTCTGTGTTCAATCACATCCGTGTTTGGCTCGCTGGCTAACAGGAGAGCAGCTGAAGTGTGTAGGAGTTTGTGATGAGTGGGTTCTCAAATGAAGTCAGCACAAGATGTGGAGTCAAATTTACAAAGAAACACAAAGCAAACACAGAGGCTGCTTGAAAACATGATGTCTTACCGTATCCCATATTACATAAGAATAAAAGCTTTCTGAAATCAGGCAAACGGAGAGAAAAATACTACATTTTCATCACTGCTAAGACAATTTAATAGTCAGGCTATTTAACATTTCTCCTTTAGACTACATGGGTCATGAATTCACCATTAATGTAAGGGGAGATCAGATTACAGTGGTCAGATGAGTTATGAGGATTTTCATTTTTCATTACACGTTCATATTTAATTCTGCTACGATATTCGTTTAGTAGAATATGGCATTTCACCTTTTAGGCTATGAACAATAAATTATGTTTTTAATTTTCTAAAATTTCCCTTCGGGGATCAATAAAGTCAGTCATCTTCTTATCCGTCTATCCCCCTGTGGGGGATAAGGAATGTGGGGGAAAGAGGGGATCCCGGCTGATTTAAGGCAAAGAGCAGGGTACACCCTGAACAGGTCGCCAGCCTGTCGCGGGGCCACACACATACAACCATCCACACACACACTCATTCCTAGGGGTAATTTGGCACCAGGCAACCGACCTGACATGCATGTTTTTGGAGGGTGGGAGGAAACCGGAGTACCCGGAGAAAACCCACGCAGACATGGGGAGAACGTGCAAACTCCACACAGAAAGGACAGTGTTCCAAGCCTCATCCCCACCCGGGGCTCGAACCCACGACCTTCTTGCTGTGAGGCCACTGTGCTGGATCAATAAAGTATTTTTCAAATTCAATTCAATTAAGACTGCACGGTGGCCCGTTGGTTAACACAGTGGCCTCACAGCAACAAGGTCAGGATTCGAATTCCGGGTGGGGACGAGACTTGAAACACCGGCCTTTTTGTGTGAAGTTTGCATGTAATCCCAGTGTATGCGTGGGTTTTTCTCCGGGTACTCTGGTACCTGCCCTCTACTACAATCTTTCTTCAACTTTAAATCACTTTAGGTTGATGTTAAACAACTAAAAACAAACTGTAAGTGGGAGAAACTATTTCCCAGTTCATTCATTCATTTGCTAAATTTTATCTCCAAAACAAGCAAACGGGATCTTGAGTGGTGGCAAATTTATCATAAATTGTTTCCACAATTTAAGTAAATACATTTTTAAATGAATAAGAAATCTTCTCCTTCCTCTTTCGGCATTTCCCCTCAGGGGTCGTCACATCAAGTCACTCTCTTCCATCTAACCCTATCTCCTGCATCCTCTTCAGTCACACCAACTATCCTCATGTCTTCCTTCACTGTATCCATGAACCTCCTCTTTGGTCTTCCTCTAGTCCTCTTTCCTGGTGGTTCCAAACCCAGCATCCTTCTTCTGATGTACTCTCTCTCTCCTCTGTACATCTCCAAACCATCTCAGTCTGGCCTCTCTGACTTTAAAACCTCTAACATGTGCTGTTCCTCTGATCCTGTCCATCCTGGTCACTCCCAGAGATATCCTCAGCATCTTCATCTCTGCTTCATCTCTGTTTCCTGTCTTTTCTTCAGTGACACTGTTTCTAGACCAATCAGCATGGCCGCTCTCACCACACTGTCTCTAGACCAATCAGCATGGCCGCTCTCACCACACTGTCTCTAGACCAATCAGCATGGCCGCTCTCACCACACTGTTTCTAGACCAATCAGCATGGCCGCTCTCACCACACTGTCTCTAGACCAATCAGCATGGCCGCTCTCACCACACTGTTTCTAGACCAATCAGCATGGCCGCTCTCACCACACTGTCTCTAGACCAATCAGCATGGCCGCTCTCACCACACTGTCTCTAGACCAATAAGCATGGCCGCTCTCACCACACTGTCTCTAGACCAATCAGCATGGCCGCTCTCACCACACTGTTTCTAGACCAATCAGCATGGCCGCTCTAACCACACTGTCTCTGACCAATCAGCATGGCCGCTCTCACCACACTGTCTCTAGACCAATCAGCATGGCCGCTCTCACCACGGTTTTGTACACTTTTCCTTTCGTTTTATCTGAAACTCTTCTATCACACATCACACCTGATACTTTCCTCCACCTGTTCCAGCCTTCCTGCACAAACTTCTTCACCTCTTTTCCACACTCTCCATTGCTCTGGACTGTTGATCCCAAGTACTTAAAATCTTCCACCATATGAGTAAGAATCTTCCATATGCGTAAATGGATTACATTTCCACCAGAGCAGGCCAATGCTACCGCTAAGATGTGTCATTTTTTTTGGAAGCGGACAAATAAGAGAAATCAATCCATTGTGTAAAATAAAGCTTTAGTTTAGTTTTAATTCTAATAACAATTTGAATTCTAGTAAAATTGTACTCAAACTTGCCTCATTTTATTTGGATAGATTGCCATATTATGATGTGTTGTTGTCAAATTTTCACTGCCCACTAATCAAATTTAAAATAGTTTATTATTAACAACCTTCACACGTGACTCCTAATAGAAAAAAAATATTTTTGAACCTTAAACAAAAAGGTTTTAAAATTGGTTTGATCAGTCATAAAGAAAAAACAACATAAAGAAAACAACAGTGAAGCAAATGGATGAGGTAAAGCTCTTAGGAGTCTGGATAGATTCTACTCTGTCCTGGGATCGTCAGGTAAACAGTGTGGTCTCTAAAATGGGACGTACTCTAGCAGTTATAAAACGATGTTCAAAATACTTGACAAAGCAAATTACTCCAGGTATTATTCAAAGTCTAGTATTGTCTCATTTGGATTATTGTGCAGTTGTGTGGTCAAACACCTCGTTGAATAATATCAAGAAATTACAGCTGGTGCAAAACAAAGCAGCTCGTGTGGCTCTAAAGTGTGTTTTGAGAACAAGTGTGGCCAAAATGCATTCACAACTCTCATGGCTGTCTGTAAAGGATCGATGGTTATATACCAAAGTTAACTTTTTAAGAAATATTATTACAACTCAAACACCATCGATCTTCTACCAGAAACTGCCTTTAAGTAAAAACACACATTTTTATTCCACAAGACATTCAGAAGGGCAGTGCTTCACTTTACCAAAGTGTAAAACTACACAGAGCCAGCGTACAGTCATGTTTAGAGCTATGCAGGAGTGGAATCATTTACCACAGAATATAAGAGAACTAAGCAGTGCTCATAGCTTCAAAAAACAACTTAAAAGGTACTATCATCAACCAAACTATGATCTCATGTGATATTGCTGTCTTGCTGTTGTTGTAAAGTGTTATGTTTCTTTTTTGGATACTTGTGTTTTTATAAGAAATGTAAATTGTTTTGAAGTAGGTTCATTGTACTACATGAATGTGATTTAATTTGTTATTTGTAATATTTGAAATTTAATTTGACCCCAGGAAGAGTAGCTGACGCAGTTCGCTGCTGATGCTAATGGGGATCTAACAAATAAACAAATAGAGAAACATTTTGGGGCCCTCTACGTCAGTATTGGCTTCAGTCTCAGAAATCCGTAATCGGTCATAGTCTCCTCTTGTTCCATCTGTTATATATACTGCACATATCAGCATGTATGTGTGTGGAAAGGATAATAGACACTAAATCCACTTTCATTTAGAGGGAAACTAAAAGAATATGAGATGCAGAGTGCTGCTGTGAGGAGGCTAAAAAGAGTTCATAGCATAGTTCAAAGTCGTTTGGAAAAAAGGAAGCTGGCCCTCTGTGCAAGTATGTGATGAAACAGAATTATTTATCCCTCCAGCCAGAATACGTTGGAGCTAAAAGTTGAAAAATGGACATTTATTAGGGCGATACAAGTCTATGAACCGTTTCATTCCTCCTCTCTTTTCTAGCAGCAACATGTCACACCACAAATAGGAACTACTTTCCATCCCATGCAGCGATGCCAGATTTACTGGCTCCTGTCTGTGTGACTGGTGGCCATCTGGGTTTTGAAGCCAGCTAGTGAATAATTGATTGGTCCATGTATATGCAAAAGGATGAACTCATCTCCAGGGACATGTTAGGAGGTAGCTTAGCAACACAGCAGAGCCCCGGTCAATTGTCAGGCAGACCTTGTGGAGGCGATTTGTGAGCCGGTGAAGGCTGCTTTGCGTGTTTGTGTGTTTGTGTGTGCTTGCATCTGTGATTTTCGAAGTGCTAGAAGGTTACTGAGGGTAAGAGTCCTCCACTTACGTTGGCACTCCTTGCAGCAGGCACCCTTCACGTAGGCCGGCTCTGTGCCTGGAGGGCACTGAGAGGGAGGGCAGGAGATGGCCTCACACAGCACCGTGCCATTCTGGTGAAGAAAGAAAAGATAAGATTTAAAAAAATCAAATGCACAAAGTTCCATCAGATTAGAAATACATTGTCAATGCAACAAGCTGTAAAATTAATTTACATTTCTACCGTATTTTACGCACTATAAGGCGCTCCTTCAATAAATGACATTTTTTAAAACTTTAAAACTAAACCTTTCCTCCACTTCCTCACCATTGATTCATTGATGTTAAACTCTCTCGCTGCGGCTCTATTCCTGTGTTCTACTGCGTGACCGATCGCCTTGAGTTTAAACTCTGCGGTGTAACAGTGTCTCTTGGTAGGAGCCATTTCCAGGTCTTTACACAAACACACAAATGGAAATGAGACGCCGTTTCATATATCCCAGCATGCACCGCGCACTACTTCTTCTATGGGGGAAATGAAGTAGGCGGCTGCTTACCGCAGTTGCGACACCTGTTGTAGCTCAATATTAATCCATATATAAGGCGCTCCGGGTTATAAGTTGCATCGTGGACTTTAGAGAAAATTTAAGGTTTTAGGTGCATCTTATAGTGCGGAAAATACGGTATTTATTAAGGCTCGTAATAAGTACCACCCAACTGATATAGGTTTTGAGGCTGATGCTGATTTGATGCCCAAGAAAAGTGGGTATCTGATTAATTAGCGGATTTTGTTTAAGCGTTTGTTAGTTGTTTATAAAAAAATTTTTTAAAAAGTTTTCATTATTTATTTGTCCAGTGTATTTTAAAAAATTAAAAAAAGAGAAGTGAGAAACAGGTCTAAAATTGAATTGAAAGGTCTACATGTATTTGTTTTCTTAAGTAGAGGCCTAACTTGGTAAGGCCTAACGCTTACCCTTTCAGAGTTTTTGCTTGTGGTTGTGTTTTAGACGTCAATGTTCCCTGCCTTCACATAATCCACTGATTCCTCCTTAGTATTATTTTTGTTTGTTTTTTACCTGGTCCTGTCCACTGTTGGGACAAGCGTAATGATGATCAGTAAGTCAAGAATTGCTAGACAGATTTGCTCTACCAGGGTTAGCAGTTCACCATGTGCCGACCCTGGCAAGCCCGATATAATTTCTTCATTGTTCACCGATTCCTCTTTTGTAAAATCTTGGTTCTCTTTTTCTTTCCTCTTCCACTTTTCTATTCCTGTGCCATTTTTGAAAAGAAGATCCACTCCTTCTCTCCTGTCCCTTCGAGATCTTTTCATCATCGTTGATACCCCCTTGAGTAAAGCCATGCACCCAAGTGTCTGCGCCTCCATGTCGAACAGCTCACAAAGTATAAAAAAGGGCTTTCTGTTGTACTCCAAGCAAGAGTTCTCCAGTGGTTTCTGGTACTTCTTTAGACAATTCTTCACACTTTATGCAGAGCCGACTAAAGCCCCCCAGAGAATAAAGCATTATTGTTGTTTATGAGTGTAATCCTGTGTACACTGCAGGTTGTTCATACACTCTCATTGTCTCAGGAATGTGGGCCAGATCTCCTCTTATTTACAGAAATAATGGCAATCCAAATTCCCAACAATGGCTGTCCAACTCTTTGGACCTTCACTATGTTCCCCTCTTAATCAACGCAAGGCAACTCATACAATTACAATAAAAAGCAGGGGCTTATTGGGCAAAGTGGAATTTCAAATGACTGAGAGCTCTTCTGACTAATTTGAGTGATATGTAATAACAGCAAGTACCCCAATTCACCATAGAAACACCACTAACCAGAGACGAATCCAACAGGGGCGCCTCTTGGATTCTCCTTGAAATCCCCTTTGCAATCCAAGAGGCGTTCTTACTAGTGTTCTTACTCTTTTAATTATTGTAAACTTTGGGCAAAATATGCACCTAAATGCGGATTCCTAGATTCCCTATAGTGGTGAGCAATACAGGTGCTCTATTTGGCTTTGGTCTCATGCCTCTCCCTTTAGAAAATCCTGGATTCACCCCTGCTAACCTTCCAGATAAAATGAAACTGAAATAGAAGAAAATTTAAATGTTAAATTTTGGGCGTTTGATTCTTGATGAGTTAATTTTTAGGATAAATTCTTCTGGTGTTTTTTTATAAGATACGGTTTGGGTGTCTTAATGTTAATGACAAATTTGTTTCTTTAACCAGCTATCGGGGGAAACGGCCTCAAGCCTCCGTGGTAACTCGCTTTACCATGCTTTGGTACTACCGAAAGTTGTTCACTTCCCGTTTCCTATTAGTTTGAAGTTTGTCCGCCTGTTCAGACTAAGAAAGGAGAAAAAAATGGGAGATGGTGGCTCAGTGAGAGGAGATTTTGGGGGAGATGGTGGCTCAGTGAGAGGAGATTTTGGGGGAGATGGTGGCTCAGTGAGAGGAGATTTTGGGGGAGATGGTGGCTCAGTGAGAGGAGATTTTGGGGGAGATGGTGGCTCAGTGGTTAGAGCATTCGCCTGCGAACTGGAAGTCAACCGGAAGTTTGTGGGTTCACATCACACTAAGTGAACGTCTAGGGTCCTTGAAGAAGACACTTAACCCCTCGTTTCTCCCACCATTGGCGCTGTCATAGGTGGCAGCCTGCTGTGGTGAAATGCAGGACATAAATTTCCTGGTAATGGATTAATAAAGTATATTAAAAATATTTTTAAAAAACTTTTGCTCGTTAAAAGGTGAAGACACGTGATTTTATTTTCACAGCAGGGTTTTATATGTAAAAATAAACAGAATTGATTATACCTCTAAGGAACTACCGTATCTCAGACTCATGGTTTTATTCATTCTAAAACATACATTTTCAACACAAATTATTATACTGCTGGTAGGTTTAATATGAAAATCCCACTCATGACAGTGATTAACTATCTTACATTTAGTCTAAGATTGAGGGTCTCTGAAGTGGGATACAGATAGACATTATAATCTGTACCAGAAGTGGTAAATCACAGTAAAATGGGACCTGAGTGCAAAAGAGGATGAAACATTTTCTTTCAGAATAACTTCTACATTTATGCACATACTGCTGTTTGCAGCCTTTGGGTTTACTTTTGGAAACTCTGCATGTTTCTGAGCCTGCACGACACTTCAGGGTTGTAAGTCTGTTTACACTGGAGTCTGGTGGCGGTCCCTTTTAGTGAGAAACCACGCAAAACAAATCAAATCTCAGCTGAAAAGTTGAATTATGCATTTAAATGTACGATGTGAACTTTATTTAACCCTTATTTTTATAGTTGAAAAAAGTTAGACAAAACTGATGTGATTTGTCGGCAGCTGTTGAAATATATGTCTGTTCTATTCTTAGCTGTTGGATTTGTGATTATAAAACCCAGCATCACCTTTCTGTCTTATTAGGAACTGTAATTCCTGTTCACATTGGTTTTGATGTGGTGTGTATTAGTGATGTGAAATTTTTTTTAATTAATCTCAAACACCATGAAATATGTACGTATATATCTATATATGTGTACATATACCGTATTTTCCGCACTATAAGGCGCACCTACAAATCTTAAGTTTTCTCTAAAGTCCACGATGCGCCTTTTAACCCGGAGCGCCTTATATATGGATTAATATTGATCTACAACAGGTGTCGCAACTGCGGTAAGCAGCCGCTGACTCCATTTCCTCCGTAGAAGAAGTAGTGCGCGGTGCATGCTGGGATATATGAAAGGGCGTCTCATTAGGTGTGTTCGAGATGACACAAACGAACGCAGTTCTGATCGGCGCATATGTCGGTTAGTTTTTGAATGCAAAACCTAACCGTCATGCATTGCACACCGATCTGCGCCGATCAGAACTGCGCCCGCCTGTGTCATCTCGAACGCACCTATTTCCATTTGTGTGTTTGTGTAAAGACCCGAAAATGGCTCCTACCAAGAGACACTGTTACACCGCAGAGTTTAAACTCAATGCGATCGGTCATGCAGTAGAACACGGGAATAGAGCCGCAGCGAGAGAGTTTAACATTAATGAATCAATGGTGAGGAAGAGGAGGAAGCGAGAGGATGCGCTGCGCCGAGTAAGTAAGACTAAACAGAGTTTATCTCCAATGAAAGATAAACCGTGTCACAAAAATACTAAGAAAATAATAAAACAGCTGTTTATTCATTTTGGGAGTAAAAACAGAAAGCTGTTTTGTTGTTGTTAATAAAGTTTGACTGACCTATCTGACTTTTTTTTTTTACATTCCCTTTAGCGCAGCACCATTTAGTGAATGCATAACGTAACCCCAGCCTTTACTGTAGCACCTTATAATGCAGAAAATACCATATATATATATATTTGTGTATATATATACAGTATATATATATATACTATATACGTAGGTCCTAGGCTCCGGCATCCCCTGGACCCACTCAGGGACAGGTGGTTCAGAAAATGAATAGATAATGAAGCAAGAAGGTCGTGGGTTCAAGTCCCGGATAGGGACGAGGCTTGGAGCGCCAACCTTTCTATGTGGAATTTGCATGTTCTCCCCATGTCTGCGTGGGTTTTCTCCGGGTACTGCGGTTTCCTCCAGCCCTCCAAAAATGTGCGTGTTAGGTTGATTGGCCGGTGCTAAATTGCCCCCAGGAAGGAATGAGTGTGTGTGTGTGTGTGTGTGTGTGTGGGGGTATGGTTGTATGTGTCTTGCCCCATGACATACTGGCGACCTGTTCGGGATGTACCCTGCCCTCGCCTTAAATCAGCCGGAATGGGCTCCGGCACCCCTGTAACCCCGAAAGGGACAGACGGATACGAAGGTGACTGACTGATTGCAATTTGTCCTGGCTTCTCTTACCACGGCTGAAACTTCCAGGTCCCCCAGGAGGATCCTGAGATATTCCCCAGCCAGCTGCGAGACATAGTCTCTCCAGCAAGCCCGGTGTCTACCCTGGCTCTCCTCCTGGTAGGACATGCCCAAAACACTTCACCAGTGCGCTCGGGAGGCAAACTGACCAGATGCCCGAATAACCCCATCAGGCTTCTCACGACCTGGAAGAGCAACGGCTCAACTCCGAGCTTCTCCCAGATGGAAGAACTCCTCACCCGATCTCTGAGTGAGAGCCCAGCCACCCCGCGGAGGGCAACAAAGTTGGGTATGAATAAAACACATAGCATAAATTTGAATTTATTCATGTTTCACTCATTCTCACAAAGCCGTGAGTGATTTCAGGCTAAATCTTCTACTTCTTTTGGCATTTCCCTTCAGGGGGCGCCACAGCAAGTCAGTTTCTTCCATCTAACCCTATCTGCTGCATCATCTTCGGTCACACCAACTATCTTCATGTCTTCCTTCACTGTATCCATGAACCTCCTCTTTGGTCTTCCTCTAGTCCTCTTTCCTGGTGGTTCCAAACCCAGCATCCTTCTTCTGATGTACTCTCTCTCTCTCTCCTCTGCACATGTCCAAACCATCTCAGTCTGACCTCTCTGACTTTAAAACCTCTAACATGTGATGTTCCTCTGATCCTGTCCATCCTGGTCACTCCCAGAGAGATCCTCAGCATCTTCATCTCTGCTACCTCCATGTCTGTTTCCTGTCTTCTCCTCAGTGCTACTGTCTCTAGACCAATTAGCATGGCCGCTCTCACCACACTGTCTCTAGACCAATCAGCATGGCCGCTCTCACCACATTGTCTCTAGACCAATCAACATGGCCGCTCTCACCACACTGTCTCTAGACCAATCAGCATGGCCGCTCTCACCACACTGTCTCTAGACCAATCAGCATGGCCGCTCTCACCACACTGTCTCTAGACCAATCAGCATGGCCGCTCTCACCACACTGTCTCTAGACCAATCAGCATGGCCACTCTCACCACACTGTCTCTAGACCAATCAGCATGGCCGGTCTCACCACACTGTCTCTAGACCAATCAGCATGGCCGCTCTCACCACACTGTCTCTAGACCAATCAGCATGGCCGCTCTCACCACGGTTTTGTACACTTTTCCTTTCATTTTAGCTGAAACTCTTCTGTCACACATCACACCTGATACTTTCCTCCACCCGTTCCAGCCTGCCTGAACACGCTTCTTCACCTCTTTTCCACACTCTCCATTGCTCTGGACTGTTGATCCTAGATACTTAAAATCTTCCACCTTCTTTCTCTCTTCTCCCTGTAACCTCAGTTTTCCATTTGGATCCCTCTCTTTCACACACATGTACTCTTTCAGGCTTAATTTTCAGGCTAAATCCTGGGAATAAATCTGTAAATTGTTTATTTCAGTTAAAATAAAACCATTTTACTCAATGATCGAAGCATGTATATAAATATATTCATATCCCAGTTTACAAAACATGATCATTACAGGGTCTAAAAGTGACTCAATTCTTGAATAAACTTTCCTAATGAATCCACAAACTACATTAAATCTATTTTAAAACATCCTACATTTAAACTTTCTCACCTTTCCTTCTGCTTAGTGGGTGATTAAAATCATTTCCACGGATGGAAGCTTTGTGACGGCAACAATCTAGGAAGCCGATCCACTTAATTGACGACATCTTAATGCTTCACCTTTGAATTTCAAAGGTCACCGCTAATTGCCGTACATAAGGCAAAGTACATATCCCATCTAATCCCATAATTGCTGTTCAGGAAAAGGGGGAGCAGCATTCCTGTAGAATGAAGCGGTTTCATTGGAGGAGCTTGAACAAATCTCTGATGATAATTATCATCTGTCGGGAGCAATTAGGTGCAGAGCATACGCGGATATAAGATACTTTTTTTTTTAAACGCTGAGAAGTGATCCATGAAGCGTTCCAGTAGCTCGTTGGAACAGTTCAGATGCACTCAGTAAGCTCTGTATTGTAAAACTGTGTTTTCTGATCTGCTGTAAGCCCAAGTTCTACAGACAATTCTTCACACTTTATGCAAAGCAGACTAAACCCTTAAGGAAATAAAGTATTACTGTTGTTTATGAGTCTAATCTTTGTGTACACTGAAAGTTGTTCACGATACACAACCAACAACAGGGGCGCACAATACCTTGAACACAAGTGTAGGGAGTAACGCAGTTTAACGAAATTACAAACAGAGTTTCTTCTACTTACTAAAGCCATTATGTTACCAAGATTATAAAGTCAGCCTACAGGATGGAGGTAAGACCGGCTGGTGTCCTGGTGCAGCAGCAATAACCTGGAGCTGAATGCTCAGAAGACAGTGGAGATGATCGTGGACTTAAGGAAAGCTATAGCACCCATTACCCCCATTGCACTGACAGACTCCCCCATCACCACTGTAGACTCTTTCCGCTTCCTCGGCACTACCATCACACAGAACCTAAAGTGGGAGCCATCCATCAGCTCCCTGATCAAAAAGGCCCAGCAGAGGATGTAGAAAGCCAAGCTGCCCGCCCAGATGTTGGTGCAGTTTTACACAGCCATCATTGAGTCCATCCTCACCTCCTCCATCACCGTGTGGTACGCTGGAGCCACAGCCAGGGACAAACATAGACTGCAGCGCATTGTGCGCTCTGCGGAGAAGGTGATTGGCTGCAACCTTCCATCTCTCCATGACCAGTACGTCTCCAGAACTTGTGGGCGTGCAGGTCGGGTAGCAGCTGACCCTTCCCAATGGACTTTTCGAGCCATTTCCCTCGGGCAGGAGGCTCCAGTCCGTTCGAACCAGAACGTCCCGCCACAAAAACAGCTTCTTCCCTTCTGCCGTTGGACTTATGAACTCTTTATAATCTCGATCCACTCATCACTTGGTCACTTTACTGTCTTTATTTATTGTTTTCTATGCCATTGCCCTACAGTCACACTAACCATCCAACCAACCGTTACAACATAATATGTACATTATAAAATCGGGGTTAGGTCAAAGCTTAGACTGATCTTTGAATATTTTTTTGTTTTGTTATTTTTTTGATAATTACACTTAAATGGGAAATAGCACTTTGTTGTTTTAAAAAGATTGAAAGATTCTAAAATATCTAACATGCAAATTTTTATTGTAAAAATCTTTGATGTTTAAGAATTACACTTACTTTAGTTTGTAACTAATTACTTTCACAATATTGTAACTTCACTTAGCTACTTCTTGAGTGAGGTCATTGTTATTGTAACTCATTACATTTTTTACGTCAGACATGTAACACTACTGATCACACAAGCGATATCCCTGATTTATCTAAATCAAACACTTCTAAATGCGAGTGTATAGGGTGTGTACGACCAAACCAATGCACTCATCTGGATTTATCAAATGGACATGAACGTAGGGTGAGCCCAAATCTCTGATTAGTTAATAAGGTGTAACCATTGTGTAAAAACACATCAAACTAAATCAAGCACAGGAACAATTTAAAAGTATGAATTATGATATGAACAGTCATTGACACCAGATAAACCTCCATCTTACCAGAGATCTTTCTTTCCGTACGGGCTCTACAACGACTCACATAGCAGATAGGAAGGTGTTGCTGTGACACACAAATTTCCCATGTGGGGGATGATTAAAGTATATTCTGATTCTAAAACGAACATGCCACGACATATTTAACTAGGTTATCCAATTTAACAGCTAACTGTTGTATTACTAATGTTTCATTTCGTCTTCTAAACCGTTTATCCCTAAAGTGGTCATGGGGCATGCTGAGCGGTCATGGGGCCGCTCATGACCTACTCAGTGAGTAGGGTGACCGCTCTGTAACTGGAGGATTGCCGGTTCGATTCCCCATCAGGAGTTCATGCCGAGGTGTCCTTGAGCAACACACCGAACCCCCAATTGCTCCTGATGGTGGTTTGCACCTTGCATGGCAGCATCCCCATCAGGTATGAATGGGTGAATGTGAGCTACAATGTAAAAGCGCTTTGAGTGCCAACACAAGTGGAAAAGCGCTGGATAAGTAGAGTCCATTTATCCGTGTAGTCCCTCATTCATCCAGGAGTGATCCATAGTAGAAAAAGTTTTAAAAAAAAGTCTTCTGGACAGTTTAATTCTTTATCGAGACGTTTCGACTTCCATCTGGAAATCATTTTCAATCTGAATGAAATGGACTGAAAACTGGATCTATTTATTCTAACCTGAGTAAAAAGGTAAAAAAATTGTAAGGCAGGGCTCGACCAATGAGCCTGTGTTACCTATGATGGCCGTGAATGGCTCCTATTGTAGCCACAGACCAGTAACCGACCCTGTTATAAAAATGCTAAAAGCCTAGTGAATAGAAAATACCTGTTAACGAGAGGCGTGAAACTGGGTCACGAGGTGTCATCTTTAGTCCAATGGCTTCAGAATACTGCTGTAAATCCCGGGCAAAATGTATCTAACGCCTCCACTCTGATTCAGTGAGGGATTCTCTTTCATCACAAAGATGGCTTCCTTCACCCCTCTTTCAAACCATCCTTTCTCTCTACTTAGAATCTTCACCTCACTGTCCTCAAAAGTGTGTTTGGTGGATTTAAGATGCAGATGTACAGCAGACTGTGGACCACTTGAGGCTTCTCTTCTGTGTTGGTAAAGTCTTTTGTGGAGTGGTTGCTTCGTTTCCCCAATGTAGTGTTCTTTGCAGCTCCCTTCACTGCACCGGATCGAATAAACTACATTGCTCTGTTTTTCTGTAGGCATCTTGTCTTTGAGATGTACTAGTTTCTGCTGTAATGTGTTGACCGGTTTAAAGAAAACCGGGATGTCATGTTGTCTGAAGATTCTCTGTAACTTCTCGGACAGTCCTGACACATAGGGAATAGAGACTCCATTTTCCCTCTTCTCAGTTTCTGTGATGATTTCCGGATGGAAGTCGAAACGTCTCGTTCAAGAATTAAACTGTCCAGAAGACTTTTTTGAAACTTTTTCTACTATAGAGTCCATTTACCAAATCCTGCCTGATTTTAGGTGAGAAGCAGGATACACCCTGAACAGGTCACAAGTGGTGCAATTTCACAGCGGCCAATCAACCCAATGTTTTTGGAGAGTGGGACGTAACCGGAGTGTCTGGAGAAAACCCACGTACACACAGGGAGAACATGCAAATTCCACACAAAAACAGTCTTTCAAGCCTTCCCCACTGTGCTACTCAAACCCTGACCTTCTTGCTGTGCAGCCACATTGCAGCCATTGTTAATATATGTAACATTTTTTGCACGTTTTTTCAATTTTTAATCGATAATACACTGTTCTCATAAAGAAAAAACACTTTTTAACAATCTGACACAAAGCACCTTCTTAGAAAACACGCCCACGTTCACTCAATCAATAATGTGGCAAAACAAAAGAGAAACCATCCAATCGGAACAAAGAACATGAGTAATTTAAACAAAACACACACACAAAATAGGTTTTTCACGCCTCCATACACATGATGACTACATATGGCATCGAGGCATGACCTGTACACACTGTTGCACATTAAATTGAAATAAAACCACCTCTTTCTGCTTTTTATTAATTATAAATATGTGTGTGAGGCCCCACCGTGCACGTGCAATTCCTGCAGCCATCTGTCCAGCCCTCGTCCTCTCTGTAGACGACCCCCTTGACGCTGCAGGTTCGCTCACAATAGCAGCCGTCCAGCCCATTCATCTTTTCCTCTGCTCTGGACAGCTGACCACACGGCCACCACAAGAAGGATGGAAGGAAAACGAGGCAACAGGGAGAGAAAAATAAATGTTAACAGGTAGAAAATTACAATTAAAGAACAACAGAAACAGAAAAAAAATACCACGTGTCCTTCTGATTCTTACAGCTTTAGATCTCCAAACATCTGCACCAGATGTTTTAATATTTTATAACAACCTGCTGCTTTGACTCTTTTCATTTCCAATCTAATTAGATTTATTTTCAGGGTTACATTGTAAAATATTAACAAAACCATTTTGAATCACCTTGCTTGATGTTTTTGCTAGAATATCCTGCAGTTCCATGATTTTCTGCACAAGTCCGTGAAAATCATTGCAGGTCGGACATGCTGAAAAGAAGAAAACAACAAATAAGATCACAACTTTTTTACGTACAAGTATGGGAATTCCAAAACATACACTTAGACTAACACAAACAACCCACAAAAAAAAAAAAATCTAATCTTTTTTTCAAATAAGTAATATTTAAAAAATTCACATAAAATTTTCTCTCTTTTTTTTATTTTCTCTTATGTTCCCATTTCTCAGGAGTATCATAATCCAGAGAACTATTGAAAGTTTGGGTGCCTAATTAAGGCAAAACTATAAAGAGTGGGGTAGATCCAGGGATGGGGCGTGCGTACGCCTCCCTCCCTTTTTTGGTCCAAAAAAAAAAAAAAAAAATAGAAGAAGAAAGGAAAGGGGACTAGTCAAGCTATTCCCTCGCAGGGCCAGCGAACGGGCCACCAAAATGCAGACAAATGGCTCTTATTTTTCAAAATGTTCAGGGGGAATACCCCAACCCCCTCATATTGGCTTTGTCAATAACCTCATGCCCTCGCCCCCCTTTAGAAAATCCTGGATCCGCCCCTGAAAATGTCTAATAAACAAAAATAAGTCGATGCCGGGGCATTGAACAATATGCCTCCGCCCGCCTACATCACCAACTGTATCGATAATGAAGGATTTGAAACCTCAAACTTTGTGACTTTGACCTTTGGTTATATGACCTTGAAATCAGTTAATCTATTGTTGGTACTGAGTAACGATGAGCAGTTTATTTGAATTCCTTTTAGAGGTTTGGGAGGTGTTACGGAAGTGGACAGCCAGAGTGCATGATGCCTCGTCCAAATTCTATGGATGTAAATTCATGGGGTTTTTTTCAACTAGAACAAATGGAAGCTTCTAGCACAATAATACCCCATTTGAAATCCCAAATACTCCCTTATCGTCCAACAAAAGTCACACTGGAGGCTAAAATGCATTTCATTTCGTCATCTGAACCACTTATGTCTAACAGGGTCGTGTGGGGTGCCGTGTGGGGTACACCCTAAATAGGTCACTACCATGTTGTGGGGCCCCACTCACTCATTCCTAGAGGTAACTTTGTTGCAGCAAATCATGTTTTTAGAGGATGGGAGGAAACTGGAGCACCCGGGGAAATCCCACATATACACGGGGAGAACATGCAAACTCCACACAGAAAGTACAGTGTTTCAAACCTCGACTTCACTGTGGAACTTAAACCCTGACCTTTTAGCTGTTTTAACCCCCTTTAAAAATAATGTAAATTCTTAAAAATCTTTAATCTATGCAAATATAAAGTCATTTAATCCCTTAAAGTTCTTTTGGGTGGTGGTCTAGTTTAGTGAAAAGAGATTGAACTCACTTCTGTTCAGGTCTGGGCACTGAGAAATGTAACCCTGTGGCATCACCAGGATCTCCACGTCCTGCATCACTCCCTGTTCACACAGATTAAAGAAAAGATTTAATTAAGAAAACAATACCACGAAAAAACAAACAGAGCTGAAAGGTTAACGCCGATGGGCCTCGTTTCTTTTTTTTTTTAGAGGTGCAGAAAGCAAAACTTTATGCATAGGTGCTGTACAACCAAAGTGCAATGGATCTGAAGGTTATGAGAATACACACCAAAATTAAATGAGCATTTAGATGATCGTAAAAATGTAAATAATAACATAGACAGTTGTTTCAAACATGACATTTAATAGTTACATAATTGTCTGAACGAAAAACAGCAGTACTGATCGGCATGGAGGAAACGCACCCGTCAAGGGCTGGTGTACAAAAAAGTGACTATGTGCAGTGCGCTATGCGTTTTTAGACGTGTAGCCTGTTTTTTACAAGAGGTGAAGAAGCGTGTGCAGACAGACTGGAACGGGTGGAGGAAAGTATCAGGTGTGATGTGTGATAGAAGAGTTTCAGCTAAAATGAAAGAGAAAGTGTACAAAACCGTGGTGAGAGCGGCCATGCTGATTGGTCTAGAGACAGTGTGGTGAGAGCGGCCATGCTGATTGGTCTAGAGACAGTGTGGTGAGAGCGGCCATGCTGATTGGTCTAGAGACAGTGTGGTGAGAGCGGCCATGCTGATTGGTCTAGAGACAGTGTGGTGAGAGCGGCCATGCTGATTGGTCTAGAGACAGTGGCACTGAGGAAAAGAAAGGAAACAGAGATGGAGGTAGCAGAGATGAAGATGCTGAGGATCTCTCTGGGAGTGACCAGGATGAACAGGATCAGAGGAACAGCACATGTTAGAGGTTTTAAAGTCAGAGAGGCCAGACTGAGATGGTTTGGACACCAGGAAAGAGGACTAGAGGAAGACCAAAGAGGAGGTTCATGGATACAGTGAAGGAAGACATGAAGATAGTTGGTGTGACCGAAGAAGATGCAGGAGATAGGGTTAGATGGAAGAAACTGACTTGCTGTGGAGACCCCTGAAGGGAAATGATGGAAGAACAAGAAGAAGCCTGTTTTTTACAAACTAAAACCAGCCTAAACAAAGTGTTTTCAAAGTGTTAAATACATTTTAAGTGGATTAATTATAGAATAATGAGTAATAAGGAAACTCGGCCAACCAGACGACCTTCAACACAGTACAAAGATGGCTGCAAGAGGGTCTGGAGTCGTGCACTATCAACGCTGCAGATCTCGACTCATGGGCCTCTGATGGCTATAGGTGGCGTGCAACTGTCAAAATTGGTATCAAGCAGGCCGAGGAGAACAGAGAGATTCAGCTCAAGGCCACAAAAACCCAGAAACAGCAAAAAAAAAAAGTCACTCTGTCACTGCTCCCCCCTTGACTCATACCACGTATCACATTTGCAGTAAGTGTGGCTGGAGCTGCAGCTCCCACATTGGCTTATCCGGCCACAGCCGATGCTGCACAAACAGATAAGATGCCAACAATTTGTAGAAAATATTTTACTAAGAGCATCTAAGAGCTTTTTTTTTTTAATTGGTAATTTGGCGAGTTGAGAAAAACAAAGACAAAAATTATTACAAGCTAATTACTTTTTATAAGTCCACTCATCGTGATGAAAAAGGATGTTAAAAAAACACCCGTTGTGTGAGTCCTGCTGCAGACTGCATACAAATATAAAACATCCTCTTGAGTCTCTGCGCTGGTTGGAAGTCGGTAGCTTAATAATCTCGTATGGAGACACCAGCAGGAAGCTGAACTGATAATGTGGGAGTTGCATGAAAATTCATTCTCAGACTCCTCTGATAAACACAAGCAGGAGATTTAGATTCGCTTTTATTCGCAAGTCTAAATTAATAGACTTTTGTCCCACGTCTGGAGCTCTAACGCTGGCAGACGTAGACACATCTCTATGCAGATGGTCCATTACCATGGTAACCCAGCCCATAGTGCTCATTTATTACCCTTAAAGAAACGGAGCGGCGTAAGTTAGTTGAAATTGTTTTTTAAATTGTCTTGCCACTTCAATTTAGCGTCCGTAAATTTCAAGTCCCGCAGAAATTACACGCTGATTTTTTCACAACAAAGCGCTGAAATAGAAGCAGACAGGAGTCGTGCTCATCAAACCGGTAATGAAAGCATAAAAACAACATTTATTTGCAGTCACTGTACAAAATTTTCCCACCATGAGACCGCCGTCAGGTTGATTTGAACTCTGATTAAAGCTGTGTCATAAAAAAAAAAAAAAACATCATAGAGAAACAGAAGAGAGAGAGACAGAGGAACGAGGGTGAAAGAGAGAGAGTGAGTGTATACTATACAATTGTGACAAATTTACAGGTGAAACTGTACGTGTGAGCAAGGTTTAACCAGTGGTGGATGATGTACTCACTTTTTGTACTTTAGTAAAAGTAAAAATAAAATCTACTTAAGTAAAAGTACAAAAGTAGTTGGTGTAAAGTTTACTTTTTAAGTAAAAAGTAAAAGTACTTGATCAAAATTCAAATGTTAGTTTTTGTGCTAAAGGGTGTCACCATGGTAACCAGGATAAATACTCTCAAGGGGTGTGAGCCCCCTCTCCCGCCTCTTTTGGTCCACAAAAAAAAATAAATAAATAAAATGAAAGGAAAGGGGACAAGTCAAGCTATCCCCTAGAAGGGCCAGTGCATGGGCTCCAAAATGGAGGAAAATGACACTTATTTTTTAAAATGTTTTGGGGGGGAGGCCCCCAGTCACTATATATTGGCTTTGTCAAAGCCTCACCCCCCTTTGGAAAATTCTAGATCCGCCCCTGCTCTGTGTAACGATGGCTCAACTTTTTATTTAGAAGTAAACACAACGAACAACGATCTTCTGATTCTTTTTAATTTGTACTATATTTGATGTTTGGTTTTTGAATGAAAGCGGAAAATGTTTCTCGATTCATGACTTCTTCTCCCGATCAACTGCTCCTTTTGATTTTGGCGATGCAGCTTCAAGATGCGCTAAAAAAACTGTGTATTTTTCAAATTTCTGAACGAAAATGTAACGAAAAATGTAAAACACACTTTTAAAAAGTAGCGAAGTAAAAGTACAGATATTTGCTCTAAAAATGTAGTGAAGTAAAAGTAAAAGTACCGGTCTTAAATTTTACTTAAGTAAAGTACAGATACACAATTTTTTTACTTAAGTACAGTAACGAAGTACATTTACTTCATTACGTTCCACCACTGGGTTTAACAATAAGAAATCCACGAGTCTCCAAAATAACTGACTGTCTGTTAGCTCGATAATAACCCTTCTGATTTATGGAAACCATCTTCCCAAGTTATTCTCCTTTAGATAAAAAGAGAGAAACAAAGGAGCGACTTTCAAAGCGTAGCATCATAAAATGTAAATGGATGATTGAAGACGAGGAGCAGCTGTTTAATTTTAATATCTGTACAAAAAATGACAAATGCTCTCAGTTTTTATTCAGAAACTCCCAATAAATAAAAGGAAAAGTTTGTGTTTGTGAATCTAGCTCAGAGGTGGGCAAATTTTTTGATTTGTTAGCCAAATTGAGTTCTAACATTTGACTGTGGGGCCGGAACAGGAGCAGATGGATGGCGTCTTTGGTAACCACATCCTGACCAGATGCCCGAACCACCCCATCTGGCTTCTCTCAACCTGGAGGAGGAGCGGCTCGACACAGAGCTCCTCCCGGATGGCAGAGCTCCTCACACGATCTCTGAGTGAGAGCCTGGCCACCCTGCCGAGTCACCCTGCCGAGGTACCCTCCGGAACTACCCTTACCTATGGTCACCAGCTGTGGGTGGTGACCGAAAAAATTAGATCGTGGATACAAGCGGTCGAAGTGAGCCAATTAAGTCTTCTGACACATATCTGTATTTCAGTGGCGGTTGTGAACGCTACCCATGTTTTCTTTGCTGGCCTAAAAAATGTCTGACTCTCAAACTGTTCATTATTCGGTCATTATTTATGAAATAATTCTAGATACACTGTCAGGATTTCAGGTCTTAGCCGATGGTTGTATTTATTATACTTTGGGTTTTATTTCCTGTTTTATTTCGTAATACTGACTTCCCTCTCATTTCAGATGTCTCAAGGGCCCTTCCCCGTGTCTCACTTTGTTCTAGTGATTGCCAGCTCCCTTCCTAATGTGTCACATGTGTCCCCCACCCTGGCTGTGTGTAATGTGTTTTTTGTCTTAGTTTCTTTGCCAGGTTGTCTTATGTCTTCTTTAGATTTCATTTTGACTTTGTTATTTGTTCTTAAGATTCAAGTTGTTTTTGGAAATAAATCTATTTTTTGTTAAAACTGCATGCTGTCCTGTGCGCTTGTCCGCAACCTCACACTCAACCTGACATACGCTTCCTCTTTTTTTTGAAAACATAAAAACTCTTTACAAAAAAGTGAACAGAAATTACATTTGTTCCCAATCAAATTTTGAGCCGGTGTCCGTGGGCCTTCGCAAAAACTTAGGCAGTGGTGGAACGTAACGAAGTAAATGTACTTCGTTACTGAACTTAAGTAAAAAATATGTGTATCTGTACTTTACTTAAGTAAAATTTAAGACCGGTACTTTTACTTTTACTTCACTACATTTTTAGAGCAAATATCTGTACTTTTACTTCGCTACTTTTTAAAAGTGTGTTTTACATTTTTTGTTACATTTTCGTTCAGGAATTTGAAAAATACACAGGTTTTTTTTTTAGCGCATCTTGAAGCCGCATCGCCAAAATCAAAACAAGCAGTTGATCGGGAGAAGAAGTCATGAATCGAGAAACATTTTCCGCTAAAAAACTAACATCAAATATAGAACAAATTAAAAAGAGTCAGAAGATCATTGTTCGTTGTGTTTACTTCTAAATAAAAAGTTGAGCCATCGTTACACAGAGCAGGGGCGGATCTAGAATTTTCCAAAGGGGGCGGGGCTTTGACAAAGCCAATATATAGTGACTGGGGGCCTCCCCCCCAAAACATTTTAAAAAATAAGTGTCATTTTCCTCCATTTTGGGGCCCATTCACTGGCCCTTCTAGAGGATAGCTTGACTTGTCCCCTTTTATTTTATTTATTTATTTATTTTGTGGACCAAAAGAGGCGGGAGAGGGGGGGTCACACCCCTGCAGAGTATTTATCCTGGTTACCATGGTGACACCCTATAGCACAAAAAAAGACAACATTTGAATTATGATTGAATACTTTTACTTTTTACTTAAAAAGTACAATTTACACCAATCACTTTTGTACTTTTACTTAAGTACAAAAAGTGAGTACTTCATCCACCACTGGACTTAGGGTACATTACCAGTTTTCCAGCCTGCTGATTAATAGCTTAGCAGCTAACCTAGCAACCACAATCTCCAAGGCAGCGACATGAATGGAAATAATGTTTTTTAGCTGCAAAATAACTGATTGGAGGAAACAAATAGATTTGGTATTTGATTTACTCTGTTTAGGATGAGAATTTATCAAAAAAAATTCAGTAAAGAAATTTGAGTGGTATGAGACTGGACAGATAAAGTCAGAGAGGTCAGACTGAGATGGTTTGGACATGTGCAGAGGAGAGAGAGAGAGTACATCAGAAGAAGGATGCTGGGTTTGGAACCACCAGGAAAGAGGACTAGAGGAAGACCAAAGAGGAGGTTCATGGATACAGTGAAGGAAGACATGAAGATAGTTGGTGTGACCGAAGAGGATGCAGGAGATAGGGTTAGATGGAAGAAACTGATTTGCTGTGGCGCCCCCTGAAGGGAAATGATGGAAGAAGAAGAAGATGAGACTGGACAGGCTGGGCTTTACAAACTAGTGAGGAGAAAAAAAACGATGGATTTTATCTAAAAATATTCAAATTTTTTGGTGGATAAAATGTTTAATTGTTATAGATTACTGAAGTTAGTGACTCTTGAAGAACTCAGTGTGAAATGGACAGTCTGCTGCTGAGATCTAGTAACATCAGATAAAGGGCTGGTCGTGGGCTGGTTGGTTAAAATAGTAACAGATGTTGGTTCTCTGACATTTGGCCACGATACGTCTCCCCAGGTGGGAGATTTTGAAGCTCAGCAGAGCCTGAAACAGGCGATGCTCTGTACATCTCTGCTGGATGAGCAATCCTGTGGACAAAGTGTCCAGAGGCTGTTTAATGACGCCTCCGAAATCAGCATTCTGGGGTAGCTGAGATAATTGCACGGAGCTTAGCTGCAGACTTGAGTAAAGGGAGCAAACAATAATAAAAAAAAAAGAATAAAAGTCAATTCCCAGCATTAGCAAAGCGGCTTTCAAATTAAAATGCTAAGCCTGGAGAATTGTGCACAATGAAGCCCAGAAGCTGTAATAAATAAAACCAAACAAGACGAAGGCTGCTTGGCAGTGGGGTACGGGTGGAGAGTGGGGTAGAGTTCTTCTCTTTAAATCTGACAGATCAGGACAGACACCTGCAATAATTTATTCAGAGATAAGAGTTTGTTATGCAGTTTTAACCTTGAAGAAGCCATGAGCAGCATTTCTCTGTCCGAGCCAGAAGGAAGTGTCCTCAGGAATATCCATGTAGGGGGCTTCCACCACCCGCTCATAGATCCTGTAAACACACACATGCAGAGGTCAAAACAAAATAAAAAGCTGATGATTGAACAAACCGTGTGGTGTTTTATCTATACCACAGGTCGTGCCCTTTAAATTCTGTGGATAGTTTATTCTCTATGGCAGTGGTCCCCAACCACCGGGCCGCGGACCGGTACCCGGCCGCAGGTAATGTGCTACCGGGCCGCACAGGATTTTTATTCGAGTCATACTGATGTTTTAATTTGAAAAGTCCCTGGATTTTCTTCCTTACATCCGTCAATGACTCACCAGTGACGCCGCATTTCATTACTTTGAACCCCTAAACTAATAAAATAATAAAAAAAAAAAAAAAAAAACAAAGATCTACAGGAAGTTTCTTTAAGGGGAGGTACAGAGTTACGAAGCAGACTGGACCTTAGAAACTCTCTTCAGGTTTCATGTCAAGATGGGACTGTCTGGTTCCAGCAAAACAAACTCACAACTCTGATTGATGTAGTCTTACTGTGAAGAATCTAACTAGTATTTTTATTCACTTTGTTTTTGTGATGTTCTTTATTTTGAAGGTATGTTGATCGTTACCAAGACAACCAGAGTGTGTTACAGTAGAGAGAATGTCTCCATGTTATAAAGACGCTGCTAATATATTTTCTTAAGAAGACCAAGTGGTTTTAAGTTTGTTATCATTTATTTAAAAAGCCAGTTTTTCAGGCTGGTCTTGTTTCGTTTTTCTGCTACATCTTTTGACCGGTCCGTGGAAATATTGTCAAACACTAAACTCGCGGAAAGAGATCGCGGGTACAAGCGGCCAAAATGAGCTTCCTCCGCAGTGTGGCTGGGCTCTCACTCAGAGATCGGGTGAGGAGCTCTGTCATCCGGGAGGAGCTCAATGTCGAGCCGCTCCTCCTCCAGGTCGAGAGGAGCCAGATGGGGTGGTTCCCGAACGCCTTGCAGGTGAGGTGTTTTGGGCACATCCCACCGGGAGGAGACCAAGGGGCAGACCCCAGACCCGCTGGAGAGACTTTTGAGGCTGTTGCCCTCACGACCCGACTCCGGAACAAGCGAAAGATGACGGAACTAAACCGGTCCTTGGTGCAGAAAAAGTTGGGGACCCTTTTTTAAGGAGAACACGTCTGCATGCTTTCTGTGGCGCACACGCTGGCACCTTCTGCTTGTTTCACTGTGCCAAAGAGAGACACCTGCAAACATTCAAATCAAACCAATACAGCAGTTTTTTTTTAAAGGTACACAATGGAGTCAGGAAATGGCTAACAAGGAGCAGAACCAGGAAACACAGAGAAAATGTAGTTTTTCAGAGTTTCATAACTTAAGACAGAAAACAACCCGAATGGATTTAAAAATAACAAGGGTTGTACATAACTGGTGCACAAGTGCATATCTCTTGTCAAAATGCACAGTGTGCATTACATGAAATGTGTTGAAACCCCTTTGTGCACATCATCCTTGACATGCAACGTCAGCATAATGGTTAAAAAAAAAAGAAAGAAAAACCCTATTTTCTCTCAAAACACGGTTTTGTTTCTAAAACCAGAGAAAAAAAACCTACATTAAAATACTTGGTTATGATGTAAAAACTGGTGTTAAATGATCACGTTTTAAAAAAAATAAAGAACCCTGTTTTGTCAAATATGGTATGTAAATTAAAAAAATTAACTTGTGTTAATGGACCAAATAACTTTCTTTTTAATAAACCGATAAAATTATGAGCTTCTGTTTTATTAATTGTTGGCTTTTTGCTCTGATTTTTAAAAAAGCCCCGGTGTTTAAAGATTTGCTCCAGAGGACAGTTAAGGAGAGTTTTCTGATTCCGGCTGACCTGCTCTACTGGATCGCTGATGCAGGTTAAATGTGCACTGCTGTGTCAGCATGCCTGATGTTCACAAAATGAAGGTGTGACCCCTCAAAAGCCTCTCAACAACAAGTAAGGACTTTTCTGCTAAATGAGGTGAAGAGCTGAACCAGAACTTCTCCCATGCTCAGAGAAGTCCCTAATCCTCTTCATTGGAAACATGATGGGTGGATTCTAGGATTAGGATGTAGAGTTGGGGTTATAATTTTATTAATTAGGCTTGTTTTTTAATAACCCTTACTCATCCTTACTGACATCTTTGTGTTTTAAACCAGCAAAATTACTGTTTATTTTTTATTAATCCTTCACCGAGAAATTCTTGTGCTGCATTACACTGCCACCTATGACGGCACCCGTGGTCGGAAAAACTGGGGGTAAGTGTCTTCTCCAAGGATCCTAGACGTGAACTCGCAAACTTCCGGTTAACTTCCAGTCTACAGGCAAACGCTCTTACCACTGAGCCACTGTCTCCTCCGAGTTTAAGCTTTTGTGTTTACCACCTAGTTGGAATCATAGCCAATTTCACTCATTCATTCAGTTTCTGCACCAGTTTCCAAATTGGGATTGTCAGGTATGTCAGAGTCTTTCCCGGGTGTGTATAGGTGAGAGGCAGGGTACACAATGAACAGGTTGCTAAGTCTGTTGCGAAGCCAAACAAGGAGACACTCAGACAGTCATTCACTCCTGGGGGCAGTTTTTACAGTGACAAATAAGCCTGACATGCATAGGATTGGAAGCTTGAACATGAAGTGAAGCCACGTAGATATAGTGAGTACATACAAACTTCACACAGTTAATTGAGTCATTGTGCCAAATTCTATTGGCTGTTGATTTTACTTTCTGTGCATTAGCTGTATTGAACCAGGAACGTGTGGAAAACCATCATGACACCGGCCTTTGAGGGCCGGCTTTGGACACTCCTGGTATAGATGCACAAAGAGTTACACCCAAAATACAGAGTCTAAGAAAACCAAGGAATGGCAGCCATTTTCAGCCCCCCATTTCTCAATGTGGGATCAGTTAAAATGAGGAATTTGTTCAGTCAGAATTATTCCGTTTGAGTTGTTTTGATGGTAAAAAAAACTCTCTTTATGATCCTTATTTAAACTGAATTGGTCGAGGCGCTCAGGGAGCGTCCTGACCAGATGCGACCAGATGCTTCCAAAGAAGCCACTTGTGGCTTCTTTCTTTCAATCTGAAGGAGGAGCGGCTTGACACCGAGCTCCCCCCGGATGGCAGAACTCCTCACCCGATCTCTGAGTGGGAGCCCAGCCACCCTGCGGAGGAAACTCATTCTGGCTGCTTGTGTCCTTGATCTCATTCTTACCGTCACCACTCACAGCTGGTGACCATAGGTGAGGGTAGGAACGTAGTTCCTAGTTACCACGATGATGAAGGTAGGATCGTAGATCCTGGTTACCATAGTGAGGGTAGGAACGTAGATCCTACGGTCACCATGGTGAGGGTAGGAACGTAGATCCTGGTTACCATGGTGAGGGTAGGAACGTAGATCCCAGTTACCATGGTGAAGGTAGGAACGTAGATCCTGGTTACCATGGTGAGGGTAGGAATGTAGATCCTGGTTACCATGGTGAGGGTAAGAACGTAGATCCTGGTTACCATGGTGAGGGTAGGAATGTAGATCCTAGTTACCACGGTGATGAAGGTAGGATCGTAGATCCTGGTTACCATGGTGAGGGTAGGAATGTAGATCCTGGTTACCATGGTGAGGGTAAGAACGTAGATCCTGGTTACCATGGTGAGGGTAGGATCGTATATCCTGGTTACCATGGTGAGGGTAGGATCGTAGATCCTGGTTACCATGGTGAGGGTAGGATCGTAGATCCTGGTTACCATGGTGAGGGTAGGATCGTAGATCCTGGTTACCATGGTGAGGGTAGGATCGTAGATCCTGGTTACCATGGTGAGGATAGGATCGTAGATCCTGGTTACCATGGTGAGGGTAGGATCGTAGATCCTGGTTACCATGGTGAGGGTAGGATCGTAGATCCTGGTTACCATGGTGAGGGTAGGATCGTAGATCCTGGTTACCATGGTGAGGGTAGGATCGTAGATCCTGGTTACCATGGTGTGGGTAGGAACGTAGATAAACTTGTAAATCAAGAGCTTTGCTTTTCGGCTCAGTTTTTTCTTTACCACAATGCACCGATGCAGTGTCCATGTTATTGCTGACGCTGCACCAATCCGCCTGTCGAACTCCTGCTCCATCCTTCCCCCACTCGTGAACAAGACCCCGAGATACTTAAATTCCTCCACTTGGGGCAGGAATTATAGCTGTTGTGATTTTTTACTGAGATTTCAAAACAAGTTTGAATCAAAAGTTTGGGCACCCCTGGTAAAAATTGGTGGTAATGTTCATAAAGAATTTGAGGAAAGAAGAAAAAGTCTTCAAATAATTTGTTGAAGATGTTCTCTCTGATGTTTTTCTTGCTCTTACAGATCTTTATTTAACTTCCACTTTTCCTCAAGACTGAATTTTCTTTAGAACTGTCTGGACAAAGGATGTTGGCATCTTTTTTTCTCAAAGCGTTCGTTTGCGTCTCATCTGTAGTTTGACGTCTTCTCAAGGGTTTGCATCTTTTATTGCATAAATATTAACTTTAACCTTTCAATGAGTTACAACAGCAACAAACTCTGAATCTTTAAATAAACAGCTTCATCTTACCTGTTACAGTCCACGTGTAAAATAACATGGGAGGCGCTGACGGCCACAGATACTTTATGCCACTGGTCATCGGCCAGGCTGTAGGGGAACACTTCTGTGTGGTCTTGTTGGCTTCTGGTACGATAATGAAGACGCACCTCACTGCGCTGACCACTGCTCTCCAGCTCCAGAAATCTAAAGAATAGTAACCATAGCAACATGCTTTGATAACTAAACCAGAATATGCATTGAGTCAACAACATGTCTAATAGGTACTTGGTGATTTCAAAAAGCATAATACCGTCTCTTTAAATACAATAGCAGTCAAAATAACGACTTGAGATGCTTCATCAACAACAAACTACAACCGCCTGCAGGTGGTGTGACTGTTTAAATGGAGGTTTTAGTATTCTGGGAGGATGGTTTTCTCCACATCACTGAGATTCACGTGGCCAACGGACACTAATGGAAAGATCTGCTGCTATACTCTCATCACCTCTGCTTCTAAAGGCGGACTATTTAAAAGTAGGGTTATTTTGCAAGAAGCATCACTCAAAAGAAAAAAATAGACGTTCATGCAAGAAGCGATGGAATTTATTTATCTGCAAAGCACATCTAATAGATTTCCTCTCTCCCAGCCACGCATGCACATTAATCCTGCTGCTATAAATACACTCGCTTACACTTCTCATGTTGAATTAGTTCTTGTCAGGCTTCCAAATGGAATCACGCAGCGCTGCTTTGTAGCATATGAATGGCTGGGGAGGCTAATCAGTTCTTGGGAAGTCATTAACATCCCTGTGAGCGCTCTTCCCACGAATGACTTTAATGTACAAACTGTTCAATCGACACGTTATGTGCAACTCAGATTGCTGTTCTGATCATCCAACGGCTCAGCTAGCACAATCTAATGGAAACATTAGCATACCGGCAGCTGATAGGCCTCATCAGTTTTAAATTTCAGGGTTCGTGCTCGCAGACTGTGGATAATACACTGGTATTTGGTCTGATTTACTTTGTTTATTCAATTCTTTAGGACTCTACCTCTTGTGAATGACAAAGGGTTCTTAAATTTGACTGGATTTGCGTCAAAGTTTAATTCAATTTAATTTTTTTTGTATAACCCAAAATCATGAATTTTTTGTCTCAACGGGCTTGAGATACAGTAGTTCATGTCACAATGTGGGTGCAGAAAGATGAGGAGGACCAGCGTGCAGGTCGACAGACATTATTTATTTAGTAAGAAGTCCAGTAAAGCTTTAAAGGAGAAAATAAACAGATCAAACAGGAACGTCTCAAGGTACAGATCTCTCAAAATGTGAACATATGTTCACAGGTATGTTTTCGTCAGGCAAGCCAGGAGGACTTGCCTGGAAGGGGTGATGACCCGACACGGAAGGCAGGGCAGACTGCCTTTTAAATAGGCAGCTGGTCAATCACCAACAGGTGTTCCGAATCAGGGGACGAAGGAAAGTCCCGGGCTTTTTCTAGTGGTGGGCGAGGGAATCGTGACGGTTCACAATTGGGAAAAACGTTGCCAGAGGATTGCCTTCCATTTGATGATGAATACAGTTTGAGAGAAGCTGATCTTAGTCACTTTTTTGGCCTTAACCAATCACCTGCTGAGAATCACCTGCTGCTCAATGTAGACAATGTAGACATGACCATCCTCTCTACTCACTCCTGGACGAACAGCAGAGCTCCTTCTCCAAGAGGCTCAGACAGCTCCGCTTGAGAACATCTCGGAGGTCTTTCTTTCCGTACGTGATCGGGCTCTACAACGACTCACTTAGCAGATAGGAAGTTGTTGCTGTGACACACAAATTTCCATGTGTGGGATCATTAAAGTACATTCTGATTCTAACGTCTCCAAGGCATCACCAACTGTATTTGAAACAAAAATACCTTTAAATCTACTATCACTTCTTTTTGGGGTCAGGAATAAAACTTTAAATTTGCCTACTGGGGACAAGAACAGATTTCTGATGACTCTTTGACTAAACGTTTAATTCTTCTTGGGTGGAGTTATGTTCTCTCACGCACAGTGAGACATTGGACCACGCTAAGGGAAACCTCTACTGTTGCGATATGTAACCGTAAAGCTTAAAGTAACATTTGTTTTAAGCTTCGGTTGCTATGGTTACAAACGGGCGTTTGAGCAGGTGCATTAATACAGAACACTGAGGGGTTTTTTTTTGACCGGAACATCTTTTAGAAGTGGATGGCAATTATTAGAAAATAATGGACACCCTGCTATCAATTAGAATTGAGTATCCCATCAGAACATAGTAAAACTGTTTGTATGACTCTTTTCATATGAATGTGTAAATGTAATATAAAATAATAGTACTTTAATAATCCTTCATGGGAAAATCCCTGTGCTGCTTTTATGTGCATCCCCGCGAGGTTTCTCGTTTTTCACACCATGAAGGAGAGTCTAAGAGCAGGAATGTGATAAAATCGTCTAGTTGGCATTTTTTTAGTTATTTTTCTTGCTCTGTATTTGTGTTTATACGTTCCTTTTTTTTCTTGTTTTTATTCCTTCTGAATTGTTAATGTGAAGCTAATTGAGACAGAAAATCTGTGATTTTGGGCCATACAAATAAAATGGAATTGAATTGCGTTGCACCGCCATGACAATGCCAAGAGTTGGAGTACCCAGGGATTTCGTGTTTTCTCTACAGAGACATAGGCATGAGCTCATCAGGAATCAAACCGGCAACTATTTGGTCCAAAGACCCCATTGTACCACTAGGATACGTCTACCGTATATCATATTCATGTCATATATTAATTTATAGATTATAAATACATATATAAAAATTATTTTAAAAAATATTTTAAACAGGACACGTTAATTGTTTTTTGTCAAATAAATAACCTTTTTATTTTTGACTTTATGGTTTTCTGTTTTTCTGAATATAGATTTTGATTTTTGTATTTGTTTTTATTGTTTTTTGTTTTTTTTTTTTTTACTTTTTCTTCTTTCAGATCTAGCGCTTTGGAATTTTTAGAAAAATATAAGGTGCGTTATGATTTAAATAAAACATTATTATTATTAATAATATGAAAAGTGAATCAGACCAATGATACCGATATCACACCACAAAGAAATCTCGCCAGAAGTTTCTTCTTCTTTGGGCATTGCCCTTCAGGGAGCGCCACACCAAGTCAGTTTCTTCCATCTAACCCTATCTCCTGCATCTTCTTCGGTCACACCAACTATCTTCATGTCTTCCTTCACTGTATCCATGAACCTCCTCTTTGGTCTTCCTCTTTCCTGGTGGTTCCAAATCCAGCATCCTTCTTCTGATGTACTCTCTCTCTCTCCTCTGTACATGTCCAAACCATCTCAGTCTGACCTCTCTGACTTTAAAACCTCTAACATGTGCTGTTCCTCTGATCCTGTCCATCCTGGTCACTCCCAGAGAGATCCTCAGCATCTTCATCTCTGCTACCTCCATCTTTGTTTCCTGTCTTTTCCTCAGTGACACTGTCTCTAGACCAATCAGCATGGCCGATCCCACCATGATAAGTGGTTGTACAAATACACACGTGTGGTGGGCTGTATTAAAAACAGTGATGGATTATTTATTGCCCTCAAAACAGAGTTGGCCCACCCATGCAGCCCACCATCTAAATGCAAAAGATATATGAAAATTAAGCCTATTCATAAATTCTAAAGTAATATTTGTTCTGCTTTGTTCGGTTTTTCTGGTGATTCACTTTAATAAAAAATCAAGTTTTCAATTTGCAGTGTGTTTGATGTGTGTGTGAAAGGATGTCACACACACTGATCGTACCTGTGCTCGGAGTGATGGATAGACAGAATGACTCCAGAGTTGAGATGATCCTGTTTGAGCGTCGCCAGAACAGTAAACTCATTCTTGCCTTTAAGTTTCTGAAGCATTTGCTCTGAGACGTCAGCGGGAGCTTTCACTTCCCTGGAGGAGCCTGAAACGAGGTCAGAAATTATAGATGTCATTTAAATGGGAAAGATTGTCTTCATTCCTGCAGAAAATAGAAAACAGAAAATATTGTGATAAAATGTTCCAATGTTTCGTTTCGTCGTCTTCTGCTCATCAGGGGCCGGGTCGCGGGGGCAACAGCCTCAGACGGGAAGCCCTCAGTTCTCTCACTTCTGCTGCATCCTCCAGCTCACCTGGAAGAATCCCGAGTCGTTCCCCAACCAGCTGTGAGACATAGTCTCTCCAGTGGGTCCAGAGTCTGCCTCTTAGTCTCCTCCCGGTGGGACATGCCCGAAACACCTCACCAGTGGGGCGCTCGGAAGGCATCCTGAGCAGATGCCCAAACCACCCCATCTAGCCTCTCTCAACCTGGATAAGGAATGGCTCGAAACTAAGCTCCTTCTGGATGGCAGAACTCCTTACTCCTCTGAGTGAGAGCCCAGCCACCCTGCACAGGAAGCTCATTACAGCCGCTTGCATCCATGATATCATTCTTTTGGTCACCATCCACAGCTGGTGACCATAGGTGAGGGTAGGGACATAGATCCTGGTTACCATTAATATCTGGTTACCACCCTCATTCCTCACCATGGTCACCATGGTAACCAGGATCTACATTCCTGGTAGGAATGTAGATCCTGGTTGCCATGGTGAGAGTAGGAACCCAGATCCTGGTAACCATGGTGATAGTAGGAACGTAGATACTGGTTACCATGGTGAGGGTAGGAACATAGATCCTGGTTACCATTAATATCTGGTTACCACCCTCATTCCTCACCATGGTCACCATGGTAACCAGGATCTACATTCCTGGTTACCATGATGAGGGTAGGAATGTAGATCCTGGTTGCCATGGTGAGAGTAGGAACCCAGATCCTGGTAACCATGGTGATAGTAGGAACGTAGATCCTGGTTACCATGGTGAGGGTAGGAACATAGATCCTGGTTACAATGGTGAGGGTAGGAACGTAGATTGACTTGTAAATTGAGATCTTTGCTTTTCGGCACAGATCTTTTTTTTCTCTTACATTAAAAAAATAAATATTAAAAATGACAAAACTTTATGGATGGAAAATTTTAAAAAGTAGCACATCAAACTCATCTAAAAAGTGGTTAGAAGTTACAGCGGTTCAGGTTTTTTTTTGTCTTAATGATAACGATCATTAAAAACACCAGTTGTTAATCTTCTATTTTTATTTTTACAGACACTAAGCATTTGTTCTCTTTCTGCTGCATCAAACTTTTCCTCTCTAGAGAACCATTTATCTTACACAAGAAATATTTAGAAGAAACTTTTCAGCAGATGTTGTATATCTTCTTTGGGTCTGTGGAGGTGGAGTCCAGCCATCTGCTGAAGCAGCAGCATCAGTCCTTTGGCTTTGGTCATTCCACAGAGACTGAATGAGCTGGAGTCTGTGAGAACTACTGAAGACCCTGCTGGACGGTGCAGAAGAGAATGTTGCACCAGATGCTAACCTAATTAAGTTCTTACTGAAACAGTAGAAGACATTTTAAGGGATGGCATCCTGTTGTGAGTAAATTCAGGTACCTGGGATCTCACAGTGTACCCTGTCCAGCTGTGAGATACTATAGTCTCTCCAGCTGGTCCAGGGTCTGCCTCTTGTGCGCCTCCTGTTGGGAAGGGCTCAAAACACCTCACAACCGAGGCACTCGGAAGGCATCTTGACCAGATGCCCAAACCACCCTGTCTGGCTTCTCTCGACCCAAAGGAGCAACGGCTCTACTCTGAGCTCCTCCCGAATGGCAGAACTCGTAACGCTATCTTTGCGTGAGAGCCCAGCCATCCTGTGGAGGAAGCTCATTTCAGCCGCTTGTATCCGCAATCTTGTTCTTTTGGTCACCACCCACAGCTGGTGACCATAGGTGAGGGTGGGAACGTGGATCGACTGGTAAATATGCATGTCCTTTTTATTTTAGTCTGGCAGTTTCAGGTTTCTTAAAGGAAACTTTAAATAATCTATCATAACAAACAAAGTTTGGAATTACAATCTAGCCACGTGTGGCGTTTGTCAACGTTCCATTCCGTTGTCTTCCGTTTATCTGGGACCGGGTAGCGGGTGCAACAACCTCAGAGGGGAAGCCCAGGCTTCTCTCACCCCAGCTGCATCCTCCAGCTCACCTGGAAGGATCCAGAGTCGTTCCCCAGCCAGCTGTGAGACATAGTCTCTCCAGCGGGTCCAGGGTCTGCCTCTTGGTCTGTGCCCAAAACACCTCACCAGCGAGGTGCTCGGGAGGCATCCTGACCAGATGCCCGTTTGTCAACGTTTCTTTGGAAAAAGCAAAAATGTAGTTGAAATTTATGCTTTGGAAAATTCATATTGGTATCGTTCTGATGTTTCTGTATCAATACTTATCAAGATATTGAGATTTTTGACGACACTGCTTCACAACGTATTACCAAACCCACTACGGTCACTATCCAATTAAAATTGTCTCCACATAAATAAACCCTATATCCTGATTCCGGTCATTCCTGATCTTCATATTTATATCTGAGAGCTTCTCAAGAGAAAACCAAGCTAAAAACAGACAGTGTGGTGACGTCTGTGGGACAGAATTTTCTGTGTCATTAGATTGTAAGCACCCTCCTCCGTCCCCCTCCATCCCGTTCCTCCTCTCCAGCTGAGTTTTATGCTACTTTAATGGAAGCATCAATAAATGATGACGTTTCTCAGAAGCAATCACATCAAAAAGTTCACTCCCAGCTATGGGTTTGCATACATGATGTCCTGGCACACTTAGGCACCACAGGAAGCCATGACTGCTTTTCTTCTGCTTAGTAACACTAATTCCAGCTTGTGGAGGGACCAATTAACCCACAACAACAGGAAGAGCCAGTATAGTAAACAGTAGATGTGTAGTATGAATAGTAAATAATAAAACCAGCCGTGTGTTTACCATCTGTGTCGAGCTAGCAGATTGCTCATGGTGAAGGGTTCTATGCCCGTCGGGGTTTGTTTTTCAGTCTTTTCTCTACAAATCAAACATGCTCACTAAAGAGGAGAGAAGGGATGCACAGTGATGAGTGTCATGTGTTTGGGTTTTGTCCCAGAGTCATTGGATGAGGAGGGACAGATGGTGTAACGACTGACCGGCGATAACCTGCTTTCGGTATCTGCTTAATAACCACGGACCCTGTTGAATGTAACCTTGGGAGGAGAATAAATCAACTCTTTCATGTTTCATTTTATGAATAAATAAGACTAAGTGGACGTCAAAGAGTCGGACATTATGTTTCTAACTGTCCTATATCACAAATTTTAAAAATAATAATCAGTTGAGTTCTATTTGAGGTTTACCTTCACTTTGGTCTCATTTTACCCTTCTTCTTTCTGTATTTCCCTTCAGGGGGCGCCACAGCAAGTCAGTTTCTTCCATCTAACCCTATCTGCTGTATCCTCTTCAGTCACACCAACTATCTTCATGTCTTCCTTCACTGTATCCATGAACCTCCTCTTTGGTCTTCCTCTAGTCCTCTTTCCTGGTGGTTCCAAACCCAGCATCCTTCTTCTGATGTACTCTCTCTCTCTCCTCTGCACATGTTCAAACCATCTCAGTCTGGCCTCTCTGACTTTAAAACCTCTAACATGTGCTGTTCCTCTGATCCTGTCCATCCTGGTCACTCCCAAAGAGATCCTCAGCATCTTCATCTCTGCTACAAACATCTCTGTTTCCTGTCTTTTCTTCAGTGCCACTGTCTCTAGACCAATCAGCATGGCCGCTCTCACCACAGTTTTGTACACTTTCCTTTCATTTTATCTAAAACTCTTCTATCACACATCACACCTGATACTTTTCTCCACCCGTTCCATCCTGCCTGCACACGCTTCTTCACCTCTTTTCCACACTCTCTTTTGCTCTGGACTGTTGATCCTAGATACTTAAAATCTTCCACCCTTTTTATCTCTTCTCCCTTTAACCTCTCTTTTTCATTTGGATCCCTCTCATTTACCCTGAAAACTTAATTAGTTCATGTAGGAGGTGATAGCTCAGTGGTCGAACGTTTGCCCTTGGACCAGAAGTTCTCCTGAAGCTTGCGGGATCAGATCCCACTGAGCTCATTTCTCTGGTGTGTCTTCATTGGGGAAGACACCTCACCTCACCCCCCCCCCTTGTTTATCCCACCATTGAAGCTGTCCTGGCAGCCTGCTGTGGTGCAATGCAGCACACAAATTTCCCCGCTGAGGGATGAATAAAATATATTTCTTTTTTTCTTTCTATAGTTGGTACTGAGTAACTAGCTTTTTTTGTTTCTTTTATGAAACATAAAAGAAACATTTAAAGAACATATGCCATATTAAGTCCTCTTTTTCGTCCTCTTATTCTAATTGTTTTGCATTTGATGTTAAAAAAAGGATAATCACCCAGTTAGTTTTACCAATTATTGATTACGCAGATACAATATATCAAAATACATATGCCTCATACCTGAAACCATTGAATGTTCTCTTCAATACACTTTGCAGATTTATTTTCAATTGTCCTTATCTAACTCATCATTGTTTTTTATTTGATCAACTTAACTGGTTACAGCGTTCCCAGAGGCGTCAACTACACTGGATTCAACTCATTTTTAAATTTAATTATTTTTCTTTTTTATCTGAAGCAATTTTTAGTTCCTGTAGCCTATTCATTCTCACTTAGGAGTACTCACTGTCTCACCTTTTCAGTTCCACACATTCACAAAGAAGTCGGTCGTAGAGCATTTCAACACAAAGCTCCCTCGGACTGGAATAAGTTGCCCACCTCGTTAAGATCCATGACATCATTTAGTTTATTTAAGTAATCTTTATTCACATATTTGAAAACCTCCTTTTTTTATTTTTTTATTATAACCTTATTTTAACTTTATAGTTACATTGAAAATGTTTATTTTGTGATTTCTTTACATGTACATATTAAGCAAACTTACTTGTGTTAGATTGAGTGTCCTTATATTGATTGTTTATTTTATCATTTTGATTGTCTATATGTGTATTTGCATATATGTTTGTTTATATATGTATTCTGATGTATTTTCTTTCTCTTTATGACCTATTGGTAGCTGGTGTGAAGGTGAAAGTCTGGAGCGAGTTTGTTTGCTTGTGTTTGTGGGTTTTTGTTTATTTGTTTGTTTTGTAATGTTGTTTTTTGTTGTTTTGTGGACCCTCTTGAAAATGAGATGTTACATCTCAAGGGGCATTCCACTAATAAACTAAACTAAGTGTGGGCAGTTTCATAAAAAACCTTTTACAGGTTTGGGGGTCTTATCGTTCACAAAATCCCCTCTACTGCTGGGTGTGTTCCAGGTTGGAATTGAACAAAGAGAACCAGACAATCTCCATCATGAGCTCAGTGGGAGCAGGTGTCAGGGTGGAGTCCATCTTGAAAGAATGATGGTGAGGTCATCCCCCCTGATGGTGTGGTCCAAGTAAACTCCACCCACCAGTGAACCCCACCCTGCTCCATAATTTGGCAGACACTTGGTCCTTTGACCTATAAGTGGACATCTTTCCCAGTCACCAGTGTTTCCATTTAAAGGTCAGAGGTTGGTATAAATGGTACATTAGGGAGTAAAAAGGTGGAGATTTGGGTTCATTTGTCAAAGCGGTGATAATTCACACTTTAAAACAATGGTCTCCATTCAATCTGTTACTTGGGACGTTTAGATGTCAAATTTGGGTGAGGCCGAGTCACATCTGAATAACGAAAAAAATTATGTTGAGAATTAATTTTTTTTTTTTTAATATACTTTATTAATCCCTCATCATGTGGATGAAATTGTGATCTGTAGTGAGAGGAGGAAAAAGGAGGAGGAAAAGCTGGAGAGGTGGAGGTTTGCACTAGAAAGAAGAGGAATGAAGATTAGTCAGAGTAAAACAGAGTACATGTGTGTGAATGAGAGGGATCCAAATGGAAAAGTGAGGTTACAGGGAGAAGAGATAAAGAAGGTGGAAGATTTTAAGTATCTAGGATCAACAGTCCAGAGCAATGGAGAGTGTGGAAAAGAGGTGAAGAAGCGTGTTCAGGCAGGCTGGAACGGGTGGATAAAAGTATCAGGTGTGATGTGTGATAGAAGAGTTTCAGCTAGAATGAAATGGAAAGTGTGCAAAACCGTGGAGAAAGCGGCCATGCTGATTGGTCTAGAGACAGTGGCACTGAAGAAAAGACAGGAAACAGAGATGTTTGTAGCAGAGATGAAGATGCTGAGGATCTCTCTGGGAGTGACCAGGATGGACAGGATCAGAGGAACAGCACATGTTAGAGGTTTTAAAGTCAGAGAGGTCAGACTGAGATGGTTTGAACATGTGCAGAGGAGAGAGAGAGAGTACATCAGAAGAAGGATGCTGGGTTTGGAACCACCAGGAAAGCAGACTAGAGGAAGACCAAAGAGGAGGTTCATGGATACAGTGAAGGAAGACATGAAGATAGTTGGTGTGACCAAAGAAGATGCAGCAGATAGGGTTAGATGGAAGAGGCTGACTTGCTGTGGCGCCCCCTGAAGGGAAATGCCGAAAGAAGAAGAAGATTAATCCCTCATCAGGAAATTCATGTGCTGTACACCGCAGCAAGCTGCCACATATGACGGCACCAATGGTGGGAGAAACAGGGGGTTAGGTGTCTTCTCCAAGGACCCCAGACGTGAACTCAGTAGAATGCGAACCCGCGAACTTCCAGTTAACTTTCGTTTAACTTCCGGTTAACTTCCGGTCTGCGGGCGAACGCTCTAACCACTGAGCCGCCTTCTCATCAAAAAAAAAATTCTCATCAAAAAGTATGATAGAAACTTATGAGTTACATTTTGCTAAAAAATATCTTAAACATTTTAGTTATTAAAATATCCAAGATATCTTGAACTTAAATATTCGCAAAATATCCTAAACCTAAAACATCCCAAAAATTTTTACCAAAAGGGAACAAACACTCAGCACTGCAGGTGAAATTTAAACTTGAGATGCTCTCAAGTTGTCCGTGCATCCATGCTTCAGTAACACGTATGAGAATATGATAACACCTAAACACTAAGGGGGTCCTAAGGAAACTCCCGTGGTTACTCAGTGCCAACTATAGTTGAACTGAAGCAATCACGTCCAAGTTGTTCCATCTTTGTACCATTGATATTGAACTCCACCTACTGACCTTCGTTTTTGTCATCTGAATTGCTTATCCCTAACGGGGCTATGAGAATGCGGGAGCCTATCCCGGCTGATTTATGACGAGATGTAGGGTATACCCCAAATAAGTCGCCAGTGTGTCACACACACACACACACACGACCATATACACACACACTCATTCCTAGGGGCAATTTCATAGCAGCCAATCAACCTAACATGCATGGTATTTTTGGAGGGTGGGAATAAACCAGAGTACCAGACAGGGGGAGAACATGTAAACTCCACACAGAAAGGACAGTGTTCCAAGCCTTGTCCTACTCGAAACCCAACCTTCTTGCTGTGAAGCCACTGTGCTACCCACAGTGCCACCATGCCGCCTACCTACTGACCTGTTTTTGGAAATTCACACAACAAGGTCAATAAATTTTGATAAGTTGAAGACGGAAAATATACTGCTTTAATCAGGTTATCAAATAATCTTTCACCATTCATTATGGCTACCTATTCTTTCTCAAATAAAACCCCAGCCATAAATCATCGACTCGAGAGCCGCAATCTGTCTCTCGGCCGTGTGTTCAAGACCCCTACCTTTAGAGGGAGAACAGCATCTTAAGAATGAAGATTAAGACCCCTAACGTAGCGCCTGTGAGTTCCTTCTAAGAAAGATAAAAGAGCCGGAGTGGAGCTTATGCTGTAAAGGGTCACACTGTCTTCTCTTGTGCCAGATCAATGTGGTCCTGCTGAGGGGGATTTCGGTCGATTATCTATTGGCAGACTCCTAGATGGGCAGCCACCTGCTTCTAATGGCCACTCTGATGTGAAATACTGACACAAAGTGGAAAGAAAATGATTCTCAAGCGCAATGAATTCTAATCAGCCAATTTTCAAGGCAGTAACATTGCAGTCGTCATCTGGTTGGCTTGTTTGGGAAAAAATAATACTGTTTACTGACAGACAGGAAGTCTCAACAAGCCTCGGGCTCACTGGGACCAAGGAAATAGCTTCAGGCTACAGAATAATCTCATCCTCGTGCCCTGGCTTCTAAAGGTGATGCAAAGTCACAATTCCTACAGTCCAGTTTCACCTTCAATCCCAAATTATTTGTCTGACCTGTGCACACACAGTTGTTTCCCATACGTGCTAACACACACATGCACACACTGTTTTGTCTCAGTTTAATAGAAATGTATTGAGAGGGCTGCTATCGTTAGTTTACACATTCAGTATTTACTGCAGCGCGCCTGCAGCAAAGCCTAAGAGACAGCTTTAATAAAACTCTTTTCTCTCCTAAAACTATGGCTTCATGTCGTTACAGACTAATTACACCATAAAAACAAAGCCAAGTACGTATTATGTGTTTTAAAGAAATCCTTTACGTAAAAATTTACATGTCTTCATTGTAGTTTTACAATTTGGCCTAAATCTTGAATTATTGATGCTGAATGAAATGTTCAGTTTTGTGTGTGAACAGCAAAATTCACACTGGGAACAGAACAACACCTCCTACATTTTCTACCATTTTGATCGTTTTCCCACCAGTTTGGAGTAAGTGAGCCATGAGATGTGTGAAAGATACGGAGGCAAAGCCTGGTCTGAACCGGAAGGCGTGGGAATACACCGAGTAAAAACCAAACCAAACATCCATCAGTCGTGTCTTTATTTTGGAAAAAGCCATATTTGTAGAGGTCATTTAATATAAAAGACGTGGCACAGAGAGAACCCAGACAACTTTCTGCCAGGGTTTCAGGTAGGGATGGCCAGCTCGAGCCTGTCTGCTCGAGCTGAGCCGAACTGAGTGACACAAAAGTATCGCGAGAATTGCTCCGATTCCGTGTGTCGGAATGCCAAACATCGCGCGACCCAAAATCCGAGCTACTGTCACGTGGAGCCGGGTGTCGAAGAGCTCGGAAAGTTTGAAGGGGCGGGTCGATCAATCAGTCAGAAGATATAAAAGGGTTTCATTCATTCAGGGAGACGTGGGTTGCTGGCGCTGGGTGCCCTGCAACCTATTGTCGCAGAACTGAAGTTGTTCTAACTAGGCTTAGACTTGGACACTGCGCCCTGGCGGAGGGTTTGAAATTGGTCGGCAAACACCCTAGTGGGCTTTGTGAGTGTGGAAACGCTGAATCGGTTGCTCATGTGATGTTGACATGCAGCAAATACAGTCGTGAAAGAAGACATCTTTTTGTTCAATTGGCAGACACAGGGTTAACCGTTTTTTCGCTCAGGTCGATGTTGTTTTCGTTGGAAGGGCAAGTTGGAGAAGCCGTGCTTTTTTATCTGCGCCGCACTGGCCTTTTTTCAAGAATCTAACACAGTTGGATTCTTGAAAATCTAACTGTGGATTTTCTGGAGGCTGGATGTGGATTGGTCTACCGGTGGAGGGCAGCATTGCGCACTCGAGCGTATAGCCTGCCGGAAACGATTTGAAGAAGAAGAAGAAGAAGGGAGACGTGGGTTTTTGCGAGGAGGAGATTTTCTAGCGATTTGCGTCATCACAGCTTTGGATTCTACAGGGATTTTATCACAGTAGGTATTGTACACAATAATATCACCTTGATCTTGTTGGACCTTTTGTAGGTGTCACAAACACACACACACACACATTCAACCAACACAGTCACACACGCACACACAGATTTATTAGATTAGTTTTTAGGATTCACCAACACAAATATACTGTTTGGAATTGAGAAGTTGAAAGAGTTTTTGCGAGAATTGTATGAGAGTGGCCCCGCGACAGACTGGCGACCTGTTCGGGGTGTACCCTGCCCTTCGCCTTAAATCAGACGGGATGGGCTCCGGCAACCCCCGCAACCCTGAAAGGGATAGACGGATAAGAAGATGACTGACTGACTGTATGAGAGTGAAAGGTGAGTGTGTTTCTGTGTGTAAGTTGTAAATGGAGGGAGAACCAGTTCTGTTTTAATAGTCACAACCGGGAGCGCCATTTTCAGCGGAGAATGACAGTTTGTGGGACCTGCTGGACAGCGGGGTTGGTACGTATTTTCATCTGATCAACGATGTACTCATGTTACATGGTTTTACAATCCTAACTACTTTTTTCTAGGTGAAAACCAGGGAAGTCAGTGCGCGAAGGCGAATGCCACAGTGGTGGTTCAGAGATGCCTGTCGGAGCCCTACTTCTTCAGGGGAGAAGACCCTCTCGCATTCTGGGCATCGAGGACAACAGTTTACCCAAACCTGTACAAACTGGCAAGCATCTCCACATGCCAGCAACCTCGGTGCCCGGTGAGCGGGTCTTATCCAAAGCGGGAGAGGTAGTCAGTCTGACGAGGAGCAGACTAAAGCCAAGCACCGTGGAAAAGATTTTATTTTCAAATAAAAAAAATCAATGCAAACATTTACAATTGTCCTGTCTAATTTCTGCGCTATTTTAGAGCCGCAGAGACTCTCTTACGTCTTTCCTGAATGTTGCTGCTTGTGTCACGGATTGTTGATTCAAATCGAATTTAATTTATACAGTATTTCTTTTATCAAAGCTTTACAAAGTGCTTTAGATTAAAATATCAAACAGACTTTTTCTATACTTTGATTTGGAGAGCATCGAATTGGACACAAATGAAAATATCGCACACTCTCCCAAAACAAAACTCTTTACGAAATCTTTTACTGCGCGCTCGCAAAAAAGCATATGTTTAAATGTATCAGTGTGTTCATTTTCCCTTCCGTAAGATTCTATCAGCCGGTCCTCTGTAGTTATTCAAATGACAGTGGGTCAAGTGTGTGCTTTATTGAACATTTAATTACATTGTCAGTAACGGAGTGAAATTTGATTGTTTAGGTAACTGTTACTATGGCAACGAATTAACGTAATCTCGTTTCATGATAAAAAATAAACTACAAGAGGAATTGCCCCACAACAACCCACATTTCATCTTCTTGTAAAACAAAATTTGAGGCGTAGATTTTTTTTTCTTGGGGTTTGTTTTTTATCTGCACATGCGCAGCCTGCAAATGTGCCGACTCCTCGTGTCGACTTTTCGCAGTTGCTTGAAGTTGCTCGATGAGTCGCGAGGCCTCGGATTTCCCATCCCTAGTTTCAGGTCTCTGCCGGTGGTTTTGTTGGTTGCTTTCTTTCTGTTTTATTTTGTCTCGACTTCCCTTCCTCGTGTTCTCCCTCCGATGATGCTTCCTAATGTGTCTCATGTGTGTCTCATTGTCATCCTTGTGCCTAACACAAACTTCTTCTTCTTCAGAATCAGAATCAGAATCAGAATATACTTTATTGATCCCACACAGGGGAAATTTGTGTGTCACAGCAACAACTTCCTATCTGCTAAGTGAGTCGTTGTAGAGCCCGATCACGTACGGAAAGAAAGACCTCCGGTAACGAGATGTTCTCGAGCGGAGCTGTCTGAGCCTCTTGGAGAAGGAGCTCCGTTGTTCGTCCAGGAGTGGGTAGAGAGGATGGTCATGGTTTTCCATGATGGACAAAAGTTTGTTCTGTGACCTCCTCTCTACCACTGCCTCAAGTGAGTCCTGTTTGCTGCCAATGACAGAGCCAGCCAGTCTGATTAGTTTATTCAGTCTGTTGGTGTCACTGGCTGCGATGCTACTCCCCCAGCAGATGACAGAGAAGAACAAGGTGCTGGCCACCACAGACTGGTAGAAGGTCTCCAGGATCTTGCCGCACACATTGAAGGACCTCAGCTTCCTTAGAAAGTAAAGTCGGCTGCAAGTCTTCTTGTACACAGCAGTACTGTTGCTCCTCCAGCTCAGTCTACTGTCGATGGTCACTCCAAGGTATTTGTACTCCTCAACCACCTCCACATCTCTACCCAGAATGCAGAGCGGCTGCAAAGCAGTCCTCCTCCTCTTCCGGAAGTCAATCACCATCTCCCTGGTCTTGTCCACATTGAGGAGCAGGTGATTCTCTCCCGCCCACACCACAAATCCATCCACCACCCCCCTTTACTCCTCCTCCTGCCCACCACTTATACACCCTACAACTGCAGAGTCATCAGAGAATTTCTGTAGGTGGCATGAATCGGAGTTGTGCTGGAAGTCTGAAGTGTACAATGTGAAGAGGAATGGAGAGAGCACCGTGCCCTGTGGGGCTCCCACACCACTTAAAACCACATCAGACCGGACTTTCCCCAGCCGGACGAACTGTGGCCTGTCCGTCAGGTAATCAGTGATCCAGGAGACGGCGGACGCACCAGCACCCATCAGCCGCAGCTTATCACCCAGTAATGAGGGCTGGATGGTGTTAAAGGCACTAGAGAAATCAAAGAAGGTGATTCTCACCATGCCTCCACCGCCATCCAGATGTGAATGAGCTCGCTGCAGCAGATGGATGACAGCGTCGTCAACACCCAGGCGTGGCTGGTAGGCAAACTGCAGGGGGTCCAGAGAGGAATTCACCAGCGGTCTCATGTGGGCTAACACCAGCCTCTCCAGCACTTTCATCACATGAGATGTGAGGGCAACTGGACGGAAATCCTTGAGGTCAGATGAAGATGGTTTCTTGGGTACAGGGACCAGGCACGATGTCTTCCAGAGAAGCGGAACCCTCTCCAGCCTGAGGCTCAGGTTGAAGAGGTGCTGGAGAACCCCACACAGCTGGAGCGCACAGGTCCTCAGGGTATGGGGGTTGATGCCATCTGGGCCGGCTGCTTTGTGCTGGTTTAGCTTCTCCAGCTGTTTCTTCACCTGAAAGGTGGTCACAGTCAAACGGTTGGGTGGGGGGGGTTCAGGCACTAGTCCATTGAATCGCTGAGAAGGAGCAGACGCTGGTAGCAGGTGTGGTGGAGGTAGGGAAGAAGAGGTAGTGGTGGTGGCATTTGTAGAGCTAAACCTGTTGAAGAAGGTATTAAAGTCATTAGCTCTATCTTTGCCACCACTAGCGGGTCTGCTTCTTCCCCCATATCCAGTGATCTTTTTCATTCCGGACCACACCGCCCTCATGTTGTCCTGCTGCAGTTTGGATTCCATTTTCCTCCTGTATGCATCTTTTCCCTTCCTCAGCTGGTCTCGGAGTTGATGCTGCACCATCTTCTGCTCCTCCCGGTCTCCAGACCTGAAGGCTGCTTTCTTCCGGTTAAGGAGCGTCTTCAGGTCACAGGTGATCCAGGGTTTGTTGTTGGGGAAGCATCGAACAATCCGGGTGGGACAGACAGACTCCACACAGAACTTAATGTATTCTGTAATGCAGTCTGTCATGCCATCAATGTCTTCCCCGTGAGGTGTGCAGAGTGCATCCCAGTCCGTGGATCCGAGACAGTCCTGTAGAGCCCGCTCTGTTTCCGGAGTCCACTTCCTGACAGTCTTTTTGGACACGGGTTTTTGCAGGGCGATTGGGACATAACACGGCTTTAGATGGACCAGGTTGTGATCAGACCTGCCAAGGGGAGGAAGGGCTGTGGCTCTGTATGCATTTTGTATGTTTGCATACAGAAGGTCCAACGTTTTATTCTCCCTCGTGGGGCAGTCCATGTACGTTCTTCTTCTTCTTTCGGCATTTACCTTCAGGGGTCGCCACAGCAAGTCAGTTTCTTCCATCTAACCCTATCTGCTGTATCCTCTTTGGTCACACCAACCTTCTTGTACCTAACACGAACACCAGAGTTTTTGAGTAGTCGTAATATTCTATGACCTACTTTAATTACGTTGTTCTTGGGTATTTTTTGAGTTGTTTCGATAAATAAATCTGTTTTCTGTTTAAAACTGCAAACTGTCTTGTGCGTGTCTCCCGAACCTCACAAAACCAGACGCCTTCGGGGAGATGAATATGATGATGAACTCCAAACTCTTCATTGTTGTCAGGACTCAAACTTACCGCCACAAAAACAGAATTCTAACTGTGCTACCACTTAGGCTGACCTACACATCCAAACACACCAAAAGAGAAAATGAACGTGGTGTGATGTGAGGTGGGAGGAGGAGGACCCAAATGTAGGACAGGATTTATTTAACAGAAGTCAGGCAAGACTGGAAGGCAGAAGCATAAAATTAATCCAAAGGAATGTCTTAAAGTCCAAAAATATAAAAGTTCAATAAAAAAACTTGGTCAGGCAGCCATGAAGAGCTGGCTGGGAAGGATGACGTTGACCCGACGTAGAAGTCAGGGGAGACTACCTTTTAAAAAGGCACCAGGACCCCACAGGTGGTGTCATCTAATTTATCACCCTCAGGTGTCTCTAATCAAAGAGATGAGTGAAGGTCCAGGGCTCCCTCTGGTGCCAGGTGAGGGGATCATGACAGAATGCATCAAGAAAAGAGCAGCAAATGGACGGTAGAAAACAAAAACAAAACCCGAGTACAACATTCAAAGAACAAATGTTAGTCAATGTGCAGCACGGTGGCACAGTGGGTAGCACGGTGGCCTCACAGCAAGAAGGCCGTGGGTTAGAGTCCTGGGTGGGGACGAGGCTTGGAACAGTGTCTTTTCTGTGTGGAGTTTGCATGTTCTCCCCGTGTTTGCGTGGGTTTCCTCCGGGTACTCGGGTTTCTTCCCATCCTCCAAAGACATGCATTCTAGGCTGATTGCCCGGTGCCGAAATTGCCCCTAGGAATGAGTGTGTGTGTGGATGGTTGTATGTGTGTGGCTCCGTCACAGACTGGCGACCTGTTCGGGGTGTACCCTGCCCTTCGCTTTAAATTGGCCGGGATGGACTCCGGCACCCCACGTAACCCCGAAATGGATAGACGGATTACAAGATGACTGACTGATGTTAGTCAATGCAGCTCCTGCGGGGAAACCAAGTTGGAGATACTGTATTTTTTTCCCTTCAAATTGCAGGAAGTGCTATCAGGAACTCTCCTTAGGTAAGCTGTAGGTGAGACAGAGGAGTTCAGTGTGGGGGTGGGACTGCACCAAGGACCTGCTCTGATCCTTGGCTGTTTGCTGTGGTGATGGACAGGCTGACAGACGAAGTCAGACAGGAATCCATATGAACAATGATGTTTGCAGATGACATTGTGATCTGTAGTGAGAGGAGCGAAGAGGTGGAGGAAAAGCTGGAGAGGTGGAGGTTTGAAGATTAGTCAGAGTAAAACAGAGTACATGTGTGTGAATGAGAGGGATCCAAATGGAAAAGTGAGGTTACAGGGAGAAGAGATAAAGAAGGTGGAAGATTTTAAGTATCTAGGATCAACAGTCCAGAGCAATGGAGAGTGTGGAAAAGAGGTGAAGAAGCGTGTGCAGGCAGGGTGGAACGGGTGGAGGAAAGTATCAGGTGTGATGTGTGATAGAAGAGTTTCAGCTAAAATGAAAGAAAAAGTGTACAAAACCGTGGTGAGAGCGGCCATGCTTATTGGTCTAGAGACAGTAGCACTGAAGAAAAGACAGGAAACAGAGATGGAGGTAGCAGAGATGAAGATGCTGAGGATCTCTCTGGGAGTGACCAGGATGGACAGGATTAGAAATGAGTACATCAGGGGAACAGCACATGTTAGAGGTTTTGGGGATAAAGTTCAAGAGGCAAGACTGAGATGGTTTGGGCATGTACAGAGGAGAGAGAGAGAGAGAGAGAGAGAGAGAGAGTACCTATGTACTCCCTGATAGGAAGAAGGATGCTCCTCTTTGGTCTTCCCCTAGTCCTCTTTCCTGGTGGTTCCAGGAAAGAGGACTAGAGGAAGACCAAAGAGGAGGTTCATGGATACAGTGAAGGAAGACATGAAGATAGTTGGTGTGACCGAAGAGGATGCAGGAGAAAGGGTTAGATGGAAGAAACTGACTTGCTGTGGCGACCCCTGAAGGGAAATGCCAAAAGAAGAAGAAGAAGCTATCAAGAACTCTCCATTTCTTCATATTAGGTTGTGGAAATTGAAAGTGCTTGAACAATAAAGTAGGCCGTCATAAAACTGCTCATGTGTTTCTTGATAAACATTAGAAAAGCTGGTGGAATTTTATAGAAATATTAAACTACAGTCAAATCTGGGATAAACACGGATGTGGAGGGGAACGCATAACCCTAACATTATTCTGCATCGACAGACGTTCCGGTTCACAATGAAGTCACTGTTACTGACAACAAAACACAACCATGCTCAAATGATGTTAATGAAAATCTTTCCTCACAGCAATGAAATCCTCCCCGTTGGCCTTTGAGGGCTAGTACCCTGCATACATTTGGAGTTTTCTGACTGACTCTGTACAAGCATGTAAATTATTCATTGATTTTAGTATGGTTTCTTGCAGTGGGTAAACTTCTAAAACCTGCTGGTCATTGGTTCTCCAGGATTAAAAAACAGAAGATTTTCCAACAGAAAGAATGGCGTTGTAATCAGAGCATCAAGATACACTGAATGTTTTCATGTGAGCTTTTCACTGCAAAATTCAAGTTCAACAGTTCACGTTTCTGTCTGATGTTTGACAGAACAACAAAATCAAACGACAAATGGTGAGACGGTGCTGCAGTGGTTAGCACAGTGGCCTCACAGTAAGAAGATCGGGGTTCAAGTCCCGGATTGGGAACGAGGCTTGGAACTCTGGCCTTTCTGTGAGGAGTTTGCATGCACAAATTACTCACGTGTGGGATCGATAAAGTTTTTCTGATGTTCTCCATGTGTGGGTTTCCTCCCACCCTCCAAAAACATGCATGGTAGTTTGATTGGCCGGTATCACACAGAGGTGAATGGTTCTGGGTGTGGTGCTGCGACAGACTGGCGAACTAGTCGGGGTGAACCCTGTCCATAGCGGGAAATAAGCCAGGATAGGCTCTGGTACCCCCGCAAGGCCGTTAGAAAATAAGCAGTTCAGAAGATGAAACAAAACAATTGACAAAATCCAGCACTTTTATTTTTAACAAAAAACCCTTACTCTGCCTCAAAATAGTGCAAGTCCTTTTTCAGAATGATGGATAAATACCATCAGATGCATGTCTATGAGGCGTTCAGATGATTCCAGGTTAAAACCCTCAAAATGCTCCAATGTTTGCCTAAAACAAGTTAAATGACATTGAAAACCAGCAACTGTCCTACAACAGTTTTACTGGACTTTTCTTTAAGCCCCAGCATGTGATCCAATGCCATGAGAGATCAATGAAAAGTCCTGAAATTTGATCAAAAATCTGAACAACACAAATCATAAAGCCAAACCAAAACAAACTGTTATGGTTTGTTGGACAAACTTGTCATGATCCCCTCAACTGCCAACAGAGGGAGCTCTGGACCTTCCCTCATCACCCTGATTAGAGACACCTGAGGGTGATTACTCTGATGACACGCCTGACATGCCTATTGAAAGGCAATCACTCAAGATGTCTTTGTCGGGTCCTCACCACCATCCTTCCCAGCCAGGTCTTACTAATGATTAGTTACAGCATTGAACGCTGATACATAATTTGAACTTTTGGTCCCGATTTAATCCTGAGTCCTTTGCCTTATTACAGCCTTACTGGACTTTTTTGCCTCACCGGACTTTTGGTTGATAAATCCTGTTTTGTTGTCCTGCATTTGGGTCCTCCTCTCTTCTTATCCCACATCACAACCAATAAAGAAAACAATACAAAGGACATTTAGCAAATACGCATTCAGTTTATTCCTGAATTAAGTTGAATTGGATTGAAAATAAACCGCAAAGCCAAGTGAACTCTCCCCTTAAAGAGGTAAAAACAATTCTGAGAGTCCGACACCACACGAGCGCAGCTCAACAATGTGTCCATAGAGTTCCATTTACTGGGAAACGCCAGGATTAAATAAAATAAAAGTACAACAAATGATACTAATGTCTCATATTTATATTCAAAAACCCTAAAATGCCGTGAGTTTACAGTCAGGTCACAGTTTTCCAACCCTGTCCCTACAGTATGACGCCATTTTTATCCATGTAGAAAAACATCTGGTTACAGCCTCAGAGGTAAACATTTTTAAAACCCAATCTTTAATTATTAATTATAAAAGCAATTTAAAGGTAAATTCAGTGACTTTTATTTTCCATTGTTGGGAAACGGATCGGCATGAAATGTGGTGTAAGCCTTTTCTTTTTTTTTTTTTTGTTGTCCTTGTCAATGAAAATCAATCAAAATAAGGCTCAATTATTTGATTTAATTACATTTTCTGATAATGTCTCAAATTTATGGTTAAATGTTTGTAGGAGTGGCGATCCGTCTCTGTTCTTCCAGAATAAATATTAAACCAAGACAAGGGCACCTCCAGGATTGCTTTGGCCAGCAATTTCTCCCCAATTCTCAGATGGCCTCCTCTGTGACCGCCTGTCTGACATTCACACAAACACCGAGCTAATGACAGCCTTCCAGCCATCCAACTGGAAAACCGTCCGGAGGGGATAAAAATCTCCTTTCTGTGGTCATTCATGCTCCTGTGTGGAGCTTCGGATCGGGTTCGACTCAGGAAACTGACTCTGACCACAGGGAATTGAGACTAACGTCTAACGACATATTTAGAACTTCTTGATTGCATCCATAACTAAATATTTTCTAAACCGTTCTGTCTAGAAAGAGACCTCAAGTTTTTCATGTTCCAGGTCAGATTTTAAATTGTACCTAAAAAATTTAAACTTCGTGTTATCCTTCAAACTAATTCTTTTTTAGGGCTAAATTCTCCTTTTATGAAACCCTCTTCTAACCACAGCTCAGTTAGAGTACGCTCTGTGAAAAGCCTGAAAAGAGAATTTTATATGAAGACGTCTTTAACTTGAAAATACTCATCTGATCTGTTTGACTCAGACTTTAAAAGCTTTGCATTAACTTCTACTGAACTTTGTTGTGTCTTGTTTTTCATCAAACACACAGTAACTCTCACAAACACAATGACAATACGACGGCCGGGGAATCAATGGAATGCACGGCACATCAAACTATCGGCTTTTAAAGTTTGAACCTGTTTATAAAACAAAATGTTCAAATCAATACATATTTCAAAAGTGCTTCTAAAGTTGCACAATGTCACAATACCCTCCCCTGCCAGCAGAGGGAGCCCTGGACCCTCCCTTTTCACCCTGATTAGGAACACCTGAGGGTGATTAGTCCAATGACACAGACCTTTGGATCCTGGTGCCTATTTAAAGAATCACTCCAGACGTCTTTGTCAAGTCATCGTCGTCACCACCATCATACCATCCCTTCCAGCCAGGTCTGCTGTCCTGACTGCCTGACCTTAAGGTGAATCTTTAAACTCTGTTATATTATTTGAACTTTTGATCCTGCATTAATACTGTGCCTTTTGCCTTACTGGTCTTTTTGCCTTATTGGATTTTTGGTTGATAAATCCTGTTTTGTTGTCCTACATTTGGCTCCTCCTCCTCCTTCCACATCTTGACACACAAACTGCTTAACGTAGAATGTGAAGACACACAGAGTTGAAATCAGCCTCATTAAACAGTAAAAATCAAAAACAAGCATGCATTCAAAAACTCTCACATACAAACACACGTGCACAACACACTACACACCAGCATCATCATTCACAACCCCTTGATTCAACCGCCAGCTACTGTCTCTTTAACTGACTTAAAATATAACCAATCAAATTGAACATCTCAAAGTTGACTATATTTTATTCATAAATTTTATTAATTTTGTAGTGATGAGCCAAAGATCTGAGTCCAAACAAGAAGTTCTGGATTTCCCTTTGGAACTCTACCCCCATATGTGACCACCAAGTATGAGTGGTGACCCAAAGAACCTGAAGCCAATCTACTAAGGGCTCGTGTAGATCCGATGCTGAGCAGCTCAGATTGGGCAACTTATTGACGCTCCATGAATTTATTCATTCAACCTCCAAATGTCCCTGATGAACACTAAGATTTACAGATCACACGTGTGACTAACCTTCCCATCCAATCCTGACCACGCCTCTAAAATTTTGAATGTGGATCCTGAAAATGGCACGTTGCAAAAGCCATGGTCTTCGAATGAGCTAGTGTCACCTATCATGCACAATAACAAGGTGTTAGCATTGTGCAGCTGGGGTGGCATCATCTCCCACAAACAGAGAGCGGAGCGGGAGACGGTCAACATCAACTCTGAGTGGCACACACTGATTTGTCAGTGAAATGAATGAATGGGTGAATAAATGAACTCCCAGTTTTCTTTCGTCTTTTGAAACCACTTATTCTTAATAGGGTCACAGGTGGTACCAGAGCCTACCCTGGCGTATTTCAGGGAATAAAGCAAGATATACCCTGAACTGGTTGCCAGTCTGTTGCGAGCCATACACACACTCATTCCTAGGGACAATTTCATAGCGGCCAATTAACTTGTTACTGGTTTTTGGAGGCTGAGAGGGGGAAACCGAAGAATATGGAGAAAACCCACACGTACATGGGGAGAACATGCAAACTCTACACAAAAAGGCCAGCATTTCAAGCCTGGCTTCCACTCCGAGACTCGAACCCCCAACCTTCAATTATGTGGCCAATTGTAAATGATTCCATATTTGATAGGATTACATTTAAAGCCTCATTTTCTTTGTCGTACGTTTCAGGTTGCGGGTAACTCGGTGGTTTCCAGCATGTTTACGAACACATCCGGAAAACGTCTGTTCCATTTCAAACACGCCAAATGTGTCTGTGAGGAAGTTATGGATGAGGGAACGTCTACAACACAAAGAAAACAATTCTTTCATCAGATCTGATGCTTCTTCTTTCTCATGCTCTGCATTTTATTCATGTACCTTTTGGCAAGTTGTGCGCCAACGGGCACATCTTTCATCTCCACAAAGGGACCTCATTCTCATTTCCATCTGAGTTATCTGTCTGAGCAAAACCACTCATCAGTAATTATTCAAGAAGCATTTCACACACTTCTGTTGCTGTTGGCGTACTTCTGATTTCATTTACAATTAAACAAGTTGTTGGGGTTTTTTTGAGCTTTAAATGCTCCAAAATATCTCGTTCGCATTTTCTTCTTTACCTCGAGGTTTGATGGTTCCTCACGTTTGATGCAGACCTTGAAAAATAACTCTAATCTTAAATAATTATGTCCAATAAAACTAGTTTATACGGATCAAGTTTTATTATTGAAAATAACAAGTTGAAGAGACAAGGTTCCACCCCAAGTGGAGAAGTTTAAGTATCTCGGGGTCTTGTTCACGAGTGGAGGAAGGATGGAGCGGGAGATCAACAGATGGACCGGTGCAGCGTCAGCAATAACTAGGATGCTGCATCGGTCTGTCCCGGTAAAGAAAGACCGAGCCGAAAAGCAAAGCTCTCAATCTACAAGTTGATCTATGTTCCCACCCTCACCATGGTAACCTGGATCTACGTTCCTACCCTCACCATGGTAACCTGGATCTACGTTCCTACCCTCACCATGGTAACCAGGATCTACGTTCCCACCCTCACCATGGTAACCAGTATCTACGTTCCTACCCTCACCATGGTAACCAGGATCTACGTTCCTACCCTCACCATGGTAACCAGGATCTACGTTCCTACCCTCACTATGGTAACCAGGATCTACGTTCCTACCCTCACCATGGTAACCAGGATCTACGTTCCTACCCTCACCCTGGTAAGTAACCAGGATCTACGTTCCTACCCTCACCATGGTAACCAGGATCTACGTTCCTACCCTCACCCTGGTAACCAGGATCTACGTTCCTATCCTCACCACGGTAACCAGAATCTACGTTCCTAGCCTCACCATGGTAACCAACTGTGAGTGGTGATCGTAAGAATGAGATCAAGGATACAAGCGGCCAAAATGAGCTTCCTCCGCAGGGTGGCTGGGCTCTCACTCAGAGATGGGGTGAGGAGTTCTGCCATCCGGGACAAGCTCGGTGTCGAGCCGCTCCTCCTTCAGATCGAGAGAAGCCACACGGGGTGGTTCTGCATCTGGTCAGGATGCCCCCTGAGCGCCTCGCTGATGAGGTGTTTCGGGCACGTCCCACCGGGAGGAGACCAAGAGGCAGAACTCAGACCGGATGGAGATACTGTGAGACTATGTCTCACAGCTGGCCGGGCAATGACTCGGGATCCTTCTGGGTTAGCTGGAAGATGCAGCTGGGGTGAGAGAAGCCTGCACTTCCTGTCTGAGGCTGTTGCCCTCACGACCCGGCCCTGGAGAAGCGAAAGATGACGGAACGGAAAAGGTTGAAGAGAGCGAACGAGAAAAAAAACTTCTAAATCTAATGAAATTTTAATCATTTTCAAATCATTAGTTGCAGATTGGATTACATTTTTTAGAAACTTGAGTTCAGATTAATTTTACACTCAACTAAAACTGCTCAGTCCAACACGTTGTAGCGGCACCAGAACTTGTCTCATAAACAGCTAAATGGTGGGCTACACCTTTGGTCGGTCATCAGTCAGTCACAGGGCAGTTTACAATAACCAAAATGCCTGTTTGGGCATAAACAGATCCATTGAATTATCTATGTTGATTCAGCCAGGATGGGATCTGGCACTCCAGCAACCCTGTAAGGGATAGACGGTTAAAAAGGTGACTGACTGAGTTCTGAGAAGTGAACTTAGTAAAGAATAGGAGATGGCATCTTGCCTAAGATAGCCTCATAAATTAAAATATAATGTTATATCTGCTAATATTTAAGTGAGCGTGCAATAGTTAGTCCTGCAGGTGGAAGCAGTCATGCACCGACCAAACGGATGGTAAGCAGGGTCCGAACCCATGAACTGTTTGAGCATAATCCAGCTCTGCTGAAAATAAGACAGAGACACGACCAAAAGCCACAAAAAAATAAGATTTAGTTTTATACCAATAAACTTAGACTTTTTTTTGTCAAATGAGAAGACGAGCGACCACTAAGCTCCAGCTAAAAATGATCATTTCAGTTTTATATTAATTTTCATAATTACGGAACGCATGCTGCAAGGAGTGGAAATCAGCCTGAAGATTTGAGCATACTGTGTCCAAAGAGGGAGCAAAGTACTGGATTATATCATCAGCTCACATATGAAAAGAAAATTTTAACTGAGGACAGAACATAATGATACCCAGCAAGAAAAGAAAGAGCCCCTGAACAGAGCCTAGTGGGCCCCTCTGATGCAGTGTGACCACATCAGACAGACCAGAACCAAACCGTACAAACTGAACCAGTTTGGTTAGAAAACTTTTAATCTAAATAAACCGTGTATGGCTAAAAAAAAAAAAAAAAAACGACAACGCAAACCGTCAAAAGGCAAAAAAAGGATCACAATAATTTCAGGTATCTGTTACAATAACAATAAAAAATAACAATAAGGCCAGAATTCATATGAAAAAATCTTATTACTTTAGAAGTAAAAATAGAGGATGTTGTTTTCCCAGAGAAGCACAAGACGGAATCATCTCTTCTAATCCCTGTGCCTCCATTCAGTTGGCTCTATTTTATTCTATCGCAGAGGTTTTCGAGGTGCACGGTGCAGTGGTAAGCACAGTGTCCACACTGCAAGAAGGTCGGAGTTTGAGTCCCAAAGTGGGATCTTGAAACACTGGTCTTTCTGTATGGAGTTTGCGTGTTCTCCCTGTGTACACGTGGATTTTCTCCGGGAACTCCGGTTTCCTCCCACTCTCCAAAAACAAGCATATTAGGTTAACTATCCACTAAAAATTGTCCCTTGGAATGAGTGTGTGTGTGTGTGTCATGAAACGGTATGCAGGTGGAAGGAGGAAATTGCAGGACTGAAAACATGGTGTATTTGAGAATGGCAAACTGGTAACGCTGTGAAAGAAAAACAAATTTTAGTGGCATGGCAAGAGGTTAGGGTTAGGGTCAGGCAACCAGGGAGACCTGGCTGGAAGAGATGGTATGACCCAACGAGAATATCTGGGGTGATTGCCCTTAAAAAGGCAGCAGGGTCCACAGGTGGGCGGCATCAGAATAATCACCCTCAGATGTTTCGATCAGGGTGATGAGGGAAGGTCCAGGGCTCCCTCTGGTGGCAAGTGAGGGGATCATGACAGTGTGTGTATGCAAGGTATGGTTGTGTGTTTGTGGCCCTGCAACAGACTGGCAACTTGTTAGGGTTGTACCCAGTTTCTTCTTCTTCTCCTTTCGGCATTTCCCTTCAGGGGGCGCCACAGCAAGTCAGTTTCTTCCATCTAACCCTATCTGCTGCATCTTCTTCGGTCACACCAACTATCTTCATGTCTTCCTTCACTGTATCCATGAACCTCCTCTTTGGTCTTCCTCTAGTCCTCTTTCCTGGTGGTTCCAAATCCAGCATCCTTCTGCCGATGTACTCGGTCTCTCTCCTCTATACATGTCCAAACCATCTCAGCCTGGCCTCTCGGACTTTATCTCCGAGAGGCCAGATAAAGTCCTCTCTTTATCTGGCCCCAACCCAGTTTCTCGTCTGAATAAAGCCAGGATAGGCTCCTTTACCCCCATGACCATATTAGGGATCAGCGGATCAGAAGACAAAACAAAACAAAGGTTTTCTTCAAGAAAAAAAATTTACAAACCCAACATAGTGATAATTAAATTTCCAAATTTAGTTTTTTTTTTAATCCCATCTTGAGGTGAGAGCTTTTCAGCCCCTGAACTTGCTCGACATAATTAAGTTTCATTCCACACATTCAGGCCAGATGTGACAGGTCCCAGCAGCTGGTTTATTAGAAACCATCTACAACACATACACTGATCCAGGACAGGAAACTGGCACAGTCTGCCTGTCACCCTGTTTCCTTCCGCACAATTACACTACAAAGTACACACACCTCAACACGGCTGTTTTATAAATGAGTCTCTTCCATCCCGATGCACTAACCGTCACAGCAGTCAACATCATCATCCCAACAAAAACACACACACACACCTCCAGCAGATGAAATGATGCTTCAAAACGCTGCTGCTGGAATTCCTGATGAGTGGGATTCATCTCCTTGTTGCTCCAGAGGTTGGGGGAAGGGAGGGTTTCAGGGTGTGGTGCTTTTTGTTTGTACAAAGCGATATCTGCTTGTGTGGATATTGAAAAGGTGTGGGGGAGGTGCTAATGATGTGATAATTCTGTGGTGTGCATCACCTGCATAGGGACGTTAGAGGAGCAGAGCCTGAGGGGGTTTTCCCTCTCCCTGAGGTCCACCGCTCTTAATGCCATGCGATGTAGCTCTGACAGATGCACCAGCGGGGCTGTGCTAACCAGAAATCCCCCAACCACTTTCCTCCTCTTCTTTTGTTTCAAAACTACACACGCTCTGGTTGGAGATCCAAAAAAATAAAACCAAGTGTTCCAATTCATTCAAATGTGTAAAAGGAACGTCTTCATTAATTCATTTTTTGATATTTTACTTAATCTATTTTCACTGGTTGGACTTGTTTTAAATAGATCGACTGAAAACAAAAAATACATAATGTATGTCTGTCACCTTCCTTTCTGTCTATCCCTATTGGAGTTGCGGGGGGTGCCAGAACCCATCCTGGCTGATTCAAGGCGAGGTGCAGGGTACACCCCGAACAGGTTGCCAGTCTGTCGCAGGGCCACACACACTCATTTATTTCTAGGGGCAATTTGGCACCGGCCAATCAATTTAGCATGCATGTTTTTGGAGGGTGGAAGGAAACCCACACAGACACAGGGAGAACATGCAAACTCCACACAGAAAGGACAGTGTTCCAAGCTTCGTCCCCACCCAGGACTCAAACCCATGACCTTCTTGCTGTGAGGCCACTGTGCTACCCACTGTGCCACCGTGCCGCCTATACTGTGTGTTTTTTGATAATTGGTTTAATCTGTGGGACTTTAAAAATCTCAGCCAATCATTTTTGTATGGTGAAAAAAAACATTGGCCAATAGCCTGCAGATCGGTCCAACCTCCTGGTTGTTAAACTGAAGAAAAAGTGTCAAAGACTGCGTTTAAGTTCTAGTAAAAACCCAAAAAAAATTACTAGCCGGTGGACGCAGTCCTCTCCGTGGAAAGAGTCTGCAAATAAAAGTCTTAGATTAATTTATTAGAGCATTTTAAAAGAAAAAAAATCCTATCGATGAATATTTGTCCTTTTGATCACCAATAAGGACAAATGCGGACCGGATTTTTACTACCTGGTAGACGCTAGAAAAAAATCCACCTTTGATAAACTGTCAAAGATGGATTTTTAAAAACATAGCCAATCATTTTCGTTTGGTGGAGAAAAACGATTGGCCCACACTTTAATATCTCCAACTTCCTCGTTTTGGTAATTTACTAAGTATTTCTATTGGTTGGAAATGAAAACCCAGAAGAAGTCATGAAAGATCAAGGTGTGTCTTGATGCTTGCTCTGAATATTCACAGACTCCCTGTGCTGCCAGAGCTAGATGTTCCATTCTGCCTTTAATACTGTAAAATCTATTCTTCTTCAGGTTACTTTTCTTTCTGCTCCGAGCATCTCTACCCCTCCCGTTTCTTCCTGAGATAACAGCCTTCCCTTCGGGCTGGCAAGCGATGGTGGGGACAGCCATGGAGATGTTCAGTCTGCTATCTAATGAGCATTGGAATGTCACCGTGGACCAGCCCGGCATCCATACAGGAGGAATCAACACAGTCTATCAAACAGCTGGCAGACAGCTCTCTCTGCATCTCCTCAGAATCCTGATAAACAAGCAGAGACCTGGGTCTGCTCTGCCTCTCACCTCCTCACCCCACAGTTCTGACTTAACACAGACATCCTGGATGAAAGATAGAGGCGAGCTCTGCCATAAATAACCCACCGCCTCCCCGGCCCGGGTGACTGGAAGTAAGGTTGAGGAATGAGGAAGCGTGGTGAGGGAAAGGTGCCAGGTGGAGAACAGAAGGTATTTTTATTCTGGGACAAAAACAGGCAGGGCTTATTTTATAACTCTCTTTGTTCTTCTCTACTTCTATTCTTCTCCAAGTCTCTTTCCTGAACTCTCGTACGTGTTTGGGTACAGCACCTTTGAGGCTGGTTTCAGAGAGATGCTGCACCATGCAGGAGGGATGCTGTCTCAGCGACTTGGAGTGAAGAAGAGAAACATCTAGCAAAGATTGGGACTTTTTTTTCACATCAAAAACAACCCATTTGCACATCTCCATTTTTTTCTTTTGGAAATTTTTAATAATAATTTAATATTTCACCTCTTCGTCTAGTTTTGCTTCTGATCTCAAAGCCAGAAGCAATTTCCTCTGTAGTTACTTTTGGCTGGGTAACGATAGCTATCTGAGTTTCTGTGAAGCAGCTGATAAGAGAATCATTTGGATTGTAATGAGTGTGTGACATCACTTCTAAGATACTGGTGAAGGAAAAAAAAACAGATAAAAATATGCATGTGAGTGTAAAGCCAAAAAGTAACGCTGTAATCTGCATTTTACACAGTTCCATTTACTAAACACCATAGATAACACGTTTAGCCTACACATCACGCTACAATTGAAAACATGGACGTGTGAATCATTATTTGCATTTAAATTTTGGAAAAGAAAAAACATCCAAGCCAGTGGCACCCGCCAGAAAACCACAAAGGAACCCCATTCCAGCCCGAGGCTTATTTATTCACCTCAATCATGTCATATATATCTGTTAAAAAGGAAATTTTGTCACCGCCTAATCTAATTAAATTTATTTATTGTACAGATATGCTTCCCACCCGCCCGCCCACTCACTCCCCTCATCATCATGACCTAATATTACCTTTTGTTTGGGCTCATGGATCAACCTAAAACAATCATCTTACAAAAGAAAACAGAAAAAAGACATTTATGGATCAGTAATTAAATCTCAGGCTGTTTCATTTAAGTTATTAGAAAATAATCTACATTTTAAAAAATCCCCATCCTGCATTGTTTTTGCAAGTTATCCAAAGAAGGATTGAAAGGATCACGTCTGCATGGGCTTCACATGGAGACCACCAGGTTGAATTTGAAGCAGAAAAAAAGAGAATATGTTTTCAGTACCTTGAAAGTGGAAAGCTCTAGATTCGCTGTGGAATCCCTGGACCTGAGTAACTCCATCAAAGCCATCTCCAAGCATCAGTTCATCAAACACGTTGATACGGAGGGCAGGGTCAACCCCAAAACCTACAACTTAGTCACAAACACACACATATTGTTGTTATCATCGGGAGGGCATCAATAATCTGCAAGTTTCAGGATAAGTGATGTATTGAGAAGAACTTAGTGATCAATTACAGATGAATAGTAAATTATTCAATTAAAATTTCTGCTTATAATGACTAAAAAAGAGTGTTTCTGTAGATTAGAAATAGCTTTGTGTCCTACCTGAAGAGGTGCAACATATGCAGAAAACCAGAAATAGCTGCAATAATCCCATGATGATTGTATTTTTTTTCTTTTTTTTTAATTAGTCCATGTTTGATCCACTTCCAAGAGACGGTGTTCTTCAATTCCAGGCGAATGATGTATCACCCTGACAGCAGAGGATATTACAAATCCCAAACGAAGAGCGGAGGCATCATCTCAACTTCAGATGGTCAGTGATGCAAAGGAACAGAAAGAGACAAATCCAGAGGAAGGAGAGAGAGGGAGGATAAAAAGCAGCAGTGGTGCAGGAATTACTCCATGTAAAACGAGGTGTGCTCCATCTACATCCGCGGTACAGGTGGATGAGAGAGGAGAGAAGTCAGCATCACACCTTCTGCAGCCAGAGAGAGAGAGATGCGACCAATGAGGGAGGAGCGGGGAGGGAAACAAGGGGAACATGCTCTCTCTAGTGGAGACATCAGGTAATGATCTGATCTGAGAAAAAAATATTTAAAAAAAAAAAAGATTATATATTTAGATTTTTTTTTCCTAAAAAAAAATAGCTGCTGATTCAATTAAAAAATTCTTGCATTGAAAATTTTTTTTAAAAAAAATCATGAAAAAAAAGGAGTAATTTTTGCAGCAATCTTTGTGGATTTCAATTAAATAAACAAAACTTTTAAGACCGAAAAATAATAGTTACAATAAACTGTTTGCAAAAAAATCCTCTTTATAATGTTTGGGTTGTAATTAGTTTTTTAACTGATGGAACAAATCTTTCAAAATGAAAAATACTGTCATGATCCCCCCACCTGCCACCAGAGAGAGCTCTGGGCGTTCCCTCATCACCCTGATAGAGACGTCTGAGGGTGATTACTCTGATGCCACACACCTGTGGACCCTCCTGCCTGTGTAAAGGCAATCACCCTGGACCTCCATGTCGGAGGTCATAGTAAAAACTTTACATTTGTCTCTAGAAATTGTAAAGAAATGAACATCATAAATAAAGGTTGAGGTCTGCACAGTGGCCTTACAGCAAGAAGGTCAGGGATCAAGTCCAGAGAACGGTTGTTAGGTTTGAAACACTGGTATTTCTGTGTGGAGTTTGTATGTTCTCCCCGTCAATGCCTGGGTTTTTTCCTGGATTGGCCGCGACAAAATTGCCCCTAGGAATGACTGTGGTTATCTGTGTGTGTGGCCCCGCAACAGACTGGCAACCTGTTCAGGGTGTACCCTGCCTCTTGCTTAAAATCAGAAGGGATATGCTCTGGCACCTCCCCCTGTCTACCCCTCCAGCCCAACCCCAGCCCGTTGGGGAAAAACGGATTCAGAAGATAAAATGAAACACTTTTTTTTTTTAAGAAATGATGACCGTTGTCTAATTTGTTTTTGTCTCAATTTAATCAAAGTAAAACTTTGCTGAACGAGTCTAAGTTCGATCCTCATCTGCTAAATTTTTAAGAAGACTGTGTCTAAGTGAAAAAGGTAATAGATTGGTGTTAAAACTGCTTGTTTTGGCCTCAGAAGCAGCTGTCTTATCGCTTTTCATCGCTCTGTCTTTCCATGTTTGTTTATGCCTGACATTAATGGTTCTTATTCTTTTTCAAACCATCTGTCTTCCTCAGAAAAATAGACCCTAGCGGTAAAAAAAGCCCCTGAATCAACGTAATAAGTCTGCAGCTTGTGCTGAAGCATCTCTTTGATAACTGGCGTAAGCATGGGTGTGGTATTTCATTTTCTAAACCAGTCCAGGAAAGATGTTTTTTTAGCAAGTTGTAGGAAAATGAAACTTGTTTGCTTTCATTTGTAAATCACACTTTTTGATTCAACACAATTTGTCAGCAATAACTAGGACGCTGCATCGGTCCGTCGTGGTAAAGAAAGAGCTGAGCCGAAAAGCGAAGCTCTAGATTTACAAGTCGATCTATGTTCATACCCTCACCATGGTAACCAGGATCTATGTTCCTACCCTCACCATGGTAACCAGGATCTACGTTACTACCCTCACCATGGTAACCAGGATCTACGTTTCTACCCTCACCATGGTAACCAGGATCTACGTTACTACCCTCACCATGGTAACCAGGATCTACGTTACTACCCTCACCATGGTAACCAGCTGTGGATGGTAACTGAAAGAATGAGATCACAAATACAAGCGGCCGAAATTAGCTTCCTCCGCAGGGTGGCTGGGCTCTTACTCAGAGATCGGGTGAGGAGCTCTGCGATCCAGGAGGAGCTTTGTGTCGAGCCGCTCCTGCTCCAGGTCGTGAGAAGCCAGATGGGATGGTTCGCGGATGGTGAAGACGACGATGGCCCAATGTGGCAGTCCGGGGTGATTGCCCTTAAATAGGCAGCAGGGTCCACAGGTGTGTGGCATCAGAAATCAATCTCAGGTGTTCCTAATCAGGGTGTTGAGGACGATTCAGGGCTCCCTCTGGCGGCAGGTGAGGGGATCATGACATCCAATGGCACAACGCGAAAAATGGAGAGTATTCATTCATCTTCTGAACCACAGACACACACAACCGTACACACACACACTCAATCACAGGGGCAATCTGTAGAAGCCAATCAACCTAAAATTGATGTTTTAGGAGGGTAGGAGGGAAATGGAATACCTGGAGAAAACTCATGCATACATGGGGAGAAAATGCAAACTCCACACAGAAAGGCCAGTGTTCTAAGCCTTGCCCCTACCTGGGGCTCCCACCTTTCTTGGTGGTTCCTGGTGGTTTCCTGGGCTTCCTCCAAAATAAAAGCCTGATTAAGAGTTCAAATTTGGAACTAAGCTGTTGAGGTGAACTAAGCCCTATTTAAACTTTATTAAACCAGGAAAAATCCAGGCTATATTTCCAGATTTTGTGTGAATCAGAATCATCTTGCTGACTTTGAATTTACACCAACATGTGTTAAACCGACCTTTCTCCATGTAATTCCCTGTAATCACTATTAACATATTTGTTATGATTCATGCTAACTGCCCCAGCTTCGGCAAATATGTCATTTACCAGCAGCTGAGAAAACTCGTTCTGACATCCACGGAGCTTTTAATGGTTGGCTTTTGTCAATAATACAAAAGCAAGCAAGGGCCCTTCATGCGGTGTCACATCTGCTGTGTTAGTGGGGCTCCAGCCTGCTATTCATTATTAATAATGCCACATTTCTTCTGGGTCCACACACAAGAAATGTAATTACACTGTATTGCCCACAAGTTGTCATTTCCTAAAGTGCCATCAGGAAAATATGAGTCATTAGAGCATGGGGCCGGGAAAATGAAAAGTAATAAACGTTCAGGCAACAGCACAAGCTGACTCTTCTGTTGTGCATGTGCACATAAAGTCTTTGAGGGCAAGGGCATTTTTCATTTCTAAAAAAGCCATATTGGTGATGCATTACAAAGCTCTCAGGGGCTTGTTTACTTTGGCCATAAGTCTACTATATAGATACACTGATACCCCTGAATAAATGTGATCACTTACTCTGCCAGGGATCAATGAAAGCAGAGCAAAAGAGAAAAGAAGTTTTCTTTCTGGTGGAACAATCTTACTTCTTTGTCATGAAACATTTAGGAATCATATCAAAAAGCATGTTGTTCTTAATTTCTCCGGCCAATGCAGGAATGCATTCTAAAAGTCACAGTCTTCTTCTTCTTCGTCCATCATTTCCCTTCAGGGGGCGCCACAGCGAGTCAGTTTCTTCCATCTAACCCTATCTCCTGCATCCTCTTCAGTCACCCCAACTATCTTCATGTCTTCCTTCACTGTATCCATGAACCTCCTCTTTGGTCTTCCTCTAGTCCTCTTTCCTGGTGGTTCCAAATCCAGCATCCTTCTTCTGATGTACTCTCTCTCTCTCCTCTGCACATGTCCAAACCATCTCAGTCTGGTCTCTCTGACTTTAAAACCTCTAACATGTGCTGTTCCTCTGATCCTGTCCATCCTGGTCACTCCCAGAGAGATCCTCAGCATCTTCATCTCTGCTACAAACATCTCTGTTTCCTGTCTTTTCCTCAGTGCCACTGTCTCTAGAGCAATCTGCATGGCCGCTCTCACCACACTGTTTCTAGACCAATCAGCATGGCCGCTCTCACCACACTGTCTCTAGACCAATCAGCATGGCCGGTCTCACCACACTGTCTCTAGACCAATCAGCATGGCTGCTCTCACCACACTGTCTCTAGACCAATCAGCATGGCCGCTCTCACCACGGTTTTGTACACTTTCCCTTTCATTTTATCTGAAACTCTTCTGTCACACATCACACCTGATACTTTCCTCCACCTGTTCCAGCCTGCCTGCACATGCTTCTTCACCTCTTTTCCACACTCTCCATTGCTCTGGACTGTTCCTAAGTACTTAAAATCTTCCACCTTCTTTATTTCTTCTCCCTGTAACCTCACTTTTCCAGTCTAACACAGTCTAATTATTTAAAATAAATTCTTAATCACAGCTGATATTTCACATCGTTTAATGAAGACAATTGAACCAGGCAGACATGGGTGTTTTAGGATTTTTATTTAGCAATTATTTGTATGAAAAGATTACTTTAAACATTTCTAAATAATGCAACGGTAAACTTTTTGATTCACACAGCAGTAATACTGATAGCTTTCAGTCTTTCAGTGCCATCTACTGTAAACAGAGATACATTACAATCCCAGCATGGCAGTGCTGAGGTCTGACACACTGTCACCCCTATATCATGTCAAGACTAAACATGATGGATGTGATACTGGGAAGACGTTCTTCTTCTTTAGGAAACTAGTTTAGTTAAATGTTAATTAAAGGCCATGATAAGCACCTCATGATAGGCTTCTATAAGAAAAGAATGATGGATGTTTGGGTAAAATTCAGGTGAATTGGTTTAGTTTTGGAACAAAAAACATCTGATGACAACGTTTTGTTCCGTTGTCTTCCGTTTATCCAGGGCCAGGTTGTGGGGGCAAAGAAACGGTCCAGAAAATCATTTCTGCCTTCCTTCATCAAACTGTTTAACCTTTCATCCTCCAGGCTGTAACTACCACTGTATATACACACAACGGTTTCCCATATAAACATAGACATACGTTTTTGATTGTCTGTTTCTTCTTTCTTTTCGTTATTATCTAATTTATATCATATTATTTAATCTTTTTATGCTTGCGTTCATGCTTGTGTGTCTGTGTCTATGCCTTCTTGTTTTTGGTTCTTGTGTTTGTACAGCAGCACTCAACTTCCCTCTTGTGGATTAATAAAGTATTTTCAATTGAATTCCATATTGTTTTTTTCTTTTTGCATTCCCATAAAATAGGTGCTCCCTGTTGGGACCGAGCACAAGTTCTAAAACTTTCCTGTTTACATTAGAATATTAACATGGTGGAGAACAATGGGTGATGCTAAGAACAAGCTGGTTCTGGGACATTTCAGCCACGGACATTTGGGCCAAAAACCTATTTTATGTGGCTCTCATGGCTCAAATAAAAATTCTGATATTTTTAAAAAAATTTGATATTTTATGTAATTTATTTTAAAATTTTTATCGTAAATAAACAGTTGCACTACAGAAAATAATTGCTTTTAGTCTTAAAAATTTTTATCGTGCAAAAATTTTTATCGTGCAAAAAATTTTATCGTAAATAAACAGTTGCGCCCAGGTTGCAGTTCTTCAAATGTCCGTGGCTGAAATGTCCGTTCACCGAACATAGATCCTGGTTACCATGGTGAGGGTAGGAACGTAGATCGACTTGTAAATCGAGAGCTTTGCTTTTCGGCTCAGCTCTTTCTTTACCACAACGGACCGATGCAGCGTCCTAGTTATTGCTGATGCAGCGCCGATCCGCCTGTCAATCTCCCGCTCCATCCTTCCCCCACTCGTGAACAAGACCATGAGATACTTAAACTCCTCCACTTGGGGCAGGACCCTGTCACTGAACCACAGGGGCCATTCCACCTTTTCCAGGCGAGGACCATGGTCTCGGATTTGGAGGCGCTAATTCCGATTCGATCTACGTTCCTACCCTCACCATGGTCACCAGCTGTGGGTGGTGACCGAAAGAATGAGATTGCGGGTACAAGCGGCCAAAATGAGCTTCCTCCGCAGGGTGGCTGGGCTCTCACTCAGAGATCAGGTGAGGAGCTCTGCCATCTGGGAGGAGCTCAGTGTCGAGGCGCTCCTCCTCCAGGTCGAGAGGAACCAGATTGGGTGGTTCGGGCATCTGGTCAGGATGCCCCCCGAGCGCCTCGCAGGCGAGGTGTTTTGGGCACGTCCCACCGGAAGGAGACCAAGGAGCAGACCCTGGACCTGCTGGAGAGAACATGTCTCCCAGCTGGCCGGGGAACGACTTGGTGTCCTTCCGGGTGAGCTGGAGGATGCAGCCGGGGTGAGAGAGGCCTGGGCTGCCCGTTTGAGGCTGTTGCCCCCGCGACCCGACCCCGGAACAAGCGGAAGATGACGGAACGGAATTTTTACATCTAAAATAATTGAAAAAATAAATTCAATTAAATTCAATATACTTTATTAAATCCTTTCTGTGAATATTTGAGCATCCGGTTGTACAGTTTATGGAGAGCGAAGAGCTCCGAAAGCTCCACAAAAAAAAAAAAAAAGCAGCTCCAAAAAAAGGATTGGTGTTGAGTTGAGAAGAGCTGGAACCGCTACTTGGTGGAACAGCTGCTTTATTGGAACAACTACTAGATGGAAGTTGACTACTTTGTAGAATATACTTTGTAGATAGGGGGAGGCGGTGGGTCAGTGGTAAAGTGTTCGCCCACAGACCAAAAGTTAACCGGAACTTCACAGTTTCTATTCACACTGAGACCACATCTAGGGTCCTTGGAGAAGACACCTAACCCACCATTGGTGCCATTGTTGCAGCCTGCTTTGGTGTAATGCAGCACAATTTCAATAAAGTATAATTATTATTTCACATATTGTGGGTTATTTTTAGAACATAACTCCCAGGATTAAGGACGAATCACTCAACTTTAAAATGCCTTTTGATGTTACTTAACCTAATTTATCTGCTTTATATACTATAGTTATTTCTGGGTAAAGGTACCTGAGACAGAAAACTTTTGCATTGCTTTTCAATGTCTCCACCTCTCGGACTATCAACACAGGACCTCCACAGGGCTGTGTCCTCTCTCCCCTGCTCTTCTCCCTGTACACCAACTCCTGCACCTCCAGCCATGACTCTGTCAAACTGATCAAGTTTGCGGACGACACCACTCTCATCGGGCTCATCTCTGATGGTGATGAGTCGGCCTACAGGATGGAGGTAGACCAGCTAGTGTCCTGGTGCAGCAACAAGAACCTGGAGCTCAACGCTCAGAAGACAGTGGAGATGATCGTGGACTTTAGGAAAGCTATAGCACCCATTACCCCCCTTGCACTGACAGACTCCCCCATCACCACTGTAGACTCTTTCCGCTTCCTCGGCACTACCATCACACAGGACCTAAAGTGGGAGCCGTCCATCAGCTCCCTGATCAAAAAGGCCCAGCAGAGGATGAAGAAAGCCAAGCTGCCCGCCCAGATGTTGATGCAGTTTTACAGAGCCATCATCGAGTCCATCCTCACCTCCTCCATCACCGTGTGGTACGCTGGAGCCACAGCCAGGGACAAACACAGACTGCAGCGCATTGTGCGCTCTGCAGAGAAGGTGATCGGCTGTAGCCTTCCATCTCTCGAAGACCTGTACGTCTCCAGGACGTGGGGGCGTGCAGGTCGGATAGCAGCTGACCCTTCCAACCCTGGACATGGACTTTTTGAGCGACTCCCCTCGGGCAGGAGGCTCTGGTCCATTCGGACCAGAACGTCCCGCCACAAAAACAGCTTCTTCCCTTCTGCCGTTAGTCTAATTAATACTTCATAACCTGAACCCCACATCTCTTAGACACCTCCCTCTTGTCACTTTACTGTCTTTATTATTTTTTATTATTTTCTATGACATTGCACTACTTTTCTTTTTCTCTCTGAGCACTCTTTGTTTTGTTAAAATTATTTTTATTTATTTTATTTTTTATTATTTTGATCTTATATTATTGCACAGCTGGATCAAAGCAAGTTCCTAGTCTTTGATATTCTTCATTGACATGGCAATAAAAGCATTCTGATTCTGATCTTAAATTACAAGATTATGAACAGAAGGGAGTTTATGTGGACAAACTTAATCAGAGCCTGGTCTGTGGTATGATGGGCTTTTACAGCCTGAACGGGCGGTGAAGTTGGCCCCCAATACTCTGGATGCTATTGTGAATGTGTGCAGTGAGCTGGCTCATTGGGCCATCACGGTGAATAGCCTCGAGCCATTCACTCAGCATATAGAAGCTCATTAGAACTCTATAGACACACAATTGTGAGGCTCACATTAGAAACTTCCTCCTCTGGGACACAGACACCACACACAAAGTGCCAGTTTGCTGCAATGCTAAGCACATTGTCCCCCTGATTCATGGAACCTGGACCCCCATTCACAATATTAAGTTCGAGTGGTGGAATATCAATTGCGGGTGCAATGGGCCGGTATCTTTTTAAGAGCTTTGCTGGGCTTAAAAAAGAGAGAAAAGAGATCTCGGTCAGCCTGCAGAGTTCTAGCTTTCAACAGAGCTATTGTGAGGTTTTTTGTTTTTTTTTTAAAGAAAGGAGCCCTGTTTTTCTCTTTTTCCATTCCTGAGAAGAGGTGGACATCAAATAAATTCACATGAACTTGCTTTAGGGTGTTTCTAAGAGCCACTGTTTAAGAATAGCCTAATTATACCTCCCTCTTCAGGAGAGTTTCCATGGAATCTGGCTAATTACACAGTGTGGATCTTAACAATGATACCTTCTTAACTATAACTTTTAAAATGAGGAAAAAGACGTGTGAGACCGGTTCCACCTGATATGCAAAATATGGATGCTGGTCACAAAGTGAGATTATACTGAAGAAATCATTTATCATGTAATGTGTTGATACGTTAATAGAACATGCTTTTTTTTAAATAGTCGGGATTCGGACTGAGGTGCAGTTTTTACTTTAATCTCACAAGTAAAGCACAAAGAGCAATGAAACCTGAGGTGTGTGTGGAACATGTGGAACACACTCTCCAGACAAAGGTTGTGTGTGAGCTGCTAACACTCATGCTGTGACAGAACGCTTGGCTTTCTCCACCAGTCTCACCAATAAAACCTCAAATTTGATTACAAGCAACCTTTGGCTTCCCGGCCATCACACAATGGCCTGAGCTGTCTGGGCCAATTTCCATGCTCAGCATGAGGTATCAGCACACATACACACACGCACACACACAACACATACACACACACTCCATGCCTGTTTACTGTGCCCCTCGTGTTGCACTTTCTCCTACAATAAGGAGGATCATTAGTTGCAGTGTGAAAGGTTGCACAAGCCTATCATTTGATGGGTCTACCCCAGAAACATGACACGTGTGTGTGTGTGTCTGTGTGTGTGCATGAGTGTGTTTTGGTCATCTTTATTTTATACAAACATTATCAGGCACTAAATGAAATTTTTAGAGCAAATCATTATTACTTGATTTGTCTAAGTTACAGTAAAAAAGCTTGTTTTTTGTTTTCGAAATTAATCTCAAAATAAATTGCAATGCATTCATAATTTTATACATTGGTTTAAGTATCTCGGGGTCTGTTCACGAGTGGGGGAAGGATGGAGCGGGAGATCGACAGGCAGATTGGTGCGGCGTCAGCAATAACTCGGATGCTGCATCGTTCCGTTGTGGTGAAGAAAGAGCTGAGCTGAAAAGCAAAGCTCTTGATTTGCAAGACAATCTACGGTCCTACCGTCACCATGGTAACCAGGATCTACGTTCCTATCCTCACCATGGTAACCAGGATCTACGTTCCTATCCTCACCATGGTAACCAGGATCTACGTTCCTACCCTCACCATGGTAACCAGGATCTTCGTTCCTACCCTCACCATGGTAACCAGGATCTACGTTGCTACCCTCACCATAATAAACGGGATCTACGTTCCTGCCCTCACCATGGTAACCAGGATCTACGTTCCTATCCTCACCATGGTAACCAGGATCTACGTTCCTACCCTCACCATGGTAACCAGGATCTACGTTCCTTCCCTCATCTATGGTCACCAGCTGTGTTTGGTCACCGAAAGATTGAGATCGCGAATATAAGCGCCCGAAATGAGCTTCCTCCGCAGGGTGGCTGGGCTCTTACTCAGAAATCGGGTGAGGAGTTCTGCCATCCGGGAGGAGCTCAGTGTCGAGCCGCTCCTACTCCAGGTCGAGAGAAGCCATAGGAGGGAGTTCGGATCCTTCCGGGTGAGCTGGAGGATGTAGTTGAGGTGAGAGAAAGCTGGGCTTCCCGTCTGAGGCTGTTGCTCCCACGACCCGGCCCTGGATGAGCGGAAGACGACGGAATGAAACGGTTTTTATTTGTTTTGAGCAAATGGAAAAGATAAACATAGTGACTCTTCAGGAAGTATTTGACTTCAACAGGAATATTATATCACCGGGTAGTTGTAGTTTATTTCAGCGGGTAAGTGTGTATAAGTGTGTGTCAGACTGTCATGGAATAAATGTGACACCATAACATACAGTAGGTGTCAAACTTTGGTCCACAAAGCTGTACCAACTTATGTTGATACGCTGATCCACTGGTATTACAACCTACAATTCATACAGTACTTACGTATACTACAAATCCCAGAATGCCTTGTGGTGTAGTACCCATGAAGGAAGCCTAATTGGTCGACTGCACTCATGATGACCTGGTATATACAACACATTTAAATGCACAGACATGGTCAAGATTTTGTTTTTTATTGATCTTAATTCCATCTTGTGGCTCCGCCTCCCGGGGGAGGGATCTCTCTTTCGTGTGGATCCCCACGAGGTTTCCTATTTTTTTCCCCACTGATGGGTTTTTTTAGGAGTTTTTTCTCACCGTGAAGGAGAGTCTAAGTGCTTGTATTGTCTAGCTGGCATTGTGTATTTGTGTTTATACATTCCTCTTTTTCTTGTTTTTTGTCTTTCTGAATCTTAAATGTGACGCCCATTGAGACAAAAATTCTGTCATTTCGGGCCATATAAATAAAATTGAATTGAAACTTCAACTCAATTTGTTTGATCATCAAATAACTTAATTGTCTCAACAGTTAATTGAAACAAAAAAAAGCACAAATTATGCTTAAATTGTTACAAAATTGCAGACACCTGCACGGTGGTGCAACGGTTGGAATGGTGGCCTCACAGCAAGAATGTCGGAAGTTTGAGTCTCAGAGTGGGGGCGAGGATTGAATCTCAGGCCTGTCTGTGTGGAGTTTGCATGTTCTCTCTGTGTATGTGTGGGTTTACTCCCACTCCTCCAAAGACATTTATGTTCGGTTAGTCTGCCTCTTGCCCAGGACGTTGTTAAAAAAGACAATTATAATTTAATGAGTTGCTCGTAGCTAAAAAAAAAAAAAAAAAAGTTAAATAAAATTTTAAAAAATGATAAAATGTGCCAATTAATCATGTTTTTTTACTAAAATCTGCAAACATGATCGTGTGTTGATTGTACGCGGCTTCCATCTTTGGCAGCTTTTTCGATCGTCTTCCAAGTATAAGTAGCAATGCATCAAAAATGAGTGTTTCTTAAATGAGGTGCAGGGGGGGAACAGGAGGGTCCATATGGCACAAAGGAGCTTAGAAAGAGGTTGGAAAGAAGAGAAAACTATTTACTACTGGAGAAACCATCTTGTGCATGTTAAACTTTGGCCCGCACTTCATTGTCTCTGGTGTCTATCATTTAATAGGCTCGTTGACATAATGAATGAGTGAGACCCACCTTCTGCCACTCCAAAAAGGACCCTGCACATTAGAGGGTCTCAGCCAATCACCAAACAGCTCTAAGGCAAAGAGGACGAGCAGAGGACTTTTGTCTTTTCTCCAGTTTAACGAAGTTGGCCTGGTCACCAGAGAGGGGATTAAAGGGTAGTTTAGTGTGTGAAGTGTGGTCTGACCTGGAGGAACATGGCTGTCCTTCCTCCTGCTGCACCAGGCTTTGGAAGTTCAGGGAAAAGTTTTCTCATAGAAAACCTGCTCAAGTCTCACACATCCTCAATCTACAGAGACAGAGCGGTCCATCAGAGGTGGGAAATCCCAACAGGATCCTGGAGCCATGATGGAGATCAGAGAAGTCTGAGTCGAGCTGCTCAACATCTGAAGGAGGAAAGAAGTTCACTTCTACGAAATTCGGGTAAAATTTCTCAATCTTAAACTTGTATAGCTTATTTTCCCCTTTGAATTATTATTTTTTTATTTTATACTGATGTTATAAAGTTTACTCTGAACTGCTCAAACATTCTTTTGATTATTACATTATTTAGTCCATCACAGGTCAAACGATTTAATCTATCAGTCTAATATTGAGAAAAAATGTTCTTCAATATTCACAACAAATTTTAAGCTTTTGCTAAAAATTATGTTTAAGAAAAGTTTTCAATTATAATTTACAATTATAAATGCTTTTTAAAAAAAGTATTAATCACATCTCTTAGAAGTTCAGCAAGAATTTTTCAGTCATAACTGATTCGATCATTAAACCATCATCGATTCCACCAATCAAAAAGTTTCTTATGTTTGTACAAAATATTTTTTTCTCCAATTTATTTGTATTTTTGCTTTTTATAAAAAAAGTCCCACACATAGACGATATAATTCTTTATATGATCAACGCATATGAAGAAATTCTTCAAATCATTTGAAGAATTTAAGCTCTAACATCAGGTCCCATAAAAATGGTCATGTTTAAGGTCAGAAAAGATCAACTTAAATGATCCTCAAAGGGAAATTTATTTGTTACAGAATAAAATCCAAAAGAAAAATTAAACAAATATTTAAAATATTAAACATATTAAGAACTCGTTTTAATCATTAACACCAGGATCATGGATGTTGTCTTTTTAAAACAACATTCTGCTGCTTGGTTCATAAATAAAACATTTGTTAATATTTAAAAGTTAGAAACAGTTACAGACGTTTTTTCACTCTGTGAAAAAAAAATCCTGCTTAAAATGTTTAGAATTTTAAACAGTACAAAACTTTTTAAAATGTCCCACAAATCAATGGATAAATTTCAACTGATGATTTAAAGATAAAGTTTTTTTTAAGCCACAGTTTAACGTCTAACATCTGTGCTGGTGCGTGGATGCAGACGGTGATTTGCACATCTATGAATTGGACATAAAAACTGAACAATATGCAGCCGTCGGTGTCCGAAAGCAACATATGCTGCCGTCCGTCCTCACACCAAAAGTTAAAAAAGTGGATGATTGAATCACAAAAATACAAGTTTGACAGAATTATTCTCTTTTTCTTTTTAAATCTTAGTATTTGATCATTTTGTAAACATATAATTGTGTTTTCTGAAGATGCACTTTGGAATTTTTCTTTTTTTACCATGATTTGCTTGTATTTTTTCCCCAATGAATAACAACCGTCTGGTTAATTCAAATACAGTTTTGGGGTCCCACTAAAATGATAAAAATACGTCTCATTTATTCTAACGAGCACCACAAATTGTACAAACAAAAAACCTCCAGGAGAAGTTGAGCTTATTTACTGGAGACAATTATTTCTTGTAAAACTCAACCTAAATGAGGGTGTTGTGTTTTGTGGGGTTAATAACTGTTGTTTTGATGCCTATTTAGACCAATTTGGCAAATTTTATTTGCTCAGGAATACCATATTACCTCAAAAAGGAAAAAAAAAAAACACTTTTTTTAACACTGTGAATTCCTCCTTCCTCTCGCTCCCCGATTAGATCCGACCACTAAGTGCATGCATGATAGAGCGTCATTTTTCTTTGAGTTTGCAAATACAAGTGTGTTTGCACAGTTGTTACAAAAACATCTTCTGCTTATCTTAGAATTTAGGTGTGGGAGAGAACAACATCCACAGCCAAGAACTTGGCATTCAAATGTATCCAGACTCTGTACAGGAGAGCTGGCAAATTACTCAAACATGTGGGAATGAAATAGAAAACTACTTAATGTCTGATTTTAATGTGCTTAAATGGTCGGGGGGTTTGGGTCCCTGGTGGGAGGAGGCTTGAAACACTTGGCTTTCTGTGTGGAGTTTGCAAGTTCTCCACATACTTCTGTGGGTTTTCTCTGAGTAGTCTAGTTTCCCCCCACCCTCCAAAACATGCATGTTAGGTTGATTGCCTGTAGGTATGAGTGTGCGTGTGGATGGCTGCATGTGTGTGGCCCCGCAGCAGACTGGCGACCTGTTTGCGGTGTACCCAATCTCTCACCTGAAATCAGCCAGGATGGGTTTCAGCACCCCTCTACCTCTCCTTCCCTCATCTACAGTTAGCTGTGTGTTTTAAATTATTTGCAGACATCCAGCACCGTGCACATTCTCCAGGACTGAGTGTTTCCTTGTACTGTGTGTTTGCAGGTGTGCTGAGCAGTGTGTTCCTGCAGAGCCCGGCGTATCTGCTGGCATGCTGCGGTGGGTCCAGACCCCCTCCCGTCTTCTCCAGTAAGTGTTTTATGCCTCATCAGCAATGCCTCAGCTGCTCTCTAAGCACAAGCCTTCATGCTCTGCACAGCTAATTACTGATGCAATGCCGAGGAGCTAATTCTCCGTTCAACTCTGCTCAGCTCTATTCATAAGCATTCACGGCTGTTTGGGATGGGGGGGAAGAGGGTGGGTTGCAGGGCTTTTAGGGGTCCCAGAGGCCCCCGTTTTTTTGTATTTTCAAATCCGCACGTTTACCAGCACAAATATGCAGAGCTAATAAACATCTTGTCTTGTGTCGTATTAAGATAATAACTACCTGATGAGGCGTTTTCCTGCTGAGATGAGATAATTATTTTACTCCCTCAGCTTCGTTAGGGGTTTTCTTGTGGATCCCAGCAGTGTGGAGAAACATTTCCAGCTTAAATTAGACAAATTAGTATTCACAAATGTCCCATTTGCATTTGAAATAATGTTTTCTACAGGTGGAAAATGTTAATTAGTTCTTGGAATATTTTATTGTATCTAATTCAGGAGTTGAAAAGAGTAAGAGGAAACTGGTGGAATAACAGAGGACTGATTCATTTGAGCATTTATCTTCCTTCTGCATTGTCCCTCGAAATATTGGAAGTTATTAGTTGTTTCAAACTACAGCGGCTGTCAAGTGTTGTTGAGAAAAGCACAAATCAGAAAGCCCTCATCCTCACACGGTTGACACTTTCCCACAGTGGCCGGTAGAAAAACAAAGCCCAACGCCGGCCGTGACCAATCGGCACTTTCACTCCAGCATCCACACGCGACCTCGCTGCAATTTTTCACTGCAGCAATGAACTCCGCCAAGCACAAAAAAAAAAGAACCCTCGTCCATTTCTCTGCAGAAAAGGGCTGAACGAGGAACATCCCCCCCTCATTGTGTGGCTAAAGAGCCTGGCTCAGCGACCCCCCCTCCTTTCTCCTGTCCTTCAACTCTCATTCCTGCCCATTGGAGACCTCTTGACTAGGACATAAAGCATTCAATGAGAGTGACTTTTATAGACTTTTTTGAGCTCATCTTCACATACAAACTGGCTTCAAACCAGTAAGAGAAAAGATTTAGTGTTGGGCCACTGAGCCATCCAGTAATGGCATTTCTATTGTCCGGCTTCATTGTTGCATCCCACCGAACTCAATAGTCGGCCCACTATGGTAGACACACACGTTGCCCAGGAATGACCTGGTAATCAGCTATTTAAGTGAAAGCTATTGAGCTCCAATTGAGAAGTGAGAAGCATGTCCAAACCTGTTTTGTGCTCCCCAGAGGTGGTCTATGTGCAGATTTGTCGTACAGATTAAAAAGGCAAAGCTGAAAGGATCAGATAAATTGTTTCACTTGACTTTTGTTGTATTTGCACCTGTGAAGAAGAACTGTGGGATTCCTCCTCACGTCACTGGATTGATTTTTTGTCAGATAGAGGAGCTTTTTTTCTGCAAATTAGTTTGAGTCAAAAGGAGAAATTAAAAGTTAATCCAACTCGAAAACACAATCAGTTTTTCTGGACGTTTCGATCATTTTGAGGTTATTATTCCCACAAAAAGCCTGAAGTGGGTTTCTATTTCATTCATAAATTTTTTTGCGCCATTTGTAAGCTCTTCCCTTCAGTATTTGAATTCTATTAGTTCTAATGGCTTCTACACAAGTTGTTTTTGGCTGAGAATTTTGTTCTCAACGCAGGAACCATTTTAGCCGCCCAAAATAGTCAGACAAGACAAAGTAGGTCTTTTTTTTGTTGTTTTAGTGTTTTTATTTTCTTTGTTTTTGTGTCTTTTCTGTGGTCCTAAGGATGGCTTGGGCCCAGTGGGAATCGAACCAGGTTCTTCCGGTCAAAAGACAGTATCTCTACCCCTAGGCCAACGCCTCCTGGGACCTGCCCAGTTTTCTAAGAAAAAGATTCTTGGTTTTCACCTTAAATCTGATTTTTTTTCCTCAATCTGAAAACCCTTTTTTAAACTTTTCATCCTCTAATGTTTTTCCCAGAAGGAGCAACTGCTCCGATGTGGTCTTCGAACATCAGTTCAAAATCTCGTCGAGGGATCCTGAGGAGGGCGGTGTTTTCTGAGGAGCAGAGGAAAGAGCTAGAGAAAACTTTTCGGAGACAAAAGTACATCAGTAAAACAGACAGGAACAAGCTGGCAGCAGAGCTCAGCCTCAAAGAGTCACAGGTAATCACAGAAACATAAAAACTATCTCTAGTTAGTATAAAAATCCCATGCCATCATGCTGGCACATCGTACCTTCTGTTCATATATAATCGTGAACACCATCAAAATCTCACAGACAGAGAGGCTTGTATACTGTAACTCATCCCTGTTGTGATGTGGAAGGAGGGGGACCCAAATGCAGGACATCAAAATAAGGATTAGTGAACACAATTCGAGTTACCGTAATTTCACGACCATTAGGCGCACCGTACGAAAAGGCGCAGTCTCAGTCACACACCGCCTTACAACAACACACACGCAAGCATGCAAATGTGCGTATTAAAAAATAGATCTGGAGCAAAACTGAGTTTGGTTGTGTTTTATTTAAGTAGTAACGATACTAAACAAACACATTACCGGTAATAGTCTTTATTCAAATCCGTCAAAGTCCTCATCCTCTGTTTCGGAATCGAACAGCTGCGCAAAATCCAACAGAGCAGGTCCACTTCGCTCCTCGCTGTCAAAGTCACTGTCTGTACTGTGCGGCTCCTCAGAAAGGATACCAGCTTTTGAGAAAGCTCGGATAACAGTACCAGCAGACACGTTAGTCCAAGCATCTACAATCCATTGGCAAACTGTAGCGTAACTCGCCCGGCGTTGCCTTCCACCCTTCGTGAAACTGTGGTCTCCTTCGGTCATCCATCGCTCCCACACCGCCCACACTTCACTCTTTAACGTTCTCATGCCTTTTCTTTCAGGTCCACCTCGCGGGCACCGCGTTTTCTTTTACGTCCGCTTTTTCTCACACACGGCGCACCGTACGAAAAGGCGCACCGCTCATTTTGAAGAAAATCTAAGACTTTTATATGCACCTTATAGCCGTGAAATTACGGTAGTCTGTAACGCAGAGGGCATTGGATTAACTAAGTTCAAATAATAACAGAGTCCAATCATGGGTGATTGGACAAACCTGACTGGGTAACCTGTCAGGTTTGTCACCCACCCAGGGTGACCTGACTGGAAGGGATGGCATGACCCAACATGGAACTTTGGGGTGATCGCCCTTAAATAGATGGCAGGATCCACAGATTTGTGGCAGTAGGAATCAATCTCAGGTGTCCCTAATCAGGGGCAACTAGTGCTCGTTTGTTAGTATTAATGTAAAAAATAAAGAAACGGTCTAATAACTTTTTCTTTTCCTTTTTGTGTGATTCAGGTTAAGATTTGGTTCCAGAACCGTCGTATGAAGTGGAGAAACTGTAAAGAAAAGGAGGTTCATCACATTCGCTCTCCGATGGACGAGCTGATGGCCAGAGGCCTCGCTCAGGAGGAGGAGCCATCATACAATCATGGAAAAACAGAGAGGTCATCACCACAGAGGAGCAGCTTGAAAACATGACCATGTTGAACCAGTGACTTTCCATCATTTTTACACTTCCTCAAAAAGAGAAATGACCGAAACACGACTTAATGTGGACAAAATAACCTCCAAGTTTTTGTCTTTTTGGGTTTTTTTTTATATAGTTTTAAATGTAACTTCATTTTGTTCCATTTCACTAACTTCAGAAAGTAATTTTTTAAAATCTCTTTCCAAAAAGGGCTGCTGTCTATGGACTCTGGTCACATGCTAAAATTGGCCTTTTGATTTCCTATCTTGTGTAAAAATTTTGAAAACTTTACACAAATTCTGTCCCTGAAAAAAAAACCAAGCTATTCTTTCAATGAATTCCACTTAAAATAACGTTTTGTAAACATTTCAATTAATAGCAAACTTGTAAATAAAACAGTTTTCCTACAAACGTAAAATCTTCCACCTTGTTTATCTCTTTAATGTGAACAGATCAACTCACAACTTTAAAAAATAACGTATTTACAAAAAATATGACAGGTTCATCAAATGCCAAGAATATTAATGTATACTTCATCGATCCCTCAACGGGAAAATTTGTGTGCTGCCACGATGGCGCCAATGGTGGGTGAAGCGGGGGATTAGGTATCTTCTCCAAGGACCCTAGATGTGAACTCAGTGGGATTCGAACCCGTGAACTTCTGGTAAACTTCCGGTCCAAGGGCGAACACTCTACCACTGAGCCACCACCTCCCCCATAACTTATTTAGGTTAGTTTAAATAATGTCATTATTTAATTGAAAACATTATTCTTTGCAAACATGTCATATTGAAATATCAATTATTTTCTGCACAACTGAAAGCTTCGGAGAAATGAACTTTATTTTTCATGTCAAAATGTGGAATTTCAAGATGTGATCCCGTGCCTTTAAGCCTTCAAAAGTTTTTCACCTTTTTTACTCTAAACCGGCACACATGCTTTTGGACTAGCAGAAAATTAGTTGTTCACTTCCGGTTGATTAAATCTGCGACCAGTCGCAGATCCGGATGAGGCTGCAGATCTCGTCAGAACACCGACGGTGAACAACTTCTTGAATAATCTTGTTTCCCAATGTTTTCTAGTGGGAGTTACCACGGACGCTTTCAGCTGTTTTACCCTGTAAAGCGATAAGAGTTTTTTCACCCAAATGCAAGAGGAATTTTTTTCAATTCAATGTTGACTAAAACCCACATCTATGTTAATGTGGCTCTGTCATTGGCAGCAAACAGGACTCACTTGAGGCAGTGGTAGAGAGGAGGTCACTGAACAAACTTTTATCCATCATGGAAAACCATGACCATCCTCTCTACCCACTCCTGGACGAACAGCGGAGCTCCTTCTCCAAGAGGCTCAGACAGCTCCGCTCGAGAACATCTCGTTATCGGAGGTCTTTCTTCCCATACGTGATCGGACTCTACAACGACTCACTTAGCAGATAGGAAGTTGTTGCTGTGACACACAAATTTCCATGTGTGGGATCAATAAAGTATATTCTGATTCTGATTCTGAGACACAACCTTAATTTTCTCGTAATTAATTACGTGGGTTCGCGTCCCACGGAGAGCACGTCTAGGGTCCTTGGAGAAGACACCTAACCCCCACTTCTCCCACCATTGGCGCCGTTGAAGGGCAGCCTGCTGCGGTGTAAGGAGTGCAGCAAACAAATTTCCCCGGTGAGGGATGAATAGAGTAATTCAAAATAAAAAATAATAAAATAATGTCCCAAACACTTATTATAATATCTATGCTAAAGGAAGGTCTTTGGAGACTTTGTAAGGCTTAGTAAGTTCATGACACTGCTCGATAGGCCACCATGCTTCACTCTTTCCTCTAACTCCCTCTCCTCTAACACAACCGTAACTCTTTCCATATCCCATGTTTCCATATTCCATCCAGATTTCCCATGTGTGGGATCATTAAAGTATATTCTGATTCTGATCCCGAATGCACCCAAGCCAGTACAATATATATAACATTGGGAGAGAAGGAGACGCTATGAAGAGGCAGAGAAGAAGAACAAGAGTGTTACTATGGATACAGTTAATAAGCTGAGGGACAATCTTTGTTGCTGAACAGTCCTGCTTTTCTGAAAAAAAAATGTCATCCTGGGAATAAACAAAAAAAGTCAACATCAAGGCGTTAAGCAACATGGCTCCGCCTTTCATCCAGCCAGTGGGTGCAGATTAACAAACAATCAGAACCAATAGGAACTTGACACATCCTAAGGTTTCTATAGAGTTCCAGTGTTCTCTGCTCCGCCTCTTAAAGTGACAAAACTTTAGACTTTAAACAGAATCTTTAAAACACTCCTGGACCCAAACGGTGACAGCAGTAACAGCAGAAAAGCCGCTAGACTTCAGGACAGATGTCATTGTGAGGCTGATGATAGGCTGGCGCCAACTTTTTTTTTTTTTTTTCAATGCCATGCGATCTACCCATAGTGCCTTTGCGGTTGACCAGTCGATCGCGATCGATGTTATGGGCACCCCTGACCTATATTATAATAATACAGTGGCGGTCCGTGCATTTCACACCTAGGCCTTCGGTGATGTGGCACTTTGTCTGACTTGAATAAATACCCCTCAAATACCATCATTAATGACACCACGGCTGGAGAAATCATATACAGAAGCAGACGTAGGCACTACTGGGCGTTGCATCACCTTAATTGTGTACAACAGGGGTTCCCAACCTTTTCTGCGCCACAGACCGGTTTAGTGTCTGACAATATTTTCACGGACTGGTCTTAAGATGATGAGACCAGCCTGAAAAAAAATGGCTTTTTAAAATCAATAATAATAAACTTAAATCCACTTTGTCTTCACGAGAAAATTTATTAGCAGCGTCTTTATAACATGGAAACATTCTCTCTGCTCTAACGCACTCTTGTTGCCATGGTAACGGTAAACATGTACCTTCAAAATAAAAGACATTACAAAAACAAAGTGAATAAAAATAACAGTTCTGTGCGGCCCGGACCACATGACCCGCGGCCCTGTACCAGTCCGCAGCCCAGAGGTTAGGGACCACTGGTGTACAACACGGGCTATTTTCAAGAGCATTTAAACATCAATAAACCCGCGTATTAAACATATACTCACCAAAACAGCTGTCCCCCGAAACACTTATTTCAACACAAAATCCATTCTACTTTCTTTCCTCAAAACATGGAGGCCAATGTTTTCCATGTTTGTGGAAATTTTGCTGTTTGTGAAAATTTTCTCCGGTATGTCTGAAAGTGCTCGAGGAGGGAGAGAAACGGTCATTTTTTTGTGGTCTTGAAATCGGTTCTGCCATTCTGAAACCCTTTTGCCATCGTGATTAAAAAAAAAAACGAGTAGCTATTTCAGATTTTTTTGCTAAAGCTCCTGGATCTGGCTCTGTGTCGCTTTGTTGACAGGGTTGCTTCCGCTTACGTCAAGTTAGTATCCAATCACAAGACGCGTACATGTCACTTACGTAAGGTATTCTAGAAGGTTTTCTTGTCACTACTGATGATCTGATTGGCTGTCAGAAACTACAGGTGTCCGTTTACTATGAAGTAAGCAGAGCCCGCACTGCTCGATCTGAAGGCCTGGAGGCAGATTTCATACAGCCTAGCGACACCAGCAAGCTGAATTCTGATTGGATAAAAACTTTAACCTAACACTACAACACTGAAAGCCGTATAACCAAATGGATATAATATGACATGAAGAAAACAGAATATGGAGAATAATTATATTTTTATATTGGAAAAATACGTTTAAAATGAAATTGACTTTTATTATAATTATGATGATGATGTCTGGTTAAGTTAGGCCAGCAGAGAAGGCCTTGCTGGCTCTGACCGCCCGCCACTGCAATAATATAATGCCTATATTATATAATACTACATATTACATGTAGCAAAAAAGGATGGAGTTCACATATAAAATATTTCATTTAAATATATTTTTTCAGTGAGAGTAAAAAACGCAAATATTGCAGAAATAATGAGCTAATTCTACAGGAAGTGGACTTTCTACGAGCGAGACCTGTTTTATCCACACTCCTCTGTGTCCTCACCGCCAGCAGTCTATTTCAGGCAGCAGGTGAGAACAGTGAGATTATTTCAGAGTTTGCTGCAGAAGCGGTGCAGCAGGTCATGATGACGTGTGGTGTTTGGATCGTGTAGGAGGGTTTCAAGCTTTCAGAAAGAACACGACTCACTGCATCACCCAACATTTCTTACAGCTTCTTTTGTGATGCAGACATGAGCACATGATCTGATTAAAAACTTAAAACACATCCGGTACGTCAACAGCAAACACTTTTAAACACAGCCAGTGGGTTTTTAAATCTCGTTTAAGGTCACAAGTTCAGCACAGAAACCATCAACTTAACAACGTTTTCACTTATTCTTTTATTTATTTATATCTTGGCCTTAAAACAGCTCTCCGTCTGTTCATATGAATGGAATAAGAAAGGATTAGTGGACCATAAACATTGAATTCTGTTCTGTTCTGTCGTCTTCTGCTCATATGGGCCGGGTCGCGGGGGTATCCGCCTCAGACGGGAAGCCCAAGCTTCTCTCACCTTGGCTGCATCCTCCAGCTCACCCGGGAGGATACTAAGGCCTTCCCCAGCCAGATGTGCGACATAGTCTCTCCAGTGGGTTAGAGGTCTGCCTCTTGGTCTACTCCCGGTGGGACGTGCCCGAAACACCTCACCAGTGAGGAGAGGCATCCTGACCAGATGCCTGAGCCACCCGATCTGGCTTCTCTCAACCTGGATGGGGAGCGGCTCTAGACCGAGCTCCACCCGGATGGAAGAACTTCTCACCCGATCTCTGAGTGAGAAGCCAGCCACCCTGCGGAGGAAGCTCATTTTTGCCGCTTGTATCTGCGATTATGTTCTTTCGGTCTTTGAATTTTGATTTGAAAATTGATACTACGCCTTTTTTGTCCCAAATGAGTCATCCTTTTTTCTTCTCAGGGACTTCATTTCGCACCAGGCATCAGCTTGGGGTCAAGCTTAGTCACAGTTTTGGAACATTTTGTGTCAGATGAGTGGAAAACTTTGTCCTGTTGCAGACAGATACAGCTGTGCCGATCGGTTTATATTTCCTGGTAGAACTTATTAATTCTCTCCCATTTTTAGAGAATATAAATTATGAGACAAAAAATTCTCTTTCACTCATGGTTAGTCCTCTGCTTTTATTCTGAAATCCACACATCCCTGTGTGGACGGAGACAATGATCCCCTCACTGAAGAATAGTCAGCTCAAACAAGCGTGAGTGATGGTGGATGAAGGTCCAACAAAAGCTGTTGGGTGGTGATGGATGATCAACGTCGAGCAAGTTAAAAACAGCCAAAAATTCAGAGTGCAGATCAGAGGAGATGCCATCCATTCCTGACGACCATTGTGTGACCCTGTAGGAGTGCTATACCAGGGAAGTGACCTGGTATTCATCCTGCCTAAAAGAGCAGACTGAAGCAGTCCCAACACTCAGAGAGAAACTAATCGACCATACTACCATGCATCGCCATCATTTACTTACATAAGTTGGCACATTCAGACGAATGGCACTATGTACCTTTAGTACCATGAATGCAGGAGGCAATGCTGCTGTAAATCTTTGAGAAATGAGCAGCCTCTGCCCGCGTTAAACTCTGCTGATGACCTTTCTATTTAGAGACACATTACGTGGTTCTATTGTGCAAACATATCCCATTTGAGGGCTGCAGTTATTTTCGAAATTCCATATTAAAGGTCCCATGTCATGCAAAAAAAAAAAAAGTCACTGTTTCTTATGCATTTAAACGAACTTAGTTTGGGTTTACAGACTGGTGACCTGTTCGGGGTATACCCTGCCCTTTGCCTTAAATCCCCCGGGATGGGCTCCGGCACCCTCGCAACCGTGTAAAGGATAGACGGATAAGAAGATGACTGACTGACTAATTTGGGTTTAGGATAACTATTACACAACAGTTATCCAGTTATACGGATTAGTCACAGACCAGGAAGTGCAAACTGTTCATTTTATTTATTGCCCCGCCCATTATGAGAAAACTAAGTTTCATCCTTCAAAAACTCACAGTAAGAGGAGCCTCGTTGCTCTCAATGGGATGTTCAGGATCAATGTCTAATAAAACTTTGGATGTAGGGCACTGGATGTATTGAATATGGATGTTATTATAAATACTTACATGGATGGAAATAATTAAGCTCCTTCTCCAAGAGGCTCAGACAACTCCGCTCGAGAACATCTCGTTACCGGAGGTCTTTCTTTCCGTACGTGATCGGGCTCTACAACGACTCACTTAGCAGATAGGAAGTTGTTGCTGTGACACACAAATTTCCCCTGTGTGGGATCAATAAAGTATATTCTGATTCTGATTCTAACACTGGAAACGACAAAAGTAGTTTGTTTAATAAGAACTGCATTTTTGGCCCCACGGGCGGTGGCATAGTTGTAGAGATATCGTCTTTCGACTGGGAGAACCTGGTTCGATTCCTGCAGGGCCCAAGCTGTCCCAGGGACCACAGAAAAGACACGAAAGAAAATAAATACCCTGAAAAGACAAATTAAAAAAAATTACCATATTTTTACGACCATAAGGCGCTTATAAAAATCTTAGACTTTCTTCAGAATGAGCGGCGCACCCTATTGTGCAGGGTGCCCTATGTGTGTTGTAAAAAAACAAGTGAAGCAGATGAACACCACACTTGCTGTGATTCCGGGAGGTCTGACAAAAGAACTCCAACCACTGGACATCAGCATGAACCGGCTATTCAAAGTAAGGCTGCTAGCGGCGTGGGAGCGATGGATGACCAGAGGAGACCACAGCTTGACGGAGGGTGGAAGTCAGCAGCGGGCGAGTTACACCACAGTTTGCCAGTGGATTGTAGATGCTTGGGCTAACGTGTCTGCTGGTACTGTTGTCCGAGCTTTCGAGGAGCCGCACTGTACAGAAAGTGACTCTGACAACGTGGAAAGTGAACCTGCGAGGTTGGATTTAGAGCAGCTGTTAGATTCTGAAACAGAGGATGAGGACTTGGATGGATTTGATAAATGACTTTATAACGACTGTAACTAATATTTAAATAAAACCAAACAAACTCAGTTTTACTCCTGATCTATTTTTAAATACGCACACTTGTCTGCTTGTGTGTGTTGTTGTAAGGCGGACGTACGTGGTAGAGGATAAGTATATAAAACCCGCGCCCTATCATCAGGTGCACCTTATGTGTGTGTTAAATACAGAGCACACGAAACTGGGACTGCGCCTTTAAATATGGTGCGCCTTTTGGTCGTGAAAATACGGTACCAAAAACCTCATTTGCCGCAATTTGGCCCTTAAGATTTTTTATCCATTTTGTTTCTATTGTATGTTTTCAGTCTTTTAATGCAGACAAAGACCCCTCAACTGATGCTGCTGTAGCTGGTTGAGTAAGCGCTAGCTGACAGTCAGAATTAGATCCCAAAAAGCCGGGAATCTGTCTAAGTGATGGACAAGCACCCTCTTCTGTTTCTGAACTGTACAGTCCGACAAGATCAGATTTTAGTCTAACAAAGTTAAGGAATCTCGTCTACTGTGCTTTGACAGGCTTTGCAGTTTGGTGTCATCAAAATATTGTGACATTCTTTTGGATTTGATACTGTCAACCAAACCAAGAAAAGCTTGTTCAACAAAGTGATCATACCTGGTTTTCATTACAACACTGACATTGTCCAGAATATTCTGATACATTCTTTTCTTCTCTGCTGCCAGAAAGCACCTGCCAGCTTGCATAAGCCGTCTTAAGTTGATGCATGGTACTGCCTGCCTCACTTGCTGACTTTTCTTAGCACGTTATTGTGAGATCAGCATGGATAGAACTCTCTCACAAACATAAGAGACATTACACGGACTGCAGAAAGCCATGCAGTCAGATGTGAGGCGCAGTTGGCCCCTTCTACACCCTGCACTTTCTGTGCAAATAATAACTTAACAAGTACATGCTGGTGGTTTTGCATTTTCTCACGATTAGAGCATCAATTTTCTGTTGTGTTTTGCTACCGATGCAATGTTATGGTCGAGAACAAAAGAGTCCCTAAAAAAACAATCTAATGCAGTTATTTTGTTTTGTCTTCTGAAACACTTATCCCTCATAAAGTTGCAGGGGGTGCCGGAGCCCATCCTGGCTGGTTTCAGGCAAAACGCATACTACACCCCAAACAAGCCACCAGTCTGTCTCAGGGCTAGACACACCGACAACCATCCACCTCCACCCTTCTTTCTGCCTTTCTGCCGCCGTGCAGCCCTAATGCAGTTATTTTCCGTTCCGTCATCTTCCGCTTGTTCCGGGGTCGGGTCGCAGGGGCAACAGCCTTAAGCGGGTAGCCCAGGCCTCTCTCTCCCCGGCTGCATCCTCTAGCTCACCTGGCCTGGGAACGATCCCAAGTCGTTCCCAGGCCAGCTGTGAGACATAGTCTATCCAGCAGGTCCAGGGTCTGCCCCTTGGTCTCCTCCCGGTGGGACGTGCCCAAAACACCTCGCCCGCGAGGCGCTCGGGGGGCATTTTGACCAGATGCCCGAACCACCTCACCTGGCTCCTCTCGACCTGGAGGAGGAGCTTAAAGTGTTCATGAATGGTAGAGAAGTGATGAGAGTGGGAGTTTGTGAAAAATTATTCCTACATCATCATCAATGTAGCAGCCGCTTGTTTGCTGTCACGTGTAAGAACTGGTACCATTTTTTCTGAGGGATGGTAAATGGACTCTACTTATTCATTTCTTTTCCACCTGTGTTGGCACTCAAAGCTCTTCACAGTCCAGCTCATATTCACTCATTCACATACATTCATACCTGATGGTGGAAGCTGACATGCAGGGTGCAAAACACCATCAGGAGAAATTGGGGGTTCGGTGTCTTGCTAAAGGACACCTTGGCATGAACTCCTGGCGAAGGATCAAACCGGCAACGCTCTGGTTACAGGGCGGTCACCCTCCACACTGAACCATCCTTCTCCCATGTGGGAAGGACCCTTTGAAGGGACTGCACGGTGGTGCAGTGTTTACACAGTGGCCTCACAGCAAGAAGGTCAGTGTTTGAGTCCCAGAGTGGGGACAAAGCTTGAAACACTGGTCCTTCTGTGTGGAGTTTCCGTGTTCTCCCCATGTGTGCGTGGGTTTCCTCCAGGTACTCCGGTCTCCTCCCACTCTCCAAAACATGCATGTTAGGTTGATTGGCTGCCATGAAATCGACTCTAGGAATGACTGTGGATAGTTGTGTGTGTCGTCCCGCAACAGGTGGATGACTTGTTCAGGGTGAACCCTGCTTGAAATCATCCGGAATAAGCTCTGGAATTTCCCGCGACCTTATAAGAGATACAGTAAGTGGTTTAGAAGACAAAAAAAAGAGCCCTTTGAGACCTTGATTTTACGTTTATGTCTAAAAATGAAATAAAATATATTCAATTTACATCAACATTCTATTAGTTTTCTTGCTTGTAAACTGAGAAAACATTATTAAGACTTTGTCAGTGAACTTGTTCAGCACATTATTAAGTGTGAAAGTGTTACTCAGCTGAGAAAACACACATTTAGGATAATTAGAGCTCAGTAGGGGCGACTCGTTTAAACTAACAACCCTTAACTGCTAAATGGTGACAGCCTGTGAAAATAAAACATTCAACTCAATAGAGAATAAAAGAAGAGCATTAAAGGTGGCTTTTGTTGGCGTTTAGTTGTGTGTGTTAAGCATGGAAAATGAATGGTCTCATTCACGTGAAAATTCCGTTCCGTTCCGTTGTCTTCCCCTTATCCGGGTCTGGGTCACGGGGGCAACAGCCAAAGATGGGAAGCCCAGGCTTCTCTCACTCCAGCTCCATCCTCCAGCTCACCCGGAAGGATCCCGAGTCGTTCTCCGGCCAGCTGTGAGATACAGTCTCCAGCGGGGCCAGGGTCTGCCTCTTGGTCTCATCCTGGTGGGACGTGCCTGAAACACCACACCAGCGAGGCGCTCAGGAGGCATCCTGAACAGATGTCCCAAACCACCCCATCTGGCTTCTCTTCACCTGGTGGAGGAGCAGCTCTACACCGACCTCCTCCAGGATGGCACAGCTCCTCACCCGATATCTGAGTGAGAGCCCAGCCACTCCGCGGAGGAAGCTCATTTCGGCCGCTTGTATACGCAATCTCATTTTTTCATTCACCACCCGTAGCTGGTGACCATAAGAGAGGGTGGTAACGTAGATCCTGGTTACCATGGTGAGGGTAGGAATGTACATCCTGGTTACCGTGGTGAGGGTAGGAACGTAGATCCTGGTTACCATGGTGAGGGTAGGAACGTAGATTCTGGTTGCCACGGTGAGGGTAGGAACGTAGATCCTGGTTACCATGGTGAGGGTAGGAACGTAGATCCTGGTTACCGTGGTGATGGTAGGAATGTAGATCCTGGTTACCATGGTGAGGGTAGGAACGTAGATCGACTTGTAAATCAAGAGCTTTACTTTTCAGCCAGCTCTTTCTTTACCACAACGGACTGATGCAGCATCCTAGTTATTGCTGACGCTGCACCGAAATAAGATGATTTATTTTCTCAGTAATGTTTCATCAGACGGTCTAATGATCTGAAAATGTTTCATACAAAACATAACAAAGATATTTCTCACATTATTATTAGATAACTTTTACAAAGAAAGTTTAAAAAGTTTTTAAAAAATCGGTCATAAAAAATTTTTGTTGTATTTTTTATACGACTACACATAAAAACATTTTAAATACAAATAAATCACTTTATTTTACACAATGTACAGGTTTCAGTGCCCTATCTTACAGCATGGAGCCGAAACATTTTTACAAACAGAGAGAATAAAAGGACTTCATTCAGCATCTGTGGTGCTTCCACTTGCGGGTAGCCATGGCAATACCCGCATCCCGCTTATGCCAGGGAAATAGATGTGTGAGTGCTACAGTGCCATCGGGCAGGGCAGTGCCAATCAGAACATAGAGCTGTGAACGTCCTGGTCGTACCAAACCAGCTGAACATCTCAGGTTGATGAGGAGCCACTGCTGGAGGAGATGTTGGGTGTCGTATGGCAGCAGAGGACCCTGGCGGATAAACTCCACCCGGCTTTCCACCAGGAACTCTGGATCTCCGTTAGGTTGGCGGAGGCGGTGCAGTTTGGCCGTCACAGCTGGAAGAGTAAGTGAATAAACATCTGGAGCTGGGATGGCTTTATGAACTGCCACGTAAGGTCTGATAACTTAAAGTTTCATTCACACTTTAACACTTTATAGGTATAATATATTATTTAATTATTTGGTTACACACTTTATTTTTAATCCCGGATCAGAAAATAATTTCTTAATAATTTAACCACGTTTGAAAATTATTACCACATCAAAAGCGTACATGAAGATATTTTCTATTTCTTTTATTTTCTAAATACCAGCTGTGGGCCTTTTTGATGTCTGATGTTTTTGTTGTTCTTGACCACAGCTTTTGTTCTCTGCCACGCCCATATCAAAACATGAGCAGGAAGGGGTTTCACTGCCACAAAGTAAAGGCTTTGCTCATGTTTGTTTTTGAATGAATAAATGAAATAAACTTTTTTCATCTCTTAAAGGGGAAATTTGTGTGCTGCATTACACCGCAGCAGGCTGCCACAACGGCACCAATGGTGGGAGAAACGGGGGGTTAGGTGTCTACTGCAAGGACACCCAGACATAAGCTCAGTGGGATTCGATCCTGCGAACTTCCGGAGAACTTCCGGTCCAAGGGTGGAATTTCTCATAATTATAAGTTCCTATAATGGCAGCAAATATGCCGTTATTTGCTTCCTCAAACCAGATTTAAACTGTGTTGTGCACACCTCCTGGGGGCAGGACTGAGCAGGATGAAAAAATGAAACCGACAATTTTCATTAAAACCTGTCATCAGTCACAAGAAATACTTTGTTATGGGGGAGACGGTGGCTCAGTGTTTAGAGCGTTCGCCCACAGAGTGGGCATGTTGAGTGCATGTTGATGGTCCTTGGAGAAGACACCTAACCCACCATTGGTACCGTCGTGACAGCCTGCTACGATAAATAGACAGCCCTTTTATGAGGCCAAGACAAGAATATAAAGGAACTGGCACTGGCTTTACTAAGCTTATGTGCTTAACAGTGGATTTGCAGCTTCAAACCAGATTTACACTGTGTCGTGTACACCAATACTGAATGGGGTAAAGTGCAGAGCGGGAGGTAAAGGGATTTTTAAAGAATTAAAATGGCTAAAAATACTAAGTAAATGTGTTTATGAGCATTTTTGGGAACAAATATTGCATTTCAGAGGTAACAAAAGGCATGATATTTATCTTCGTATTTTCTGCTTTCAGCATTTCCCTTCAGGGGGCGCCACAGCAAGTCAGTTTCTTCCATCTAACCCTATCTCCTGCATCCTCTTCAGTCACACCAACTATCTTCATGTCTTCCTTCACTGTATCCATGAACCTCCTCTTTGGTCTTCCTCTAGTCCTCTTTCCTGGTGGTTCCAAACCCAGCATCCTTCTTCTGATGTACTCTCTCTCTCTCCTCTGCACATGTCCAAACCATCTCAGGTTATCAGTTTGTTAGGTTTGCTACTTCTTGACCTTATTGTGTTGCCCCTCAAGTTAAAGTTGGCTTCTGTTGACCCAACTGATCTTAAAAATAATTTTGCAATTCAATTTTAAACACTTTCTAAGAGGGTTTTTTGTGGATTAGTTTGGATTTTTGAGCAGGAAACAGAAAACGTACCGAAATCATGATGGCAGAAAGCGTTGAGGAGCACTTTGACTGGCGGAGCTTCTTCTACGGTAGGACAGGACTGGCAGGCGGGTTTGGGTAGACCTGTCATAGAAAAACATCTTTACTGAAGCAAACAAGAATAAACTTTACACATCTGATTTAGACAGAGCCTATCCTGGCTGGTTGCTGGTAAGAGGTAGGGTACACCCAGAACATGTCCAAAAACAGTTTTCAATTTTATTAGAAATAAAAACAGCAACATGTTTCCAAAATGTTCAGGTCAAACATCTCTTTTGATTATAAAGAATTATAAAGTTGATCAAAATGTTCCTGTGACCGGTTAAAGACGTCCGTTACCTTTAGCAAAGTGGTTAAATTTTGCATGAGGAGTGAGACACATGTCCTCCTCGGCAGGGAAGCGGTCACAATCAAGGGCAGGGGGCCATGGATGACCTTGGCAGGCCAGAATGGGGGCGCAGCTGTCTCTCACCGCCACACACAGGCTACGGCACGGCTGGATGAAACTGAGGGAGAAAAGAAATGTGAAACCACAGGAAGGCAAATTATGGTCTGAGGCCCATTTGTGGCCCATCAAGCTCTTTAGGCTGGCCTTTCAAAATATATCTAAATATATTTGGATGCAAGCGGCCGAAATGAGCTTCCTCCGCAAGATGGCTGAGCTCTCACTCAAAGATCGGGTGAGGAGATCTGCCATCCGGGAGGAGCGCGGTGTCGAGCCGCTCCTCCACCAGGTCGAGAGGAGCCAGATGGGGTGGTTTGGGCATCTGGTCAGAATGCCCCCCGAGCGCCTCGCTGGTGAAGTTTTTCAGGCACGTCCCACCGGGAGGAGACCAAGAGGCAGACCCCGGACTCGCTGGAGAGAGGGTTAACAGAGAGCTAGAGGATGCAGCCAGGGTGAGAGCCTGTCTGAGGCTGTTGCCCCCATGACCCGGCCCCGGATAAGCGGAAGACGACGGAACAAAAATTTGTTTTCCTACAATTCCATTTCCCCATGGACTCATCCTGCGTCATCAGAATTTCACATTTTTTTCAGATTGTTCTTTCCAACAGTTAAAACATTTTCAGTCCATTTTTCTTGTTGGAAAGTCATTTTTTAAATTGTTCCAGCCAAATTTAAACACATTTTTTCTTCAATTTAACACTAATTTATTTAGTTTACATCATTCTGTTCCGTTCCGTCATCTTCCGCTTGTTCCGGGGTCGGGTCGCGGGGGCAACAGCCTCAAACGGGCAGCCCAGGCTTCTCTCACCCCGGCTGCATCCTCTAGCTCACCCGGAAGGATTCTAAGTCGTTCCCCGGCCAGCTGTGAGACATAGTCTCTCCAGCAGGTCCGGGGTCTGCCCCGGGGTCTCCCGGTGGGACGTGCCCAAAATACCTCGCCTGCGAGGCGCTCGGGGGGCATCCTGACCAGATGTCCGAACCACCCCATCTGGCTCCTCTCGACCTGGAGGAGGAGCGGCTCGACACCGAGCTCCTCCCGGATGGCAGAGTCACCGAATCATTCTGTTTATATGGTAAAAATGTTTATCTTTATCAGAGATGGACTTCGTCCAACCAAGAAAATAAGTGAAAAAAAATGAACAAAAAGCGGATAAAAATATTGAGCATTAGATTTTTTTTCTTTGTTTGATAAATTAAAGCATATTTCTTGTATTTTTACTTTTAATTTGTTAAAGCTCTGCATTTGCAAATGTGAACAACATATTTTTAAGGCTTTTTGGACCAAAACATATACGTATATATTTTTTTTCTACAACACTTTAGATGAGCAACAACAAAAAACTTCAAATTAGAGTTGGGGTCTTTGGAGTTGAGGGTCACATTATGTCTGCTTTTTGCTGACGGGCAGGGATCCTGTCTGACCCACAAGTCAAAAAGTTTTTCCAACTTTTGATTTGTGTGAAGAGAATGAAAACAGGCAGGTAAATGAGAAAGTTTTGGGGTTTTTTTTTACAGGACATTTCACAGAGGTCATAAAGTGTCACACAGTTTAAAAAAAATCATAAAAAATATTAAATAAAAATTCAGGTTTCTTGATTAAAAAAATCAAATAAGAATACTTTTGTATTGTATTAAGTTTTTTTTTTTTTTTTTTTTTCAAATAATTTTTTTTTTTCATTCAATCATATTGTTTTTTTGTTTTTCTTTATGACCCAGAATTCATAAATGCAGACAACCTCATTTGGGTTTTATGAACCAATATGTAAATTTTTCATTTAAAAAAAGGGTTTAAATGTCATTTAGAAAAACATTTGGATTTCAGGTTAAAAATTTTCTAAGATTAATATGATGAAAGACAGGTTGGTACATACGTGTCGAGGCAGACTGGGGCGATGATGGAACACAGGAAGGCCTGAGCCTGAGGATGGCAGCCTGTCTGCAGCAGGGGTCTCCAGTCTTCTGAATGTGGGACCACCTCCCCTTCCAGGTTACTGTGTCCCAGAAAGTTAGGCAGCCGCATCTCTGAGTATCCAACATCCCTGCAGACCTTCATCTGATTGGGAATGGTGACGCAGCGTGTAGACTGACCCATATCGAAGGCCAGCGAAGGAGGGGTCAGCAAAGCCATCAGAGCTAGAGCAAATAGAACAGCCATGTTGCCTCTGAGTCCAGGATGTAGAGAGTTTGCTCCTTTATAAGCAGCAGGACCGGCCGGCCCATCAGTCTGTAAGTCTGTTATCAACTACCTATCAAAAGATGTAGAGACGGTGTTTGGAGACAACGGCTTGTTTGGTATCTCTGCAGACAGATTGAGTGGGGGTAATCACACAACACACCCCGACTTTCAGACCGTCTTGTTTCCATGTGTATTTACAAGAAACAAATTCTATTCAATTTTATGTGAACAAACCAAGATCAAAACATGAGCTTCAAACGGTTTATTCAACCTTTTTTTTTTTTTTTTTTTTACAGAAAACAGTTTACAGATTTCAAACTGAACTTCAGACATAAAACATCTGTCATTAGAACCTTCTTCTCAGTGAGAAAAAACTACTCCCACCCAAAAGAAAAAGTAAAGAGAGACTATTTAAAAAAATCAATTTGCAGTTTGAAAACTAAATATTTCAAATGATCTCATTTCAGACCCTGATTTCTCCCAAATGTCTGCAAATGAAACGTCTTTTCATTTTTCAAAGTCTTACTTTTTTATTTATTGCATTTTTTAAATTGAATTTTCTCGTAGTTTCATACAGTTATAAACCTAAAAATGAATAAATTTACACTTTAAATGATGCAAAGATGTTTTATTGTGAAATATGTGATTTTTGGCTTTAAAGATAATTGATTTTAATACAAATAATGCATCATATTTTAATGAAATACATCTGAAGATTTAAAAAGAATGTTTTCATGTCGTCTAAGACAGATTTTATTGTACCATCATCCCACACGTCTGCCTCCAGGTTTAGGTGTGTAATCGAGACCCAGTCATCAGAGGTCTCTAAGGCCCACTCCTCTGTTTGGAATAACAAAAGCCTGAAATAAAAACCCATGTTGATTTTAATCAGAACAATACACACCTTGAACATTTGAACCACAGTTTGAATGGATGTGTTAAAAAAATTGAGTCTGAAGTTTTTAACTAATTTATTGAAACTAAAAGTAACTTAATGTTTTGTTTTTGCTCGATTACATTCACAAAAAATCTTGAAACATACTCATAATTTTTTTTTACCCTAATAAACTTTGTTGTGTAAAACGTCTCCTTTTTCTGATTTTTGTTGGTTTATAATGTTTAAAGATTTTTTTTTTCTTTTTAATGTAAAAACCAGAAAAATACATGCTTGAACATTTAAGACCAACTTTGAGTTTAAAAATCCAAACCTGTTGGTTGATAAAGTTTGAAAATCAATGTTAAAAAAATGAAATATTAATCAGAACAAAGACACATGTCATAAAGCTTAATGTCTGATCTGCTGAGCTGGTTCCAGGTTGGGTAGACGATGAATGAGGTGACTAATTGAGCCATTACACTCAGACCAATTTAAGAGAACAATAGCTCCACATTTTAACAAGTTCCCCCCACTGGCAGCCCGACAGGGGGCTTTATAATGACTGCTGTAGACACACAGTCTGTCCTGGTCAAGTGTCACCAAGCTCTGTCAACAGATCTCCATGAAGGGGATGTACAAACTAAACTGTCTGAACTCAGGAACCAAACAGTTTCATTTCTTAAGACTGACCTGCATAAAACCAGCAGTTACAAAGAGACACCATCATTTAACCCGAATCTGTGCTTTAAGTTTTAATTATTCACCTTACGATTGTCAAAGTTTTGATCTACTTGCAAATCAGACGCGTTATAATATTTAGACGAAATAAACTTTCAGTAGGCGGCACGGTGGCGCGGTGGGTAGCACAATGGCCTCAAGAAGATCATGGGTTCAAGTCCCGGGTGGGGACGAGGCTTGGAACACTGGCCTTCTGTGTTGAGTTTGCGTCGGTTTTCTCCAGGTACTCCTGTTTCCTCCCACCCTCCAAAAAAATTAATGTTAGGTTGATTGGCTCGTGCCAAGTTGCCCCAAGGAATGAATGTGTGTTGCCCAGCAACAAACTGGCGACCTGTTTGGGGTGTACCCTGCCCCTTGCCTTGGATCAGCCGGCTTGGCCTCCAGCAACCCGTGAGGGATTAAGTTAAGAAGGTGACTGACTGACTAAAGTTTCTGTATGTTTTAAATGGAAGAGTCACGAGAAGAAAACGTCTATGTCCTTAACATAAAAATCAGCCTTTTATGTTTATAAATGAACATCTAGTCCAGGGATGGACAACTTTTTGGTTCATGAGCCACATTAGGTTGTAACATTTAACAAAGGGGCCAGAACAGGAGCAGATGGATGGCATGCTATCGTAACCGCTAGATTAGACCAATAGAATGATGCGCTACATTTTAAACAAGCGCACAAATGTTACATCAAGAGCGTTAAGTTTTGGCTGCAAGTGGAGTAGTTTAAGTATCTGGGGGTCTTGTTTACGAGTGAGGGAAGGATGAGGAAAGATGGAGCAGGAGATCAACAGATGGATCGGTTTAGCGTCCGCAATAATCAGGACACTGCATCGGTCCGTCAAGTTTAAGAAAGATCTGAGCCGAAAAGCAAAGCTCTCAATTTACCAGTTGATCTACATTCCTACCCTCACCATGGTAACCTAGATTTACGTTCCTACCCTCACCATGGTAACCAGGAACTACATTCCTACCCTCACCATGGTAACCAGGATCTACGTTCCTTCCCTCACCATGGTAACCAGGATCTACGTTCCTACCCTCACCATGGTAACCAGGAACTACATTCCTACCCTCACCATGGTAACCAGGATCTACGTTCCTACCCTCACCATGGTAACCAGGATTTACGTTCCTACCCTCACCATGGTAACCAGGATCTACGTTCCTACCCTCACCATGGTAACCAGGATTTACGTTCCTACCCTCACCATGGTAACCAGGATCTACATTACCACCCTCACCATGGTAACCAGGATTTACGTTCCTACCCTCACCATGGTAACCAGGATCAACATTACTACCCTCACCTATGGTCACCAGCTGTGAGTGGTGACCGAAAGAACGAGAGCACCGAAACAAACAAACATAATGAGCTTCCTCTGCATGGTGGCTGGACTCTCACTCAGAGACAAGGCGAGAAGCTGTGCCATCCAGGAGGAGCTCAGAGTAGAACCGTTGCACCTATGGGCCGAAAAAAGTTTGGGCATCTGGTTATGATCCCTCCTGAGCGCCCTGCTGGTGAGGTGTTTCGGGGTGAATTAATCATCATTTTGGTGTTGCAGAAAAAAAAGATTTAATAAAATCTCAGTAACTTTCAGATATTAATTTGATGTCAGCTGAAGTTAAAGACTTTTGTAAGAATGAACAAACATACTTCTAGACAAACTCTTATTTACACACTCGGGTACTTTAAGAGGGCACTTCAAGGTTTGAACTCTTCAGTTGGTTTGGACACCCTGAAGAGACACCTTTGCAGACATCTTTTTTTTTGGTATTTTGTTATTTCGAGTGTAATGTATTTTGAGAATATTGTGTCAGTTAGTCACCTTCTTATCAGTCTATCCCTTACGGGAATTGCGGTGGGTGCCAGAGCGCATCCTAGGGGATTCAAGCCGAGGGGCAGGGTACACTCCGAACAGGTCGCCAGTCTGTCGCGGGGCCACACATACAACCACACACACGCACACTCATTCCTAGGGGCAATTTGGCACCAGTCAATCGACCTAGCATGCATGTCTTTGGAGGGTGGGAGGAAATCGGAGTACCTGGAGGAAACCCACGCAGACACGGAGAGAACATGCAAACTCCACACAGAAAGGACAGTGTTCCAAGCATCGTCCCCACTCGGGACTCGAACCCACAACCTTCTTGCTGTGAGAACACTGTGCTACCCACTGCCGTGCCGCCCCAGAGCATTGTGTAATTATTGGAAATAAGACCAAACTTTTTTTTTTACATATAAAATACCTCATCTATGATTTGATGACTTGTATTTTTTTTTCTTTTTTCTTTCTTTATACATGGGGTGCCTAAACTTTTGATGCCCACTCTACATATAAACTTGTATATAACTCTTGTCAAATTAGGTTTGGGACAAGATCCAAAGTACTTTTCGTGAAAACATGACCAGAAAGTTACTCTGCTCAGATTAAGTATCTTGGAGTGAGGGGTGACTCATAACACTAAATGTTGTAGGATCATGTATCCCTTTGTTTAGCCATCCCATGAGCCAGGTTGTAACTCATGTGCTCAGTGAGCACCAAGTAACACCTCTATATACTCTTCTAAATACTGGACTAAAGTTATGTGCACCCCAGTAAATAAATACATTCAAATACCATCTTTTTTCTTAACGCATAGTCGTGTTTCCTGAGAAACTGTTTGATCTGACTGTTGTTTTTAAAGTGGAGAACAGTAGAAGCAGCACCTGGGACATCAAAGGTGTTTTTTAAAGGGAAGCCTGTCTGTCTGCTTGTACAGAAGAGACTCATTAGCCCCTCCTCCCTTCATCCTGCTGGGCTCCAGTAGGACTGACACACCCTGTGCAGACTCTCAATAGCCCCTCAATTGTCCCATCCAGTCTCCGAAGCTTGGGGGCAGACGCTGCCACGCCGACGCGCGCAGACAGCTTGAACCCATTCTCAGAGGTTGGAGACCACTCAGGCGGCCATGAGGCCTGCACAAAGGGTTGAGCTGTTTAAAGACAGAGTATTGTGCTTTTGTGAAGGAAGAATTCTATAAACATGTGTTTGTAATGCCAAAAAGTTTATAAAAACATTTAATTTGACCTTCGTTTTAAGATTGATTCCACCCCACCTCTGACTCATGCCAGCTGGGTATGTGCACGACACAGTATAAATCTTTAAGGCCACAATAAATACACAAATAAGTGCTCAAATTAGAAGTTGACACCAAAGTCTCCGCCTCCAGATCAATATGTGATTGATCTTTAGTAGCATGACCTTGAAAATCTTATTAGTTGGTCAAAAGTTTACATACACTTGTAAAGAACATAATGTCATGGCTGTCTTGAGTTTCCAGTTATTTCAACAACTCTGATTTTTCTCTGATATAGTGATTGGAACAGATCCTTCTTTGTCACAAAAAACATTCATGAAGTTTGATTCTTTTATGACTTTATTATGGGTAAACTGAAAATGTGACGAAATCAGCTGGGTCAAAAATATACATACAGCAACATGAATGAGCAATTTTGGAGACTTAGAAAGTTGTGTCAATGACATGAGCTTCATAGCATGACCTCTTAACTTCTTGTGAGTGATTATGAGTGACTACAGCTGGTGACTTCTCTGAGGCCATTTAAAAAGGGCTCATTGGATAAAAACACCCACAAAAGCTACAATGGGAAAGTCAAAAGAGCTCAGCACAGATTTGAAAAAGAGAATCATTGACTTGAACAAGTCAGGAAAGTCACTTGGAGCCATTTCAAAGCAGCTGCAGGTTCCAAGAGCAACAGTGCAAACAATTGTTTGTAAGTATAAAGTGCATGGCACTGTTTTGTCACTGCCACGATCAGGAAGAAAACGCAAGCTGTCACCTGCTGCTGAGAGAAAACTGGTCAGGAGGGTGAAGAGTCAACCCAGGAGCACCAAAAAGCAGATCTGCCAAGAATTAGAAGCTGCTGGAACACAGGTGTCAGTGTCCACAGTCAAGCGTGTTTTGCATCGCCATGGACTGAGAGGTTGCCGTGCAAGAAGGAAGCCCTTGCTCCAAAAGCGGCACCTTAAGGCTCAACTAAAGTTTGCTGCTGATCACATGGACAAAGTTCTGTGGTCAGATGAAACAAAAATTGAGCTGTTTGGCCACAATGCCCAGCAATATGTTTGGAGGAGAAAAGGTGAGGCCTTTAACCCCAAGAACACCATGCCTACCATCAAGCACGGTGGTGGTAGTATTATGCTGTGGGCCTGTTTTGCTGCCAATGGAACTGGTGCTTTACAGAGAGTCAATGGGACAATGAAGAAGGAGGATTACCTTCAAATTCTTCAAGAAAACCTGAAGTCATCAGCCCGAAGGTTGGGTCTTGGGCGCAGTTGGGTGTTCCAACAGGACAATGACCCCAAACACACATCAAAAGTGGTAATGGAATGGCTAAATCAGGCTAGAATTAAGGTTTTAGAATGGCCTTCCCAAAGTCCTGACTTAAATCCCATTGAGAACATGTGGATAATGCTGAAGAAACAAGTCCATGTCAGAAAGTCAACAAATTTAACTGAACTGCACCAATTCTGTCAAGAGGAGTGGTCAAAGATTCAACCAGAAACTTGCCAGAAGCTTGTGGATGGCTACCAAAAGCGCCTAATTGAAGTAAAAATGGCCAAAGGACATGTAACCAAATATTAGCATTGCTGTATGTATATTTTTGACCCAGCTGATTTCGTCACATTTTCAGTTTACCCATAATAAAGTCATAAAAGAATCAAACTTCATGAATGTTTTTTGTGACAAAGAAGGATCTGTTCCAATCACTATATCAGAGAAAAATCAGAGTTGTTGAAATAACTGGAAACTCAAGACAGCCATGACATTATGTTCTTTACAAGTGTATGTAAACTTTTGACCACCACTGTATAGTAGGTACTGAACAACCGTGAAAGGACTTATATGGAAGTTCTTTCAGAAGTTTGCGTTCTGTTATTTTCCGCTCATCCGAGGCCGGGTCGCCGGGGCAACAGCCTCAGACAGGAAGCCCGGGTTTCTCTCACCCCGGCTGCATCCTCCAGCTCACCCGGAAGGATCCCTAGTCGTTCCCCGGTCAGCTGTGAGACATAGTCTCTAGAGCGGGTCCGGGGTCTGCCTCTTGGTCTGCTCCCGGTGGGACGTGCCCGAAACACCTCACCATCGAGGCGCTCGGGGGCATCCTGACCAGATGCCCAAACCACGGCATCTGTCTCCTCTCGACCTGCAGGAGGAGCGGCTCGACAACAAGCTACTCCCGGATGGTAGAGCTTGTCACCCAATCTCTGAGTGAGAGACCAGCCACCCCGCGGAGGAAGCTCTTTTCGGCCGCTTGTATCCGCAATCTCATTCTTTTGGTCACCACCAACAGCTGGTGACCATGGTGAGGGTAGGAAAGTAGATCCTGGTTACCATGGTGAGGGTAGGAAAGTAGATCCTGGTTACCATGGTGAGGGTAGGAATGTAGATCCTGGTTACCATGGTGAGGGTAGGAACGTAGATCCTGGTTACCATGGTGAGGGCAGGACCGTAGATCCCGGTTAACATGGTGAGGGTAGGAACGTAGATCCTGGTTACCATGGCGAGGGTAGGAACGTCGATCCCGGTTACCATGGTGAGGGTAGGAACGTAGATCCTGGTTACCATGGCGAGGGTAGGAACGTAGATCCCGGTTACCATGGTGAGGGTAGGAACGTAGATCCCGGTTACCATGGTGAGGGTGGGAACGTAGATTCTGGTGACCATAGGTGAGGGTAGGAACGTAGATCCTGGTTACCATGGTGAGGGTAGGAACATAGATCCTGGTTACCATGGTGAGGGTTGGAACATAGATTGACTTGTACGTAAATCTAGAGCTTTACTTTTCGGCTCAGCTCTTTCTTTACCACAACGGACCGATGCAGCGTCCTAGTTATTACTGACGCTGCACCGATCCGCCTGTCGATCTCCCGCTCCATCTTTCCCCCACTCGTGAACAAGACCCCGAGATAACTAAACTCCTCCACTTGGAGCAGGACCGTTACCCTGACCCGCAGGGGGCATTCCACCCTTTTCCGGGCGAGGACCGTGGTCTCAGATTTGGAGGCGCCTTCAGAAGTTTCAGCACCATCAATTACTTTTAAGTGTTACAAAAGCAGGGACGGACACACCGTCAACCAGAGTGATTAATAACTGCTCTTCCATGTCCTGTTTACGTTTGAATGAGGGCATGGCGGAAAACAAAATCCATGGCAAAGAACAACCTAGCATTCAAGTGACATCCGAATATTGGACAGGAAAGTTTGTTAATTGCTGAAACATGTATGGATTTAATAGAAAAGTACTTCGGGAATGTTTTTGATGTGGGAAAGCGCCTCTCGTGATGGCAGCAGGTCCACAGTTTTGGTGAATATTTTGAGGTTTTTAAAGAGTTTCAAGAGATGAGCTTCTTCAGCAGCAAAGAATGTTGAATCAATGTTGATAATTTGTGCTGGAGTGAAGCAAAAAGTGAAAGAATGAAGACAAGATCTTCCAAGTGTAGCTTGGTCTGTTTTACAGACTTCAGACGTGATTCCAGTCTGAACGTACCCAGATTCACTATGGTGCACGTGGATAGAGATGGAAAAGTGTGGCAAAACTAAACCTGGTGGACTGAGGGGTTGTTTGAGAACAACAAATAATGTTGTTCCACCACAGTAAAGAATGTGAGTTGCTGTCTCAATGTGGAGCTTTCAAACATAGTTGCCACGGTGACCCACATTCCGCCCCGTGCAAAGCCAACTGTTGCATGACCCACCAACAGCTGTTCCAGCTCTGTTACACCAAGAACCTGTTCCAGCTCCACCCCACCCAACTCGGCACCACCCACCAGCTGTTTGCAGCTCTCTGTTGGACTGCTTGGACACACAAATTTGGTCCATGATAAATAATTCAATTAAAGAATCAATAAAAATCTCGTTTTTGGAGGTTTTATTAACACATGTAATTTTTTGTAAACAAACAGTGAACCTCTAGATATGCATTTTTCAAACATTTTAACCAGAAAAAACGATCTTCTCTATATTTGAGCAGATAGATAAACCAACAGGAAATGAAACTAATTGGCCCAAATTAGAGCAAATCATAGAACAAAGATTTAGTTTTCTTCTTCGGTAGGCTTTTCTCTATTTGCAGCTCTGGAAATGAAACAAAGTAGAAAGTTAGAGACAAAATTCCAATCGTAATTTTCTTTCTAGAACCGTAGTGACGCGTTAGTGTACCTGTAGCAGTTGCGCAGAGCAGGGGGAGGGTCACAGCCTGTGTACGCCTCATGTTCATAACAGTACTCTAACAAAGCCTTATAGCACTCATCCTGGAACACAGAGATGACAGGTTTTGGATATCAGATTAAGATGGTTCAGATATGAGACGGATGGATAAACCGCCAGCCGAGAGGAAGACCAAAGACATGTAGAGTGAAGAAAGACAAAGATAGTTAGTGTGAAAGGATCAAACATGCAGATGTTAGAACTTCTCACCTCGATGAGCACATGGGGGTTTCCCACCACTATGAGCAGAGCTTTGGGACGAGTTATGGCCACATTAAACCGCTTCGGGTTGCTGAGAAAGCCGAGATTGCAGGGCTCAGTGTTGCTGTACATTGAATGCTGGGAGCGCACCTGAAGGAAACGAAGAGCCATTCAGAAGGAAAACTTCACATTATAGAAACATTTACAGCTTCCTGCAGGAGATTGTAAATGTGCAAATACACACACAAACGTACACGTAGATATAGATATGTATACACGCATGTATTATTATACATACATGTATACAAAGCAAAGCTCTCGATTTACAAGTCGATCCACGTTCCTACCCTCACCATGGTAACCAGGATCCACGTTCCTACCCTCACCATGGTAACCAGGATCCACGTTCCTACCCTCACCATGGTAACCAGGATCCACGTTCCTACCCTCACCATGGTAACCAGGATCTACGTTCCTACCCTCACCATTGTTACCAGGATCTACGTTCCTACCCTCACCATGGTAACCAGGATCCACGTTCCTACCCTCACCATGGTAACCAGGATCTACATTCCTACCCTCACCATTGTTACCAGGATCTACGTTCCTACCCTCACCATGGTAACCAGGATATACGTTCCTACCCTCACCATTGTTACCAGGATCTACGTTCCTACCCTCACCATGGTAACCAGGATATACGTTCCTACCCTCACCATGGTAACCAGGATCTACATTCCTACCCTCACCATGGTAACCAGGATCTACGTTCCTACCCTCACCGTGGTAACCAGGATCTAAGTTCCTACCCTCACCATGGTAACCAGGATCTACGTTCCTACCCTCACCATGGGAACCACGATCTACGTTCCTACCCTCACCGTGGTAACCAGGATCTACGTTCCTACCCTCACCGTGGTAACCAGGATCTACATTCCTACCCTCACCGTGGTAACCAGGATCTACGTTCCTACCCTCACCATGGTAACCGGGATCTACGTTCCTACTCTCACCATAGTAACCAGGATCTACGTTCCTACCCTCACCATGGGAACCACGATCTACGTTCCTACCCTCACCATGGTAACAAAGTTCTATGTTCCTACCCTCACCATGGTAACAAAGTTCTATGTTCCTACCCTCACCATGGTCACCAGGATCTACATACAAAAAAAAAGGGTTTGTTTATACATACAGTGGTGATGATGATGACCGTAAACTCTTGTCCCTGGAATTCCTCCACAGAGCCCACTTTGATGTCGGAAAGTCCCACTTTTGCCAACAGCAATTTAATCTTCTCACTCTGAAAAAAAACCACCCCAAAAAACAGGAGGTTAAGTTCAGGATATGAGCAGCTGGAGATTCAAGAACTTTTAAATTCATATTCGTTTTTATTTGTAAATTTGATCAGTCCTACTTGTTTCCTGTAGGGAGCGATAATCCCGATGTCAGCGGTTGAAACAGGTTTGTAAAGTTTCTTCGCCAGCTGGCAACAGTAGAGCATGACCTGCACGGCCTCCACCGGGTTAAAATAGGAAGGGTTGTTACCTTCTCTCATCTCTGTGCCCTGGAGGAGATTAAAAAAATAGAATAAATAATCCAGAATAAATCATTCTAATTCTTCCCTTGTGGCTTCAACTGAGCCAGCGTACCAGCAGGTTATGAAGCAGTCTAATAAACAGATCTGATCAGTCGATATGAACCAGGGGCCTCATTATTTGCGCTACGGGAGCATTTTTTTTTGCTCAGTTTATACGCCTCACAAACTTGGAATTTATAAAAACCTCCATAATGTCCTCCATTAAACCTAATTGATCACAACCATCAAAAACGGTCTCTTAATGTCTCTCCTGCCCTAACCACGCCTCTAGAAGTCCAGTTATAGTTCATGAAAATGATGTGATGCATATGTAATGATCGTCCCAAACGAAGGTGCCGCCCGTTATTACTCATGCACAATGGGATTAAAAAAAATGGCATGAGGAGATGGTGGTTTCTTAAGGGGGAGGAGCATAAAGCAGCGCTCTTTGGAAGGTGGCATCTCCACAAGAGAAAGCGCAAACTCTGAATGGCACACATCGATACAAATTTTTTTTTTCCCAAGCATTAAAGGGCCCATCTCATGGACTTTCCAGAATTTTCTACCTTGTAAGAGTGATGTCCGGGCCTTGTATATGTGTGTGTGTGTGTGTGTCTTTCTAGATTGATTTAGCCCGTTTTTCTGTGGATTTCTGGAACGCTCAGACAAAACAACCAATGAGCAGATGTCTAAAGTATGACGCATTTGACGTAGCCAGTACGGACTTCGCACACGCCCCCCTTCCTCCTCACCACCCGCCCGCCCGCCCGCCTCACCCGCCTCCACTCCGGCCTTACGCCCTCACAAACTCGCTTTCAACGTCCGATATACAGGCTGGTTCGCTGCTCTGCGTCTTTTTTATTTTCTTGCTTAAACACGCTTTTTTGATGAATCGACATGATAAAATCTTATTCCAGACGCTACCAAACCGCTACGCACGGGTTTACGCCTGCCTTCCCCCTCCAGCTCAGAGATGGGCGGAGGAATAGCGGCTCAGTGAGAGCAGAGGGCGGAGCTTGTACTTTCTCAGGACGGGCGGGGGGATGAGCGATACCTGGTCTTTCATAGTTCCAGGTCTGTGACTGCGCTCCACCAAATCAATATATTTTCATAACTATGGTGTAATGCATGTTGCAAAGCCCACATTTTGCGTGTGTACGTGCAGAGGGTACAATGTGAAGAGTTATTTTACATGAGATGGGCCCTTTAAACACCAAACATAAAAGAAAGACTTTTCCGTTTAATCCGTACCCTGACGCCATGAAACAGGAGAGGGAATCCTTTCTTAGGCAGACTCTTCCACTGACAGAGGATTTCCACTTCAGACTTCGGAGCTTTAAAGTGAAGTTCTCCGTGGTAGAACAGTTTGGAGGACAGAGACAGCAAAGACTCGTGGGACCGGTAGTTGTAGATCAGCTTGATCACCTGAAGAGACATAAAGCAGCTTTTATCACAGGCACTGCGCACGTATTGGTATTCAGTTGTTGTAAACATGGAAATCTGGGTGTACAGGTGGTTAAAAAACTACATCTGGATTTATCAAACAGAGTGAGGTTAGATGCACATGAAGCACTACTTTTAGATGTGGTAGTTGTTTAAACATAAAGTGATCGCTGTGATCAAATTAACTCATTTCTGGATTCACAAGAACTAATCTTTTAAAAGTTAAGAGTCAGAGTGATAAAAGTATGTCATAAACACACAGAAAGTGTATCTGGCAAAATCCGGTGTTGCTGTAATGATGACTTGCTTCCAAAAAAATTTGCAAATACCAATCTTTTGAACCCTTTGAATTTTTCAAAAAATCATTAAAAAAAAAAAAAAGTACTTCTTTGTAGTTTATTTCCTACAAATTCTCAGATTGTTTATTTTCTTAATCTATGAGAACATTTGTGTCTCTTTTAACGAAGAGATGCGCTTTGGCCAGAAAACATAAAAATTCAATGTGTAAAAAAATAAATGTTGAGCTTTAACTAAAATAAATAAATAACTCTATTCATTAGGGCTGAAACAGTTAATCGATTTAATCGATTATAATCGATTATCAAAATAGTTGTCGATTAATTTGGTCATCGATTAATCGTCTAAAAAGTTTTTACTGTCAACTGCACTTAAATTGGTCTCCAAGTGGGGCAGTAGAGAGCAAATTGACGATGCGAGCTACAAAAATAGAAGGAGAAGAAGATAGCAGCCAATCATTGGCCTTCATTTCACCCCGCCTCACGTGATCAGGCAGATTAAACAAGATGGCGGAAAGAAAAACTCATACAAAATCATCTAAAGTTTGGATCATTTACCGCTAAATTTAAAAAAGAATTGCGTTAATATGCAAAGTTTGCGAAACGGACATGTTTTGGCACGGAAGCATAACGACGCTACACGAACATCTGAAAAAAAAAAAACATGTCGGACTCGAAGCGGGAGACCGCAAACCGGAGCGATACACAATGTTATTTTAATAAAAACAATTTTACAGGTCGCAAAATACACTTTTTATTGTCTTCAAAATGTTCATTTTGGAAATGAACATGTCTGATATGGGGCCGCTGTCAGTAGGAAGACGAGGGGTTTTAAAAAAAAGATCGCTAAATTCAAAGCAGGATACAAGACCCCCTCCTCTACACCGCAAAGCACATTTTTCCCACAAAAAAAAAAGAGTTGCCACTAACTAAAAGGCACCCCTTTACCGATTAGTAGATCTGTGTTTGTAATATTATAAGTGGTAAAGATGGTCATTTTATCTATTAAAGTTACTATTTTTACAGTAGAGATGGTGGGGTTTTTTTGTTTGTTTTTTTTTTTTTGCACTAATACTTCACAACCTGAATGTTTTTGTATATTTTTTTCATGTTAATCTGGGGCCTTTTTTTTGTACGATACTTCTGAACAAGGTTAAATTTGCGAATCCAGAAGTGTTAAAGACATCTTGTTTTCAAATGTGATCCAACAGTTTACATTTGATGTTTTATTAGCCAGTACTATTAAAGCACATTTTATGGGTGCTTATGATTTATTTTTACTGTATACAGTAAGTAGGTTTGTCATTTTCTAGAAATGATAATATTCTACCTCTTTATTTGACAGAAAAAGTAACATTTGCTCTTACTGTAATAAACCCAACATGTTGTTTATGTGGTTGCAAGTTGTGTTTTACACAATTACATTCTATAATATGCCAAAAAAGTAATATTTATTAAATTGTCATTTTTATCCGATTAATAGAGTAATCGACCCAATAATCGACAGATTAATCGATTACCAAAATAATCGTTAGTTGCAAGCCCTACTATTCATCCCTAACTGGGGAAATTTGTTTGCTGCACTCCTTACACCGCAGCAGGCTGCCCTTCAACGGCGCCAATGGTGGGAGAAGCGGGGGTTAGGTGTCTTCTCCAAGGACCCTAGACGTGCTCTCCGTGGGACGCAAACCCGCAAGCTTCAAGTCCGCGTATGAACGCTCTAACCACTGAGCTGCCGTCTCCTCCCATAAATGTAGTTGAAGGTAAATAAAAGAACAGTTCTTATTTAACCATAAAAGTAAACATTTTTCTTGTCATCAGCACTTGTAGAAAATTTATTTTTGAATCATTGAAAACACTGTCTGAGGTTTCTTTGATCACAAGGTTGAAGCAGTGAGCAGTGCAGAGTTTTTAAATTTTTCAATTTTTTGACCTCGACCTTTACGACGTTGGTCTTTGGTCGCGTGCTACTGTAAAAGCAAATCAGTTCATTTATAGTTGGTACTAAGTGTGGGCGGTTTCATTACAAGCCCTTTGGTCATACACTGCGTTCCAAATTATTATGCAAATTGTATTTAAGTGTCATAAAGATTAAATTTAGTGTTTTTCAGTTAAACTCATGGATGGTATTGTGTCTCAGGGCTCTGTGGATCACTGAAATCAATCACATACACCTGTGATAATTACTTGGTCAGGTGAGCCCAATTAAGGGAAAAACTGCTTAAGAAGGATGTTCCACATTATTAAGCAGACCACCATTTTCAAGCAATATGGGAAAGAAAAAGGATCTCTCTGCTGCTGAAAAGCGTGAAATAGTTGAATGCCTTGGACAAGGTATGAGAACTTTAGATATTTCACGAAAACTTAAGCGTGATCATTGTACCATTAAGAGATTTGTGGCTGATTCAGAGCACACACGGGTTCGTGCAGATAAAGGCAAAATGAGGAAGGTTTCTGCTAGACAAATACATCGGATAAAGAGAGCAGCTGCTAAAGTGTCATTACAAATCAGCAAACAGGTATTTGAAGCTGCTGATGTCCCTGGAGTCCCACGAACATCAAGGTGTAGGATCCTCCAGAGGCTTGCAGTTATGCATAAACCTTCTATTCGACCACCCCTAAACAATGCTCACAAGCAGAAACGGCTGCAGTGGGCCCAGAAATACATGAAGACCGATTTTCAAACAGTCTTGTTCACTGATGAGTGCCGTGCAAGTCTGGATGGTCCAGATGGATGGAGTAGTGGATGGTTGGTGTATGGCCACCATGTCCCAACAAGGCTGCGACGTCAGCAAGGAGGTGGCGGAGTCATGTTTTGGGCCGGAATCCTAGGGAAAGATCTGCTTGGCCCCTTTAGGGTCCCTGACGGTGTGAAAATGACTTCTGCAAAGTATGTTGAGTTTCTGACTGACCACTTCCTTCCGTGGTACAAAAAGAAGAATCGTGCTTCCCGAAACAAAATCATCTTCATGCACGACAATGCACCATCTCATGCTGCAAGGAACACATCTGCTTCATTGGCTGCTATGGGCGTAAAAGGGGAGAAACTCATGGTGTGGCCCCCATCCTCCCCTGACCTCAACCCTATTGAGAATCTCTGGAGCATCATCAAGCAAAAGATCTATGCAGGTGGGAGGCAGTTCACATCCAAACAGCAACTTTGGGAGGCTGTTCTGACATCCTGCAAAGACATTCAAGCAAAAACTCTCCATAAACTCACAAGTTCTACGTATGAATCTGAAAACTTATACATGAGTTCACCAGTAGTTGGTACTGAGTTACTGCGGTCAGTCTAACTTACATTGACTAAAGTATTTAGTAAACTCCGACCGTCCTGGCGTTAAATCTTTCCTCTACATAAAAACAAGTTACCCAAAAGCTGAAAAATTACTTTTTTTTTTTTGGAAACCGGGTGCACACCAGCTGTGCACCCGGGAGATATTTACGTCGCCGCAGAACGAAGCTTTATAGCAACTTTTAAACTGAGCTTTTTAAATAAAATAATTCAAGTCATTTTTAGAAGAATGCAGTAGAATAAAGATAAAAAAAAAAAAGCTGCCATTTAACCTTAATTTGTTCCTCGCTGTGTAAAGTTTTCGTTTGGTGGAATTTTTTTTAACCTTTTATTCTTTACTTCATCCTGTTGGGAGGAGACGGCAGCTCAGTGGTTAGAGCGTTCGCGCGGATTTGCGTCCCACAGATTGCACGTCTAGGGTCCCTGGAGCAGACACCTAACCCCTGCTTCACCCACCATTGGCGCCGTCGAAGGGCAGCCTGCTGCGGTGTAAGGAGTGCAGCACACAAATTTTCCCAGTGAGGGATGAATAGAGTATTTCATTTTTTTTACGTCACTAAATAAATGTGGAGAACTGAGGATCTGAAAATGTTTACGGGTGTTTATCATAAGTGTGCATATTTTCCGCCACCACATCAAAACCATGTCTAATATATGCCTAAAAAGGACAGGTGGTGCATTTTTTGTGCACGCCTAAAATTTGTGCACATACAGTACAGACCAAAAGTTTGGACACACCTTCTCATTCAAAGAGTTCCCGATATTTTCACAACAATGAATATGTTAGATTCACACTGAAGGCATCAAAACTACGAATGTAGAATTATAATTTTAAAAAACAAGAGTGAAATTATTGAAAAATTCTAGATTCTTTAAAGTAGACACCTCTTGTTTTGATCAACGTTTTGCACAGTCTTGACATTGTCTTGATGAGCTTCAAGAGGTGGTCACCAGAAATTGTTTCACTTCAGAGGCAGGCCATGCCAGGTTTAACACGTGGGATTCCTTTCCTTATAAATGTATCCTGAACCATCACTTGGGTTGTGAAGGAGTCAGGTGGATACACAGCCGATAAGCCTACTGAATAAACTGTTACCATTTGTTTTATGGCAACAAAGAAGCAGCTACGTAGAGAGACATGAGTGGTCGTCATTACTTAAGAAATAAAGATCAGTCAGCCCAAAAAAAAATCAGGTAAACTTTGAAAGTTTCATCAAAAACCATCAACTGCTACAAAGAAACCGGCTCTGATGACGACCGCTCCAGGAAAGAAAGACCAAGAGTCATCTTTGCTTTGGAGAATAAGTTCATTTAAGCCCAGGTTAGAGACCAGGGCAATGGCACACAGAATTCTAGCAGCAGACACATCTCTAGAACAACTGTTGAGAGGTGACTGTGCAAAACAGTGACCAAAACAAAAGGTGGCTACTTTAAGAAATCTAGAATTTTTAAAATAATTTCACCCTTTTTTGTTAAAATTATAATTCAACATGTGTTCATTCATAGTTTTCGTGCCTTCAGTGTGAATCTAACATTTTCATTGCTGTGAAAATAAAGGAAACTGTGAATGAGAAGGTGTGTCCAAACTTTTGGTCTGTACTGTATTTGATATATGAAGGGTAACCTCTCAAAAAAAAATCAGTGCTTATGTTGTTAGTAAATATAAAAGTATGAACCAGTCTGGGGTTGAATCCCCAGCTCTGCTGGGTGTACAGCGAGTTGGACATGAGCCTTTCCAGGAGAGAAAACCCCAAACCGAAGGACAAGGCAAGCTTGGACTTCACTATCGGACCCAACTGGCAGGGGTCTCCAGCCAGGATAATCTGTACAAAAAAAAAAAAAAGGTCATTTTTATTCTCTATGATTAAAGTTGGAGTGAAGCAGGTGAAACATCTGACCTGTCCATCCATTTCTGAGACGAAGAAGACGGGGATCAAAGCCTCGGGCTCAGTTGCTTGGCCAGCTTCGTCTACAAACACGTGTGTGAAGTGTCCGGCACTGAAGGAAAAACAGAAGCTTACAGTTAAAGTTTTCCTAGTAGGTTTCTTCATACATCCCAGAAGAAGCTCTCACTTTATGCCAACGCTGTTAAACATGGCGGCGCTGGAGCAGGTGGTGATCACAATCTTGTGATAAGCTGCCACACGGATATCTTCTCCGGCCTTCACGTACGGTTGTAACGCGTTTGGTATGGCCTGAGGGGGAAAAGTCACATCGGTTTAATATTTCTCAAAAATACAGATTCTCTATGAAGTACTTGTAATTAGAGTTCATTCGATTTATCAGTTGGACGATTAACACCTCTTACACCCTCACTATGGTCACCAGCTGTGGGTGGTGACCGAAAGAATGAGATCACCATGGATACAAGCGGCCGAAATGAGCTTCCTCCTCAGGCTGGGCTCTCACTCAGAGATCAGGTGAGGACCTCTGCCATCCGGGAGGAGCTCGGTGTCGAGCCGCTCCTCCTCCAGGTCGAGAGGAGTCACATAGGGTGGTTTGGGCATCTGGTCAGAATGCCCCCCGAGCGCCTCGCTGGTGAGGTGTTTTGGGCACGTCCCACCAGGAGGAGACCAAGAGGCAGACCCTGGACAGCTGGCTGGTGAACTACTCGGGATCATTCCGGCTGGAGGATACAACCGGGGTGAGAGAAGCCTGAGGCTGTTGCCCCTGCGACCCGGCCTCGGATGAGGGCAAGATGACGGAACGGAAAAATGTTTTATTTTTCTTCTTGTCTTGAGATGTACCCTGTGCCACTGTCTGCAATACAACCCCAAATATGACTGATCAACTCATAGGTTTAACAATTGGATCGAGGTTTTTTTCATTTAATTTTTGTGCATTTTTTCTCTCCAAAAGTCCCCTTTGCTCGTTCTGGACTAGAACAATGAAAGCTGAAGCTAACTCAGTTTAAACTACTTTGTGTGCTTTGATCATCTGAAGCACGGGGGCTCGTTATGCTGAGTGCAGTGAACTCCTAGCTCGCCATTTGTCAATCTTGTGGTGTTTAATAAAAAAAAAAAGAAATCTTCAGCGTAAAATCTTTCCTCATTATGAAATATTTGAATTGTATTTACATACGAGCGGGCGTTACGACAGTGAGATAATAACAACCGCACAACAAATTCTTTTCCTCTGCGATTCTATCACGTGTTGATTTAAGAAATATTTATTTTCGGTTTTACTAGAATTAGGTTGTTTATTTCAATACAGTAGAAAAACAAAATGGGTGCTGTTTTGGATGCTGTTTTGAGATCATGGTTTTTGTTACATTAAAAAAAGTGTTAAAAAAAGGTTTTTGCGTTTTGGATTGATCCACAAAAACCAGCGGTAGGCAAACTTTTTGACTCGCAGATTGAGTTGGGGCGTGCCTTCCCCTCTCTACGTCGACAAAAAAAAAAATGTTCTTACTACTTAAATTATTGTAAACTTTGGTTAAAATATGCACCAAAATGCACAAAAAATTACTTGGGAACCTCTAGAATAGACCAATAGAATGACGCTAGATTTTAAATAAGCGCTAAATGTTACATCAGGAGCGTTAAATTTCAAATCTAGCGGTGCTACGTTTAAAATCTAAGCGCTTGATGTAACATTTTTCTTGTTTTAACATCTAACACGCTTGTTTACGTGTGTGTATTGGACCCGATGGCTTTCCATATCAGTGCACACTGTTTATTTTGAAAGTGTGTGCATCACGGAGACACACACATTTTAATGGGAGCAGTGTTGTTGTTTTGGCGCCATCTAGTAACGAACAAAAAAAAAAAAAAAAAAAAAATCAAGAAAACTCATACCAACATTGTTTATTTTTTAAAATTTTCTCCTAGTTCGGCGGGCCGGAATAAACCGTTTAACGGGCCGCATGTGCCATGTGGGCCATAGTTTGCCCATCCCTGATCTAAACAGTGCAACGTACGACCTAACCGTTGAAAAAAATTGATTTATAAAAATATATGTACACTCACCGAACCACTTTATTAGGTTCATCCGTCCAACTTTAACACTTCATTTCTAATCAGCCAATCACATGGCAGCAACTCGGTGCATTTAGGCATGTAGACATGGTCAAGACGAACTCCAGCAGTTCAAACCGAGCATCAGTACGGGGAAGAAAGGTGATTTGAGTAACTTTGAACGTGCCATGGTTGTTGGCACCAAAAAGGCTGGTCTGAGTATTTCAGAAACTGCTGATCCACTGGGATTTTCACACACAACCATCTCTAGAGTTTACAGAGAATGGTCCGAAAAAAGAAAATATATCCAGTGAGCGGCAGTTCTGTTGGCGGAAATCCCTTGTTGATGCGAGAGGTCAGAGGAGAATGGCCAGACTGGTTCGAGCTGATAGAAAGGCTACAGTGACTCAAATAACTACCCGTTACAACCAAGGTAGGCAGGAGAGCATCTCTGAACGCACAGTACGTCGAACTTTGAGGCAGATGGGCTATAGCAGCAGAAGACCATACCGGGTGCCACTCCTTTCAGTTAAGAACAGAAAATTGAAGCTACAATTTGCAAAAGCTCATCAAAGTTGGACAATAGAAGATTGGAGAAACGATGCCTGGTCTGATGAGTCTAGATTTCTGCTGCGACATTTGGATGGTTGGGTCAGAATTTGGCGTCAACAACATGAAAGCATGGATCTATCCTGCCTTGTATCAACGGTTCAGGCTGCTGGTGGTTAGTGGTGCGGGGAATATTTTCTTGGCACTCTTTGGGCCCCTTGGTACCAACTGAGCATCGTTGCAACGACCCAGCCTCCCTGAGTTTTGTTGCTGACCATGTCCATCCCTTTATGACCACAATGTACCCAACTTCTGATGGCTTCTTTCAGCAGGATAATGTTCCATGTCATAAAGCTGGAATCATCTCAGACTGGTTTCGTGAACATCACAATGAGTTCACTGGACTCAAACGGACTCCACAGTCACCAGATCTCAATCCAACAGAGCATATTTGGGATGTGGTGGAACGGGAGATTTGCATCATGGATGTGCAGCCGACAAATCTGGTGCAACTGTGTGATGCCATCCTGTCGATATGGACCAAACTCTCTGAGGAATGCTTCCAGCACCTTGTTGAATCTATGCCATGAAGAATTGAGTCAGTTTTGAAGGGGGTCCAACCCGTTACTAGCATGGTGTACCTATTAAAGTGGCCAGTGAGTGTGTATTAAAGCACAAGATGTCACTATTTAAACACAGGAGCTGCATCAACAACATTTACTGTACATGTTTTTTAAATTGACAATGAATCACTTCAACTCGGTCAATATTTAAGTTGAAAAACAGGCTGAAAAAGTTTGGGTACCCCAGATCTAAAGGAAGCAGTAGTTTTTTAGTTCCTACCTGTTTGTCTCTGCAGGAGGCGTTGATGCGAGCCATAGTGCCACTTTGCAGGTGGCCGGAGTTGTGCAGGCGCATACAGATGACGTCAGCCGCGCTGTTAGACGGGGCGCAAATGAGCATTCGGCTATAGGGCACGAAGTGGTGGATCTGAGGAGAGTTAATTAGTGAGGACCAGGAGTTACCAAGCTTTTTGGTATGACAGGGTACCTAGAGAAGAACTATGGTTTTGTATGAGGAAGTCTGGTGTGACAGAGAATTATGTTAGAGTGGTGCAGGACATGTATGAGGGCTGTAAGACAGTGGTGAGGTGTGCTGTAGGTAAGACAGAGGAGTTCGGTGTGGGGGTGGGACTGCACCAAGGATCTGCTCTGAGCCCTTTGCTGTTTGCTATGGTGATGGACAGGCTGACAGACGAGGTCAGACAGGAATCCTCATGGACAATGATGTTTGCAGATGACATTGGGATCTGTGGTGAGAGGAGGGAAGAGGTGGAGGAAAAGCTGGAGAGGTGGAGGTTTGCACTAGAAAGAAGAGAAATGAAGATTAATCAGAGTAAAACAGAGTACATGTGTGTGAATGAGAGGGATCCAAATGGAAAAGTGAGGTTACAGGAGAAGAGATAAAGAAGGTGGAAGATTTTAAGTATCTAGGATCAACAGTCCAGAGCAATGGAGAGTGTGAAAAAGAGGTGAAGAAGCGTGTGCAGGCAGGCTTGAACGGGTGGAGAAAAGTATCAGGTGTGATGTGTGAAAGAAGAGTTTCAGCTAAAATGAAAGGTAAAGTGTTCAAAACCGTGGTGAGAGCGGCCATGCTGATTGGTTTAGAGACAGTGTGGTGAGAGCGGCCATGCTGATTGGTCTAGAGACAGTGTGGTGAGAGCGGCCATGCTGATTGGTCTAGAGACAGTGCCACAGAGGAAAAGACAGGAAACAGAGATGGCGGTAGCAGAGATGAAGATGCTGAGGATCTCTCTGGGAGTGACCAGGATGGACAGGATCAGAGGAACAGCACATGTTAGAGGTTTTAAAGTCAGAGAGGCCAGACTGAGATGGTTTGGACATGTGCAGAGGAGAGAGAGAGAGTACATCAGAAGAAGGATGCTGGGTTTGGAACTACCAGGAAAGAGGACTAGAGGAAGACCAAAGAGGAGGTTCATGGATACAGTGAAGGAAGACATGAAGATAGTTGGTGTGACCAAAGAAGATGCAGCAGATAGGGTTAGATGGAAAAAACTGACTTGCTGTGCCGAAAGGAGAAGAAGATGAGGAGTTACCAGGCTTTTTGAACATCTCAGGGCACAAACAGATCTTTTTAATATTCACCATAATGTCCAATTTAAAACTACATTTTCAACCCATCGTCTACTGACTGGTGAGCTCCCTTCTTGATGAATCTGATATGATCAGACCCCTCACCACGTTCCCGCTCAGTGCAACAGGATGCACTGCTGGTTTATTGTAAAATTTGATTTCATATGTCAAGAATATTAAAATTTAAGATTTAATCACTCTACACCAGGAGTGGGCAAACTTTTTGACTTGCGGGCCACATTGAGTTCTAACATTTGACAAAGGGGCCGGAACAGGATCAGATGGATGGCATGCTTTGATAACCTCTAGAATAGACCGATAGAATGACGCTAGATTTTAAACAAGCGCTAAATGTTACATCAAGAGTGTTAAATTTCAAATCTAGCAGCGCTAGGTCTGAAATCTAAGCGCTTGATGTAACTTTTTGTTTGTTTTAACATCTAACACGCTTGTTTACGTCCGTGTATTGGTCCCGATGGCTTTCCATATCTGTGCACACTGTTTATTTTGACAGCGTGCACATCGCGGAGACACACACATTTTAATGGGAGCAGTGTTGTTTTTCGGCGCCATCTAGTGACAAACTTTTTTTTTCTAGTTCAAACGTTTAACTGTCTGCATGTGGCCCGTGGGCCGTAGTTTGCCCATGCCTGCTCTACATTCACTGTTGGTTATGCAGTAGGCAGAAAACCTTTGGTTGCTATGTGGTTTATAAATTATTTTTAATAAATAAACAAAAAAAATACAGTAATTTCACAACCATTAGGCGCACCGTACAAAAAGGCGCAGTCTCAGTCACACACCGCCTTACAACAACACACACGCAAGCATGCAAATGTGGGTATTAAAAAATAGATCGGGAGCAAAACTGAGTTTGGTTGTGCTCTATTTAAGTAGTAACGATACTAAACAAGCACATTACCGGTAATAGTCTTTATTCAAATCCGTCAAAGTCCTCATCCTCCGAGGTCCACTTCGCTCCTCGCTGTCAAAGTCACTGTCTGTACTGTGCGGCTCCTCAGAAAGGATACCAGCTTTTGAGAAAGCTCTGATAACAGTACCAGCAGACACGTTAGTCCAAGCATCTACAATCCATTGGCAAACTGTAGCGTTAACTCGCCCGGGGCTGCCTTCCACCCTTCCACGGCTCGATTCCCATGTTCCTCCACGTAGCTGATTGCCTTCAGCTTAAACTGAGCGTCATAAACGTGTCTCTTTGCCATTTTCAGGGTTAAAACAGCAATGTTGTGCAAACAGCACATACCTTTTTATACACAATCCACGCCCACACTTCACTCTTTAACGTTCTCATGCCTTTTCTTTCAGGTCCGCCTCACGAGCACCGCTTTTTCTTTTAGGTCCGCCTTTTCTCACACACAAGACGCACCACACGAAAGGGCGCACCGCTCATTTTGAAGAAAATCTAAGACGTTTATATGCGCCTTATAGTCGTGAAATTACGGTAATAGAAGTGATCATTTTAAAGTAAAAAAAAATGACTAGTTCGTTTGCAAAGGTAAAAAAAAATATATTTTTTATAAAAAACTGTACAAGAGTTTAAATATCGCTGCTTTAAGATTAAATGATTTTTTTATGTTCAATATGATGTAACTGATAGGAGACTCTTCAGTCGTGGAGTTAAGGTGGGTGTCGATCCAAACGTCTTGATAACAAGTTGAAATCCAAACCGGATTGAAACCAAAACATATGTTATCGCCCACTCTAACCCTTCAAAGTGTGTTTACCTGCAGAATGGCCTCGATAAGGGTGAGGGTCTTTCCGGTTCCCGGTGGTCCAAACAGCACAAATGGAAACGGTCTGCATTCTCCTTCAAGGATCCTCTTCACTGCTTCCTTCTGTTTATGGTTCAGGTTCTGGTTAAAGAACTCTCCGCACTTTGGTTTGAACTTTGCTGTGTTTTATGGAACAAAACAAACCTCTTAGAAATGAGAAGATTATTAAATAGAAACAAGTAGAAACTCATACTTTTGTCTTTGGTCTCCGGGGTTTCTGTCGGTTTTTCTTCCTCCTCAGTTTCACTGGATTTCTGATTTCAAAACATATTTAAAGAAAATGCAACTTCCAAATCAAAAACTTGAACGTTCTTTTTTTTATACATTTATTTATTAATCACCTCGTCATCGTCGTCTTCGTCTGGGTTCCACGGGCACTGGGATCGGGGGTACTGAAAAGTCACGTTGGTGGGGAAGAAAACTAGCCAGAAAACAAATCAGCAAATATTATATTTAATGTTTTTCATCGGCATTAAAAAGAAAGCCTGTCTTTTATAGATTGGGTTGTGATTTCTTCAGAGTGAAGCAGCACGCTCTGGTGGTGACTTTGTAAAAACATCTTTGTCTATCAAACCAACTGATTCTCGAATAAAGAATCAAAACATTTTCAGGAATTTATCTCAAATGAATAATTTCCTGAGTGTAAAATTATCCAATTAAAATATAACAGTTTAACAATTTCAAATGAGAGAAAATAGTTTTATAAGGAAACCTTAAAATGAATAAAAAAAATGAATAGAATCTTCAAAAAGGTGTCAAAGGATGTAAAATCATAAAATTGAATCATTTTTTTGTAAAAAGTAACAACATGCAAGAAAAACGAATCAAAATGCCTCAGACTGACCTTTATTTTTATGACTTCAACCTTTATGACTAACTTTTAAGCTTATTTGTAATACTTAAAAGGCCCATCTCATGCAAAAGTGACTTTCCAGAGTTTTCTACTTTGTAAGAGTGATGTCCGGGCCTTGTGTGTGTGTGTGTGTGTGTGTGTCTTTCTAGATTGATTTAGCCCGTTTTTCTGTGGATTTCTGGAACGCTCAGACAAAACAACCAATGAGCAGATGTCTACTGTAAAGTATGAGGCATTTGACGTAGCCAGGACGGACTTCGCACACGCCCCCCTCCCTCCTCACCACCCGCCCGCCCTCCTCACCAGCCTCCACTCCGGCCTTACGCCCTCACAAACTCGCTTTCAACGTCCGATATACAGGCTGGTTCGCTGCTCTGCGTCTTTTTTATTTTCTTGCTTGAAACACGCTTTTTTGATGAATCGACATGATAAAATCTTATTTCAGACGCTACCAAACCGCTACGCACGGGTTTACGCCTGCCTTCCCCTTCCCGCTCAGAGATGGGCGGAGGAATAGCGGCTCAGTGAGAGCAGAGGGCGGAGCTTGTACTTTCTCAGGACGGGGGGGAATGAGCGATACCCGGCCTTTCATAGTTCCAGGTCTGTGACTGCGCTCCACCAAATCAATATATTTTCATAACTATGATGTAATGCATGTTGCAAACCCCACATTTTGCGTGTGTATGTGCAGAGGATACAATGTGAAGACTTATTTTGATGACATGGGCCCTTTAAGCTTTTTATGCCAACTTTATCTTTTTTTTACCATCTTAAGTTTTTGAAAACTGCATTAGTTTTTGTCGGCCGGCAGACTTTTAAAGTTACCTTAATCTTTTGTCTGAATTTACATTTCATCTTTCAGCTAACAGCCAATCACCCGGTTCTTTAGAACTTTGTGACTCACTTTTTCGGTCAACTTTTCGCAGACTCAACTTTAGCTAAAACTTCAGCTTTTGTCAGTAAACTTTACCAATGCCATGCTGTTACGGCCCTGGCCATAAGGGGGCATCTTGTTGTGGTTTCCCTCTGCCGCTCCTATTTGTGCACAGGTGTTCCTGGTTCTGCTTGCCTGATTGGAGCTACTATATAAGGCACCAACATGTGCCTTCTCGGGGTCGGCTCCTCTGCTCTCTCCTCCTCGCACTCCCGTGCTGGTTGCTCCTGCTCCTGCTCCTGCTCCTGCTCCTGCTCCTTCGCCTTCGCCCATGCACATTTGAGTTTGTCTTTTCTTTTACGCACCACATTCATATCGCACCCATACACCTGCTCTTCACTCACACAACACCACCTACGCCACTGATCTTCCCATACTCACACCTCATACTCTTATTTTTTGTTAATATTACTTATCTTTGTTTAATAAATATTTACTTTTGCGCTCCTTACCTCCGTTGTGGTCTCCCTTTTTGTTATGACCTTGAGCCAGTCATAACAAAATGGGGGCTCGTCCGGGATTTGAACCCGGGACCTCTCGCTCGGGAGCGCGCCGTGGTTACGGGGAATCGCCAGCGTGCTGGTTGTTCTCCCGTGCCAGCGGTATTTGGCGCATAAGAACCCATCGCCACGCTTCCCGAAGACTAGGGGTGAGTTTGTAAGATTTTTTTGGTTAGGTAGATAGCGGGATTTCTGATCTTCTTTTTGTGTACATTGCTACGCTATCACTTTCACTTAGTCTTGTTTGTTTGTAGCCATGGATGAGTTAGTGGAGGATTTTGTGGAATCAGCGTGTGAACAAGGTTTGGACCACTGCACTAAGAAGCAGTTGATTATGATTGCAGAGCATTTTAAAGTTGATATCGGTGATACGAAAAGAATTAAGAGTATTGTTAAAGATAATTTGAAAGTTAGATTATTTGAGTTGGGCGTTTTGAAGCAGGTAGCGCAGCCTGTTGGTGTGGCCTCAGCGTTTGTATCAAGTGCCACTGGTTTAACTTTTGAGCAACAAAAAGAATTGGAGTTAATGAAACATCAGGTAGAAATGGCAAAACTTGAAATTGAAAGTCAAAGGCTAGCGTTGATCAGAGAAGGTAGGCTTGATTCGTCTGGTAATGAGCGTGCGTCAGGAGCGCATGTGAGTAGAGATGAGCTTAATGATTTAAAGCTTGTTCCTAAGTTTAATGAGAGAGATCCAGAGACCTTTTTCTGTTTGTTTGAACGTTTAGCGGATGCTCGAGGTTGGTCTGAACAGACTAGTATTTTGATGTTGCAGTGCGTGTTAACTGGTAAAGCGCAACAGGCGTTCTCAGCGTTGCATGATGTTGACAGCGCTAGGTATTCAGATGTTAAAGGTGCTGTGTTGAAAGTTTATGAGCTTGTTCCTGAAGCATATAGACAGCGTTTTCGGAGTTGGAGACGTGGAGATAGATCACATTTGGAGTTTATGCGTGATTTGGTAACACATTTTGAGAGTTGGTGTTCTTCTGCAGGCGTTAAAACATTGGATGACTTAAAAGAACTTATATTGTTGGAGCAGTTCAAAAATTCAATTTCTGACAATATTTCTGTGTACGTTGGTGAGCGTGGAGTTAAAACTGTTGCTGAAGCCGCTGCGCTCGCAGACGACTTTTTTCTGACACATTCTATGAGTAATAGTGCGCGTAATGGATCTTTTCATTATGAGTCGAAGAAGTGGCCTGATACAGAGAATAAAAGTGGAAAACAATTGCGCGATTTAGATAAAATTTGTAATTACTGTCATAAGCGAGGACACTGGAAAAGAGACTGTTGTAAATTAAAACCTCAAGCTAGGCGGATTTCTCCTGAACGTAAACCTGCATTGTGTACTGGTTCTGTCGTGAGTACTACTGTGTCTGGGGTGTGTGAGGTCGCACCGGAGTTAAAATCTTTTCTGCCGTTCATTACAGAGGGCTATGTTTCTCTTGTGGAGGGTGATGAACGTGTGCGCGTCAAAATTTTGCGTGACACTGGAGCAGTTGATTCATTTATTGTAGCCTCAGCGCTTCCTTTTTCTGAGCAGACTTCAGTTGGCCCCTCTATTCCTGTTGTGGGAATGGGCCTTAATGTTTTAAATGTACCACGACACAAGGTGATTCTGTCTTGTGATTTCTTTCAGGGGGAAGTTTGTGTTGGGGTGCGTCCAGCTTTACCAGTGGATGGTGTCTCTATGATCTTGGGTAATGACATCGCAGGTAGTAGGGTCTGGGCTGACGTCCCTCCTCCTGCCCAGGTGACATTAGAACCATGCGTTAGTAGTCCGGATCAAAGTGAAGTTCAGTTTCCTGAGGTGTTTAGTGCGTGTGTAGTTACTAGGTCCGCTAAGTTAAAAACTAAAGGTGAGGAAGTTGATCCTGCCACTAGTTGTAATTTTTTAGTGCCTGTTCCTCCTTGGTCAATCTCTCACAGTGAGCTTGTACAGGAGCAGAAGGCTGATAGTACGTTAAAAGAACTTCTACATATGGTTTGTCCTTCAACTGAGGTTAGAGTTCGTCCTAAATGTTATTTTATTCATGATGATTTGCTGATGAGAAAATGGACTCCACAACTTGAAAGTTTTGTTGGTGATCCTGTTTTCCAGGTTGTTGTGCCTTTAAAGTTTCGTGATGCTGTATTACAGATTTCTCACGACCAGTGCGGACATCTTGGGGTCAGGAAAACCTATGATCGTGTTATGAGGTATTTCTTTTGGCCACGTCTGAAAAGAGATGTTTCGGCATATTGTAAGTCTTGTCACACATGTCAGTTGACCAGTAAACCAAACCAAGTATTACAACCTGTACCACTTAATCCGATTCCTGCTATTGGTCAGCCATTTGAGCATTTACTTATAGACTGTGTTGGCCCTTTGCCTCCAGCTAAATCAGGTGCAATGTATTTGTTGACTGTAATGTGTCAAAGTACTAGATATCCAGCTGCGTTTCCTTTGCGCAGTATTACTGCGAGGAATGTAGTACGTGCTTTAACTCAATTTATTTCTGTTTTCGGACTTCCACGTGTAATTCAGACTGATCAAGGGTCTAATTTTTGTTCAAAGTTGTTTGCACAGGTTTTGAAACAGTTAAAAATAAAACATAATCTGTCTTCTGCCTATCATGCTCAAAGTCAGGGTGCTTTGGAAAGGTTTCATCAAACTCTGAAGTCAATGCTCCGTTCTTTTTGTGTCCAGATGCAGGGAGATTGGGAGGAGGCTCTGCCCTGGATGATGTTGTCAGCGCGCGAGGTGGTCCAAGAAAGTACAGGGTTTAGTCCTAACGATCTGGTTTTTGGCCATAGAGTTCGCGGCCCGTTGGCGCTTTTGAGGGACAACTGGACGGAGTCAGATCCACCAAGTAACTTACTTGACTTTGTGAATGGTTTTAGGTATAAGTTGTACAAGGCTCAGGAAGTAGCTAAAGAGAGGTTGGCGGGTGCGCAGGGTAAAATGAAAAAGCTTTATGATCGCCATACTGCGTACAGAGAGTTTCTCCCTGGTGATCAGGTGTTGGCCCTGTTGCCCTTGGTTACGTCACCATTCCAAGCCAAATTTTCCGGTCCATATGTTGTGGCTGAAAAACTTTCTGATCTAAATTATATGATTTCTACTCCTGAACGAAGGTCTAAAACACAACTTAGTCATGTTAATTTGTTAAAGCCTTATTTGTCACGTGATTCTGTGAATGTTGGAAAGTCTGAAATTCACCCTCAGTGTTTATCTGTGTCTTCCTCAGTTGTGGCAGAGCTGGGAGATGAGCCACCAGATCCGGATGAGGCGTTGGTGACGGGTCGCTTGAAAAATACGGATTCCTTGTTGAATTTGGAAAATTCATTGATGTATTTGGATGGCTCAAAGAGGTTCCAGTTGGTTAAATTGATTAAGGACTATGTTTGTTTATTTAGCGACACGCCGTCGTGTACAAATGTCCTAACGCATGATATTGATGTCGGTGATGCAAAACCTATTAGACAGCGTTTTTATCGTGTCCATCCAGAGAAGAGAAGTTTACTTGACAACGAAGTCCAATATATGGTTGAAAATAACATTGCTTTTCCCTCTGATTCTAGTTGGTCTTCTCCGTGCCTGTTGGTTCCGAAATCTGATAATACACCTAGGTTTTGTACAGACTTTCGTAAAGTAAACTCTGTGACTAAGCCCGACTCTTTCCCGCTCCCGCGGATGGAGGACTGCGTTGACCAGGTGGGAGGGGCGAGGTTTGTGACAAAGTTGGATTTATTGAAGGGGTATTGGCAAGTTCCATTGACTGCACGTGCTAAACAAGTGGCTTCCTTCATCACACCAAGTGGTCTATACTCTTATAATGTCATGCCTTTTGGTTTAAGAAACGCGCCAGCGACATTCCAGCGTTTAATGAACATAGTTGTCCGCGGCCTGGATGGATGTGCTGTGTACTTGGATGACCTGGTAGTTTATTCTGATACATGGGATGAACATCTTTACAGACTTGGAGAAGTTTTTGGGCGTTTGTCTAGAGCAAAGTTAACAATAAATTTGGCCAAATGTGAGTTTGCGAAAGCCACTGTCGTATATTTAGGCCGTGTGGTTGGTCAGGGGACAGTCAAACCTATGCGTGCCAAAGTGCAAGCAGTTGATCAGTATCCAGTACCTGCGACTAAAAGAGACCTAATGAGGTTTCTGGGGATGGTTGGGTTTTATAGATGTTTTTGTCCAAATTTTTCTTCTGTGGTTGCGCCGCTCACTGACCTGTTAAAGGGTGGTGTTGAATTTGTTTGGTCAGAGATGTGCCAAAAAGCGTTTGAGAGAGTGAAAGGTCTCATAACAAATTCTCCTGTATTGGCAGCTCCAAAATGGGATAGGCCGTTTCTGATTGAGGTGGATGCTAGCCTGGTTGGGGGAGGTGCTGTGTTATTGCAGGCTGATGATGCGGGGATCCGGAGGCCGGTCTGTTTCTTTTCTAGAAAATTTAATAAACACCAGGTCAATTATTCTGTTATAGAAAAGGAGACGTTGGCGTTGGTATGGGCGCTCCAGCATTTTAGTGTCTACATCGGGTCTGGGCCCGTTGTTGTTTTTTCTGACCATAACCCTCTTACCTTTCTGGCCAGTCTGCGGACTCCTAACCAGCGGCTCATACGTTGGGCTCTCCATCTTCAGGCTTACTCCTTGGACATACAGCACGTCAAAGGCCGAGATAACATCGTGGCGGATGCACTCTCTCGGGCTGTGTAACATTTTGAGGAGGCCATTGGCTTCACCCCACCGTGTTCTGCTGTTCTGGGACGGCACGGTGGTTTTCCCCTTGTCCCGGGGCCACCCAGCAACATTAGGTATTATTTCTGTTGATCTAGTGTAAAGGCTAAAGCTTTCTGTTGGATCTTGTGAGCTGACTCTACTTGACTAGTTTTGCTAATGTAAGCCCACCTTCGCTTTTTATGTACGGGTCCCTTAGTGGGGTCCCTTTCTTGTAGGGGGGGGGTGTTACGGCCCTGGCCATAAGAGGGCATCTTGTTGTGGTTTCCCTCTGCCGCTCCTATTTGTGCACAGGTGTTCCTGGTTCTGCTTGCCTGATTGGAGCTACTATATAAGGCACCAACATGTGCCTTCTCGGGGTCGGCTCCTCTGCTCTCTCCTCCTCGCACTCCCGTGCTGGTTGCTCCTGCTCCTGCTCCTTCGCCTTCGCCCATGCACATTTGAGTTTGTCTTTTCTTTTACGCACCACATTCATATCGCACCCATACACCTGCTCTTCACTCACACAACACCACCTACGCCACTGATCTTCCCATACTCACACCTCATACTCTTATTTTTTGTTAATATTACTTATCTTTGTTTAATAAATATTTACTTTTGCGCTCCTTACCTCCGTTGTGGTCTCCCTTTTTGTTATGACCTTGAGCCAGTCATAACACATGCAAACAGTTTCACAACTCCCATTTCAGAAAACTTAAGAGTTCAACTAAAGAAAGACATCATTTATGAATAAAATCAAAACTTACTTTCACCAAAATGCTTTGCGTTGTTCAGGGCATGGTGGCATCGCCTTATGGTTAACCTGGACGAAGCAATCAAACAACCACAAATTATGAGCTGGTAAAAGTCCAATTACATCAAATTAATCCCACATGCAGTTTATAAGATTAGGATAACCCCTTAAAGCCTCATTTCCTCCTCTTTATGCATAAAAAAAAAAAAAAAAAATTAGCAATATTTACATAATGGCCATGTCTGTCCACCCCTCAGTGCCAGTGAGTACTGGTCTGGTACAAATGCTTGGCTCTTGATGGATATCTGACAAACATCTGGAGTAGGGCTGCAACTAACTATTATTTTGATAATCGATTAATCTGTCGATTATTGGAACGATTAATCGATTAATCAGATAAATGACAACTTTTTGGCATTTTATTGAATGTAATTGAGTAAAACACAAGTCATAACCACATAAACAACATGCTGGGTGCAAATGTTAATCTTTCTGTAAAATAAAGAGGTAGAACATTAATATTTCAAATATAAAATAATAAATCTAGTAAATCATAAGCACCCATAAAATGTTCTTTAGTATTACTGGCTAATTGGGGAGACGGCAGCTCAGTGGTTAGCGCGCGGACCGGAAGGTCGCGGGTTTGCGTCCTACAGAGAGCGTCCTTGGAGAAGACACCTAACCCTCGTTTCTACCACCATTGGTGCCGTCGAAGGGCAGCCTCCTGCGGTGTAAGGAGTGCAGCACACAAATTTCCCTGGTGAGGGATGAATCGAGTAATTCATTTCATTTTTTTAAATGAACATAAAATATAAACTGTTGACCATCCAGGATCACATTTGAAAACAAGAAATCTTTCACAATTTTAGGTGTGCAAATTTAACCTTGTTCAGAAATAGAGTGCCAAACAAAACTGGCCAGTTTAAGATTCAGACATTTTTAGGCCAGCAGAGAAGGTTTTGAAGGAGCGCAGCGTCCTTTCCTGCCGTAATACCAAACTTCAATGCATTCCGCCTCGCTTCCAAACGGGTTTCGTGTTTTTTTCCTCCCTGAAAAGGAGGTTTTAAGTAGTTTAGAACTGTAATTTACCTGTTGAGGGTAAATTCCACATCGAGAGGTTCTCCTTGGTAAGACTGATGGAAGTCTGTGTTCACTCTCAGACTTAGAGTTTCATCAACGACCTGAAGCAAAACAGCAAACAAACAAACACCACTTAGCGGCAAAACTTCTTTTCTTTTGATAAACTTTGAATGTGTCCTCAAACCTCTGTGATGTAAGAAACATATTCCACCATCAAACCATCAGGATGCAGCTTCTTCAATAATAGCTTGTCTCCTGTTAGAAGAAAAGAAAAATTAATCTTCCAATCCAGCTAAGCGGCTTTGATGGAACCCGTTCCCACAAATGACTCCACCTATGTTCACACTCGGCCGTCCTTCAGCCAATCCAGGCACCTCCAGATGAAGGTAGTCGCTTCCTTTCCTGAGGAAAACTCCCCACATGGAGAATTCCTTCAGTTCTTTTTCTAGGTGCAGCTCTTCCAGCCAGAGGAGAGTCGAGAACCGCGAGTTCATGTTCTTTGCAGAGAGCACCTGAGAGAGCAAATTCCATTCAACTGAATTAGTATCACCCTTTATAACAAGGGTTATTTCAACAGGCTTGTTTTTATCATCCCACGAACAGACTAACAGCTAGCAACTTATCTCTGCTTGAGAAAAGTATGAGGACATAAAACCTGTAAGTTAAAACAGATTACAGACCGAGGATAATCTAAAGTAGATATTTAGTTGAGCTTACCTGTCCCAGGCAGGGTGCCACAACCAAGACGTCGGACCCAGCCTCCACACACTCCCTCAGAGTTTGAGGAACAGAGTAGTTTGGGAGAAAATTCGGCAATCTGCGTTTGGTGGACCTGTTTGTTTAAAGAAAAGGTCTCTATTGAAAAAAAGCTCACACTTTTAAAAACATTGTGCAAACCTTAAATTTTTTACTCTGCACAAGTTCATTTGCAAACTTAGTCAAAAGTAAAATTATTTAATCTGTCAAAAATAATATTCAATAATCAAGAACATTTCTGTGGTAAAAAATTGCCATCCATACAACCTTATAAAATTCCGTTCGTTCTGTCATCTTCTGCTCTTCTCAGCCGGGTCGCGGGGGCAACAGACTCAGACGAGAAGACCAGGCTTCTCTCACCCCGGCTGCATCCTCTAGCTCACCTGGAAGGATCCCAAGTCGTTCCCCAGCCAGCTGTGAGACAGTCTCTCCAGCGGGTCCGGGGTCTGCCTCTTGGTCTCCTCCCGGTGGGACGTGCCCGAAATACTACACCCGCGAGACGCTCAAGGGGCATCCTGACCAGATGCCCGAACCACCCCATCCGGTTCCTCTCAACCTGGAGGAGGAGCGGCTCAATACTGAGCTTCTCCCGGATGGCAGCTTTCCTCACCCGATCTCTAAGTGAGAGGCCAGCCACTCTGCGGAGGAAGCTCATTTCGGCCGCTTGTATCCGCGATCTCATTCTTTTGGTCACCACCCACAGCTGGTGACCATTCGTGAGGGTAGGAACGTAGATCGACTTGTAAATCGAGAGCTTTGCTTTTCGGCTCAGCTCTCTCTTCACCACGACGGACCGATGCAGCATCCTAGTTATTGCTGACGCCGCACCGATCCGCCTGTCGATCTCCCGCTCCATCCTCCCCCCACTCATGAACAAGGTCCTGCCCAAAGTGGAGGAGTTCAAGTATCATATAAAATTGATTTTAAAAAATTGCTATTGATGAAGTACGCATTTACACCTGTGGGATACCGACAAACAATTGACAGAGCAGGAACGCAGGGTGTCTGGGCTTTTTTTTGTTTCTTTTTTTTTTTTTATCTACGTATTTACGTTCCTTTTAAGTATCTAGCATCAACAGTCCAGAGCAATGGAGAGTGTGGAAAAGAGGTGAAGAAGCGTGTTCAAGCAGGCTGGAACGGGTGGAGGAAAGTATCAGGTGTGATGTGTGATAGAAGAATTTCAGATAAAATGAAAGTGAAAGTGTACAAAACCGTGGTGAGAGCGGCCATGCTGATTGGTCTAGAGACAGTGTGGTGAGAGCGGCCATGCTGATTGGTCTAGAGACAGTGTGGTGAGAGCGGCCATGCTGATTGGTCTAGAGACAGTGTGGTGAGAGTGGCCACGCTGATTGGTCTAGAGACAGTGTGGTGAGACCGGCCATGCTGATTGGTCTAGAGACAGTGTGGTGAGAGCGGCCATGCTGATTGGTCTAGAAACAGTAGCACTGAAGAAAAGACAGGAAACAGAGATGTTTGTAGCAGAAATGAAGATGCTGAGGAGCTCTCTGGGAGTGACCAGGATGGACAGGATTAGAGGAACAGCACATGTTAGAGGTTTTGGGGATAAAGTTCGAGAGGCGAGACTGAGATGGTTTGGGCATGTACAGAGGAGAGAGAGAGAGCACATAGGAAGAAGGATGCTGGGTTTGGAACCACCAGGAAAGAGGACTAGAGGAAGACCAAAGAGGAGGTTCATGGATACAGTGAAGGAAGACATGAAGATAGTTGGTGTGACCAAAGAGGATACAGAAGATAGGATTAGATGGAAGAAACTGACTTGCTGTGGCGACCTATAAAGGGAAAAGCCGAAAGAAGAAGAAGATCTACGTTCCTATCCTCACGTACGGTCACCAGCTGTGAGTGGTGACCAGAAGAATGAGATCGCGGATACAAGCGGACGAAATGAGCTTCCTCCGCAGGGTGGCTGGACTCTCTAGTAGAGATCGGGTGAGGAGCTCTGTATCAATCTCTGTGTTGAGATTGATAAGTCAACAAGTTTAGTCTGAATTGCTAGTACTTCGGGATTGACAATTTAATTACAGTGCCAAACTTTGCTTTGTTCTCCTTTAATCCAATGCTTCTCAAATAGTGAGAAGCGTGTGTGATGCTGGGGGGTGGAGGGCGTCTGACCTTGTTGAACAAGGTTTTTTTTATGCATCCGCTACAGCAGATGGCAGTGATGCTGTCATTGTCACCATGCACATGGATTATTAGCTCTATAGTGTAGGTTTTGGGTTTTCTTTGCACTGAGCAGGCGATAGGGAGTGCAGCAGATAAAAATGTGGAGGGGTCGCAAATTGTTTCTTCTTGCAGAAACAATTCAACTCTTGTAGCTTTCTTTTTTACTTGAGCGGCACGCCCTATTGTGCAGTGCGCCCTACGTGTGTAGTGTGTTTTTTTTTCATGCATCACCATCGCTTCTGATTTATGACTCCATGCGTGCTCATCTCACCGCTGACGTGAAAAAACAAGAGAAGCAGATGCACACGACGCTTGCTGTGATTCCGGGAGATCTGACTAAGGAAATCCAACCGGTAGACATCGGCGTGAACCAGCCATTCAAAGTAAGGCTGCGAGCGGTGTCAGAGCGATGGATGACCAGAGGAGACCACAGCTTCACGAAGGGTGGAAGGCAGCGCCGGGCGAGTGACGCCGCAGCTTGCCAGTGGATTATAGGTGGTTGCGCTAACATGTCTGCTTGCACTGTAGTCCGAGCTTTCGAAAAAGCAGGCATCATTTCAGAGGAGCTGCCCAGTTCAGAAAGTGACTCTGACAGCGAGGAAAGTGAACCTGCGAGGTTGGATTTAGATCAGCTGTTAGATTCTGAAACAGAGGATGAGGACTTGGATGGATTTGATAAATGACTTTATGACGACTGTAACTAATATTTAAATAAAGACAAACAAACTCAGTTTTACTCCCGATCTATTTTTAAATACACACACTCGTCTGTCTGTGTGTGTGTTGTTGTAAGGCGGACGTACGTAGTAGAGGATATGGATATAAAACCTGCGCCTTGTCATCAGGTGCGTCTTATGTGTGTGTTAAATACAGAGCACACGAAAGTGGGACTGCGCCTTTTGGCCGTGAAAATACGGTACACCTGTTTTCATCTGCTGTAGTTAATGAGGTCAGTGTTCTGCAGGAGTTCCCTTTGTACCTTGCTGTGGCTTTTGCAGGAATGATGGTGATGACGTTCTCGGCTTTGTAGGTCTGCTCGGATTTAGAGCGGGAGTAGGGGCCGGAGGGTTGCAGCAGATTGATGTCGTCACTGTCCACCGTGACCGTCAGGGACCTCCCGATGATGAAGGAGGAGAAATGAAACAGGAGGAGCTCCGAACAGATTCCAAGAATCCTGAGGCGTTCCGGAAATATCACAGCAGCAGTGGTAAACACAAACATAAATTTCAAAATTTAAAACAACTATGTTTATCCTAAGTTCACAAAGAAAAAGTTACAGGCTGACTGGGAGAGCAGCTTTGGAAAAACGGGTTGCAGAAAGCACTTTTGCCCCCAGTGGGTACCGGGTGGGTGTAATTTGTCTCCCCCTCAGTCTAATACTATGTATAGCCAATCAGCAAGCAAAACAAAATGCGTCAATTAGCACAAAAAACAATGCATTGGAGAAAATAAAGCTGCAAAATTCTATTAAAAACATCTGCAAGATGAATTCTTTAAAAAATAAAAAGTAAGCTCCAGACTTACTTTGCACGGCAGATCACCTCCAAAAACACTTTCCCTCCAGGTGATATTTCCATTATCATCTCGACGCATCTTGTCTCCTGGAAAAGGGCAGCATCCGTGCTCTCCTTCACCACCTGCTCTCCATCCTCTAATTGTTTCTCAGGAGTATTTTCCTCCACAGTTTGTTGTGTCTCACTGCCCGATGTGTGGATGTTAACTATGGTAAATTGTTCTTCGGCGTCCCATCCAGCGAGCTCACATTTCTTAAGCGTGTGTGGCGAAGAGCTGTTATTTCTGAGAAAGAACGTAGATGGAGATTTCACACACGGCTGCATGCTGTTCTACTGATTTTTATTTATGAACTTACTTGACCCAGAACGTCAGCTTACGACTCTGCCCCTCCATCAGTTTACCAAAATTGCAGTGTGTCGACACATTCACACCGTTTTTGTCTGTCAACATCTCCTGAAGTTCAGCTCCAACCAGTGAGTTGAGAGGTTTTTCTCTTTGTTCACTGCATAAAACAAAAGTTAAAACCGAGGGTTTCATTTTAACTAACAGGAAGTGCCATTCTTGTGTAAATGAACCAAAATAAGAATATAAAAGAATACGGAATAGCTTTGCTAACTAATCCCAGACAAGTTTTACGCCGTGTTGTGCATGCGCACACAGGGTAGGAATAGGTTGGGATTAAGAAGAGTTGGGGCAGGGGTGGGCAAACGTTTTGGTCTCCGGGCCACATTGAGTTCTAACATTTGACCAGGGGGCCGGAACAGGAGCAGAGGACTGGCATGCTTTGGTAACCTCTAGATTAGACTGATAGAATGACGCTAAATTTGAAACAAACGCTAAATGTTACACCAAGAACATTAAATTTCAAATCTAGCTCATGCCAAGGTGTCCTTGAGCAAAACACTGAACCCCAAAATTGCTCCTGATGGTGGTTTGCACTTTGGATGGCAGCATCCCCATCAGGTATGAATGGGTGAACGTGAGCTACGATGTAAAGTGGTTTGAGTGCCGAAAAAGGTAGAAAAGTGCTCTATAAGTAGAGTCCATTTACCATTGACTTTAGTGAACAGACATTTACCGTATTTCCGCACTATAAGGCGCACCTAAAAACTTTAAATTTTCTCTAAAGTCCACAATGCGCCTTTTAACCTGGAGCGCCTTATATTTGGATTAATATTGAGCTACAACAGGTGTCGCATCTGCTGTAAGCAGCCGCCGACTCCATTTCCTCCGTAGAAGAAGTAGTGCGCGGTGCATGCTGGGATATACGAAAGGGCGTCCCATTAGGTGTGTTCGAGATGACACAGGTGGACGCAGTTCTGTGTCATCTTGAACGCACCTATTTCCATTTGAGTGTTTGTGTAAAGACCTGGAAATGGCTCCTACCAAGAGACACTGTTACACTGCATAGTTTAAACTCAAGGCGATCGGTCTCGCAGTAGAACACGGGAATAGAGCCACAGCGAGAGAGTTTAACATCAATGAATCAATGGTGAGGAAGTGGAGGAAGCAAGAGGATGGGCTGTGCCAAGTAAGTAAGACTAAACAGAGTTTATCTCCAATGGAAGATAAACTGTGTCACGAAAATACTAAGAAAATAATAAAACAGCTGTTTATTCATTTTGGGAGTAAAAACAGAAAGCTGTTTTGTAATTGTTAATAAAGTTTGACCTTTAGCGCAGCACCATTTAGTGAATGCATAACGTAACCCCAGCCTTTACTGTAGCACCTTATAATGCGGTGCGCCTTATAGTGCGGAAAATAAGGTATGTGAGCCCCTTAATTTTCATTCACAAAACCCTTCAGGATTACTACCACAAATATTTTTCAAATTCACATTAACATTGAAACTATCTGGAATTGAAGTTGCTTCTAACCTCTTGCAGCACGGCGTCATGCATATAGCCCTCCAGATGTACAAGGACTGACTGCTCTCCACCACCAACACGTTGACGAGGTGTCCTACGTCCGGCTTGTAGTTAGGAGGCAGTTGGAGGGCCTCCAAAAAGAAAATCACTTTGTCATCCACCACGCCTTTGGTACCATAAATGCTGGTAATTGGCACCTGAAAGCGAAAGCCCAATTAGAGATGACAAAAAAATTAGAAAGCTCATCTTCAATCCTTCTTCCCCATAAATGCTCTACATTTACAGCCAAAGTGCTTTATAATAAATCACTCAAACTAGAACTATAATCAAGGGTGCACATAATTTTTTTTCTTCTCAGGTACTCAAGGAATAATCTGAAGATGTTACTTGGTGCTCGTCGCACCCCGCCTCGAAGGATGGCTAAAACAAGGAACCCTTGATCAAATAAGTCACAACAAAAACATTTACTCCGTTAAAAGACAAATAATCCCTTATAATTATATTTAAACACTACTTTCACGTGGTTGGGTTTGACCGCATCGTGGTGATTTGGTCATGTTTTTATGTTCGTTGGGTCTTTTTTTATAAAGCTGGTTTGACGTCAAACACAAAATTATTGCTTGAAAAGAGCTTGAACTTATTCTTCCACAGTGAAGGTATTCATTATTTCCGTTCCGTCATCTTCCGCTTGTTCCGGGGTCGGGTCGCGGAGCAACAGCCTCAAACGGGCAGCCGAGGCCTCTCTCTCCCCGGCTGCATCCTCCAGCTCACCCGGAAGGATCCCCTAGTCGTTCCCCGGCCAGCTGTGAGACATAGTCTCTCCAGTGGGTCCGGGGTCTGCCCCTTGGTCTCCTCCCGGTGGGACGTGCCCGAAACACCTTGCCTGCGAGGGGGGCATCCTGACCAGATGCCCGAACCACCCCATCTGGCTCCTCTCGACCTGGAGGAGGAGCGGCTTGACACCAAGCTCCTCCCGGATGGCAGAGCTCCTCACCCGATCTCTGAGTGAGAGCCCAGCCACCCTGCGGAGGAAGCTCATTTCGGCCGCTTGTACCCGCGATCTCATTCTTTCGGTCATCACCCACAGCTGGTTACCATGGTGAGGGTCACAGCTGGTTACCATGGTGAGGGTAGGAACGTAGATCAACTTGTAAATCGAGAGCTTTGCTTTTCGGCTCAGCTCTCTCTTTACCACGACGGACCGATGGAGCGTCCTAGTTATTGCTGTTGCCGCACTGATCCGCCTGTCGATCTCCCGCTCCATCCTTTGTGAACAAGACCCCGAGATACTTGAACTCCTCCACTTGTATTCATTATTTGATGTGGTATTCCTGAAATCTAAGACGTCATACTATTCTATCATTTATTTTACCAGAAATAGGGGGGAAGATGGTGGCTCAGTGGTTAGAGCATTCGCCCACGGACCGGAAGTCAACCGGAAGTTCGCATACTACTGAGTGCATGTACAGGGTGCTGGGAAAAGACACCTAACCCCCCCGTTTCTAAAATCTAGTCATCAGTATTGGTTTAGATGTTTTTAGTGATACAAAATAAAACAGATCAGGTTTATACAAGAGTTGAAAACAGTCAACTACAATCTAGAGCAGGGGTCTCGTCCTCGCTCGCCCAGGACACCCCTGACTTAATATGAAAGACTAATGTTACTGCAGCCCGAAAAATTGATATGAATGATGTGTTGTGTGCGGAGCACATTATTATTTTATTTATTTATTATGGATTAATTTATTTTTTTTAATTTATCTATTTAATTAATTATTTTGTGTTAAAAATAAAGATATTTGAAAACATTGGAATGTTTTATCAGAACTTTTCTTGTGGATATTATGATACGGCCAAACCTCACCCAGACTCTGTCTGCTTCCAGCAGCCTCAACGTTAATAGAGTTTGAACCCCATATCTAAATGTTTAAGTAGTCATCGGGAAACTGATTTTGTTTACCATAGTTTCTGAAAGACGCATTTTGCAACGCTTTAAGTCATTTAGTCACCTTCTTAAGCATCTGTCTCTTACGGGTTTGCGACGGGGGGTGCCAGAGCCCATCCCGGCCGATTCAAGGCGAAGGGTCGCCAGAGTCGCCAGTTAAACACTACTTTGTCTAGGATGTATCTAGGATCAACAGTCCAGAGCAATGGAGAGTGTGGAAAAGAGGTGAAGAAGCGTGTTCAGGCAGGCTGGAACGGGTGGAGGAAAGTATCAGGTGTGATGTGCGACAGAAGAGTTTCAGCTAAAATGAAAGGAAAAGTGTACAAAACCGTGGTGAGAGCGGCCATGCTGATTGGTCTAGAGACAGTGGCACTGAGAAAAAGACAGGAAACAGAGATGGAGGTAGCAGAGATGAAGATGCTAAGGATCTCTCTGGGAGTGACCAGGTTGGACAGGATCAGAGGAACAGCACATGTTAGAGGTTTTAAAGTCAGAGAGGTCAGACTGAGATGGTTTGGACATGTGCAGAGGAGAGAGAGAGAGTACATCGGCAGAAGGATGCTGGATTTGGAACCACCAGGAAAGAGGACTAGAGGAAGACCAAAGAGGAGGTTCATGGATACAGTGAAGGAAGACATGAAGATAGTTGGTGTGACTGAAGAAGATGCAGCAGATAGGGTTAGATGGAGGAAACTGACTTGCTGTGGCGACCCCTAGAGGGAAATGATGAAAGAAGAAGAAGTCTAACTGCCGACTGAGTATGCGTGTATGGCCAGTCTGTCGCGGGGCCACACACATACAACCATACAAACATCACAGGTGAGATTGGGCCTAAAAAAAAATCCCAGCCCGACCCGGCCCACGGGTATTAAAAACCGACCCGACCAATTAACTTGATTTGCGGGCCCGAGCCCAAAACAAGCCCTAAATGTTATTTATAAATTGGAACATTTTCAAGAACACGTTTTTTTAATTAAAAAAAATCACACTATCAGACCCCTAACACACTTGTCTGTGATGGCCTGCTTAGCGCGAAGAGGAGGGGCGGTCTTTGAAACAAATGATAAAATAGATCTTTGACGATCATCACTTTTGCCAGTCCAGCTGTTTAAATGCCTGCTCAGCGTCGAGGTGCCAGTCTTTTTGGTGTCGTATGAAAGCAAAGCGCCACATTGACTACATCCAGCAAAACCAACGAGAGTTTCTGTATCATTTTGAACATTAAATTTGAATCTTTTCCACACCTCACTCTTACCGGTGCGTGTTTGTCTTTTCAGTTCTCCTGCTTTTAGTTTATCCTTAACTTCTTACTCCTTCATATCGGGGATATCAGTTCAAAATAAATAAAATAAAGACGTGCGCAGGAGAGGATTACCATATTAAGAGGGGGCGTTCACGTGCGCAGAGCATGCTCTGGCTCTGCGGATCCTGTTTAGTAGTTAAACATTACTTCTGTTTTATCCAAATTATTATAAATAGTATTCCTTAGTTTAGTACCCACACCTCGTTTTAGATGAAAAGCAAAGCTCTCGATTTACAAGTCGATCTACGTTCCAACCCTCACCACCAGCTGTGGGTGGTGACCGAAATAATGAGATCGCGGGTACAAGCGGCCGAAATGAGCTTCCTCCGCAGGGTGGCTGGGCTCTCACTCAGAGATCGGGTGAGGAGCTCTGCCATCAGGGAGGAGCTCAGTGTCGAGCTGCTCCTCCTCCAAGTCGAGAGGAGCCAGATGGGGTGGTTTGAGCGCCTCGCAGGCAAGGTGTTTCGGGCACGTCCCACCGGGAGGAGACCAAGGGGCAGACCCCGGACTTGCTGTAGAGACTATGTCTCACCGCTGGCCGGGGAACGACTTGGGATCCTTCCAGGTGAGCTAGAGGATGCAGCCGGGGAGAGAGAGGCCCCGGCTGAGAGATTGACTTTTTAGGCCCGTCGGGCTAGGGCTCAAGATCTTACCTCTGACACACACACACACACACACACACACACACACACACACACACACACACACACACACACACACACACACTCATTCCTAGGGGCAATTTGGCATCGACCAATCAACCTAACATGCATGTTTTTGGAGGGTGGGAGGAAACTGGAGGAAACCCACGCATGCATAGGGAGAACATGCAAACTCCACACAGAAAGGCCGGTGTTCCTAGCCTCGTCCCCACCCAGGTATTGAACCCACGACCTTCTCTTGCTGTGAGGCCATTGTGCTACCCACTGCGTCACAGTTTTGTTGTCTCTTGTTTCAACATAGCTAACCAGATTGATGTTGCCACGTGTGAAGCCTTACTTTTCAACTACGCAGGAGCACTTGCACACCAGTTATGTGGACCTGTGATTATAACAAGTAGATAAATTAAATGATTACCCTTTCCATGTGGTTGGTACGCAGTGGTGCCACGTGATGAGCCTGAATGCTCCACTGGGTAGAATTCAAATAATATTTTGCGTGGACCCAGTCTCCTACCATTGGCTGATAACCTGGAAGAAAAAGACAAGAGGAAACATAAACACATTTGTCAGCTTAATTAAGCACATTTTAGATAGTTACAGGTTGGCATTAGCACCTGTGTCATAGCCACCCTAATGTTTTGATTCGCAAGATGTCTTAAAGGCGGGTCAATATTGTGCAGTCCAAAAAACAAGGTTAAATCTAACTTCCAAGTCATGCATCCTCTTCCTACAAGGTCTGCCTGTTCTAAGTATCCAACAAACATTCACATAGAAACTAGGGCTGAAACAACTAATCGAATTAATCAATTATAATCGAATATTGAAATAGTTGTCGACTAATTCAGTCATCGATTACTCGTTTGGAAAGTTTTTTCTGTCAACTGCACCTAATATTACACAACTTGATTGTTTTGTGTGTATTTTTACTCATGTTAACCTAGGCCATTTTTGTTTGGTACTATACCTCTGAACAAGGTTAAATTTGCAAATCTAAAACTGTTTATGATTTCTTGTTTTTAAATGTGATCCTGGATGGTCAACAGTTTACAATTAATGTTTTTTTAGCCAGTACTATAAAACACATTTTATGGGTGCTCGTGATTTACCTTTACTGTGTACAGTAAGTAGATTTATTATTTTATATTTGCTGTAGAAATGGTAATATTCTCCCTCTTTATTTCACAGAAAGATTAACATTTTTACTTATTAGAATGAGCCCAACGTGTTGTTTATGTGGTTATGAGTTGTGTTTTGCATAACTACATTCAATAAAATGCCAAAAAACTATTATTTATTAAGTTGACAATTTTACCCGATTAATCAATTAATCGAGCAAATAATTGCCAGATTAATCGATCATCAAAATAATCGTTAGTTGCAGCTCTAATATAAACAGTTTCCAGAAGAAAGCAGTTTATTCACGTAGACCACAAATGTAAAGAGGTTTTATCAACAGGACTTTTTAAAACAACGTGAAACATGCAAACACACCCACACACTCATGGTAATCATGAACTCTCTTAAAGTATCAGTACCTTGTAAAAGGCTGCAGATTGGAAAGAAGGTGTTTTGATTGATGTAGCCACCGTTGCCATCAAAAGAAGAGACGGATCCGATGAGAGGCTGTAGCTCCTGGCTCGGCATTTCTCCACAAGCTGTTTCTCCATCCTCCCACGAATCAATATTCTTCTCAACCTGAACAAGATTTGAATCCCGTAATGAATGAAAATAATGGATCAGAATAAACAGAAAACATACAGACTAAATTCACTAGAAGACTTACCTTTACAGATTTCTAAGTGAGTGTTTACGACACAAAAACAGAAAGGATGGAAGGATGGATTTGATAAATGACTTTATGACGACTGTAACTAATATTTAAATAAAACCAACCAAACTCAGTTTTACTCCCAATCTATTTTTAATACGCACGTGTGTGTGCGTATGCGCGCGTCTATGTGTGTGTGTTGTTGTAAGGCGGACTTACGTAGTAGAGGACATGTATATAAAACCCGCGCCCTATCATCAGGAGCACCTTTTGTGTGTGTTAAATACAGAGCACGCAAAATTTGGACTGCGCCTTTTAATACGGTGCGCCCTATGGTCGTGAAAATACTGTAACAAGGTTTATTTATTTAATTTTTTCAAGTTTGGCGGGCCGGATGTGTCCCGTAGTTTGCCCAGGCCTGAACTAGAGGTTACCGTAATTTCACGGCCATAAGGCGCACCTAAAAGTCTCAAATTTTCTTCAAAATGAGCGGTGCGCCTTTTTGTGCGGTGCGCCTTGTGTGTGAGAAAAAGCGGACCTAAAAGAAAACGCGGTGCCCGCGAGGCGGACCTGAAAGAAAAGGCATGAGAACGTTAAAGAGTGAAGTGTGAGCGGCGTGGGAGCGATGGATGATCGAAGGAGACCACAGTTTCACGAAGGGTGGAAGGCAGCGCCGGGCGAGTTACGCTACAGTTTGACAATGGATTGTAGATGCTTGGACTAACGTGTCTGCTGGTACTGTTATCCGAGCTTTCTCAAAAGCTGGTATCCTTTCTGAGGAGCCGCACAGTACAGACAGTGACTTTGACAGCGAGGAGCGAAGTGGACCTGCTCTGAAACAGAGGATGAGGACTTTGACGGATTTGAATAAAGACTATTACCGGTAATGTGCTTGTTTAGTATCGTTACTACTTAAATAAAGTACAACCAAACTCAGTTTGGTTGTACTTTACAACCAAACTCGGTTTGGTTGTACTATTTTTTAACACGCACATTTGCATGCTTGCGTGTGTTGTTGTAAGGCGGCGTGTGACTGAGACTGCGCCTTTTCGTACGGTGCGCCTAATGGCCGTGAAATTACGGTAGGTGTCTGCTTCAGGGACACTTAGGAATGGGCACAGTGGGAATTGAGTCGGTGCCCCCCAGTTCAACGACGGACATTCTACCACTGAGCCTACTAAATTCTACTTCATTGTTGTCCTGCTTTCAGAAATAGATGATGTAGAAATAGTTTATGTACAAAATAAAACTGAAAATCTACTCATTTTATGAAGACAGAGCTTCAGTTGAAAAAAATCAAGTGTTGTCACTGCTTTTAAAAAACATCTCCCACTGGTTCAGTGTGAGTTTCTTACTCTGAGAGCTTTCCATCCTCCTGTTGGACCTTCCCTCACTGCTATACAGTTCACCAGGTCTCCACTATAAAGTGGTGTTCCACCTAAAACCTCTGCTGGAGTGAAGAAGATGGCATCATCTATGGTTCCATGGTCCAGACAGATCTGGGTCACCTTGCTGGCTCGCAGATGGAGGATGTCCTCTGTGCCTGAAACCACACACACACATACAGACATACACATTCAGACCAGAAACTTCTACCACCGATTGAACTTCATATTTAATTTATGAAAAAAAAAAATAATTACCAGAATTTTCAGCGAAAATAGTTACATCCTTCACTGTCGTCCAGATTGGTGAGATCAGTTTGGAGAGCAAGGCCCGTACTGAAGTCATCATGTTTGTTTTTTTTATCAAACTAGCAAATATCTGCAACAAAAATTCCTTATTCTCAGAATTATTTTAGACTAAATGTGGTAACGGAGAGGGAAAATGACCGGAAATACTAGTTTTTTCATTCGTAAACGAGGTTAACTGTAAATATGAATCTAACGTCCAGAGACACGCGGTGGATTTGATTAGCATTAACAGGTGGTTTAGCTTCTACGTAATCACGTAAGTTCACGCGAGAAGTTCACGCGAGAAGTTCAAGGAAAACAAAATGGCGTCTTGAGCGAAACGGGTTTGTGTTTCCGGGTTGATGACGTCACATGAAAGCGCGATAAACGTTAGCTTCATTAAATTATTATAAAATAATAACAATATAATAATAATAATAATAATATAATAATATTATATGATATTTTATTATATAATTAAATTACATTAAAATAAATTAAATTAGAGTGCTTTCAGCCAAGTGACTAAAACCGAGAAGTCATCGGGTATTTAGAAGGCATAGATCAGAAAGAAACTATCTATGGTGTCTTTTTTTTTTCTTCACTTTTTTCCTCCAATGGCAGCGGTGGAACGTAACGAAGTAAATGTACTTCGTTACTGTACTTAAGTAAAAAAATTGTGTATCTGTACTTTTACTTAAGTAAAATTTGAGACCTGTACTTTTTACTTCACTACATTTTTAGAGCAAATATCTGTACTTTTACTTCGCTACTTTTTAAAAGTGTGTTTTACATTTTTCGTTACATTTTCGTTCAGGAATTTGAAAAATACACAGTTTTTTTTTTAGTGCATCTTGAAGCCACATCGCCAAAATCAAAAGAAGCAGTTGATCGGGAGAAGAAGTCATGAATCGAGAAACATTTTCCGCATTCATTCAGCGCCAAAAACCTAACATCAAATATAGTACAAATTAAAAAGAGTCAGAAGATCGTTGTTCGTTGTGTTTACTTCTAAATAAAAAGTTGAGCCATCATTACACAGAGCAGGGGTGGGTCTAGAATTTTACAAAGGGGGGTGAGGCTTTGACAAAGCCAATATATACAGTGACTGGGGGGCCTCCCCTACCCCAAAACATTTTAAAAAACAAGTGTCATTTTCCTCCATTTTGGAGCCCATTCACTGGCCCTTCTAGGGGATAGCTTGACTTGTCCCCTTTTATTTTATCTTATTTATTTATTTATTTTTGTGGACCAAAAGAGGCGGGAGAGGGAGGGTCACACCCCTGCAGAGGTGTGACCCTATCCTGGTTACTATGGTGACACCCTATAGCACAAAAAATAACATTTGAATTATGATCGAATACTTTTACTTTTTACTTAAAAAGTACAATTTACACCAATTACTTTTGTACTTTTACTTAAGTAGATTTTTTTTATTAGTACTTTTACTTAAGTAAATTTTTTGCCTAATTATCTGTACTTTTACTTAAGTACAAAAAGTGTGTACTCTAACCTCCACTGTCTAATGGTGCTACTCAGAGGCAGCGTTGCCAGGTGTACGATAATTATCGTATTTGTACAATTTTTTTGCACTCGATCAATATTTGTAAAAAAATGCTCAAAATACGATACTTTGAACGTTTCTTGTCTGTGTAATTGGGTTAGTTGTTTTCATCTGCCGTGACTGTTAGTCGGAGTTTTTGTTTTTTTTTAATGAACCCTGAATGCATCAAACAAAGGAACTGATGAATGATTGGCTGATAGGTCCAGTCAATCATTCTGCCTAGCGATTGCTTACATTGGGGCGAGTAGCCCCGCCCACAGAGTTATAAAGAGCAGGAACGTTAATTTGCGTGTTTGAGACTTTTTGCAGGCTCGGAAATCAAAGCGTTCTTCTGGCGCTGAAACATTGAACTTTTGATTGAATTATCAGTTTTAAAAAACAACAGCAAAGAAAAAAATCTCTATTTTTTTCGGTCTGCAGTCAGTGTAAACGTCTTTGCTGAAAATGTTGTAGATGGTATTTTTATAAAAATAACTTTGATCTGTGACGCACTATTTTATCTTTAGAAACAAAGTTGATTGAACTGATTAATCCATAAATAGTAGTGGATGAAGTATTTGTGCTTAAAAGCATCCAAAACGTTATTGATTAGTTTATAAAGACTGACTGAGGAGATTAAAACTACACATCGCTTAGATTTTGTATAATGTAGAAGTTGGGGTTAACATTAAAAAAAACCTGATATGTATTTATCTGTTTATATATAAATTTATATATACTGTCTCCTACGTCCCGCCCCTCCTTCTTCTCCTTTCGGCATTTCCCTTCAGGGGTCGTCACAGCAAGTCAGTTTCTTCCATCTAACCCTATCTCCTGCATCCTCTTCGGTCACACCAACTATCTTCATGTCTTCCTTCACTGTATCCATGAACCTCCTCTTTGGTCTTCCTCTAGTCCTCTTTCCTGGTGGTTCCAAACCCAGCATCCTTCTTCTGATGTACTCTCTCTCTCTCCTCTGCACATGTCCAAACCATCTCAGTCTGGCCTCTCTGACTTTAAAACCTCTAACATGTGCTGTTCCTCTGATCCTGTCCATCCTGATCACTCCCAGAGAGATCCTCAGCATCTTCATCTCTGATACAAACATCTCTGTTTCCGGTCTTTTCCTCAGTGACACTGTTTCTAGACCAATCAGCATGGCCGCTCTCACCACACTGTCTCTAGACCAATCAGCATGGCCGCTCTCACCACACTGTCTGTAGACCAATCAGCATGGCCGCTCTCACCACACTGTCTCTAGACCAATCAGCATGGCCGCTCTCACCACACTGTCTGTAGACCAATCAGCATGGCCGCTCTCACCACACTGTCTCTAGACCAAACAGCATGGCCGCTCTCACCACACTGTCTCTAGACCAATCAGCATGGCCGCTCTCACCACACTGTCTCTAGACCAATCAGCATGGCCGCTCTCACCACACTGTCTCTAGACCAATCAGCATGGCCGCTCTCACCACAATGTCTCTAGACCAATCAGCATGGCCGCTCTCAACACGGTTTTGTACACTTTTCCTTTCATTTTATCTGAAACTCTTCTATTACACATCACACCTGATACTTTTCTCCACCCGTTCCAGCCTGCACACACTTCTTCACCTCTTTTCCACACTCTCCATTGCTCTGGACTGTTGATCCTAGATACTTAAAATCTTCCACCTTCTTCATCTCTTCTCCCTGTAACCTCACTTTTCCATTTGGAACCCTCTCATTCACACACATGTACTCTGTCTTACTCTGTCCTAAGTCCCGCCCCTACTGATTTCTTTCTGAGATACTTCTTTACGATAATTTTACGTCATTAGTACATTAATCCAGCACCTCCCACCTGGCAACGCTGCTCAGAGGTTCGATTAGTTTTCCACGTTATTCGCGTGTTATGACAAAAGTTCGGCTGGTCTTCAAGCGGAAGAAAAGAGACGATGTTTAGAAAAACTACAGTTTTTTTTTTTCACGTAGTCCATGAAAAGCGTTACCCCTTGCCCCGCTCTCCCCCCTCTTTTGGTCCACAAAAAAGAAGAAAGGAAAGGGGACTAGTCAAGCTATCCCCTTGCAAGGCCAGCGAATAGGCCCCAAAATAAAGAAACATGACGCATAATTTCTAAAATTTTCTGGGCGGGAGACGCCCCCAGTGGCCCTATATTGGCTTTGTCAATGACCTCATGCCGCCCCGCCCGCCCCTTTAGAAAATCCTGGATCCGCCCCTGCTCTGTGTAATGATGGCTCAACTTTTTATTTAGAACAAAACACAACAAACAACGATCTTCTGACTCTTTTTAATTTGTACTACATTTGATGTTAGTTTTTTGGCGCTGAATAAATGCGGAAAATGTTCACTCTCGATTCTAATTGGTCCTTGATTCATTACTTCTTCTCCCGATCAACTGCTTCTTTTGATTTTGGCGATGCGGCTTCAAGATGCGCTAAAAAAAACTGTATATTTTTCACATGACCGAAAATGTAACGAAAAGTGTAAAACACACTTTTAAAAAGTAGCGAAGTAAAAGTACAGATATTTGCTCTAAAAATGTAGTGAAGTAAAAGTAAAAGTACAAGTCTCAAATTTTACTTAAGTAAAGTACAGATACACAATTTTCTTACATAAGCACAGTAACGAAGTACATTTACTTCGTTACGTTCCACCACTGCTTGTTACCCATTAAACTGACTATAAGTAGATAAATATTGGTTCATTGTTTTTTATGTCTTGCTTTTTTCAATCATTTAAAAAAAGGAACTTGCCTTTATCACCAATAACCACACGAGGGCATGAGTGACCCAGTTTCTGTGACCTGCAGGTCCACAGTTAAGTGCAAATGAGGCCAAGAGGAAAAGCATGAGATACTTATCTGTTGCTATTACTGGGTAGTCTACCAGTTTTGTTTATTGACAACAAACACCATGCAGAAGTATGTCAGATTATGTAGAAAAACATGTTCCCTGTTTGATCAGATAAAGTTCGGTTTGTTGTGTTCCAACATTTTCTCTAGAATTAGCAGCTAAATTAGAAGCTGCCACTGCAGAGATTCTCTGAATCCTGAAAACTGCTTTGTAAATAAACACGCTGACTTGATTGAATTAAAAAGACTTTGTTTTATTTTTATTACCTTCGACCCTGTGGTTAAGCAATGGAACGAGTGGTTTAAAAAAACAAATGGATGAATAAAATATCTTTCATAAGCGCCCATTAGGCAAATATTTTACTGAGGAACCCCCTTCAACCAAGCATCTGAACTCCCTCTCTTTGAAACTTTTATTTATCCCTCACTTTCATAGATTATTGACGACAAATTACTTCTGTAGTAAACACCATAGTAAAACTTTATAGATACAATCATTCCAGTTCAAGATGACTTTTTTCATGGCCATTTTTTCTAAAAGAGAAAATGTTCCATTAAAAAAAAAAACCTTTTGAATTTAAACCATTACCATTGACCAAACCAGTGGTTTAATGTTCTTTGGCCTCAAAAACGAATGAGTAAGATTCCTAATACTTTAGTCATCCAACAAATCACCACTACAACAACTCAATGAGAAATTTTCTCTCTTAAACTACTGGTTTACAATCTAATAACACATGAAAACTTTTTCTAATCAATTTGGGAATAGTTAGAAAAAATACATGTGCTATCATTTTGTCGTTTTTTTATGCGTCAGTTAATTTTTTTCCCCCATAAGTAGGTCTTTCCACAGCCTGCTTTGTTGTTTCTGCACTTGTAATTTTCTCATTTTTTTTACTTTCAAGCAGGTGGATGGTTGAAAGATGAAAGTGTATGAGAGGGAACGAAGTGTAAAAAAATATATCTCAAAGTTTTACTTTTGATTTTCGGGGGGAAAAGGGTGGTTTCCAGAGGTGGGTGTGTCTTATCAAGTGATAAACTAATAATAAACTGACAGTGAACTATCATTTCAATGTACTTGAAGATTATATGTAACCATTTTATATTTATGTCTCATAAAGGCTAAATGAACATATCATTTTAAAGGTGTGGTATTTGCTAAATTAACTTTTTGAATGTAAATCCCACATCAAAATATATTAAAGTAGTTTTTTCATTTCATTCCTATATGTTTGGAAACTTTCCGTTCCAGTGTTGGACACTCCTCAAACATAGTTCTTAGCTCCGCCTTTTTTACTCTGCCTCGCCCATTTTCTAATAAAAACCAGGAAGTGCTTTCTCACTCTCTGTCCAACCTCAGTTCATTTTTATGTTAAATGGACCAAACTAAAAATAGAAATCAAATGCTCAGCTTTGCTGACTTGACACACTTTCTACTGATTGCCTCATTTACAGTGTGCCATGCACACCCACCTAGAGCGGGACTTCCTGGGGAGTGGTCAGTCTCAAAACAGACGTGAAACAGACTAAGTGTTTTTAGAAGCTTTTTTTTTTCTCCACAGAATATAGAATTTTTGAGCTAAGAAAAGGTACCATGTTTATCCATACATGCTTTGAGACAAGAATTGTTACCCCTCAGAAGCAGGATACCATTTCTTGGGTTTAGAACCACCAGGAAAGAGGCCTAGAGGAGGACCAAAGAGGAGGTTCATGGATACAGTGAAGGAAGACATGAAGATGGTTGGCGTAACCGAAGAGGATACAGCAGATAGGGTTAGATGGGAGAAACTGACTTGCTGTGGCGCCCCTAGGGGAAGAAGAATCTTGTCTCTCAGCATGACTGTGGTATGGCAGCTGCACAAAGCTGCACTATACAGGACAAAAAGGATTTGGCCCAGGTGGTGAGGACTGCACAGATGATCGTTAGCTGCCGTTTGCCAGATCTGGACTGAGTGTATAGCGCCCGCATTCAGAAGACCAGACACATAACAAATGACCCCACCCTGGAAACCAACTGTTTGTACCTCTCCTATCAGGGAAACCATACAAGACCATCAAAACAACCACTTCCCGGCTTAGCAGAGGGCGGGTGCTCTGATGGTTTTCATTGTGTTCATGGTTCGACACGTCTGATGGACATAAAATGTAATCAACCAATAAAAAGAAAGTATATAACGGAGGCATGTGCCAATAAAATGTGGCACGTTGACTCATTAACCTGAATCAGGTGTGTAGATGTAAGAACACATGGAAAACCTCGAGGACACCAGCCCTCCAGGACCAGAGTTTGACACCCTGACACCCCCTCACCTTCCATCCCCTCTTGTACACCACTGTAAATGATTCTGTCCATAATCACGTTAGGTGGGAGACAGTGGATCAGTGGTAGAGCGCTCGCCCACGGACCCGAAGGTCGCGGGTTTGATTCCCGCTGAGACCACCGTCTAGGGTCCTTGGGGAAGACACTTAACCCCCGCTTCTCCCACCATTGGCGCTGTCAAAGGGCAGCCTGCTGCGGTGTAGGAGTGCAGCACACAAATTTCCCCGGTGAGGGATGAATAGAGTTATTTATTTATTTACCTCTCGTGTTGTCTCACAGTACAGTATCGATTTATGTGTTATTTTTTCATCATATCTTTTTTTTACTCATAGCAGGAGTCTGTCAATATTTCACTGCCCACATTGTGACAGTAAAAATGTTGAAAATTAAATGGAAGGTTTTCCAGGAGGTTGGGTGAAGTAGTGTAGGGGAGGGGCACCTAGGGGTTCTCCTGATTGTGGAAACGCCCCGATCACAAGCAGCTATGAGCCATGCCTGTAAAAAAAAAAAGGGGGTATGAATAAGACAGGGCTGGAGGAGGTCTGATCTAACCCCGCCCCTGATCTTGGATCATCTCACCGCGGACAGAGAGAGAGAGAAAAGAAGCCACGGCCAGCTAGAAGGAGAAGAAGCAGCGCAAAGAAAGACCATGGCATTATCCAAACCATCTCAGCACCAGTCCGACCTCACACCTTCAGCAGTATACAGACGCGCACGGATCACGCAGGCGGATCGCGCACAGAGCTCTGATGATGAATGAGGATCTGGACCGCGGACAAAATGAGGGTCATCTTCATCCAAAACGCCGGTTTTGTCGCAGCTTTTTCGCCTTTCTCGTGATGTGGACAGCATGCAGGCCGGTAGATGATGTGAAGCAGACATAGATTGTTAATATAAGAAGAAAGGACAGCAGATCGTTGTCTTTTTTTAATTCTAATTCAATAGATCTCATGCTTTTATTGTAAGAAATATCTTAGAGTGGGAAGGTCCTTCTGCAGACCTGAGCAAGGCTAGATTTTTATTATATTAATGAGATTATTAGTATTTTTTTATGCAGCCATAAAGGAGCTGATCATTATGAGCTGTTCATTTTAAACCGTTATAAATGATTATATAGTGATAATAACATGAACAGGTAAGATTAAAATCAAAGCAAGACAATCTGGAAATGTTAGTTTCCACTTGTGTTAGCTTCACTATCCCTGATAATTTATTTATTTATTATTACTATTATTAGGCCTATAAGTATTATTCTATCAGTTACGTAGGTAGTTAAGACTATTTATCAGTGGGAAGGGGATGGAGACGGTTTATTTCTCACCCCATCGAGGGGGAGCTCAGAAAACAGGTTCAGGTGGTCCTCCGCCCTCACCTGAGGAGAGCCCTGGAGGTGGTGAGAGCAGGAGAAATTCTGGAGTGAAGAAACATCATCACAAGCACAACCTGAAGCATCGATACGAGCTGCTGGAGACCCTAGGGAGGGGTACCTATGGAAAGGTCAAGAAGGCAATTGAGCGGCACTCCGGCAGAGAGGTGAGCCACATCAGCGCAAGTGTAGAACATCTCAAACTATTTACAGCATCCTTAATTCCTTTGATTGTATTCTATCTTATGCGTGTAAACTCCAATTTACACTTATCACTTCCTGTCTATCTCATTGGCTGTTCATACAGTACGTACGGTTATTGGATGATCTTAACTATTGATCGGCCGTATGGTATTACTTATGATAAATTCTCAAAATCATTTCCGAAGTTAAGAATTTATACTATCTTTCTATTGATGACATATTTAAGTATGCCACAGATTACAGTGAAACACCTGTGGAAGGGCAAAAAATATCAGTCATATTGTGAAGAGTCGTTCTGAAACGGGGCTTAACTCTGTTTTCTAGAGATTTTTTTTGTTTGTTCGATTTACAGTCAAAAAGTTTAGGCCGAATAGCCCACTTTACTAGTGACATCACTACTTTGATGTTTGTGCTGCTGGGATTAAAGTACACACGAGCCACAAACTGCTTTAACCTTAAATGCTCTCTTAGGCCCCGTCCACATGTAGCCGGGTATTTTTGAAAATGCATATCCGCTGTCCTCCGTTTTAGGAACACACCCGCGTCCACATGGAGCCGCATAAATATGCTTCTTAGGCGGTTATAAGCATGCCAGACCAGCAGTTGGCAGTATTGATGTAAACGTAAGTTCTGAGCTATCCAATCAGAGCACTTCTCTCGTCATTTCCACAAAACCTGAAACATGGCGCCAGGCATCTCGTTTGTGTGGACCGACAAGGAGGTAGAATTGCTTTTAAAAGTCGTCATTGACTATAAAGTTAATTTAAAAAATGGCTAAAATGCAACAATTAAAAATGTGTCGTTTCTTGAGACAAAACGCTTGGGCTTGTCTTGCAATGAAATGCATTACTTGGTGGATAATCGGGGGGAATGGTAGCCATGCCAACGCCAACTAGTGCCTCCGCTCAATTTCATTTTACTTGATAACTAGGTCTAGAATGCAATCGTTACCTCACAATTTCAGCGGTCAGAAAACGTTCTACCCAATTAGCGACTACAGATGAGTCCGTGATATTGAACAACGTCTTGGTAATGTTTGATGTTCTGTAGTTGAAAAAATGGTGTCAACAATTTGATACGATCCATGTTGGCAACGATTCCCAAAATTAAAAATTTGAAGACAAAGTTATGAAAGTTTATCTAGGGGAAAGACATGGCTGCCATCATGTCAACAGGAAAAGTTTGTTTGGTCCTGGCCAGAAGGAACGATTGGTGAAAAAAAAGAGTACCCACCCATCGACTGAGTAAAGCCCAATCCTACAAGGTCAGACTGTTTCAATCTAAAGGAAAGCAAGAAGGGTAAAACGACCAATTTAGCTGAAAAATATGAAACCTGTGCATGGTCTTATTATTTCCCAAATAAGCCCTCTCTTATTTGGTAGGTCTAGATTTATCTTTAATCTGAAGCTTTCACACAACAATCTTACACGCTTGTTAGAGGCACATGCTTGTAATAACGCCTGCTCCGTTTCATTGGGAATCCCCCCACGCTTTATAAAAAGAAAATGTCTATGTGGAATTGGGGTGTTGTGCAGCACACGCAGAGACTCCAGACCGGATGCACGGCTGCAAATCTGGTTTCTTAACCAATCATGGACCCTTTTTTTCCACCCATAGGTCAGGAGTTTATATCAGGCAAACCGACAAACTTAACATGTTCATCTTGAGTGAATGTTTGTGTGAATGAAAAAAAAAAACTGATTTTTTTAATGAAGATATGATTCGGTCATTAAAGTATTTTTGTAATTTTTAATTATTAAATTTTTTTGTTTACAAAACCAACCTGACCGCGGAACAGGTGGATATCAGGACTTGACCAATAACCTGGTTTAATACACTTCTCCTGATGGGGTTAATGTTTACTGTCCTTGTCTATTTAAATAAATCAAATAGACATGTTCAAGCTGGTTGTATATGTGTGGCCCCGCGACAGACTGGCGACCTGTTCGGGGTGAACCCTGCCCTTCGCCTTAAATTAGCCGGGATGGGCTCCGGCACCCACCGCAACCCCAAAAGGGACAGACGGATAAGAAGATGACTGACTGACTGACATATTCAAGCTGGTGGTCAAGCCTTGAACCAGCAACCTTCAAGGCCTCCGTGTAACCCCTCAAAACCACTTCTTTATTTTTTATTTTTGCTCACTCTATTCATCCCTCACCGGAAAAATTTGTGTGCTGCGCTCCTACAGGCTGCCCACGACGGCGCCAATGATGGTAGAAACGGGGGGTTAGGTGTCTTCTCCAAGGACCCTATACGTGCACTCAGTGAGATGCGAACCTGCGAACTTCCAGTCTGAGCCACTGCCTGCCCTTCACTGACTTACTTGTGCTTTTTGTGAGAATTTGAGGGAAAAGAGATGTTTATGTGAGCGATGTAGCAAAAAATAAAAGAAAAATTGCTGGTATTAATATCATAATATTGATTCACAAATCAAAATATTCCCAATTCATACGTATACCCTACCAACCACATTCTAGAAACGCGCATCTTGGTGTGGTCAGGATGAATAACGGGTCTTGTAAGGTTAGGGTCAGCGTGTCGGGGGTCTGAAGAGCCCTGTCTTATGCACCAGCTAACATTACAAATAAACTCAACCTTTTATCTTTACTTTCCAGCAAATTTGTGCACCATGTCCTCAGCTGTTTTTGTTTGTGTTGTGTTCAAACTTTGAACATTTCTAGATATGATAAGCTGTTTTTGTCCTTATGGATCACACGCTCTCACTATGTCCCCCGCAGACCCATGCATGCAAATATTTCCACCTGTGGGAACATCTAACCCGGTTCTGGCAGGGCATGTGGAACTTTCCATGAAACTCTGTACAGGTCAACGACACACCTCTGAGTTCCAGGCAAATACAGGAGGGGGGTGGAATGTTCTAAACCCTGTTTAGGCTCCAATCTGACATGTCAGTGATGAGGTTGGACTTATTTTCAGATTCACTTGATGGAATGTGATTTTAATGAGTAAATACTTGTCACAGGATAAGCATCGGGCAGATTCCAACACAAAGATGCTTCTCTGTTTAAACCGGAAAGGTTTGGGACATCTCATCACCTTACATGGGATTTGTTCAAGAGAAGTCCTCAGAGAATCCATGTCTGTACATTGAGTACAGATCACCACTGTCTCATGGGCCACGTGCGTCTGGCACAGCTTTGCTAGAGTTTATTTGACCTCTCACCTCAGAAGAAGTCCCTTGTGTCCATATGGTAGATAGAGCAGAGTGGTGAGACTGTTTTGGAGTCATCTCGACTCCCTGTGCCTCATTCCAAGAACTCAATCAGAGGAGCAGAGTGAGGAGATAAACGTTTGTGATTGTGAGCGTGCATGTGGTGGAATTAACTGGAGCCAGTTGTAGGAGATTGACTAGATGTGGGTTCATCAGAGAAAGTAGAAGCCTGTGATTGTTTTAATCTGGTGAGCCATGTGTTGCCATGCTGCAAACCCAACACACATGAAGTGTAAATTGATGACAGGGATCATAGGCGGTTCTGCTTGTGTGTATGTGTGATCGTCAGAATGCACGCTTAGAGACACAGAGTGACTCTCTGTGTTTAGTAGGACATCTAGAAAACTTCAGTGAAAAGATTTTAGTGACGGCCAGGCCTGAAATGAACACTGACACATGAAAGACCATCCACAGCAGGAAATGAGATATGAGGAGAAGGTTAATATCCTGAATGGAAAATCAGTTGCAGGCAGTAGAAAATGACTGGTTAATAGAAACACAGAGAAGACAGGAACTGCCTCAGTTAAAGAGGATACAGAGTCATATTAATGTGAGCTTAAAGCACCATATTACATCATCCTCAAACAATGGCTTGAATGGGGAGGTGCACAGGAGGGGAACTGGTGACATTCCTCTTCTGGATGTGGTGGCGCTGATGAGGTTTTATGATTCCTGTCTGAGTTTACAGAGTTGAGTTCTTTGGAAATCACTTTTTTTTTTACTCCCACTCACTCTCTCTTTCTGACTCAGACACAGAGAGACAACACATGCTTATGATCTTTAAACAAAACCAAGACCGGTCAGCTTAGGATGGATTCTTCTTTTTTTTTATTGGCCTGAGAAAACACTGAAAGACTTTAGGCTCTACTGAAGCAAAAACTAGATTTTCATACATGTAAGAGTTGGATGAGGTGAAGAAGCTATCTCATACCTGACCAGTACCTCTCGCAGTGTACCCCGTGAGTGACAGTAAAAGTGATCCTCTTCAGGATAAGCGAAGCTGCATAAAGCAGCCCGCTGACGAGTTCCTGATGTACAGACTTGTTTAATGATCCACATCGAGGTCACACAGAAGATACCTGACTTTGTTTCAAACCCGATGTGGGAGAGCTTGCTCATTCAATAAGTGTGCTTATAAAGGCTGTTAAAGATTGATTACCCCCCTCTGGAAGAAAAAAATTATTTACGTGTAGATCATTTACAAAAGATTAAAGGTGGCATTGAAGATTTTTAAAAAATCATTTTATAGATAAACATGGTACCTTTTTCAAGCTCAGAAATGTCATTTTTTTAGTAAATCTGTCCAGTTTCATTGAGTCCAGTCCCAGGGGCAAATATTATAATAATAATAATTATAATATTATAATATTATAATTATTATAATTATAATATTGTAATAATAATAATAATAATAATAATAATAAAATATTAGGTGTGATGTGTGATAGAAGAGTTTCAGATAAAATGAAAGGAAAAGTGAACAAAACCGTGGTGAGAGCGGCCATGCTGATTGGTCTAGAGACAGTGTGGTGAGAGCGGCCATGCTGATTGGTCTAGAGACAGTGTGGTGAGAGCGGCCATGCTGATTGGTCTAGAGACAGTGTGGTGAGAGCGGCCATGCTGATTGGTCTAGAGACAGTGTGGTGAGAGCGGCCATGCTGATTGGTCTAGAGACAGTGTGATGAGAGCGGCCATGCTGATTGGTCTAGAGACAGTGTCACTGAGGAAAAGACAGGAAGCAGAGATGGAGGTAGCAGAGATGAAGATGCTGAGGATCTCTCTGAGAGTGACCAGGATGGACAGGATCAGAGGAACAGCACATGTTAGAGGTTTTAAAGTCAGAGAGGTCAGACTGAGATGGTTTGGACATGTGCAGAAGAGAGAGAGAGTACATCAGAAGAAGGATGCTGGATTTGGAACCACCAGGAAAGAGGGCTAGAGGAAGACCAAAGAGGAGGTTCATGGATACAGTGAAGGAAGACATGAAGATAGTTGGTGTGACCGAAGAGGATGCAGCAGATAGGGTTAGAAGGAAGAAACTGACTTGCTGTGGCGCCCCCTGGAGGGAAATGCTGAAAGGAGAAGAAGAACTGCAGACTGTGTGGGGCGTTAAAAACCCTAACCAATCATTTTTGTATGGTGAACAAAAAGCATTTGCTCAGACCCAATTTCTTGGTTTCAGCAACATGTATTTATTTCTATTTGTTGGAGACCCCCCCCCAAAAAACAGAACATACCAGTGCAGGTCTTAATGTTTGTCTAGTATTCACCCAGAGTTGCTGGAAGATATTCTTTAGTGCCTTTGGGTTTCTGTAAAAAAACAATGATGACCTAAATTTTTTTGCCGTCAGTTAAACCTAGAAATAAAGTCATGAATTTCTCCTCAGAATATAGTGACGAGCGAAGGATCAGTGTTGAGACACAAACAAGTTTTGCCAATTAGCAACGCAGCATGTAAATCCGCTGACTTGTTTGTTATAGTAAAAAGTCTTTAAGTTTGGCATAATCAAGGTTTTCTGTGGAAGAGAGCTATTCCGGTTTGGGGTTATTTTTATTGATGCACACGGTAATTAGCTTGGCACTCGCTACCGCCTGTGGTTTCTGCTGCATGGAATCAAGTTGGGCTCCTCCAAAAAGCTCCAGCTTAGCTAGCAGAGGACAAAAGTTTAAACTAACAATATTCAGAGTGAGCGGTCTCTATACAAGGCTGATCAAAAGAAAAGCCAGGATTCAATCCAAAATGTTTAGGCTACAATTAGCATGATGTGCTAGGCTGTACACTCTCAATTGGTTTATTTAGAGAAGGCCGCTAACCTCCCGTTTATGAGGTGCATATGCCAGTGGTTTAAATGCATCGAGCTGTGGCTGGTGGCGCTGCCTTGACTATGAAAAATTGGCAAATCAAGCATCGTTGGTAACAGTTGAGTCTCCTGGAATAAAGCTAATTAGCAAAGGAAGCAGACTGAATCACTTCCTCGATGTCTGCTCAATCATCTGATTTGGTCGTTAAAGTCTCAGCATGCCAGTTCCTTACCCTTTTTCAGATGGAGAACATTAGCTGCTTTATCAGAACGACTGAAAATAAGAAGCTAGCGAGTAGCGCGGTTGCAAAAGCTTTGAGTAAAACCAACGCTGCGTGAGTACCAACAAAGGTTAACAAAACCATGACATTTTTCTTCATTTACATTAGCCTAGTGTACAAAAAACCTCATAAAATGAACTAAAAATAGATCTTTTAAGTCACCAGCCTGTCAATGTCTGATCCCATCAGACCTCAGAAGCTGAGCATGCTGGGCCTGCGCTGTACTTGGATGGGAGACCACTGGAACCCCAAGTGCCGCAGTGGGACGGCCGTTGAGATCAAATTGTCAGTGTCCCTGGGCAAGACACTTCACCCACGTTGCCTAGTCTGGATGGTGTGTGTGTGTGATTTGTTGGTGATGGTCAGAGGGGCCAAAAGCGCAAAAATGGCAGCCTCGCTTCTGTCAGTTTGCCGCAGGGCAGCTGTGGCTACAACTGTAGCTTACCATCACCTGGTATGGAGGGAATGAATAATGCATATGTGAAGCATCTTTGAGCGTCCTGAAAAGTGCTGTAGAAGTACAATCAGTGATGGATGAAGTACTCACTTTTTGTACTTAAGTAAAAGTACAGATACTTAGGAAAAAAATTTACTTGAGTAAAAGTAAAAGTACCAATAAAAAAAATCTACTTAAGTAAAAGTACAAAACTAATTGGTGTAAATTGTACTTTTTAAGTAAAAAGTAAAAGTATTCAATCATAATTCAAATGTTATTTTTTGTGCTGTAGGGTGTTACCATGGTAACCAGGGTAAATACGCTGCGGGGGTGTGACCCCCCTCTCCCGCCTCTTTTGGTCCACAAAATAAATAAATAAATAAAATAAAAGGAAAGGGGACAAGTCAAGCTATACTCTTAAAGGGCCAGCATATGGACTGCCAAAATGGAGGAAAATTACACTTATTTTTTAAAATGTTTTGGGGGGGGAGGCCCCCAGTCACTATATATTGGCTTTGTCAAAGCCCCGCCCCCCTTTGGAAAATTCTAGATCCGCCCCTGCTCTGTGTAATGATGGCTCAACTTTTTATTTAGAAGTAAACACAACGAACAACGATCTTCTGATTCTTTTTAATTTGTACTATATTTAATGTTAGGTTTTTGAATGAATGCGAAAAATGTTTCTCGATTCATGACTTCTTCTCCCGATCAACTGCTTCTTTTGATTTTGGCGATGCGGCTTCAAGATGCGCAAAAAAAAAAAAAAAAAACTGTGTATTTTTCAAATTCCTGAACGAAAATGTAACAGAAATGTAAAACACACTTTTAAAAAGTAGCGAAGTAAAAGTACAGATATTTGCTCTAAAAATGTAGTGAAGTAAAAGTAAAAGTACCGGTCTTAAATTTTACTTAAAGTACAGATACACAATTTTTTTACTTAAGTACAGTAACGAAGTTCATTTACTTGGTTACGTTCCACCACTGAGTACAATGCACAGAGAGTGTTTTTAAATTGGCCTAAAAAAAAACCCAAGTTACTCTTTGTACAGACAAAAGTCGTGTCTGCCGGTTTCTGTTGGTACAAAACTGTTCATCATGGGTTTCTAGCCAAGAGCATTGAGTTAACATGCCTGCTCTGCACTGCAGACTAATGCAATTAGCAGCTGTTCAGTCTTCATTATATTCATCATAAATGGAGAAGTGACTAAGTGAAACAAAGAGAAAACTCAGCACAAATAATCATTTGTGGCTCACTTGTTGATGGTTGCTAACAATCATGACTCATAAATCCCAACCAGTATTTTTATTACAAAAAAGTCGGGGACGTATTTCATTATTTCAACGACGTCTGCACTAAATTTTATATGACATCACATGCGTTCCTTGGTAGTTTTTTTTTTTTTTTATATATAAGAAGCAGCTTGGTGAGAAATTAAACTTTTTGGAGGGATTATGTTTGAAATTAAAAACCATCATTCATTAAAAAAATGGTGATTTTTTTTATACATGCATTTTTAAGTCATTTGCAAGGTCTCCGGTCCAGTTTTCAGATATCATTCAGATGTCGGGTTGTTTTTCACCACAGATTTTGTTCTCTGCCACGCCCACATTTTCTAATGTAGACAGGAAGTGTCTTTGTGCACGCGTCCTGCTCACATTCCGAGCTTTCCTTCAATAGGCAGTGCAGTGTTTAAGTCGATTGGAACCAATATTCCACCTAATTTCGCCGCGCCCACAAAACAATATAAACAAACATTGACTAGTTTTGCCAACTTGGTGTGCTTTACATTTTGTTTGGGACCTCAAAGGAGATTTACACTATGTCGTGCATATCTCAGGGGGTTATAATAGGCATTACCACTAAAGTAAAACGGAATGAATGTCATTTTAAGCTTTTTTTCTGCAAATTTCATTTTTCTGAACAAACAAAAAGTACGTCTTTTTGATTATTTTTAAGAATTTTTTATCGATAATTTGTTTTCAAATTTTAAGCTGGGATTTTATTTTTCTTTAAAAACAAATGATTCATGACGAAAGTGTCTAATAATTTGCTACAAATACACTCATTTAAATGTTTTCTAACTGTTTTCAGGTGGCGATTAAATCTATTCGTAAAGAGAAGATAAAAGACGAACAGGACATGGTACACATCCGCAGAGAAATCGAGATCATGTCATCCCTCCGCCACCCACACATCATCTCTATATATGAAGGTGAGGATCCGGTGCTCTAACACACACATACTGTACACACACACAACAAATTACAGACACTTCTTTTAAAAGCACATTAACAAAAACACTCATGTCCGAAGTTTGTTGCAGAGTTTAGGCCAAACTGGTGAACTGTCTTAATACGACATGCAGATGTCATAATAAGTCCCAGACTAAAACTCTGGGATGTTATTCATCATCTCTGTCTGGCTCGGAAAGACTTTGACGGAGTGTGTCAGAACCCATCTGACTGTGTGTGTGTGTGGCTGAGCTTGTATGTGTTGAAAGTTTGTATTTATAACCAGAGTGATATTTTTTTGGGTTGCTTTTCCCACATCTTAGAGGTCTCATCCTCTGTCTTCCCTGGTTTTGATCTCCGGTTTAGACATCTGCTGATACTTAGAAAAACTGCAGCTGGGAACCAGACTGAAACTAGTGCACAAGTTTGTTTGTAGTCCCCGAATGTGTGGTTGTGTGTGTGTGTTTGTGTTGGTAGACTCAGACTTAACCTCGGTCACCCGGGCTTGCACCCGTCTGACTCTGGTCCAGCGCTATGCAGTGGGAGGACAACTCTAAACCCACACTGGAGCACCGGGAACATAACTCTACCTCAGGAAATAACTTGAAATCTAACAGGCTTCATGTTAAAGAGAGGGTATTGTGCTCTCATGGAGTAATTCTTAGATCATTCTTTATCTTGCAATAAGTTTGGTACTTTTTGATGGCTCCAAAAAGTTTTTCGCCATAAAAATAAGAAGCTTATGAATAAGTTTTTTCAGTTTCACTTTCAGGAATGTGAATTCCCTCTCCTCTCGATCGTCGTTTGTTACCGTCCCCTGGACGCATGCACTAAACAGTGTCATTTTTGCTTGAGGACGCAAATACAATGTAAAGTGCAGCAAAAGTCAGCAAAACAAGCCCATATTCTTTTTTAAAAAAAAAAAAACAAAAATTAAAAATGAATTACTCTATTCATCCCTCACCAGGGAGATTTGTGTGTTGCACTCCTTACACCGCAGCAGGCTGCCCTTCGACGGCGCCAATGGTGGGAGAAGCGGGGGGTTAGGTGTCTTCTCCAAGGACCCTAGACGTGCTCACTGTGGGACGCGAACCCGCGACCTTCCGGTCTGCGCGCGAGCGCTCTAACCACTGAGCTGCCGTCTCCACCATTCCATTTTATTCTTATTTCACATATAATTTCCATTCAACATAGAACATGTGCACTGAATGAATAATTCATCCCTCAACGGGGAAAATTTGTGTGCTGCATTACACCGCAGCAGGCTGCCACGATGGCACCAATGGTGGGAGAAATGGGGGGTTAGGTGTCTTCTCCAAGGACATCTAGACATGAGCTCAGTGGGGTTTGATCCTGCAAACTTCCGGTCCAAGGGCGAACATTCCACCACTAAGCTATCGACTCCCCCCTTTCAAATTAGGGGACTCTTAAGTAGTGTAACCCTTTCAAGATTCATTCAAGATTCTTTATCGTCAAAATGCAAGTTTGGTTAAATACTGACAGCGTTCGGGTACGTCCTTGCACTTTATTGCATTAAAATACGCTGCATGGTGCAGAACAAAATCCATAGCCAGGAACAGCCTGGCGAGATGGCTTTTATATTACTTAAATTGTATGAATGAAATTAAAAAAAAAACACTTCAGATGTGTTTTTGATGTAGTAATAACGTTCAAACCTGGTAGAAAAACCTCCATAAAAGTTGCAGAATGCCCTATTTTTTTTAACTCTTTGAGAGCGTCAGCTGCTTCCTGGACTCCATACCATGACCTTTACACATCTAGAAGGAAAACATAGATAAAAACTAATCTGGACTGTAAAGATTGAACAATTCTCATTGAATTTGTGACGTTCACTTACAGCCCGGCTCTTGTGTAGGTAATTAAAGCCACAATGGCACGCTTTATTAGCCTGGTGACTATTTTTAAGGTTGTGTCAACATAGCAACAAGTCGGTGCCCTTTCCAAGATAGCTGCCCCTGACACAGTTTTAGCAGGACGCATGCCATGCCCGAACTGGCTCACCTTCAGTCTTTTGTTCGGTTTAAAGTCCCCAGATCATTATCACCAGTGTCTATAAACAAACATTGCTATTTGTCATGGGAACGTGCCAGTAATCAGCCGGAGGGTCAAAGTGTTTAGTAAGAGAATGATTAAAAGAACACCAAGCTTTATAAACTCTGATGAGCCCATATTGACGTGCTTTACGTGTCGTCTTTATAAGCAGACATCTCCACCAACAGACTCAACAAGACTCATTGCTTTTCTCTTTGGTGTTTCTCCTCTAACTCGGCGTTTACTGTTGTGGCCTGGCCTCCACCCAGCTTTGGGTTTCAGAGATATATTGGAGGCCCAGAGATTTGTGTATCCGGCAACACCCTCTTCAACAGCCCCTGCTAACTGCCTTGTGTGAAGCAAAGCTGAACCAGATGTGTGCAGGAAGATTGATTTTTACCACTCCTTCACATTTTGCATCCGTCTGAATGCTTGTGTGGGGCATTTAAAAGCAGTTTTTTATTTATTTTTGCTTCTCTTGCCTTTCTATGAATCCCCAACGTTTCTCTTTGCAAACAAATTAAGCCCATGAATTATTCTAAGTGTGATAAAAAACACACACAATGAAATACATTGCATATAGAATGATTTTGGATCCAGAGACACAAGCTTCATTAATTAGTCCACGTCTTCTGTGCAACTGATAAATTGAAACCTTTTTGGAGAAAACATATTTTTTACAAGCCAATTTATATAGGCACCATTACTATGGTAACCAGGATTTATGTTACTACCCTCACCATGGTAACCAGAATCTACGTTCCTACCCTCACCATGGTAACCAGGATCTACGTTCCTACCCTCACCATGGTAACCAGGATCTACGTTCCCACCCTCACCATGGTAACCATGATCGACGTTCCCACCCTCACCATAGTAACCAGGATTTATGTTACTACCCTCACCATGGTAACCAGGATTGACGTTCCCACCCTCACCGAGGTAACCAGGATCTACGTTCCAACCCTCACCATGGTAACCAAGATCTACATTCCCACCCTCACCATGGTAACTAGGATCTGCGTTCCTACCCTCACCATGGTAACCGGGATTTATGTTACTACCCTCACCATGGTAACCAGGATTGACATTCCCACCCTCACCGAGGTAACCAGGATCTACATTCCCACCCTCACCATGGTAACCAGGATTTATGTTACTACCCTCACTATGGTAACTAGGATCTACTTTCCTACCCTCACCATGGTAACCAAGATCTACATTCCCACCCTCACCAAGGTAACCAGGATCTATGTTCCTACCCTCACTACGGTAACCAGGATCTACGTTCCTACCCTCACCATGGTAACCAGGATCTACGTTCCCACCCTCACCATGGTAACCAGAATTTATGTTACTACCCACACTATGGTAACCAGGATCTACTTTCCTACCCTCACCATGGTAACCAGGATCTACGTTCCCACCCTCACCATGGTAACCAGGATTTATGTTACTACCCACACTATGGTAACCAGGATCTACGTTCCTACCCTCACCATGGTAACCAGGATCGACGTTCCCACCCTCACCATGGTAACCATGATTTATGTTACTACCCTCACCATGGTAACCAGGATCGACATTCCCACCCTCACCGAGGTAACCAGGATCTACGTTCCTACCCTCACTATGATAACCAGGATCTACGTTCCTATCCTCACCATGGTAACCAGGATCTACGTTCCTATCCTCACCATGGTAACCAGGATCTACATTCCTACCCTCACCATGGTAACCAGGATCTACGTTCCTACCCTCACCATGGTAACCAGGATCTACGTTCCTATCCTCACCATGGTAACCAGGATCTACGTTCCTATCCTCACCTATGAACACCAGCTGTGGGTGGTGACCGAAAGAATGAGATTGCGGATATAAGTAGCTGAAATGAGATTCCTCCGCAGGGTGACTGGGCTCCCACTCAGAGATCGGGTGAGGAGTTCTGTGCTGTGTGCAGGGTAATGAAATTCCGTCAGTGGTTTAGGAAGTTATCGCATTTGCAAAAGAGTTCCAGAAACACGGACAGTTCAAGCGCTTAATGCCTCATCGATTCTGTGGGTGGAGCTATAAAAATCAAAGATGTAAGCGTTTATATGGTTTATTACGAGGGCTCAGATTATTTTCTAAGTTTAGCTGAATGTGTTGGCTGAATTCAGTCATGCTGACCCATCAAATTTGTCGGCAGCTTAAACACTCAGCATGACGCCGTCAACTTCTTTGTATTGGTTCATTGTCAGAAAATGAAGAACAATTGGGTTTTTAATTCACTTGAACTTGGAAAAGATACATTTTTAGCAGCTTGTGAGACGAGCACTTTGTGATGAAGCATAATCACTTTTATTTTATTCTTCATTTTTAGTTTTAGACGGTGTTAACCATATTTAAAAAGACTGAAACCTAATGCTACATCTTAATGGCTTTAGGTTAGGTTTTAATGACCACGTTTGGAAGCAAAAGACCAACAATTCTTAAGTAGTGTAACTAATAAATACAAGTAACTGTACTTGGTTCCAAAAATAGTTTGTTCTCTGATGGTTTCTTGTTTACAGACTGGATCAGTAGACCCTTCACTGCACTTTCCTCCTGTCTAAGTTTACAGCAGCTTATCAGAGTAAACTAGAGGACAAAAGGTGATAATTAGTCAAATAGGGGGGTTTGACCTGTGAACAAAGGCATTGACTGACAGAGGGGCAGAAGTGGTCGCAACCAGCGAACCATAACAATCCCAACTTATGCAAGCAAGGTAATTACTTCACCACTAGGAAGAAGAGCCTGGAAGCTGAATGTTGGCTCTCTGAACACAAACCCGTCCAAACTCAGTACAAATGTCACCCCGGGTCACGTCTGTGTCCACCAATCAGAGAGCTGGATGTGCTCTGCCCTCCAGAATACTTGGCTTACATCCCGTCTGCTATTTCCCAAGCAGTCAGACAGTCACAATCAGAGAGCATTACCATCACTCAGCAACTCTGTGTTTTTGTAGAGGATTATATCTTTAAAAGAGGCTGGGGAGTAAAAAAAAGGGGGATTCTGGGGAAAGTAGTGTGACAGACTATGAAGGTGCTCACTCAAGAGTGTAGAAAGTAGAGGCCCTCACCCCTAGTGACCCTGCTGTGTGGGAAAATCAACACAGTCGGAATGTAGCAACGTGGCCACTGTGCTGTTGTCAGTGATTTATTTATTTCTATCTCCTTCTTCACACGAGCAGCACCGGTTTTTTCTTGCCAAGCTTAAAGGACACATGTAGTACGCTCTTTTTTTCTCCGTTTCGGATCTGTTTTCATTGTTCTGCATTGACTCTAGTCCCCAAAAAAGGTCTGATTGAGTTACCAGACCCTCCCTGTTCTGTTGTGTACAAGCCAGACACATGAGGTGGAGTTTGGGTGATGTAACTCTGGACGTTGTGTAGAGATCTAGTGTGCTGCTCTGGAATTTCTGGAGTTCTGCGCCAACAACTGAAGGGGGTGGAACCAATTTTCTCACTACAAGCTTGTTCTTTCTTTGTTTTAAACGTAACAAATACAACTTAAATTACTTTGTCAGTGAGACCCAGAGGCAGACCCGGGGTCAGCAGGAGGGGATATGTCTCACAGCTGGCCAGGGAACACCTCAGGATTCTCTCTAAAGAGCTGTAGAGGGTGGCCAGGGCAAGGGACGCTGCTGCCACTGCGACTCAACCTCAGATGAGCAAAAGACGACCGCACAAAACAGTGGGCCTTATTTTCCTTTCATCAGGATCCAGGTCACAAGAGCAGCAACCTAAGCAGGGAAGTCCAGACTTCTTTCACCTTAACCACATCTTCCAGCCAATCTTAAGGCATTCCAGGATCAGCTGAGAGACACGGTCACAATCGCAAGAATTGGCTGATTCCGATTTTCTTTCCATTATTCGCCGGGTCTCTTCCAGTCTACACATTTCTTTCACACAGCGTCTGTCTCTGTGTGACCATCTGATTGGTCAGGCTGTTTGCGGATAGCCAATCAGTTTGGTTCTAGCAGGATCAGGAGGTGTGGTCAGGACAGATGAATTGTTGAGTAGCTTGGTTAAAATCGTCAAAATCGTGCGGCCACAATCAAAACATAAATCGACCAGTAAATCAAGAACTTTGTTTATTTACTCATCTGTTCTTCTTCCGCAGGGTGGCTGGGCTCTCACTCAGAGACTGGGTGAGAAGCTCTGCCATCCGGGAGGAGCTAGGTGATGAGCCGCTCCTCCTCCAGGTCGAGAGGAGCCAGATGGGGTGGTCCGGGCATCTGGTCAGGATGCCCCCCGAGCGCCTCGCGGGCGAGGTGTTTTGGGCACGCCCTACCGGGAGGAGACCAAGAGGCAGACCCCGGACCTGCTGGAGAGACTATGTCTCACAGCTGGCCGGGGAACGACTTGGGATCCTTCCAGGTGAGCTAGATGATGCAGCCGGGGAGAGAGAGGCCTGGGCTGCCCGTTTGAGGCTGTTGTCCCCGCGACCCGACCCCGGAACAAGTGGAAGATGACGGAACGGAACTCATCTGTTCTTCACTTTAAGATAACAATACAGCATCCTGATTGTTGTGGACGCTGCACCGATCGGCTCAATCCTTCCCTGACTCATGAACAAGACCCTGTGATTCTTCAACCACTCTTCGCGTTTTATGCAACTGCATTACAAAAATAACCAAAAACTTCTGTGTCTTTTGTCAGTATTCGAAAACAAAGACAAGATTGTGATTGTGATGGAGTACGCCAGCAAAGGCGAGTTGTATGACTACATCAGCGAACGTCGGCGCCTGAGTGAGCGAGAGACCCGACACTTCTTCAGACAGATAGTCTCTGCTGTGCACCACTGCCACAAGGTGAGTAATAACACACGATAACTTTGGGAAGAAAACAAATCCTTTATTTCTGATAAAATTATACGTCTTTTTGCTTTTCCTGCAAACATCCGGGCTCTGTTTTCAATACTTATTATTATACAAACCGCACAGTCCTCTTCAGGCCATTCCACAGCGTGCTTTTCTTGGCACGCTGGTGTGAAAGAGTCATCTGTTTCTGAGTGAGGAAGGAGCGCAGGCCAGTTTAATTCAGGCTTATGCTCTGATAACAACAAACGGACCCTGCATTAATTCCACGCTAACACACTGATGGATGTCCCAAGGTACCCTTGGGGGCTTTTTCTCATGGATTTAGCTGCAGCCAAACTGGTGTCGACTCGTGCTCCACACCTCACTAACTCCCATGAAACCCCCGAGGTCATGGGGCCTGTTTGGATGGACTCCTCTCTTGTCATTCTCGTCCCAGCTGGAGATGGGAATGACATCATTGTCCTCAGATAGGAGAGTACCAGACAGCCATGAGCCATGAATCATCACCACCAAGCACAACCTCCTGCAGGGTGGGGTGGTGTGTGAGTCACAACGAGCAAGCAACCTCTTCTCCCTCTATCAACCAGTCAGAGTCTTGCAAACTTGTGCCTTGCACAAACGCAATTATTTAAGTGAGATGCCATGTGGAGCCAAGCACATAGGCGTGTGGGGGGCGATGGGTGAAGTCACCGAGCTTTCTGTTACCCACATGTTACCTCCAGGAAGGTTTTATTCCTATTTTTTTAAAACATACAATTAACAGCAGAGTTTTTTTTTTTTTTTATTGTTGTTCTTTTAATCCCAAAATACAGTGAGAACATCACCCGGACAAGGTGGTAATTAGAAACTCATGTTTATGTGACACATGTGAGTTGATTTAAAAGGAAAATCACAGCAGATGTGAACATAAAGACTCTAGAGGGGGTGGGGTGGCGGGAGGGGCAAGACCAATTAAAGGCTACTTGAATAACAGACTGTATTGATTTCCCCTGAGAGCCACAATCCATCTCAGAATAATTCATTTCGCAACAGACTGAGCTGTTCATGAATAATGAATTCATCGTTTGTTTATCTATCTCCAGAATGGAGTGGTGCACAGAGATTTGAAACTGGAAAACGTGCTACTGGACGAAAACTGTAATATTAAAGTAAGTTTGTTGGTGTATGTTCATTTTGATGCAAACTTTTTTTGATTAATGACTCACGTTATACTGTATATTTTTTTTATAGATTGCTGACTTTGGGCTGTCCAACCTCTACCATAAGGACAAGCTGCTCCAAACCTTCTGTGGCAGCCCACTCTACGCTTCACCAGAGATTGTCAATGGACGACCATACCGTGGCCCAGAGGTAAGGCTCGGAAATTCAAACATTTACCCATCTGTTACGTGTGACGTAAGCTAAATAATTAATCGGCGGCCCACTTTTGACATTGTTTGGGTTTGAAGTGGTGTGTTTCACAAATTCTTACGCTGTCCATTCAACATGCGGTGGGAAGGCTTCATCTTCTACTTCTTTGATGGGATTAGAGGTCTCTCTTGCATCTCCACAGTGGGTCAGCACACTCACTGTCTGGATCTCTCCCCCTGTAGTGCCTTCCTACTGTGTTCTCATTCTTTGAAGTGAGGAACTGAAGGGTGTTATTTACTCTTTAGTTTTAGAATGAGTTCCACGGTCTCAAAGTGTACTCACAATTCAAGATAAAAGCAAACCAGAAAGTTTGGATAAGTGTTTTTGGTGGCATTGAAATCCACATCCTCAAAAATATGTCCACTGTCACAGAAGTAGTTCCTTTTTTATTTTTTCTAATCCACCCATTCAATTTCCTGCGATTCTCTATAATTTACATGCGGGTACTAAAAGCTGCCGAAAACCGGCGGCAATGGGAAAAACACAACCACAGTTGGGGCGAGGCCGTGAATTACAGCAAGAATAGAGCACAACAATAGAGCTTGCTTTGTCTCCCACTAAAAAAATCAAGCTATTGCAGCAGAAGAGAGAAGCATTCTTGGTTGAGGTCCATAGCTTTAAGGGAAGTACACCAGCTCTTTAACCGGCCTTATCTGATTTCCTCTTCCTAGACTGTCTCAGAGCTTTGGCCGCCGCCACTCCGAAGCACATTCCTCAGAACATCTATGTGCTCTGTGTAATATACGGTCTCTAAAGCTTCGCTCAAATCCTCTCCATGGCTCATACATAGTCTGACACTTAGAGAGATAGCTCAGGATGTCCTGACGCAGCTATCTGCTCAGGTCTTATTGCTCTCTTCCTCTCTTTAGTGGGTCTTTACCTCTGCATATTTCCAGACTCATGGTGTTATGTAACCTCTCAGACTGACACATAGCATTAAGTTGGTGTACAGAAAGTTCTTGTTGCTGCCCGACGGAGCAGGAAAAGGTGGAAGCAACTTAATCTGGATGGAAATGAGATATTTCCCATCATATCACGGCCATTCATTTTCCTTTCTTTTGTAGGACATATGACAGATGATCAGAGATCCAGAACAGAGATGTGATTGTGTGCTTATTTATGTTCTGCATAACTTGGAGCTTTAATCTAAAGTTAAACAAACTTCTTGTTTTGATTAAAGTACAACTAACCCAGACGATTTAAAAAAAAAAAAAAAACTCCCAAAAATGGGCGGGGCTGAAACAGAGGGGTGTGGCTAAGTGTAAGGGGACGGATTAGGCCATAGTTCATTCAGTGCTGCAGATAGAGCTGTTTTGGTTCAAACTAATGGCTAAAGACATGTTTTTAATAGTATAGATTATACTATTAAAAACAGAGGTGTCAAGTAGCGAAGTAGAACTACTTCGTTACCTTACTCAAGTAGAAAATCTCGTTATCTTTACTTTAACGAAGTAATTATTTTTTTGTCTACTTTTTACTTTTACTCACTACTTTTTTATGCAATTATCTGTACTTTTACTTTGTTAATTTTATAAAAAGTAGTCGCTACTTTCGCCATTTTGTCACGTTAAAAAGACGCGACTATTTGTCGGAGTTTTTTTTTTTTTTTTTTTTTTTTTTTATGAACCCTGAATGTATCAAACAAAGGAACAGATGAATGATTGGCTGAAAGGTCCAGTCAATCATTACTATGGGCCGAGTAGCACCGCCCACAAACTTTTAAAGCACAGGAACGTCAATTTGCGTGTTTGAGACTTGTTGCGGGCTCGGAAATCAAAGTGTTTCTGACGCTGAAACACTGAACTTTGATTGAATTATAAGTTTTAAAAAAAAAAAAAAAAAAACAACAGCAAAGAAATGTTTTTTTATTATTATTTTCAGTCTGCGGTTATTGTAAACGTCTTTGCTGAAAATGTTGTAGATGGTATTTTTATAAAAATAACTTTGATCTGTGACGCACTATTTTATCTTTAGAAACAAAGCTAATTGAACTGATTAATCCATAAATAGTAGTGGATGAAGTATTTGTGCTTAAAAGCCTCCAAAATGTTATTGATTAGTTTATAAAGACTGACTGAGGACATTAAAACGACTGTTCAGTATTGCCTCAAAGAACTTTGAAAACTAGCTGCCTTCAAGGCTTGAAAACGCCTTTTGGTCATTTATTTTTTCATTTATTTTTTTTTTTTTTTACATTGAGTGTGTTTGTGTCTTGAAGTTGGTTAAATTAGGTGATGTAGAGTGAAGCTTGGTAGCTGAAGGGACGTTACATAATGTCCTGCTTATGATAATACATTTGATTGTGTTCATTAATCGATTTCGAATAAAGAAATAAATGTTTCTGATTCATAAAGTTTAACACCATAACACTTTCATTTATTATCATATTTTCTGCTCCTTAAAGCATGTGATAATGCTTAAAAATATGTTCATACGCTTTTGTTAACAATATTCCTTTTTTTTCTGAAAATTACTTTTACTTTTTTTACTTTAAGTAGTTTTAAAATAGGTTACTTTTTACTTTTACTTAAGTAGAAAACTTGAGTTGATACTTCTACTTTTACTAAAGTAGTTTTTTAACTCGGTATTTATACTTCTACTTGAGTAGAAAATGTTGGTACGTACTTTTGACACCTCTGAGTATAGTGATGTTCACACGACAAAAATCTGATGGCAAAATGTCATAAATGACCAGTTTCCAGGTGTCCAGATAATATATTCCACATAAAATGAAATCATATGAAGAAAAAATCATAAAGAATTTAAATAGTTATTAAAGTTATGGGGTAAATAATTTTAACTGAGAATAAAACGTCACACAATTAATCGATTTGCGTTCATAAATTTTCAGATTATTATCTTATTGTGTAGTTTTTTCAAAGACTTTCAAACGTAACCACAAACAAAAATAATCCTGCACATACCGATACTATTGGCCGGTACTCCTTTCATTTAATTTCATTTTGCACATGCAGTTTATGAGTGATATAAAACTTTATTTACTTACATTGTGGAAAGAAGTGACAGTAAAAGAGGAGGCGATAGCTGAGTGGTAGAATGTTTGTCCTTGGATTAGACACACCTTGTGGATACCCCAAATGGGCCCTGAATAGGGTGAGAGCGTCCAAGAAACATGAGAAGAGGGAAACAGAAACTGAGAAGAGGAAAAATGGAGTCTTTATTCCCGATGTGTCAGGACTGTCCGAGAAGTTACAGAGAATCTTCAGACAACATGACATCCCGGTTTTCTTTAAACCGGTCAACACATTACGGCAGAAACTAGTACATCCTAAAGACAAGATGCCCACAGAAAAACAGAGCAATGTAGTTTATTTGATCCGGTGCAGTGAAGGGAGCTGCAAAGAACACTACATTGGGGAAACGAAGCAGCCACTCCACAAAAGACTTTACCAACACAGAAGAGAAGCCTCAAGTGGTCCACAGTCTGCTGTACATCTGCATCTTAAATCCACCAAACACACTTTTGAGGACAGCGAGGTGAAGATTCCAAGTAGAGAGAAAGGATGGTTTGAAAGAGGTGTGAAGGAAGCCATCTTTGTGATGAAAGAAAATCCCTCACTGAATCGGAGTGGAGGCGTTAGATACATTCTGCCCGGGATTTACAGCAGCATTCTGAAGGCCTGGACCAAAGATGACACCTCGTGACCCAGATTCACGCCTCTCGTTAACAGGAATTTCTATTCACTAGGCTTTTAGCATTATTATAATAGGGTTCGTTTACTGGTCTGTGGCTACAATAGGAGCCATTCACGGCCATCATAGGTAACACAGGCTCATTGGTCGAGCCCTTCCTTACAATTTTTTTACCTTTTACTAGGTTAGTATAAATGGATCCAGGTTTCAGTCCATTTCATTCAGATTGAAAATGATTTCTGGATGGAAGTCGAAACGTCTCGATCAAGAATTAAACTGTCCAGAAGACTTTTTTTGAAACTTTTTCTACAATGGATCACTCCTGGATGAATGAGGGACTACACAGACTTGGATCGGAAGTTCAACAGGTCGAATCCCACTGAGCTCTTGTATAGGTGTCCTTGGGGAAGACATCTAACCCCCTGTTTCTCCCACCATTGGTGCCATCCTGGCTGCCTGCTGTGGTGTAATGCAGCACACAAATTTTCCCGCTGAGGGATGAATAGAGTATGTAGAAATAAAATAATAAATAAACTTGTTGAAGTTCAATTTGACTTGCTTAGGAAGTCAAATTGAACACATGGGAATGGAATGAAGTGGGAAATAGTTTTTCTCTTTTATAGTTTTTTAACGTTACTTACTGACCAACCACAATAAAGAGAACAGTGGACCGAAGCTGGGCTGACTACTGTAATCTGGTCTTCCTTTACACTCAAAAATTCATGAGCTCTTTGACCTAAAAAGTGAGATAGTACGTTCCACTCAACAAATATCAAAATTACACATGATTGTACATCCTTCTTCTTCTTTCATCATTTTCCTTCAGGGGGCGCCACATCAAGTCCGTTTCTTCCATGTAACCCTATCTTCTGCATCTTCTTCGGTCACACCAACTATCTTCATGTCTTCCTTCACTGTATCCATGACCCTCCTCTTTGGTCTTCCTCTAGGCCTCTTTCCTGGTGGTTCCAAACCCAGCATCCTTCTTCTGATGTACTCTCTCTCTCTCCTCTGCACATGTCCAAACCATCTCAGTCCGAGGGTTTAGCCGACGATAGCCATGAAAGTGCGATATCGACCAATTTATTCGGTAGAATTACAAATTAGTCGAGCAATGTAAATAATCTAAGTGGTTAAATTAAACCGTTACTTCATCTAATCAATTCTAAAAGTGTTTTTTGTGAGTCTTTTTTTGTTGTAATCTGCACCCAATAATCTTAGCTGTGTTATGTCTTTGTTCTGATCCCAGAGCACATGTGTGTGAAATGATTTTATACCAGAGCCGTGGTCTGTGGCGTTGGCAAAACTATTTTAGAGCATAAGAAAAATTCAACCGCTGAGTCCTCTTTCCAGCTTCAAGGAGGGAGGGACTGGGACAGCTTATATTAAAAACTGCTGAATTTACTGCACGTGAAAATACTGTAACTGTAAAGCAACAGGAAGACAGGTCGCACACCCGCATGTAGACCATTTATCAAGGAAAAAAAAGTTATTTTTGGGTTTATGACTACTCTGAAGGGCGGCGTGGTGGCGCAGTGGGTAGCACAGTGGCCTCACAGCAAGAATGTTGTGGGGGGGACGAGGCTTGGGACACTGTCCTTTCTGTGTGGAGTTTGCATGTTCTCCCTGTGTTTGCGTGGGTTTCCTGCCACCCTCCAAAGACATGCATGCTAGGTTGATTGGTCGGTGCCACATTGCCCCTAGGAATGTGGGCCAATGTGTGTAGGAGTGAGTTTGTGTGTTTATGTGGTTCCGCGACAGACTGGCAACCTGTTCGGGGTGAACCCTGCCCCGGGGATGGGCTCCGGCCCCACCCCGCAATCCTGTAAGGGATAGACGGATATAAGATGACTGACTGTCTACTCTAAATTATTTGTCGTATCTAATGGGGTCCAAATATTTCGATGAGCCATTTGAATCATTTCCTGTTTGTCCTGCCAAAAAGAACTTAATACGTGACAACGTTTTTGTCACATATACTGTCACACGTACATATATACTAATGTTATTATTTTTGCTTTCATAGGTTGACAGCTGGGCTCTTGGGGTGCTGCTGTATACTCTGGTGTATGGAACCATGCCATTCGATGGGGGAGACCATAAGAACCTCATTCGCCAGATCAGCAATGGCGAGTACAAAGAGCCCACTCAGTCTTCAGGTATAAGACCCAACATGAAGTTTAAATGAAGTGGTGGTACAATACGACGTGTATGTTATTTAAAAGGGTGAAGCTCATAAACATTTGTTGCTTGTGCTTCTGACCAGATGCCCGTGGGCTGATTCGTTGGATGCTGATGGTAAATCCTGAGCGCCGGGCCACAGTGGAGGACATAGCCAATCACTGGTGGGTAAACTGGGGCTGGAAGAACAGTGTGTGCGACTGCGAGACTCCACGAGACCACGGAGGCTCGCCCATGCTGGCCCGTTTCATCGACTGGCAGAACCGCACTGAGCCACGGGGCACCACAGCCAAAGCTGCCCAACCACAGATACTACGTCAGAGGTCCAAAAAGTCCAAGAAGGAAAATGTTGAGTCAGGACAGCCCCACGGTGGGGTGGAGGACAAGCCGGGTCTGAAGAGGCCAAAGGGCATCCTAAAGACCAGGGTAACCGAGGAGCAGCAGTCTGCCAGTCTGGAAGAGGTGGAGCTGAGTCAGACAGCCCTGCTTCAACAGGCTGAAGGTGGAGAGGAAACCTCAAGCCCAGATCACGAGGAAGAGGAGCCAACTCTGGGAGGTGGCTCACCAGCTAAAATGGTTCCCTCTCTACCAAAGAAAGGCATTCTGAAAAACAACCAACAGCGGGAATCAGGGTACTACTCGTCCCCAGAGCGCAGTGAGTCATCTGAGCTTCTGGGGGGTGCAAGTATGTCTCTACTAGCCACATCCCCACCCAAAAGAATGATGGGAAGGAAGGGCATCTTGAAGCGGAACGGCAAGTACTCCACCTACAGCAGTCTCCCTTCATCCACCGCATTGCCCGGAGGCCTTGGCGAACCTCCTCCCTCTACCGACGCTGGTCTGTCTCGCAGTCAGAGTCGGCCCTCCAGCATTGTGGGGGAGGACAGCTCTGTCCTGTCCCTGTCTCCGACCTCCCTCAGTGGGGCCGAGTGGCATTCTTCCAATCCGCACCTTCACCCAAATATCAGGCCTTGTGTCTCTGCTGAAAACCTGCTGCAGCTCGCTAACTTCAAAGGCTTCCAGGCAGCCCCTCCTCTCCAAGGACCCAAGTTCAGCCGTGGCCCCAAAGCAAAGGGTTCCCCAGGGGACAATGGCAGCTTCTCCTTGTTGGGTGATCTGGAGGACATGACTCAGGTGTACCAGCAAGCCCTGGACATCAGCAGCAACCTCACCTAACAGACGGGTGGGTGGCAGAGAGAAGAAGCAGAGAGACTGTGTGTGTGTGTGCTGACCATGTGTGCATGGCATAACGACCAGTGTGTCACTGGGATACACCTTTAAGAGGTTGTGGTCTTTAAAATAGGGCTAAAATCTTGATAGAGGAGAGATTTGAGCTCACACACACACACACACACTCAGGTGCACTTCTCTGGCCAGAAGAGAGAGAATGCCACCCGGTCTGCTCTCTCAACCCTCCCGGTTGGGTTCAACATGTTTACATATTCAGCAGGAAAGCGAGTTAGAATCCCCCGAAGCCGCTCGACTCTCCTCACACGCCACCCTTTTGAAAAACGAGTTTACAAAAGCACCTTAAAAACTCACAGAGAGCACACGCTTTTGTGATCTTTACTTCCTTTAAAACAAAGAAACAAACCAGGGTCTCTTTCCAAAAAAAAAAAAAAAAAAATCCATTATATATTATATAAAACAACATTACTGATTATTTATTAATATTTTGTAGCTTTAGTTTTAAACTGGTGGGTGCTGGCTGGTGACGGAAGACACAAAGCTCCTCGTTTCCATCTTTTTAAAAGGAACTGACATATATAATTCATTTTTCAGCGATGATAAACTCTTATATACTCGACGTATAAATCGACCTGCGTTTGTATCGCGCGGGTAAAAGTGTGTGTCCTATGTATGTGTATGATACTAAGAGGTATATAGGAAGTGCCTTTTTTGATTTATAATGAAGATTATGTATGTCATTTCCTGAAAGTGGAGGGAAAAGCCAGGCCGACGTGTCACCAGTTGTGCTTTCTATCATGTTTGTGAATGTGGATGAACCCAGGACCTTTGGAGCAGAGCTGACCAGCTTTATCTGTTTGTGTTAAAGGAGAATTTTTAAAAAAACAATTCAATCCCAGCATCCTTCCACATCTCTACAGGTCACATTGGGGAGGGAAACTTCCTTGACATTTAAGCGTGTATTTATATCTACGTACCCACCCTCACCATGGTAACCAGCTGTGGGTGGTGACCAAAAGAATGAAATCGCAGATACAAGTGGCCAAAATGAGCTTCCTCCGCAGGGTGGTTGGGCTCTCACTCAGAGATCAGATGAGGAGTTCTACCATCTGGGAGGAGCTCAGTGTCAAGCTGCTCCTCCTCCAGGTTGAGAGAAACCAGATGGGGTGGTTCAGGTATCTGGTTAGGATGGCCCCGGAGTGCCTCACTGCGAGGTGTTTCGGGCACGTCCCACTGGGAGGAGACCAAGAGGCAGAACCCGGACCTGCTGGAGAGACTATGTCTCACAGCTGGGTGGGGTACGACTTGGGATCCCTCCGGGTGAGCTGGAGGATGCAGCTGGGGGGAGAAGCCTGGGCTTCCCGTGTGAGGCTGTTGTCCCCACGACCCGGCCCTGGATAACGGAACACTTGGCTGCTTAACCCAAATATGCTGCAAGGTCCAAATCCTCCCAAATTTGAGCTTCATGTGAGATCTCAATCTTAATTTGAAAGAAGAATAACTTATGATTCATGTGATTTTTTTTCTAAAGTCACACCTGAAACAAGAGAGAAATAATTTTTTGTCTCAGAGATCTCACGAGACATTTTGGAGATCTTTTTAAATTTATGGTTTCCTCTGGGTAACCTGGGTAATGAACATGGTGTGTTGGAATGTTGGAGATAGACACCACATCTCACAGTTCTGGAACATTCCGAAGTCATTTATGGAGCGAGATACTGTTCCTACAGTTTTCACCAAAGAAGTGAAGTGTTAAGCATGTTGGACTATTTAAAATTACACCTTCAGCTCTTAAAAAAGAGCTGAATAAGCTGGTTTTGTGCTGACACATCGCATTCCTCAGACCAAAGCCAGAGACGTGTTTTTGTTGGAGATTTCTTATCAGTCCAAACCGACTCAGCACAGGTGGGACCTCCAGCTGGGTTAGCAAGTTTATTACATCAACAAAGCTCAATTAGCTAGCTATTGTTTAATGTGAGTGTGAGAGGGAGGTGGTGTTGGCTATTTATAGCCAGAGGGAGTAGGAATGTGTGTGAAAGAGAGACACAGAGCGGAGATTAGAAAGGACTTCTCTGTGAAACACAGAAAAGGTCAAGGTGTTTGATTTGTTTCAGAAAAGATTCGTAACGTGGTTTAGTGAACGTAAAGAACGTGAATAGAGAGAATAAAAGGAAAGTTTTGTTTTATACCAAAGATGAGATGAGGCTTTGAAATTATTTGGGAAATTATGCAAATTAGGGACCGAAGAGAGATGCTTGAATAAACTTTATTTATTCCCAGAGGAAATTTTGAGTGCTGCAGTGCAAACATCTCGATGCCCCCTCGCCCGTATCCACCGTCATTCTCAAACATAACCAGAAGAAGGGACAAAAACTCAGCGAAAGTTAGACTAAACGCCAAAGTAACAGGCAGCACTGCAGCAGGCAGCCGCCCAATGCAGCGCCTCAACCGTACTTGCTGGAAGTTGGCGTCCTTCTCCAGTGACCTGAAGGAAATCACCACTTTATTTAACACAATTAAATCAGTTTGCATTGATTTATTTCAATTTTTCATTAAATAGAAGCAAAAAGAAGTTAAAATTTTACAATGTAGTTTATTTCATCCAGTTTAATGTGGATGGAAAACGATCCCATGTTGAATGTCTGTCGTGGTCAGCTCATGTTGAGGAAAGGTCCTGGGTGCTGAGTCTAATGAAAAGACCCACTTGCGTATTACATTGCATTTTATTGCCTTTTTGTATTGCATTTTATTGTCAACTGGATTTTCAGTGAGAAAATTATACTATGTTAGTATTTTGTTTTTATTATGCTCCTGTTTTTGATTTTCCAAAATATAAGAAATTTTATATTGCTTTACAAATGGCAGAAAAAAACACTTCCTTCTTTGAAGGAGTAGATACTTTCCAAAAGAAAAAAAAACTCTGACTGATCCTGATTGGTTGAATATGAAATATTCTGCTGTTTTTTTTTTTTTTTTTTTTTTTTTTTTTTGAACAACTGATCAATTCTAAATAAAAAAGTAAAATCAAATACTTTTTATCAGTTATCTGACTTGTAACTTTTTTTTTTCTTGCCAAAGTGTCTAAAAATGGCACCAAGGTGAAAAATCAAAGGAAAGGATCTGGTGATAAAATCTGAATTCTGCCAAACTGGAAAAAAACTGGTGCATATCTCTTAGTTAGGAACAAGTCTAATCATAGGAAAACTTGACTGGATATTTTTATTACAATAATAATAAATTAGTATTATTATGTTATTTAAGTATTATTTTGTCATTACTTTGCTGGCTTTGGCCACAGTTTTTGTCTTTGTGGGTGATCCTGGACTACCAAGGTTCATTAAGTTGCGTGCCTTTGGTATCTTTTATGATTTTTTTTTTAATAATGAAAGTTATTATCAGTGTGTTTTTTTATACTTGTATTTATTGATCAAGCCATTTAAAATAATGATCAGAATACTCCGTGGTAATGCTTTGGTCTGCTTTGGTCTTTGTGATGTGTTTAGAACCTGCTGCACACAAAACCAGGTTTTATGGAGCGACATCATCTCAATGAGGAGGTAGAACGTGTGTTTTTAGGAGTAAAACAAAGTTCATGCAATTCTGTAAAATGTCTTAAATCATCATTCAGGTAAACACGATGCCCTGTAGTACTGTATCGACTCAAATAAATGGTTCTTGAGAGACTCATGTGTTCGTTTTTTTTGTCTTTTATCGGGTATCTTTTTATGCAGGTTCTCAATCAGAATCTCAAGATCTGAGACCGTGGACCTCGAGCAGAAAACGGTCTGCTTTAGAGGTCAAGGACATGGTACTGCCTTAAGGAGAGGAGTTCAAGTGTCCCTGAGAAGGATGCAGGAGGAGGTTGTGAGGTGGATCTGTGCAGCGTGCGCAATAATTAGGATGCTGCATCAGATTATATGAGGATATTAGGCACGGAGCTAGGCAGGTTGGCGCCGTGGTTAGCACAGTGGCCTCACAGCAAGACGGTCGGGGTTTGAATCCCGGATAGGAGGAAGCTTAGAACACTGTCCTTTCTGTGTAGAGTTTGCATGTTCTCCCCGTGTATGCGTGGGTTTCTTACTTTGGTTTCCTCCCACTTTCCAATAAACATGCATGTCATATTAATTGGCTGCTTAGAAATTGTTCCTAGGAGTGACTGGATGTGTGGATGGTTGTGTTTGTGTGTGTCCCCGCAACAGAATGGAAACGTTTTCGGGGTGCACCCTGCCTCTCTCCTTAAACCAGCCAGGATAAGCTCCGGCATCCTCCGAGACCTAATCAAGGATGAATGGTTCATAAGACAAAATGAAATGATGCATTGAACAATATGGTAGCACAGTGGTGCAGTGGGTAGCACAGTGACCTCACAGCAAGAAGGACGTGGGTTTGAGTCCCGGGTGGGGACGAGGCTTGGAACACTGTCCTTTTTGTGTGGAGTTTGCATGTTCTCCCCGTGTTTGCGTGGGTTTCCTCTGGGTACTCTGGTTTCCTCCCACCCTCCAAACACATGCATGCTCGGTTGATTGGCCGGTGCTAATTTGCCCCCAAGAATGAGTGTGTGTGTGGATGGTTGTATGTCTGTGGCCTGGCAACCTGTTTAGGGTGTACCCTGACCTTCACCTTAAATCAGCTGGGATGGGCTCCGGCGCCCTCCGCAACCCCGTAAGGGATAGACGGATAAGAAGGTGACTGACTGACATTGAACAATATGTCTTTGCCTGCTCTTTATCATGTTTAAATGGTTGAGGGTCTGTGGGATTACGAGGTTGAAGAAGTAATATTTTTAAATTTCGAGACCCCGACTCTCAATTCCAAAGTTCAGCAAGATGTGGCCAGGGTGAAAAGAGGTCTGGCCTTCAGGCAGAAACGGCCGCCCTTGCGACACATTCCCATTCAAGAAAGGAAACGATGCAGGTACAGAATCAACCTGACAGAGATGGGTAGGTTTAAAACAAGATCAACTTTTAAGAAGTTTCTACCACATTTCAACGTCATTCCCACATAAAAAACAAACTGAATTGGTTTTCTATTTTATTCCTGCTAGTTGGAGAAATCTGCAATCTCTCACATCCAGTATTCTGATACTGTTTGAAAGCCAATTTGTTCTTGGCCAAGGATTTCCTTCTCTACCACGCTCACATTCCGGCGTAAGGAGGAAAGGATTTAAAAGCAGTAGTGCAAGCACTCTGCCCGCGCTCAGTCCCAACAAGGAGTTCCGTAAATGCACCAAACTAGAAATATAAAAGAATGCACCTTAGCTTTAACAACTTGATGCACATTGTACTGTTTTTACAACTTTTAATAAGATTTGACTCTGTGTTGTGCACATGCCTGGGGAGCGAGAGGAAGTTGAAAATGAATAAATGTATTTCTAAGCTTTTTGTTTCATCAAATATTGCATTTCTTAGCTGAAAAAAGGTATCATATCTATTTATTTATGCAATGAGATGAGGAATCTTACCACAATAAAACACAGAACCCCCTTTTAAAAATTTTTAGAAAAAATCTTCTGCACTGACAGATTGTAAATACTGGGAAAACATTGGGACCCATCTTTGTCTTTCCTGGCTTTTTCTAGGTTTGCATCTCCAAACCAATAGAGCTGGTGGCTGGAACAAATACATTAGAATGGTTGACAGGCTCTGGCCAATAGTTATTGTTCACCATACAAAAATAACAGCCTAATGAGTCCAACGTCCCAAAGGATCCACTTGTTGTTAATAGATTTGTTTTTTCGGTACACCAGTTTCGTCCAATCAATGAAGGTGGATTTGAGTAGTATGACAAATGCAAATAAAAAGCTTGGTGTCCCAAGTGTTACCCCAAATCAGCAAGCTTCCTACTAAGAGGCTCTGCTGGTATTCACTTTTTTTTTTTTACTCACTCTAGTGGATACTCTGTGTTCCTGTCCTGGGCATGGCCACACCGAGGAGACCTCCACGCTTCATCATCCCCGCAACATCAGGATGAAGAACATCTACTCATCCCCATACTGGACATCTCCGGGCTGAGGAGTCTCCCGTGTTTCCATCAGGATGAAGAACATCTACTCATCCCCGTACTGGACATCTCCGGGCTGAGGAGCCCCCCGTGTTTCCATCAGGATGAAGAACATCTACTCATCCTCGTACTGGACATCTCCGGGCTGAGGAGCCCCCCGTGTTTCCATCAGGATGAAGAACATCTACTCATCCTCGTACTGGACATCTCCGGGCTGAGGAGTCTCCCGTGTTTCCATCAGGATGAAGAACATCTATTGACTTCTTTAGATATTTAGCTGTAGAGTAGAATAAGATAATATTTAAACAATAGTCTTAGACACATTGGTTGCTCGTCTTCTTTCATGTGGATCCCCACCAGGTTTCTTATTTTTTCCCCACTGATGGGTTTTTTTTAGGAGTTTTTCCTCACCATGAAGGAGAGCATAAATGTGCTAGTCTTGTTTAATTAGCATTTTTTAGTTATTTTTCTTGTTGTGTATTTGTGTTAATACATTCCTCTTTTTCTTGTGAAGCCCATTGAGACGGAAATTCTGTGATTATGGGCTAAACAAATAAAATTGAATTGAATCATTCATCCCTCATCAGGGTAATTTGTGTGCTGCACTAATACACCGCAGCAGGCTGCCACAATGGCGCCAATGGTGGGAGAAACGGGGGGGTTAGGTGTCTTCTCCAAGGACCTTAGACGTGCACTCAGTGGGATGCAAACCTTCAAACTTCCAGTTGACTTCCAGTTGAGGGCGAACGCTCAAACCACTGAACCACCGTCTTCTTCCCCGATTTTTGGGGAAATTTTTATTTATTTAAAAAACAAATTGAACAATCGTCACATTAGGTGAAAAACATCCAAACGGCGAGTCACTTGTGACTAACGACCTAAAAACTGCCCAATCACTGATTAAAAAACGTCTCTCTTATTTTTTATCCGCTGCTAGAATCAGACAAACAGGTGCAAGTCAGACAGAAACACAAATAATTTATGCATTTTTTCTTTTTTTTTCTGACCCACCACAGGAGACGTGTCCTGATTTCTGTTCCTTATTAAGATCATGTAACCCAGAAGGCCTCTCTGGTGCTTAAAAGAGGTCAGTTGTGGTGTCCTGATTTCACAAATCACAAAATGAAATGCTTTGGGTCATTGCTTGATGGTTTGAAATGGTTTTATTTTAATGTCAGGGCTTGTTATAAGGATGCAGGCAGGTTGTGGAAAAGCAGGTCTTCTAATGAAACGGGCCCTGTTTCCACGCTGCAGCTGCTGTAGTTAAAACTAAATTACCTTGATGCATGTTAAAGTGATACCCCACCCTAAATGTGTTTTTCAAGCAGTTAAGTCATTCCCGGTGGGTTTGAAAGGTAGCTGTTAAATAGTTCAGCAGTTCTACTCAGATTCAATTAAGAGTGATTGAAAATAGAAACTAGTATTAACAGAGGAACTATGAATCACAGCGGCCCGCTACGCAGTGGTACATAACTTCAAATATTAATGCAGAGATCTTACACCCATGCATTAAAGGTGAACTAAAGTTCTATGAATCACTGCATTTCAGTTTGTGCACATTGTTTAGGTAGGTTTTTCAAAGTAGACATGTAACACAATTGGCAATACAGAATTCAATTCAATTTTATTTGTTTAGCCCAAAATCGGAGAATTTCCGTCTCAATGGGCTTCACAAGAAAAAGAGGAATGTATTAACACAAATACACAGCAAGAAAAATAACTAAGAAATGCTAGTTAGACAATATCAGCACACTCCTGCCCTTAGACTCTCCTTCATGATGAGGAAAAACTTCTAAAAAACCCATCAGTGGGAAAAAAATAAGAAACCTTGTGGGGATCCACATGAAAGATAGATCCCTCCCTGAGACGAGCATCCAATGTGTCTAAAACCTTTGCTTAAATTTTAGTTTATTCTACTCCACAGCTAAATATCTAAAGATGTCAATAGATGTTCTTCATCCTGATGGAAACACGGGGGCTCCTCAGCCCGGAGATGTCCAGTACGGGGATGAGTAGATGGATTTCAATCTGATAGAAACACGGCAGACTCCTCAGCCCGGAGATGCCCGGGACGGGGATGAGTAGATGGATTTCATCTACTCACGACAAAATATGACGTCACATTCACTAATGGACAACACCCGCCATGATAGTTGGCGTAAAACAAACCGTTCAAAACATGGGAAAGCAGCTGGAAAATTAGGCGTCTTCTGTGTGTTACCACCTAGCGTTACGTATCAGTAGCAAGAGGAATTACCACCAGGAATACACCCCTGTACTGCTTGGTCACGTTTTGTTTTGCGGCTCACGCATATAAGCTGTCGCATGACCAGAGTTCCCGGATGTTCGACTTCTTCCATACGTTCACCAAAAACAATACTGGCAATAGACCATGCAGATCGCTACTAGTGGCGTTCAGATGCACAGCTGTAGCAGCAGGAGATGCCATGTGCTTAGCCACATTATACCTAATCATGTTCATGGAATGCACTAGGGTGTTCATCATGCGGAAGTTTAATTAGCCTTGGTGGGTGAGCGTAAGATAGGTCCTAAATGCTGGTGTTTCCCGCCCAATGTGGGAGACTTGGCATGTCTGCAAAATTTCCAAACCTTGCACGTGTAACAGCTTCAACCTTGTTGTCACATAAACCTTAACTATTCATTATTAATACAGTTTGTGCATATCGTTCAACATATTGACTTTAACTTAGTCTTGTTAATTAACATGCTGGTTTAGAAGGCGGACCATAAGGTGACCAGTGAACCAATAAAATTGCTCAAAATTCCGTTTTGTCATCTTCTGCTCATCCGGGGCCGGGTTGCGGAGCCAACACCCTCAGACAGGAAGCCCAGGCTTCTCTCACCCCGGCTGCATCCTCCAGCTCACCCGGAAGGATCCCAAGTCGTTCCCCAGCCAGCTGTGAGACATAGTCTCTCCAGCAGGTCTGGGGTCTGCCCCCTGGTCTGCTTCCAGTGGGACAAGCCCGAAACACCTCACCAGCGAGGCGCTCGGGGGGCATCTTGACCAAATACCCTGACCATCCCATCTGGCTCCTCTAGACCTGAAGGAGGAGCGTCTCGACACCAAGCTCCTCCCGGATGGCAGAGCTCCTCACCCGATGTCTGTGTGAGAGCCCAGCCGGCCTGTGGAGTTGCCGGGCTCCAGGTATTTTTGAGCAACGTACGCATTGCTAAAAAAAAATATAAATAAAAATCAGCTCCTCATAGCCGGGTTCTGACCTACAAACTTTTAAGTTTGACTGAAAAGACCAAACATCAACCCTGAATTCGAGGCTTGACTTCGTGGAAAAGCCCTAATTGGGGAAATTAAAGACGTTTGGGCAGCTGGCGTCCAAATTCCCAACCTAATGTACCTAAACTCGCAGGTGGCATCTGGAAAAACCCTCACTTAATACAAATAAAAAACAAATCCTGACGACGGTTTCATGTCAAACGTGTTGAAATAACATCTTTAGTGAAAAACGTTGCTGTTTTTTTTTAGATTTCTACACCTGCTGGTAATTAAGCTAAAACAGAGAAAAGGAGTTTTTGGTGTTTTTGTCTCGAGGGAAAAAGCAATTTTCTCCTCATTAGAAAAAAGACAGAGTCAAACAAACAGCAGCAGAAAACATGAATGTCTGGCTTGCAAACGAAACACAGTCTGTTTTTAGGACTTGAATAGTCAATTGATGGCCGAGGGAGAACATTACTGTTTAATTGGAGCCATATTTGCAGAAGGTCTGGGTGATGCAGGTTTTTCTGGGTCCTCCTATTCGTAAACAGCACTGACACGGATGAACAGGTTCCAGGTATTCAGCGAAGAGAGTACAAACACTTCACGTTTGAAGCATTTTATGTTTAATTTTTTAACTATTTTGATGCATAAAAACATTTAATCTCCATTAAAAATATAATTTCAGTATCAGTGTGGAAAACCATCAGGACACCGGCCCTCGAGGACAGACTTTGGACACCCCTGACTTAAACCATCATGGTCCGCCAATAAAGATGGGGTTTCAGGCCGCACCAACTTTTTGAAGGTCAGTCAGTCACTTTTTTAACTGTCTATCCCTTATGGGATTGCAGGGGGTGCCGGAGCCCATCCCGGCTGGTTCGAGGAGAGGGGCAGGGTACTCCCCGAACAGGTTGCCAGTCTGTTGCGGGGCCACATACATGCAACCATAGATACACACTCATTCGTAGGGGCAATCATGTAGTGACCAAATCAACCTAGCATGCATGTTTTTGGAGGGTGGGATGAAACCGGAGTACCCAGAGAAACCCCGCATATACGGGGAGAACATGCAAACTCCACACAGAAATCCCAGTGTTCCAAGCCTCATACCCACTTAGGACTCAAACCCATGACCTTCTTGCTCTGAGACCATTGTGCTACCAACTGTGCCACCTTCCTGCCCACTTTTTGGAGGTTTTCTATTTAATTTCTGCACGTTTTAGCAATTTGCAAGTTTGTTTTTTTTTGTCAGTATTCGAATGTTATTCGAATGCCGAGTAGTTTTTGGTCTAAATTCTAATGTAAGCTAGAAGTGTTTAGTTCTTGGCCATGCCTTTTGTTCTGCATCCTGACCATATTCTTACATAAATGAAAAATGTGGAAGTGTGTTTCCAGCGGTGAACACACTCAGCTCACGTTCAAATCGAACAATGACTGCATATTTTTGTAAATTTACCTTAAAAAAATTTCAACCATTATGTGCAAATTTTGCAACCTTGATGTACTTTACATTCTATTTGTGATCTCAAGCAGGATTTACACTGTGCCGTGCACACAAATAACAGAAGGAGAGAATTCAGTGCCAAAAATTAAAGAGAAACTGAATCAATGTTTGGTTTTTTTAAACAAGACTTTTTTTTCTAACAATTGTTCAAAAACTTTCTCTTCAAAATGTAGTTTCACCTTGTAAATTGTTTCATTTAGAACATGGTGTGTATTTTTGGGGGGTTACACATTGCTTTTTAACTTTTGACATTAAATGCAAGGCGGCAAATGATCAAATATCATCGCCCATAATTTTGCAAATATTTAATTAACCAGGGGCGGATCCGGGAGGGGGACTGAGGTGGCGCACCCCCCCCCTTTGGTCCAATAAAAAAAAAGAAGAAGAAGAAAGGAAAGGGGACTAGTCAAGCTATCCCCTTGCAGGGCCAGCCAATGGGCACCAAAAATGCAGGAAAATGACTCTTATTTTTCAAAATGTTGTGGGGGTTAGAATTGGCCCTCATACTGGCTTTGTCGCCTCCCCTTTAGAAAATCCTGGATCCGCCCCTGTTAACAATTTTAATAACGTTTTAGCCCAAAATTGACAGGTTTTCATGTTTATTATTTTGTCTTCCTGGAGTTCTACAAAAAAAAGTTGTTCAAAGAGAACAATAAAGTTTACAACCGATTTAGAAACAGTGGTGGATGAAGTACTCACTTTTTGTACTTAAGTAAAAGTACAGATAATTAGGGAAAAAAATTACTTGAGTAAAAGTACCAATAAAAAAATTTACTTGAATAAAAGTAAAAGTACCAATAAAAAAATTTACTTAAGTCAAAGTACAAAAGTAGTTGGTGTAAATTGTACTTTTTAAGTAAAGAGTAAAAGTATTCGATCATAATTCAAATATTATTTTTTGTGCTATAGGGCATCACCATGGTAACCAGGATAAATACTCTGCAGGGTATTTTTTTTTACGTGCAATTTTTTTTTCTACAAAACAGCAGGGGACGGAGAATAAAAAAAAAAGAAAAATTCTTTTGAAACTTCAGCTGCTGCACCGCTGATACTGATATAATCTGAGTTTCAAAGGGTTTTTTTTTTTATTTAAAAAAAACATCTTTTGAACAATTTCTGGTTCACTTTTTGACCCTTAAATAAAGGCCAGCTGCTAGACCTTGTGAACTATTCCCCCATTCCCCTCCCCTCCTCTTCTCTGTAAGGTTAGCCTGTTTGGCCCAGAAGGTGGAAGGCGAGGGTTTGGTGGAGCTACACACCCCAAACCTCCCTGGACCCTTCCCAAAAACTCCATTTGCCCTTTAAGCGTGACCTTAACGCAGCCCCCTGCGGATGTGGAAGTCTGCATAATGTTGCAGGATATAAACTAGTCTTTTATTTTGTAGCTTGAAGCAGTGACTTGAAACGGGGCCTCAGCTTGGACGACCCGAGTGGATAAAAACCGTCACACAGGGGGGATGAAAGCTGGAGAATTTACATGCCTTCTGAATCAGTTTACAACCCCTTCAGTCATGAAATAAATAAAATAAAAGGCTTCGTGTAAAGAGAGAAGGAGGATATGTGCAAACGAAGCAGAACGCAGTGAGGAGCTTGGCGGGGCCAACGCTGCCTTGGCACATTTGGCTTCACGTGCAGGATGTTCCACAGAGAAGGTTCAGGGTGGCTGCTGCAAACTGAGCTGCATGTTCATTACAGGAAAAATAAACAGAAAGAAAAGCCAGAGTACAGAGGAGCATGTGTTCCTCTGGTTCGCTGGCACAATGGCCCTTTTTTAGTGAAGTTGTTTTCGGCTAAATTTGGCAGTGGGGTGCGACCAAAACGGTGCGCTCATCCGGATTTATTACAACAACATGAGGTCATGGTGCACACAGGTTGCTGTACCATATGGACGGGTGTGTAGGATTGCACTAGAATCAAATGAGCAATAAAATGATGATGAAAAGTATATTTCTGGCCGATGCAGAGAAAACGTCCGTGGTAAAAGTCTGTGTTGGGTGGGGGTTGCTTTTTGTAAAACATACAATGAGAATAAGTCGACGGCAAAGCGTTGTCCAATACTTCTCCGCCTGTCCTATAAACTTTTGACTTTTACCTTTATCTGCATGACCTTGTTTATCGACAGTTAGTACTGAGTAACTGTGGGCAGTTTAATTCAAATTCCTTCAATGGTTTGGAAGAAATTGTGTTTCTGAGAATTCGTTACTTCAACAACCTTTGTGACTTTGACCTTTGATCGGATGATTCTGAAAACCTGATGAGTTCATCTATAGTTGGAACTGAGTAACAAAGGCCAGTTTCATCCAAATTCCTTCCATGGCTCGAGAGATATCACGTCCACAAAAGTGTTTAGAGAAGCATGCATGCATGGACACATTGACATCTTAGGGCTCAATTCGCCCCCACATTCTGTGAGCGGTGGCATAAAAAAGTGTACTTGAATTGAATTAAATATACTTTATTAATCATGTAAACAGCTCGATGCCCCCTCTGCCCTATCCACCGGCGTCCCAGTCCGGTCGCATTGTGTCCAACCTGGCAACCCAAAAGCTGGAGTCAGGAATGGGTCACAAAGCCAGGCCGCAGTGAAGAACACCAAACTGGCCTCTTTGTATTTCACTGGGTCCGAGTGAGCGCCTCCAGTTCCTCAAGCGAGCAACCGGACATTTCCATGGAAACCGCAAAAACACAGGGCCTGAGACACCTCCTGTAGACAGTCTCCTTCTCCGTAACTCCTCCAGATCAACTCCTTCTCCTCAGCTCCCCCATGACTCCATAACCAGCTAGCGACTTTGTATCATTTTCAGAGGTGTCAAGTTGCGAAGTAAGACTACTTCGTTACCTTACTCAAGTAGAAAATCTCGGTATCTTTACTTTAACGAAGTAATTATTTTTTTGTCTACTTTTTACTTTTATTCACTACTTTTTTATGCAATTATCTGTACTTTTACTTCGTTAAATTTATAAAAAGTAGTCGCTACTTTCTCCATTTTGTCACCGTTGAAAAGCCGCGACTGTTTGTCGGAGTTTTTTTTTTTTATGAACCCTGAATGCATCAAACCAAGGAACAGATGAATGATTGGCTGATAGGTCCAGTCAATCATTACTATGGGCCGAGTAGCCCCGCCCACAAACTTTTAAAAAGCAGGAACGTTAGTTTGCGTGTTTAAGACTTGTTGCGGGCTCAGAAATCAAAGTGTTTCTGATGCTGCAACACTGAACTTTGAGTGAATTATCAGTTTTATGAAAAAAACAACAGCAAAGAAATGTTTTATTATTATTTTCAGTCTGTGGTTATTGTAAACGTCTTTGCTGAAAATGTTGTAGATGGTATTTTTATAAAAATAACTTTGATCTGTGACGCACTATTTTATCTTTAGAAACAAAGCTAATTGAACTGATTAATCCATAAATAGTAGTGGATGAAGTATTTGTGCTTAAAAGCATCCAAAATGTTATTGATTAGTTTATAAAGACTGACTGAGGAGATTAAAACTACACATCACTTAGATTTTGTATAATGCAGATGTTTGGGTTAACATTAAAAAACCTTATATGTACACATATACATTTAGATATGTATATGTATAAATTTATATATACCGTCTCCTAAGTCCCGCCCCTACTGCTTTCTTTCTGGGTTTCTTAAAATCTTATTTCCCTGGTTATTTTTTCATTTTTACAGTTCTTAAAATTTTAGAAAAAGAATTCAAGGATTTTGCCTCCTGTGTGTTTCCTTCACTCCCACTGCCTTACGAGTGCATGTAAAGGGTGTTATTTTGTCAATGGGCGTGGTTTTACTGGGTGTACAATATTTTTTGTAAAATACAGTAATTTTACGTCATTAGTACGATAATCCAGCACCTCCCACCTGGCAACGCTGCCCAGGCTGTATGTGGCACTCCCATACTTACCAACTTGTTAAAGACTATTCAGTATTGCCTCAAAGAACTTTGAAAACTAGCTGTCTTCAAGGCTTGAAAAAGCCTTTTGGTAATTTTTTTTATTTATTTATTTATTTTTTTACATTGAGTGTGTTTGTGTCTGCTGAAGTTGGTTAAATTAGGTGATGCAGAGTGAAGCTTGATAGCTGAAGGGACGTTACATAATGCCCTGCTTATGTTAATACATTTGATTGTGTTCATTAATCGATTTCCAATAAAGATTATTAAGAAATAAATGTTTCTGATTCATAAAGTTTCACCAAAACACTTTCATTTATTATCATATTTTCTGCTCCTTAAAGCATGTGATAATAGTTAAAAAATATGTTCATACGCTTTTGTTAACAATATTCCTTTTTTTCTGAAAATTACTTTTACTTTTTTACTTTAAGTAGTTTTAAAATAGGTTACTTTTTACTTTTACTTAAGTAGAAAACTTGAGTTGATACTTCTACTTTTACTAAAGTAGTTTTTTAACTCAGTATTTATACTTCTACTTGAGTAGAAAATGTTGGTACTTTTGACACCTCTGATCATTTTGGACACAAAGTCCAAAATGACGTCCAAAGTGCTCTCAAAAGGAAATCTTCAGAAAGAGACAAAACATAGAAAAAGGGACAGGAACTCAGAGAAAGTTGGCGATTAAACGTTTAAGTAACAGGGAGCACTGAAGCAAGCAGCCGCCCTCGGCAGCGCCTTGGTTGCATCCTTAGCCGTACTTAATGTCTAGCTTGTAAATGCTAACACTGCTCAGTAAAATTCTTCTTATTTGTGCCTTCCATTTTTTCATGTCGTGAAATAATAGTGACTGAGCATGGATCTTAATGTACCGTCGGTGGGCAGGTTCAGTTTGAAACAGTGGGCATGAAACAGCTTTTCTTTTACTGTTTCATTTATCGAGATAACACCTTGTTCATCCCACTCCTCTTCCAAAATGCCACGCCCCCTCCAGTGTGTTTTTCTTGTAAAATTCACATCATTTTGTGCACAACGTAGATAAATGAGGGCCGTTGTGAGAAGCTGGTATTCTTGCTTTGAACCAGACTGTGCACACCAGTTTTATAAGCTCATTTTTTCCATCTCTGCAGGACTTCTTTTCCTCCACACTGCTGTGATAACATTGTGACTGGATATGAAATGGAAGAAACCACCTTCTTTTCCTTCTCAGCTTCCACTCCTCCATCGTTCACCCTCCATCCAGCGGCCCCTCCACTCACACGGCTCTCCTGTCCAGATGACTATTTTTAGTGGCTGGACTGCTATTCATGAATTTGTTGCTGACTGGCTGCTGCTGGGTGTCTGGGCGGTGATCTCTTAAGGAATGTCTGGCGTTCTCTCAAACCACGGAGTCCCAGAGCAGGGTGGATGGCTCAGGGCTCTGATTACAAGCCCGCTGTAGCAGGAGCTAACGCTTCCTCCAGAAACACAAAGCCAGACAAAGCAGCTCACTTCTTCAACACATTCAACTTGTAGTTTTGTATTTTTCATGAGTATATTTTGCAAAAAAAGAGACATTTTGAGCTAAATATTGAGTCACAAAAGATGATTTCACTATTTTGAATTCCTTTAAGGTGCAAGTACATACGTATATCTAGTCACTTCTTCTTCTTTCAGCATTTCTCTTCAGGAGGCGCCACAGCAAGTCAATTTCTTCCATCTAACCCTATCTGCTGCATCCTCTTTGGTCACACCAACTGTCTTCATGTCTTCCTTCACTGTATCCATGAACCTCCTCTTTGGTCTTCCTCTAGTCCTCTTTCCTGGTGGTTCCAAACCCAGCATCCTTCTTCTGATGTACTCTCTCTCTCTCCTCTGCACATGTCCAAACCATCTCAGTCTGACCTCTCTGACTTTAAAACCTCTAACATGTGCTGTTCCTCTGATCCTGTCCATCCTGGTCACTCCCAGAGAGATCCTCAGCATCTTTATCTCTGCTACAAACATCTCTGTTTCCTGTCTTTTCCTCAGTGACACTGTCTCTAGACCAATCAGCATGGCCGCTCTCACCACACTGTCTCTAGACCAATCAGCATGGCCGCTCTCACCACACTGTCTTTAGACCAGCGGTCGGCAACCTTTGACACCGAAAGAGCCATTTGAACCCGGTTTCCACGGAAAAGAAAACACTGGGAGCCGCACATCTAAAATGAAAAAAAAAAAAAACTTCTACTACTTTACCGCAGCATGTTTCTTATGAAAACCACGTGCTACAGAGAAAATTACCGTAATTTCACGGCCATTAGGCGCACCGTACGAAAAGGCGCAGCCTCAGTTTTGTGCGCCGTTGCTGTATTTAACACACACATAAGGCGCACCGTACGAAAAGGCGCAGTCTCAGTCACACACCGCCTTACAACAACACACTCGCAAGCATGCAAATGTACGTATTAAAAAATAGTCCAGTGCTTCTCAAATAGTGGGGCGCGTGTGATCCTGTGGAACACGTTTTTCTTTTTTGCCGTACTAGAATAACGTGTAATTGTACATCCACTACAGTAGTTGTAGTTTATAGTTTAAATAAGAATTATTTTTATTAAATTCAAGTTAATTGATGCACTTTAAATATTTTCTGTTTCACACTAAAAACGATAAAGCTGTTCTTTTTCTTTTTCTTTTCTTTAATGTTAAAGGAGGAAACAATGTTATGCAGAAGTGTACTTAGAACCAGGGGTCCCCAAACTTTTCTGCGCCACGGACCGGTTTAGTGTCTGATAATATTTTCACGGACCGGTCTACAGGTGATAAGACCAGCCGGAAAAACTGGCTTTTTAATCAATAATAATACATTTAAATCCACGTTGTCTTCACGAGAAAATTTATTAGCAGCGTCTTTATAACGTGGAAAAATTCTCTCTGCTAGAACGCACTCTGGTTGCCATGGTAACGGTAAACATACCTTCAAAATAAAATACATCACAAAAACAAAGTGAATAAAAATACTAGTTAGACACCTCACTCTTTAATGTTCTCATGCTTTTCTTTCAGGTCCGCTTCACGGGCACCGCTTTTTCTTTTAGGTCCGCCTTTTCTCACACACAAGGCGCACCGCACGAAAGGGCGCACCGCTCATTTTGAAGAAAATTTTCGAGTTTTAGGTGCGCCTTATGGCCGTGAAATTACGGTACATTGTATTCATTTAATGAACACATTTTGAATTCTTGAAAAATAATAACAATGAATGTCTCTTTCAAATAAATTAAAAAGCTGAATTTAAATTGTCCATGTAGCAAACGAAAGCAGAAAAATGCCATGAGGCGTCATCCTTATATCCATTTATCTAAAATGAAGATAACACTGTATATATTGCTTTTTCTTACCTTTACACTTTGTATAAACAACTATAGTGTGGTTATGTCTTATGAAGTGCTACGGAGAAAATTTAATTTTACCGATGTAATGAACACATTTTGAATTCTTGAAAAAATAATAATGTCTGAATGTCTCTTTCGAATAAATTAAAAAGCTGAATTTAAATTGTGCATGCAGCAAACAAAAGGGAAAAATCCGTGAGCCGTCATCCTTATATCGCCTAGGGCTTTCAAAGTATGCAGTGGAGCATACTTTGTGATAGTTCAAGATCACAATAATCTTCAAATTTAGAACTAAAATAATATAAAAAACTAACACAAATAAAACACACTTCAATTAAATACAAAAAAAAAAAATTTTAGTAATTTATTTTCCCAAGCCAATCAGAGCCGCATTATAAGGATGAAAGAGCCGCATGAGGCTCCGGAGCCGCGGGTTGCCGACCGCTGCTTTAGACCAATCAGCATGGCCGCTCTCACCACACTGTCTTTAGACCAATCAGCATGGCCGCTCTCACACACTGTCTCTAGACCAATCAGCATGGCCGCTCTCACCACACTGTCTCTAGACCAATCAGCATGGCCGCTCTCACCACACTGTCTTTAGACCAATCAGCATGGCCGCTCTCACACACTGTCTCTAGACCAATCAGCATGGCCGCTCTCACCACACTGTCTCTAGACCAATCAGCATGGCCGCTCTCACCACACTGTCTCTAGACCAATCAGCATGGCCGCTCTCACCACACTGTCTCCAGACCAATCAGCATGGCCGCTCTCACCACACTGTCTCCAGACCAAGCAGCATGGCCGCTCTCACCACACTGTCTCTAGACCAATCAGCATGGCCGCTCTCACCACACTGTCTCTAGACCAATCAGCATGGCCGCTCTCACCACACTGTCTCTAGACCAATCAGCATGGCCGCTCTCACCACGGTTTTCTACACTTTCCCTTTCATTTTATCTGAAACTCTTCTGTCACACATCATACCTGATACTTTTCTCCACCCGTTCCAGCCTGCCTGCACACGCTTCTTCACCTCTTTTCCACACTCTCCATTGCTCCGGACTGTTGATCCTAGATACTTAAAATCTTCCACCTTCTTTAATTCTTCTTCCTGTAATCTCAACTTTCAATTCCTTTAAGGTGCAGATGCTCATATCTGGTAACTTCAGAGGGCAAAAAAAGTCTGGTATCATATCTATAAAAGAAAACCACAAAGAGTTCAACCATTAATACAGACCACTTTAGTCTGAATGCCCCACGACATCTTCTCGTCTCGGGGTATTACTCTTTTCTGGCGTTAAATTTTCATTTAAATGGCACCTAAATTAGTCCAAATAGGGGTTAAATTTAGTTTGCCATTAAGAGTGGAAACAGAAGCATAACAGAATAAATTGCTCTCATTTGGTAAACTTTCATAACCACTCATTTTCGGAGATGTTTTTTAGTTTATAATAATTTGTTAAATGCTGGTCTTCTTTTTGGCCAGATTCTAAACTCATGCAGCGATGCCATTATTAGTCTCTGCTCTTGTTTATGAGATTTCTGTTTGTATTTGGTTTTTACTAAGCAACAGTCACAACCACAAACCAGAACAGCTCCAGAACCCCTTGTTCCAAATCATTAAATGACTCCTTCGGGGTAACGTTGAGTCGCATGATGGCTTTAGGTAAAACAAGTGAAAGTGGAGGTAGCGCTTCAGTTTGCATGTGTGTGTGGTCTTTGAAAAGAAAACAGGCAGCACTAATGGGAAGTTTTTCCTGTCTTGGATCAGGCTTAAGGGGTTTCAAAACAAAATTGTTTGCAGTGATGGGACTGCCGTCCAAGCCCACCTGCTGCTCATGATTGCAGAGATCTGTTTCAGCAGACGGCCTGCTTTGTGTCACTCAGCGGCATCCCAGTCATTCCACAAACTTAACCGAGCACAGACAATTCAATAGGTACATCTCAGGCATGCCTGGAGATGTTGGAGACATGGTGAGTAATCATGGAGGCACGGCAAAACAATTAAGAAGAAAAACACTGCCTGTGCCCTCGAACATACTGGTCACATTTTCAAGTTATACCCGTTCACACAAAGGCCTGAATGCATACACACAGATAGGTATCTATTTTGGGTACCGTGCCTACCTGTGTGTTTTGTACATACAGGTACACAGGTTTGTTTACATATCATTTAAACTTCTGTACCATTCGTTCCGTCGTCTTCTTCTTAACCAGGGCCAGGTTGCGGGGGCAACAGCCTCAGATGCCAAGCCCAGGCTTCTCTCACCCCGGCCGCATCCTTCAGCTCACCCGGGGAACAACTCGGGCTGGGGATCCCGAGTTGTTCCCCAGCCAGCTGTGAGACATAGTTTCTACAGCTGGTCTGGGGTCTGCCTCTTGGTCTCCCCCCGGTGGGACATGCCCGAAACACCTCACCAGAAAGGCACTCTTGACCAGATGTTTGAACCACCACATCTGGCTTCTCTCGACCTGAAGGTGGCGCGGCTCGACACCGAGCTCCTCCCGGATGGCAGAGCTCCTCACCCAATCTCTGAGTGAGAGCCCAGCCACCCTACGGAGGAAGCTCATTTCAGTCACTTGTATCTGTGATTTCATTCTTTTGGTCACCACCCACAGCTGGTGACCGTATGTGATGGTAGGGACGTAGATACTGGTTACCATGGTGAGAGTAGGAACGTAGATCCTGGTTACCATGGTGAGGGTAGGAACGTAGATTCTGGTTACCATGGTGAGGGTAGGAACGTAGATTCTGGTTACCATGGTGAGGGTAGGAACGTAGATCCTGGTTACCATGGTGAGGGTGGGAACGTAGATCCTGGTTACCATGGTGAGAGTATGAACGTAGATCGACTTGTAAATTGAGAGCTTTTCTTTTCGGCTCAGCTCTCTCTTTACCACGACGGACTGGACCCCTTCCCACCCTGGACATGGACTTTTTGAGCGACTCCCCTCGGGCAGGAGGCTTCAGTCCATTTGGACCAGAACATCGAGCCACAAAAACAGCTTCTTCCCTTCTGTCGTTGGACTTATGAATGCTTTATAACCTGGATCCCCACATCTCTTAGTCACTTTATAACCTGGATCCCCACATCTCTTAGTCACTTTATAACCTGGATCCCCACATCTCCTAGTCACTTTATAACCTGGATCCCCACATCTCTTAGTCACTTTATAACCTGGATCCCCACATCTCTTAGTCACTTTATAACCTGGATCCCCACATCTCTTAGTCACTTTATAACCTGGATCCCCACATCTCTTAGTCACTTTATAACCTGGATCCCCACATTTCTTAGTCACTTTATAACCTGGATCCCCACATCTCTTAGTCACTTTATAACCTGGATCCCCACATCTCTTAGTCACTTTATAACCTGGATCCCCACATCTCTTAGTCACTTTATAACCTGGATCCCCACATCTCTTAGTCACTTTATAACCTGGATCCCCACATCTCTTAGTCACTTTATAACCTGGATCCCCACATCTCTTAGTCACTTTATAACCTGGATCCCCACATCTCTTAGTCACTTTATAACCTGGATCCCCACATCTCCTAGTCACTTTATAACCTGGATCCCCACATCTCTTAGTCACTTTATAACCTGGATCCCCACATCTCTTAGTCACTTTATAACCTGGATCCCCACATCTCTTAGTCACTTTATAACCTGGATCCCCACATTTCTTAGTCACTTTATAACCTGGATCCCCACATCTCTTAGTCACTTTATAACCTGGATCCCCACATCTCTTAGTCACTTTATAACCTGGATCCCCACATCTCTTAGTCACTTCCCTCTTGTCACTTTACCATCTTTATTATTTTCTATTATTTTCTATGACATCGCACTACTTTTCTTTTTCTTCTGAACACTCTTAGTTTTGTTAAAATGATTTTTATTTATTTGTTATTATTTTATATTTTTGCACACCTGTATTAAAGCAAGTTCCTAGTCTCTGATATTCTTCATTGACAATAAAAGCCTTCTGATTCTGATTTACTTGGTACAGACTACAGCTTTTCAGAGTCATCACCGAGACCTCAACCAAATACGGTTTATGCTTTAGGGCAGGTGGAGGGATTTTGTTTGACACTTTAACATCAAATTATTCTTATTGATTTTTCTGTTCTTCTTTTTTCAGACACCAGGAGCAGGAAATGGAATGAGTTATGCAAACCATTAACAAAAGACATCCCATCATAAAACCTCCTGAGCATGTCAGCATCAGCATTCACACAGGTAGGAAGTGCAGAGTCAGCCGCCTGGATAGATGGACATGATTGGTCTCCTGATAACGGAACGCTTTAGCTCCACTTGGGTCGTCCATGTCAAGAGATGGATGAATAAAAACCAGGAGGAGAATCAGGTGGTAACTGGTCAGCTTGTGAGGTGGGTATCTGTCCTCTGCAGATCTGTGGAGCAACGAGAAAACCTCCTGGATGTGTGGCCTGTCCACTTCGGGACCCATTCAATGACCGCACATTTTAAATACAGCATTTTTTTTATTCCTTCAGTTTGGCTTCTGTTGAAGAGACTTTTCTTTTACCAACCATCCCTCCGCTCCCCCACCCTCCATCTGAGTGACCCACAGGTTTAAGTGAAACTGCAGCAGAACGATCTGGATGGATGGATGTATCCTCCATCTGGCTTACATTCCTCTGGTTTCCACTTGTGTCTGCTTCTCCTTCTTTATGGGTCAGTGTTTCTGTGATTAAACTTCTTTTTTTTTTTCCCCTCTCTCTCTTTTCCCTCGCTCTTTCCATTCAAAGCTGTTTTCTCTCGACTTTTCTCCTTTTTTTGTGAATTTAATCTTCTTTTAAATGGCCTGGAAATTTTACCACGGAAATTCCCATCTAGTTTTATCCTGAAAGAGGAAAAAAGAACCTGGTTTAATTGCACGAATGGAAGAATTTAAAGCAGACAAATGTTTCAATGCGTGAAGAACATCTCTGCTGGTGTGTCCTCACACTGTGTTCAAACTTTCCCACAGTCTGCCATCCTTTTATCCTCCTCATGGTTTTATCATCTCTACCAGCTGACTAGTTATATCCACGCTGACCTATCGGTGATTGATAGGACCGAGGGTGGAGACACCATGCCTGACTTCCTGTTCTTCCGATTCACTGCAGAAGTGGTTCTTTCACACGAAGGGGGGCAGATGATGGGTCACAAAGAGGGAGATTGGCAGATCAAAGAAAAGAGACTGTGTGGATTCACATGAAGGAGAAACCAGACAATCAGAAGACCCATGTTGTAAAATGTGTCTCTCCTTCATGCGGATCTCCATAAGGTTTCTTCTTTTTCTTTCGCCTCATTTTTTTCTAAAAGTTTTTCCTCATGAAGAAGGAGAGTCCAAGGGCAGGAATGTGCTGAGTTTGTTTATTAAGTTACATTACATTTTATGGGATGGCGTCGAAACAACAGGCCGTTTATTTGTTTTTTGTTTTTTTTAATCAAACCATTTTGGGTGGACACTCAGAGATGGTTGGTCAGCAAATTCCCATCATTTTGGGAGCGTTTCTAAAACAAAAAAACAAAAGAACTCTTTATAAATGTTAAATTGTGTGAATACCCCTTTTAAAAAAGTACACAAACTCCCCAAAACTTTAAACTTGGCCCAAAAAAAGTAATTCATTTTCCACCTGAACTGTTCGGTTTTTATTTTGCTCACAACATTTCTTATTTGAACAAATTTTCACTCAAATTTTAGAAACAAATTTTCACATCCAATATTGTCAGTGATAGTTTTAGCAAATGCATTTATTTATTTTACCAAAAAAAAAAAACATTAAGAACAAAACTTATTATCAATGATGTCTTGAAAAAGAAATCAGAGTACATAATCAGCTAATCTAAAACTGTCTAAAACTGCCAAGTTTTTTATTCTTTCATTTTTCTGCATCCAAACAATAAGATTTCTCTCATTTTCATCAATAATAGGAGAATATATTGAACTGGAAAACCTGCATGGACGTTTGACCAGGCCACCGATTCAGGACCGGGCGGGGAGCACCAAGAAAGCAGACCATGAAACCAGTTTTAATATTATTAATTTAAAATATAAATTAAATAAATAAATGAATCACTCTATTCATCCCTCACTGGGGAAATTTGTGTGCTGCACTCCTTACACCGCAGCAGGCTGCCCTTCGACGGCGCCAATGGTGGGAGAAGCGGGGGTTAGGTGTCTTCCCCAAGGACCCTAGACAGTGGTCTCAGTGGGAATCAAACCCATGACCTCCCGGTCCGCGGGCGAGCACTCTAGCGCTGATCCACCGTCTCCCAAAATTACTAGCAGTTCTTAAACAAAGATAAAGTTCACTTCTCCGGGCATGACCCATTGGCACTTCCACATCCCGGTTTGCAGCATGTGGGCACCTCCTCGTCCATATGTGCAGCCTGCAGGCAACCTCGACATCCCCTATCCGGAGCCTACGGGCTCCCTCCTTGATCTAGACCGCCACCTGCAGGAATCTCATGCCTGGACTGCTGCTCGTGCTAACCACCTCGCCCATACTGCCACTTGCGGATACAACATCACCTGGGCCATTGCCTTTATGGCCATTAGTCATCGTGTGGGCTGATGCACCACCGTACCGCCATCTGTACAGTCCATGCAAGAGCTCCCCAGTGTCTCTCTCAGCTGCCTCACCTCGCCTCTGCCCCCAGCTGCCTCTCATAAAACAATCAGGGTCTGCACCACTTCTTGGTGGCAAATTTCAAAATACTCCACCTGCTACAGTGGTCCACTTTTTTTTTTTTGGCAGGTTGCCAGTTTTTTTTAACCTTTGTTAATATGTTTAACCAAGTCAATGATAGTTTTTCCAAACCACCACGATGAATCCCAATGGGCTTCTTGTCTCTCTCAATTGGTTTCCATGGTTACCAACCCCACGATCAGAAGCTGTTTATGTGATTCTAATTACATGTTGGAACCAAAACGCAGGCTGTCGACATATTTTTAACATTGTTTCATTATTTCTTCTCATTATTGTCATCTTCTAAAAAGAAGAATTGCTACGACAGTAAAGAAAGACCCAAAGAAACCCAAGACTTCCCTGGAACAGCTTGTCTGGAAAAGTCCTCCTATGTCTTTGCATTTAACCAAACACAAGCAGTGTTTTTGAGACCTTCCTGAACCTTCATGACATTCATATAAATGAGCAATTAAATCCAACGGCCAAGTATGCATTAATCCCTGTCAGGGTGGTCTATCTATTTTAAAAAGAAGAGGGGAGAAAACTTCCCAGGAGTATGTGTGGCCTGACATCGGCTATCCCATTACAGCCCACCTCAGACACAGCAGTACACATAAAACAACATGAGACACAAGGTAATGAAGTGCTAAGCACTGAGGTAATCACTCGTAGAGCGGTGACCCTTTCCTCTTCCTTTCTCTTTGGTTTCCTCGTTTACTTTCAAAAAGCTCATGACTGACAAGAGATTTGAACAGCAAAAATAAATAAATATTTTCATCCAAAGCATGCTTGTGGAATCGGGTACAAACACGAAGAGTGAGCCCTTCGTTCTTACCAAAACGCAAGCTGGAGGATTTCTTTTGGGAAGGATCGAGTTTCAAATAAAGCCGACATCTCTGCAGCTTCAGGTGAGTTCTGTTTGATGCTCACTCAGGGTGACATTTGGACTCTGCTTCTTTTCTTTGGGACAGATATAAATCTCCTTCGGGCTTGTGGTTGGTCGGGTGGGGGTGTGTTGTCATAGAGTTGCCTCCAACACTTTTCGTCCTGATTGATGACCATGTGGGTCATTTTTAGTCATGTGTGTGCACATGTCTACTTTCCCTTTCAAAATGTTTTTTCTTTCTCTTTTTCTTCACCCTAGATTGAAATGAAATGAAGAAAAACAAATGAAAAGATAAGGCTTTGAAAATGGATCTGGCCAAACAGCCCTCCTCTGACACCTCCCTTTTTATTTCGGACCCCTGCTTTCATCCACTTGTGCAGACTTGATGAAAGGCTATACCTCTCCATGTGTCACGCAATGGGCAAGGAGGAAGGGTGGAATAAAAAAAAAAGAAGTAAGGAGGTAGATGTTTTGTAGACAAGAGGAGAAAGTGGAGGTTAAAAGAAAACCCATCTGCGGTCCAGGATGAGAGAAATAGCAAAACAGATGGAAAACAGGAAGCAAAACGGAACAGAAAGAATAAATGGAGACGTTATAAGACGAAGGAACGGGAGAAGAAAGAGACGTGGATAAACGGGTGGGGATTCTAAAGGGCATTCCTGTGGTTTACCGTAGAATTAATGGGAGGGGGAAAATAAAGGACAAGACAGAGAACACACACTGAAGGTAAAATTATTGTCTCTATATGAAGAAATTTCTCTATGCATAAAAACATATTCTGTAGACAGGTAGATAAATACTTTATTGATCCTGAGGGAAATTATTATGCCGTCTGTTGCTCCTATTCACACATCAGGATACACAGTTAAGAACAGTTCATAAATTCTGTTCCGTTATCTTCCGCTCATCCGGGGCCAGGTCGCGGGGGCAACAGCCTCAGACGGGAAGCCCAAGCTTCTCTCACCCCGGCTGCATCCTCCAGCTCACCCAGAAGGATCCTGAGTCGTTCCCCGGCCAGCTGTGAGACATAGTCTCTCCAGCGAGTCCGAGGTCTGCCTTTTGGTCTCCTCCCATTGGGACGTGCCCGAAACACCTCACCAGCAAGTCGCTCGAGGGGCATCCTGACGAGATGCCCAAGATGCCCAAACCACCCCATCTGGCTCCTCTCGACCTGGATTGACACCGAGCTCCTCCCGGATGGCAGAGCCCCTCACCCAATCTCTGAGTGAGAGTCCAGCCACACTGCGGAGGAAGCTCATTTTGCCCGCTTGTATCTGCAATCTCATTTTTTCAGTCACCACCCACAGCTGGTTACCATGGTGAGGGTAGGAACGTATATCGACTTGTAAATCCAGAGCTTTGCTTTTACAGTTTTTTACAGTTCATAAATGCAGCAGGAAAAAAAAAAGTAAAGACAAGTGAAAAAGCTACAAAAGAGTAGAGGGCATGTCGTCGGATGAAAAGGTCTGATCAGTAAAAATCAGTGAAATCACTGCAGCTCTCTCCTCCTGCCCGACCCAGCTGCATTAAACAGTCTGATGGCACAAGGCACGGAAAGTTCTCAAGCCTGTCCATGTGGAGCATCTCAGTGTGTGAAGTCTGGTGCTCACAGAGCTCCTCTGTCTGGAAGAGACTGTGGGTGACAGAATGGGTTACTGTTCAAGCAGGACCAATGTTATCTTTGCCAACGTCCTCTGCTTCACCACCTTCTCCACAGAGTTCAGGCCAATCCCAGGCAAAGCCAACTCTTCGAATGATGCAGTCAAGCTTCTGGGTGTCCCTTTTCCCTTACACCGCCCAGAATTGAAAAACTTGCCTGATTAAACATGTGCAGCAGAGTGGGGCAGCTCTTAAAGGAGGTCAGCCTCCTTGAGAAATGTATCTACTCTGGCTCTTCTTCTACACAGGTTCCACGTTCTGGAACCAGTTCAGTGTGTTGTTCAGCTGAAGACCCAGATATTTATATGAGATCACCATCTTTTCTTTTGCATCGTTGATGGCAATAGGGCATGAGGTGGAGGGGTCTTGTTGAAAGTCCAGCACCATCTCCTTGGTTTTGGAGATGTTCAGATGGATCTTATTCTGTTCACACCAGCTCTTGAACTTCTCCACCAGGGCTCAGTACCACCCTCTTCCCCTTTCCGTAGACATGCCAGTAGTTTCATCTGAGAATTTCTGCATGTGACATGTATGTGAGTTGTACTGGAAATCAGTGGTATAGTCCAGGGGTGGACAAACTTTTTGATTTGTGGGCCACAATTAATTCTAACATTAGATAAAGGGGTCGGAACAGGAGCAGATGGATGGCATGCTTTGGTAACCGCTAGATTAGACAGATAAAATGGCACTAGATTTTAAACATGCTAAATGCTACATCAACGTTATGTTTCAAATCCAGCAGCGCTAGGTCTGAATTTTGGTGTGATAGCGCTTAAAAACGTGCATTTCGCGGCACTAGGTTTGAAATCTTAAGTGCTTGATGTAACATTTTGCTTGTTTTAAAATCTAACACGCTTGTTTATGTGCGCGTATTTTTCTATTTTATTTTTCTATTTACGTACTGTATTCATCCTCACCAGAGAAATTTGTGGGCTACACTCCTACACTGCAGCAGGCTGCCCACGACGGCACCAATGGTGGGAGAAACGGGGGGGTTAGGTGTCTTCTCCAAGGACCCTTGACATGCACTCAGTGGGATGCGAACCCAAGAACTTCTGGTTGACTTCCAGCCACCGTCTGGGGAGACAGCGTTGGGCATTGGGAGACTGTAATGGTCCTGATGGCGTTCCATATCTACCTACACTGTTTATTTTGACAGTGCAGGTAAGACACACACAGCAAAGATAAACACATTTTAATGGGAGCAGTGTTGTTGTATCTTTGGTGCCATCTAGTGACAGAACATCAGAATTGCAGAAAAAATTAAACATTAACATAATTTATTTATTTAATTTTTTCAAGTTAGGCGGGCCAGATTAAAACGTTTAACGGGCCACAGGTGGCCCGCGGGCCGTAGTTTGCCTATGCCTGGTATAGACGGTGAATATAGATCTGTACATAGCCGTATAGATCTGTAAGCATATATGAATATATGTCTAGATTCGTATACACACACACACATACACATACACACATACAGTACATACAGTAGAAGTGCACCAGAGCATTTTTTATTGTTTCTTTGTTTATAAGTTGAATTTTATTAAAATGTTCATCAACTGTGTTCAGATTTTTTGTGGTAGCCGTTTAACCAATCACGTCTGCTAACTATCTTTAGTCCTAAAACATCTTCTTCTCCTTCAGGGGTCGCCACAGCAAGTCAGTTTCTTCCATCTAACCCTATCTCCTGCATCCTCTTCGGTCACACCAACTATCTTCATGTCTTCCTTCACTGTATCCATGAACCTCCTCTTTGGTCTTCCTCTAGTCCTCTTTCCTGGTGGTTCCAAACCCAGCATCCTTCTTCTGATGTACTCTCTCTCTCTCCTCTGCACATGTCCAAACCATCTCAGTCTGGCCTCTCTGACTTTAAAACCTCTAACATGTGCTGTTCTTCTGATCCTGTCCATCCTGGTCACTCCCAGAGAGATCCTCAGCATCTTCATCTCTGCTACCTCCATCTCTGTTTCCTGTCTTTTCCTCAGTGACACTGTCTCTAGACCAATCAGCATGGCCGCTCTCACCACACTGTCTCTAGACCAATCAGCATGGCCGCTCTCACCACACTGTCTCTAGACCAATCAGCATGGCCGCTCTCACCACACTGTCTGTAGACCAATCAGCATGGCCGCTCTCACCACACTGTTTCTAGACCAATCAGCATGGCCGCTCTCACCACACTGTCTCTAGACCAATCAGCATGGCCGCTCTCACCACGGTTTTCTACACTTTTCCTTTCATTTTAGCTGAAACTCTTCTGTCACACATCACACCTGATACTTTCCTCCACCCGTTCCAGCCTGCCTGCATACGCTTCTTCACCTCTTTTCCACACTCTCCATTGCTCTGGACTGTTGATCCTAGATACTTAAAATCTTCCACCTTCTTTATCTCTTCTCCCTGTAACCTCACTTTTCCATTTGGATCCCTCTCATTCACACACATGTACTCTGTCTTACTCTGACTAATCTTCATTCCTCTTCTTTCTAGTGCAAACCTCCACCTCTCCAGCTTTTCCTCCACTTCTTCCCCAGGATTTCGTTTAGTCCTAAAACATAAAGCTCATTATTTTGAGTGTCCACCAAAATACAAATATTACATACATCAAAAGTGATTGTGTTTTAGAACATGTTTGATTTTCTTTGGAAAAAGTAACTGAATTCAATGTATTGTTGAATTTTTCCACATCATTTCTTTTATTTGCTTTTACAAAACAATTACTTCCTGTTTGCAGGAGCTGTTATTACTTGTTCTTCTGACCAATGAAACTTCCCCTACGGCTCTCAGAACCTGACAACATCAAAGACAGCACACACACAGACACCTCCCACACGTCTCGTTCTCAAAACACAGATCTTTCATACTCTAATGACAAACCAGTGGTGAGCTATGCTTCGCGTAGGGTGGGAAAGATTAGTGAACTGACAGACATTCCTAGCAGCTGATGTCAACTCACTATCACAGAAAAATACTCATTGGGATGTCCCAAACCACAACGTGATCCTCACAATATGAGAGCTGATATGTTTGGAGAAGGGTGGTCTCCAACTGGCTGACCCTAGGGTCGGAATCATAACTCCTGAGGTAGAAATTCCTCAGGCTTGGTCCAAACGTGAGCCCCACAAAGGTGAGAGGTGGATCAGGATGCCTTTATCACCACATTCTGGAAGCAGAACTAGTCAAAATGACTGGTTCTTGGAGCCAATGACCACAAGGCCACATTCCAAGCATTCTGCCCAGAGACAGTGATGTCCTGGGGAGTTTACAGAGGGCAGATGGCCTCTTCACAACCTGTGTGGCAGGAGGAGGATTGGGGGGGCAGGGTAGGTTCTCTTTTGAAAGCGTTGGTCAGAGTTACTGTGGTTGGAATTCAGTTCTCTGTGTGGGTTCCCGTGAAGCTCATCTATCCAAACGCAGTCTGGAGTTTATTTAGACTTTAAAGTTACACTGGGAGATTTACCTCCACACCCAGCACGTCTTACAGCATGTGGTTCTACAGTCAGCTCAGCTCACAGTAACAAAGAAAGTCAGAAATGCCATCTTTTCTTCACTGGTCTTCTTCTTTATGCTTTTGCATCTAGGGGCACCACTGTGAACCATTTCCATCTAACCCTGTCTCCTGCATTGCATGTCCTTCATCACATGGGTAAAACTCCTGCGTGACCCTTTCTAAATTGACCACCTAGCTACTCTCTATATGCACTAAACAAGAACAAGGTTCCCTGAATGCACAAAGCGTAACTTTCTGAACTCAGCTTTCGGACACCCTCTCCTAGTTCTACCCTTAATGGAAATTAAGGTCACCACGGTTTCCAAACTGGCATCATTGGCTGTAGTGCATTAGTTTTTGCACTTGTTTTCATTCATACCAACAACTTTACAAAAATGAAATTTACTATTTTTTTAACATACTAGTACTCTATTCATCCTCACTTGGGAAACTTGTGTGCTGCAGTACTACACCTGCAGCAGGCTGCAACAACGGTGCCAATGGTGGGAGAAACGGGGAGTTAGGTGTCTTCTCCAAGGACCCTAGACGTGAACTCAGTGGGATACGAACCCGCAAACTTTCAGTTAACTTCTGGTCTGAGGGCGAACGCTCTACCACTGAGCCACCGCTTCACGTTTTTTACAGTCTCTGTTCCTTAAAAATTAAGCCACAAAATAACTGGCAGACCCCGGATCTGCTGGAGAAACTATGTCTCATAGCTGGCTGGGGAACGACTTGGGATCCTTCCGGGTGAGCTGGAGGATGCAGCCGGGGTGAGAGAGGCCTGGGCTGCCCGTTTGAGGCTGTTGCCCCCGCGATCTGACCCCGGAACAAGTGGAAGATGACGGAACGGATCGGAAACACTTAGCTTTCAAAAATAAGAAAGAAATTCTTTTTATAAACTAATTTTCTTGGCCGAGTTTTCAATAGCTTTCAAATAATCAAAGTAATCAGCTGAATCAGAAAAAAAAAGTTTTGAGGGGCAAAAATAAACAGCAAATTAATAGAAATTAGAGTTTAAATTTTAACTAAAGCTCATCAACGTTTTCCAAAGAAACTAAACCTGAAAATCAGATAAAAATGAGATGTCTTTTAAAAGATAACAAATAGCCTGCCATAAATATCCTAGTCATATGTCCTCTTTTGTCCACTTGACCTTTGCCTTGCTGGTCACTGAGGTCACTGATGGGCTGTCGTTATTGACCACAGACAGACCTCATTTTCACTTCATCTCCATGCATAGATTAAGTAGTTTGAGGTATTAAATCACCATGCTTTACTTATCCAGACACCAGACGTGTACTGTGCTGCTGTTTATCCATAATCGATTTGGAGGGTTAACAGCATTTAAAAGACGGGCGAATCTTCCCTCACTTTGACGCGTATTCCAGCTTATCAACGGAAATCCCTCGGCATTCCAGGAGCAGCCGTAAGACGTAGTCCCTTCAACGGGTTCTAAGTGACCTCTGGACCTCTCCCACGTGACCGGTATACCTCACCAGTGAGGCATCTGTGTCCTGCCAATGTGGAGGAAAAGTGGTTCTACTCTCAACCTATCGTTACATGAGATTCTCTTCAGGAAACACATTTTGGCAGCTTGTTTTATTGTAATCTTGTGGTCAAAAGATCACAAGCTGGTAACCATAGATGATGGTAGTTAGAAACTAGTAAATCGAGAGCTTTGCTTGTTGGCTTAGCTCCTGGAAATGGGGCAGTAAAACCAAATTTGGTGGCAAAGAACTAAGGCACATTTAGAACCTGATGTAAAACCTTCCTTTTTATCCTCTTATCACAACATAATCGGTGTGTATTGTTAGAAACTCTCTCCCATCTTAATTTTTTCCTGAGGGTCAACCCTCGCTAAGCTCTGATTGAAGTGCGCCAGGTGCAGATGCGGTATTTAGGCATGGTATTTGCCTCTATCAAACTCACATCCTGAGATAAGTGTTTTATGTGGAATTTTCTCTGAATAAAGCAGCTGCATAAACAGGAAAAGCGATTAGCGCGCATGCAACCCAAAGCATCAGGACTTCCTCTGACACAGTTAGCTCTCGGGGAAATGTCCTAGCCCCTGTCGCTGATTCCTGATCCAGTTTCCCTCCTGCAGAGAGAAACGTTTCACTATGGGTTTTGCCAAAGAAAGACTATCTCACTCTAATTAACCTCTGGCTTCTGTGGATGAAGATAGCAGCTTTGTGACGAAACACCAGCCTGCTATCCCCTGTGTAAACACAGTAATCACTGGAGGGCTTTTTGTTCAAAGCCTTCAGTAAAGATGGACCATAAAGGGTTTCATCTCATTGGCGGTGCGCTTGACTTCCTTTCCCGCACACATGGTCTGCCTTTCATTCAGGCACAAGTCGAGGTAAAACAACCGCTTCCTGTGCAAAAGCAGTAAAGGTTGAAAAGGTTAAATGGAAGCCCAATGACCCACGTAAACAACCACTCTCATTCATAACCTCTGGTACTCCCTCATTGCTGAAGGATGACTCACAAAGAATCCAAACACAACTAATTTTACACACACCCATGCAAACACCTCACCAGAAACTCCTTAAAAAAAAAACTATCGACAGTGGAAAAGAAACTTTTTAAAGAAGAGTTTTATGTTAAAGTGACTTTTTGAAAGTTTCCACCATGTTGAACATCAATCCAAAAACATCTGAAGTGTTTTTTTATTTCATTCATGCATGTCTTAGAAATTGAGAAGCTTGGGGTCTTGTTCACGAGTGGGGCATAGATGGAGTGGGAAATCGACAGGCGGATCGGTGCAGCGTCATCAATAAGTAGGACGATGCATTGATCTGTTGAGATAAAGAAAGGGCTGAGCCGAAAAGCAAAGCTCTCAATTTACAAGTCGATCTACGTTCCAACCCTCACCATGGTAACCAGGATCTACCTTCCTACCCTCACCATGGTAACCAGGATCTATGTTCCTACCCTCACCATGGTAACCAGGATCTACGTTCCTACCCTCATCATGGTAACCAGGATCTACGTTCCTACCCTCATCATGGTAACCAGGATCTACGTTCCTACCCTCACCATGGTAACCAGGATCTACATTCCTACCCTCACCATGGTAACCAGGATCTACGTTCCTACCCTCACCATGGTAACCAGGATCTACATTCCTACCCTCACCATGGTAACCAGGATCTACGTTCCTACCCTCACCATGGTAACCAGGATCTACGTTCCTACCCTCACCATGGTAACCAGGATCTACGTTCCTACCCTCACCATGGTAACCAGGATCAACGGAAATCCCTCGGCATTCCAGGAGCAGCCGTAAGACGTAGTCCCTTCAACGGGTTCTAAGTGACCTCTGGGCCTCTCCCACATGACCGTATACCTCACCAGTGAGGCATCTGTGTCCTGTCTATGTGGAGGAAAAGTGGTTCTACTCTCAACCTATCGTTACATGAGATTCGTGGTCACCAGAATCTACGTTCCTACCCTCACCATGGTAACCAGAATCTATGTTCCTACCCTACCATGGTAACCAGGATTTACATTCCTACCCTCACCATGGTAACCAGGATCTACGTTCCTACCCTCACCATGGTAACCAGTATCTATGTTCTTACCCTCACCTATGGTCAGAATGAGCTCGCTGATACAAGCGGCCGAAATGAGCTTCCTCCGCAGGGTGAAGATCGGGCAAGGAGTTCTGCCATCTGGGAGGAGCTTGGTGTCGAGCCGCTCCTCCTCCAGGTTGAGAGAAGCCAATGGGGGGTTCTGATATTTGGTCAGAATGCCCCACAAGCATGTCCCACCAGAAGGAGACCAAGGGGCAGACCCTGCACCTGCTGGAGAGACTATGTCTTACAGCTGGCTGGGGAAGGACTCGGGATCCTCCCGGGTGAGCTGGAGGATGCAGCCGGGGAGAGAGAAACCAGGGCTTCCTGTCTGAGGCTGTCGCCCCTGCGGCCTAGCCCCAGTAAACGGACGACGACCGAAGTTAACTGGAAGTTCACAGGTTCGATTTCTACTGAGTTCACGTCTAGAGTCCTAGGAGAAGACATGTAACCCCCCGTTTCTCCTAACATTGGTGCCGTCGTAACGCAGGAAACAATTTAATGTTCCAAGAACATTCTGGGAGAGTTTTAGCAAAGATGGCAGAATATTCCTTAAAGAAAAACATAATAATAATGATAACAATAAAAATTTTATTTGTAACGCACTTTAAATCTCCAGTGGAGATCTCAAAGTGCTACAATGACCAAAAGGAACAACAAACAGTAAAATTAAATAAAACCACAACAAAAAACAATACAAAAAACTTTGCTGAAAAGCCTTTAGAAATAAAAATGTCTTCAGTCTTTTTTTAAAAACCTCAACGCTCTGTGGAACCCTCAAGCTCTCGGGAAGATCGTTCCAGAGCCGTGGAGCAGCTGCCTGCAAGGCCCTGTCCCCCATAGTGGAGAGTTTGGTCCTTGGTTGGTGCAGGCAGTAGGAGGAGGAGCGCAGGTCTCGGACAGTGGTGTGGAGGGTTAGGAGTTCTTGGAGATAAACAGGTGCAGTGCCGTGTATGCACTGATGGGTGAGGAGGTCTGTATTTAACGGGTAGCCAGTGGAGGGATTTGAGGATGGGAGTGATATGGTCATATTTGCGCCTGCTTATCAGTATCCGGGCAGCACAGTTCTGGATGTGCTGGAGCTTTTGTAAACCCCTGCATGGGATCCCTACAAGGAGGGCATTGCAGTAATCCAGCCTGGAGGAGATGAAAGCGTGAATCAACCTCTCAGCGTCAGGTTTGGAAAGACGTGGACGTAGCTTGGCTATAGTTTTAAGATGGAGGAAGGAAACCTTGCAGAGATGGTGAATGTGGGAGTCAAAGGTGAGGTTAGAATCCATTATGACTCCAAGGTTGTTTACAGGGGATGACAGAGGGATGCTGTGTCTAAAAATGGGGATACTACCAAGGGGAAGTGACTGGGTTTGGTGAGGCGTGCCGATGAGAATGGCTTCAGTTTTGCTGCTATTGAGTTAGAGAAAGTTTTCAGATGTCCATGTCTTAATGTTTTTTCTTTTGGTTCTCTAAAGGCTCAAAGGCTCAACATTCTGGGAAGGTTAGGTTCTAACACAACCACCAACTAACGTTTATGGAACATTAGTTTTTGGTTAGTTAAAAACAAACCTTTAGAGAACTTCAAGCTAATGCTCCTTGGAGCCCCCGTTTTTAGACTTTACACCCACAAGCATCCTGGAAAGGAGAAGAGGTCAACATAACTCTTCTGTAAAGAATGCACAAGACATTCACGTTGTTTACAACGGTAAGCCTGCATTGTGTGAGCTCAGATGAGCCATCAGCCTTTCCACAAACATGAAGAAAGGCACTTATTCTGGGAATAAACCTCCTTTAAAAACTTCCCCTGAAGCTGTAGCAGTGTGGGAACATTTGAAGTAAATGGATAAATGTTAGTAAGAAAGTTCTATTTTTACACTGACTATTTTTACCTCCATTTATTTGCACGACACCCAGTAATAATGTTGCATTTGAAGTGTAAAACCTGGAGATCGTGTTGAGCTATTAGCTTGCAGATGTTGCCCTACTTTACATGCAAGTGACGTGGGGGGGGGGTGCTGGAGTTTAAAATACGAGCGCTGGAGCTTAATTGGTTTACTGTCTCGGCTTACTAAGATGTGGTTTTACGCCATAAAGTCACAAAATCATAAATACAAAAGTACAAAGTCATTATTGGCCATGGACGTATTAAGAAACACAAGTAACGACAACATCTCTGTATTAATTACAGATAGATTCTCTCAATAAAAGAGCCTATAATTTTATGACCGTGGGTTTTGAGGTTGTGTGAAGCACTGGAACTAATTACTTCTATATTAACATTTATCCTATGACGATCCGAGCGTCCACACTCTTCATGCTAGGAAGCCCTTTCCAGCAGATGGTGTCTCCAACTGAGTTCTCCCAAATATCCGGTGATGCCGGTTTTTTGGCAGCCGTTGTGTTTATGTTCCCTTTGTCTGAAAGGGTGGCCTATTTATTTTTCTAAATCCATCTTCCCTCTGTCTGTGAATGTGTATGTGTGTGTTTATCTGGAGTTTACTGTCTTTCTAAAGTCTGTCAGAGATTAAGTGAATTGTTTTTTGGCTTTCCCACCCACAACCTGAAGAAATGAAAAGCATGGATGTGTTTACAGTTCATTTCTCCAGTTGGCAACCAAATTTATGCTTTGCTTCCCCTCTGCTCTCTGCAGAAACAAAACAAGAGAAAAAACAGGAGGAATGTATGGTAAAAAGCTCAGAGAGGCTGGCTTTTGTCAGCTGTTTGCACTGTACATGTCGTTGGGAGTGTTTCAGCACAGAAATCTACAGCCTCTCAGTCAGGCTAAAATTATTACTCTGATATAATGAGGAATGAAGCTGAGCATGAATGATGGCTTTCTGGTGCCATCAACGTATTCTCACGAGCAAATTCAAGCCAGAAAACTAACAGCTGTTGACATGAATCCATACATCTTCCCAAAGTATCACACTGGATTCTACATATTTTCTTTACAGCAAAATCTAAGAAAATCTTTCCCAGAAAGCAACATCTGTCTGGCTATGATCCTGAACGCTTCGGCAACGACTTTCTCTTTGGCTTGTAGATGCATAGCTGAGTTCTTCCCATCCACTCCCACTCTCGCTCTCTCGCTCTCCTCTGTTCATGCTTTAATGATGGTGGGAGACAATGAGGTGAACAAAATAAAACCACTGCAGCCAGGATTGAAAACCTTGTTTACTTCACCGATAAGGACGTGGATAGGGGATGAAATGAAGTGTGCAGCCATGTTGGCTTGTTTTTGGGAGATGTCTGGCATGTCTATGGTAACAAAACAAAGGAACATGTGTGTATGTTTTTTAGGGTGGGTTTTGGGGCAGTAAGCAGGATCTAATAAAAATGATGTTGATACATTTTATGATCAGTTGTTTATCATCAGCATAAGAATTTACAAGTCACACTATCATGTTTTTTTAGTACAAATTCATGCAGGTTAGAAGATTCAATCAAAAGATTTGGAGCAATGGCTGTGGATAGAAGAGTTTCAACTAATATGAAAGGGAAAGTGTAGAAAACCGTGGGGAGAGCGGCCATGCTGATTGGTCTAGAGACAGTGTGGTGAGAGCGACCATGCTGATTGGTCTAGAGACAGTGTGGTGAGAGCGGCCATGCTGATTGGTCTAGAGACAGTGTGGTGAGAGCGGCCATGCTGATTGGTCTAGAGACAGTGACACAGAGGAAAAGACAAAAAACAGAGATAAAGATGCTGAGGATCTCTCTGGGAGTGACCAGGATGGACAGGATCAGAGGAACAGCACATGTTAGAGATTTTAAAGTCAGAGAGACCAGACTGAGATGGTTTGGACATGTGCAGAGGAGAGAGAGTGTACATCAGAAGAAGGATGCTGGGTTTGGAACCATCAGGAAAGAGGACTAGAGGAAGACCAAAGAGGAGGTTCATGGATACAGTGAAGGAAGACATGAAGATAGTTGGTGTGACTATTTGGAGTTTGCATGTTCTCCCCGAGTATGTGCGGGTTTTCTCTGGTTTCCTCCAAAAACATACATGTTGGCCTAGCAGCTAAAAAATTGCCCCTAGGAATGAGCGTACCCAAAACACCTCACTAGTGAGGCGTTAGGGAGTTATCCTGAGCAGATGCCCAAACCACCCCATCTGGCTTCTCTTGACCCAGAGGAGGAGCGGCTCGACACCGAGCTCCTCCCGGATGGCAGAGCTCTTCACCGATCTCTGAGTGAGAGCCCTGCCACCCTGCGGAGGAAGAAAGAAAGAGCTGAGTCGAAAAGCAAAGCTCTTGATTTACAAGTCGATCTACGTTCCTACCCTCACCATGGTAACCAGGATCTACGTTCCTACCCTCACCATGGTAACCAGGATCTATGTTCCTACCCTCACTATGGTAACCAGGATCTACGTTCCTACCCTCACCATGGTAACCAGGATCTCTGTTCCTACCCTCACCATGGTAACCAGGATCTACGTTCCTACCCTCACCATGGTAACCAGGATCTATGTTCCTACCCTCACCATGGTAAACAAGATCTACGTTCCTACCCTCACCATGGTAACCAGGATTTACGTTCCTACCCTCACCATGGTAAACAGGATCTACGTTCCTACCCTCACCATGGTAACCAGGATCTACGTTCGTACCCTCACCATGGTAACCAGGATCTACATTCCTACCCTCACCATGGTAACCAGGATCTACATTCCTACCCTCACCATGGTAACCAGGATCTACATTCCTACCCTCCCCCTGGTAACCAGGATCTACGTTCCTACCCTCACCATGGTAACCAGGATCTACATTCCTACCCTCACCATGGTAACTGGGATCTACAAGCAGCTGAAATGAGCTTCCCCTGTAGGGTGGTTGGGCTCTCATTCAGAGATCGGACGAGGAGTAAGGAGCTTGGTGTCGAGCTGCTCCTCCTCCTTCTTTCTGTGTTCTTTTATTTAATTTATGTCCTGTTATTCCAGCATTAATGTGTTTATGCTTGTGTTCTTGTCTTTTTCTTGTTTTGGCTTCTGTATTTTTCGCAAATTTTTCTTCAGGGATTAATAAAGTAGTTTTCCTTTCAGTCTAATTCGATTGTAAAACTAAAGTGACGTTAAGAACAATGTTTCTGCTTTGGATCTTGGTTTTGGTATTGTCTAAAATAAAGGGTCAAGGACAGAATTTTTTTTTGGCAGATAAAAATTTCCCCCTGCCCAAATATGGCCGATCCACTTAATAATATTGTCTCTGGTCCAACTTGTTAAAAAGACCTCTCTTGTGTTTTTGAGATTAGACCTGGTTTGGTGGCATGAACGGGGTCTTCTTTTTATTTTTACATTGACGGCGATCCTTCCAACATTTCAAACTACAAAATATCTGAATCACAAACTTTTGTCAATTGTACATAGTATTTCAGCCTTTAATTATTTATAAAGAACTTTCAAATGGTCTTTCCGTCTATTTTCTGTCACGAGTTTTATGTCAGTTTTTGTTTTGAAGCATTTGATCAATCATTTTTCAGCCTGCATTTGTTGCCAGGTAGACTAAAATCAACAGAGCTTCCGTGAAGGTGTTCAGAGTCCGTTCTGCAGGCTCTCTTTACACAAAGTGAACTGCAATGAGAGATTTTCTGCAATCAGACAAATTTCAAAATGTTCTTCATGGAAATGGGCTCATAACTTCTAATAGGCTTTAAACGTCCCCATTTTCAGACCTGCTGATTGAACAATAACAGAGTATAGCATTTAGCAAACAGCATCAGTGGCGGGTTATTAGTGTTATTTTGTTGATTTAAAAGCTTTTAGCAGCAAAAAACTGGATGAAGAGAACTAAGAGATTTTGTGGCTGAGTTATTTACAAGGTCATTTTCAAAAACAGACTTTTCAAAAGAAGCTGAACAAAGTAAATAACTCTGAGTAGCATTGAACAGAACAGATGTTCACATTTGTAGGAAACTTCAGCAGAACCATGACGGACAGGCTGGACTTTTAACATTGGTGAAGAGAGAAAAAGAAAGATTTTACCGGCAAACTATACAATTGTTTTTGGCTGAAATGTTCTGATATTGATTCTGTATCATTAAAGTTTGTGAGATCTTTATGGATGGTTTTATTGAGTCACATCTGATCGCACAGTGGAGGAGTCTTTTCCACTTTTGAATTGAATGCTGCATCGGTCCGTCGTAGTGAAGAAGGAGCAGATCTGAAAAACAAAGCCCTCGATTTACCAGTCGATCTACGTTCCTACTCTCACCATGGTAACCATGGTCTATGTTCCTACCCTCACCATGGTAACCAGGATCTACGTTCCTACCCTCACCATGGTAACCAGGATCTATGTTCCTATCCTCACCATGGTAACCAGGATCTACGTTCCTACCCTCACCATGGTAACCAGGATCTACGTTCCTACCCTCACCATGGTAACCAGGATCTACATTCCTACCCTCACCATAGTAACCATGGTCTACGATCCAACCCTCACCATGGTAACTGGGATTTACATTCCTACCCTCACCATGCTAACCAGGATTTATGTTCCTACGCTCACAAGGGTAATCAGGATTTATGTTCCTACGCTCACCATGGTAACCAGGATTTACGTTCTTACCTTCCCCATGGTAACCAGCTGTGGGTGGTGACTGAAAGAACGAGATTACAGATACAATTGGCCAAAATGAGCTTCCTCTGAAGGGTGGCCGGGCACTCATACAGAGACAGAGGGATCTCTGCCATCCGGGAGGAACTCAGACTAGACCCATTGCTCCTCCGAGTCGAGAGAAGCCAGATGGGGTTGTTCAGGCTTCTGATTAGAATGCCTCCCGAATTTCTTGCTAGTGAGGTGTTTTGGGTACGTCCCAACGAAAGGAGACCCAGACCCCCATATTGATAAATTCTGGAATTTTGTTTTTGTATCCGGGATGGCCAAACTTTTTTTCTGAATGAATTTAGCATAGTAGGATGTTTTAACAACACTAAAATAATTACCGAGGGGTAGTTTGATGCATAATAAGCAGTACTGAAGGTGGAAAATGCACCATCTGTCACTAGTATTTTGAGACAACTCAGAAAACCATCACCATGTACAACAAGAAGTTTTCTCCACCGTTTTTTCTGAGAAACTTCTTAAAAGAGACAGGAGTATCTGTGAAGATCTTTTTTTGAGTTTGATTATTTCGGCAAAAGATTCCGGACCAGGTTTGACCACCTAGGGAAGAAATTTAACATCAGTAAATTTTACACAACAAGAAAAAGAAGAGGAACCAAGGTGAGAGCGGCCATGCTGATTGGTCTAGAGACAGTGTCACTGAGGAAAAGACAGGAATCAGAGATTGAGGTAGCAGAGATGAAGATGCTGAGGATCTCTCTGGGAGTGACCAGGATGGACAGGATCAGAGGAACAGCACATGTTAGAGGTTTTAAAGTCAGAGAGGCCAGACGGAGATGGTTTGGACATGTGTCCGGGGTGGGCAAACTTTTTGGTTCGCGGGCCACAATGAGTACTAACATTTGACCAAGGGGCCAGAACAGGAGCAGATGGATGGCATGCTTTGGTAACCTCTAGATTAGACCGATAGAATGACGCTAGATTTTAAACAAGCGTGCTAAATGTTACATCAAGAGCGTTAAATTTCAAATCTAGCAGCGCTAGGTCTGAAATTTAAGCTCTTGATGTAACATTTTGCTTTTTTTAACATCTAACACGCTTGTTTACATGCGTGTATTGGGCCTGATGGCTGATCATATCTGTGCATACTGTATATTTTGACAGCATGCTCATCACGGAGACACACACTTTTTAATAATAGCAGTGTTGTTGTTTTCTCAACAAAGCCAATATGTCTAGAGTCCGCCCTCTAGTGAGGAAACATCAGAATTGCAGGGGAAATAAACCATTAACATGTTTCTTTTGGGTTTGTTTTTAATGTAAGTTTTTTAAGTTCGGCAGGCTGGATTGAAATGTTTAGCGAGCCACATGTGGCTCGTGGGCCGTAGTTTGCCCATGCCTGGGTTAGATGGAAGAAACTGACTTGCCGCGGCACCCCCTGAAGGGAAACGCCAAAAGAAGAAGAAAAATAGGTAGAGAGGCAGATCAGAGTTAATGTTGCAGGGGTTAGAACACATTTTACATCAGTTAAAGATAAACATCCACGTGTACGTCTGGGTCAAATTTTGAACTTAGACATGTGCAATAAAACTTTTGAACCATTTCGACAGCGACCTTTTTATTCTTTGTCTCAATCGGGTTTACATCAACAACAGTTTCTCCCTCAGAGAGATATTTAATTTTTTATGATTGAAACACAACCCTCGTTAGTATTTCCTCTTTGAGAAACATGCTAGATTACAATTTTGATGATTCAACAAGACAACATGAACCATAAAGTTGCTTTTTAAAGTTCAGTGTTATAAATTTGTGGATTTGAAGGGGGTTTCCCACTTCTAGATTCATTTATTCAAGTTTTACTCAGATTTTTTTTTCTTTGTATGTTTAAAACTTTTCATCAACCAATACAACACAACCTCTTCTGTAAATCTTCCCGTACACGCGTACAGAACAAGGATTAAAGACGACATATTTAAACCAGCTTTAAATAAATACATGTATAAAAAAATCCCTTTAATCTTTATTCAGAGAAAAGCAGGAATGTACATTTATTGGTGTGGCGTGTCCACACCAGTCAGGCAAGACTAAAAAAAAAGTATTGCACTACAGTCAGTTTGTCAAGTGAGAATTATGGGATGTGTAATTACTGTAATTATAAAGTTCAGAGTTGCTTGGATTCCGTGTTATCATCATAAGGAGGTACCGTGCGTGGATGGACTGATTGACTTATGAAGAGTTGTTTCAACACGGGAGGTTCGTCAAAGTGTTTGAGCCTGTTGTTTGTCAAAAATGAATATTCTTATCGTATCATAACGGCACCATTGAAATGCTTTCCTCTTATCTGACATGGCCATGCCAGGGCAGCAGCCCAGCGAGAGAAACCCAGACTTTTCTCATCCAAGCCACATCTTCCTGCTCTTCAGGAAGTTGCTCCTTGTCTCACACCTGGCACAATCTCTCAGTAGGTCCTTGGGTCTACCCTTGGACGAAACAGATGGGGTTCTAAAACCATTCGAGCTGGGTGGAGCAGCATCTCTAGTTGGATCCCCTCCAAAATGGTAGACCTCCTTGTACTATCTCTAAGCCCAGCCGCCTGCAAAGGAAGCTTAGTTCCACCGCTTGTTTTTGGGATCTTGTTCTGCAGCTGGGGACTCTAGGTGAGGGTAGGAACATAGATCATTTGGCGTATAAAGAGCTTCCCTTTCTGGCTCATCTCTCTCCTCATCACGCTACACCAACATAAAGTCTTAACCACTGCAAACACCAGGCTAATTCTTCACTCTATTCTTCCCTCACTCCAATACATTTTACTGAAATTGGTCTCTCGTCCTGTTATCTGCAGATTTATTTTGCATTTGGTGCTTTTTTTTTATAGAAGAGCACATAGCAGGTGCTTTGGTTCGAGCGCCTGACTGGTGAGGTGTTTTGGGCATGCCCCACAGGGAGGAGAAGAGGCAGACCACGGACCCACTGGAGGGACTATTTCTCACAGCTCTGCGGAATGACTCGGGATCCTCCTGGGTGAGCTGGAGGATGCAGCCGGGGTGAGAGAAGCCTGGGCTTCCTGTCCGAGGCTGTTGCCCCTGCGAGCCGGCCCCGCATAAGCAGAAGATGATGAAACAGAACGAAAAGATTTTATTCCTCAACATCACTACCTTTGTCTGGTTGAGAACGATGATGTTTGCTTCAGAGGTGTTGATCCCTATCTTGCCTGCCTCACACATTCCTCCTATCCTTTCTGGTGTCCAGCTAGTGCACGGCTAAGTATGTGTGAGTAAATAAAAATCTTCCATCCGATAAACTTTTGAAAGGAACCGACCAACAAATCAAGTATTTTTGTTTAGAAATATACGTGCATTCATGTGCACTGAATGAGCAGATGTTTGAGGCTCTTAAACGAGGCATCGCCCGATCCTTTTTTTGCAGAAGCATTATCTTTTCCCCACATATCCAGAACATTTCTGACATGTGTGGTGTTTTTCCAGTCGCTGCCTTCACACCTACCCAACACTCCCACTTGTATTTACTTATCTTTCTGATGTCCTGTCAGCATCCACTGGAGGCATATCCATCATCAAACTGCATGCGGGGCCTAGATAAGTCAATGAATGTGGGATGAAAATAGGCCCTCTGGCATTCCCAAACATCCTGCTCACATCCAGTGGATGCTCATTCATCCAATCTATGATTCATCAGCATGCTGACAGATGAGATGAGCGAGAAGAGAGAACACCTGGGACAGGAGGAATTCGAGGCACGGCAATCTTTACTGTAAATAAGCTATGGAACATGAAGTTCACTTCATACGTTCTCTCTCCAACAGCATGAAATTATAACCATTCATTCGTATGCATGTATGTTTATGGATAGATTAGATCAAGATGAGAAGAAGAAGGGGGTTGAAGGGTCCGAGGAACTTCGCTCTTTCATCCAGAGAACATAAAACAGTCTTTTCCCTTTTCACAATAAAGCTGCTGTGCTCTTGTTTGGGTGAAAAAAAAATCTAAAAAAGCAGCAGAATTTCATTAACATCAAAGCGGTCCGTCAGGTGTGCTGACGTTTCAATTTGTGTTGTACAACAAATCAGTAATTAGCTCATTCCTGTGCTTTGGTATCATCATCATCATCCTCCCTGGTTTCACTTAACTTATGTAAGAGTTACCGTCTCTGCAGCAGGCCGCTTCGTTTAGATGGTTTACAGATGACTGTGTAGATGAAACTGACCTTGTGAGTGTTCGTGCCCTGAAGGGTTTACATGTTTACAAGTGTGTGTTTGCTAGAAGTGTGTGTGATCACTCACTGGATAAAATATACATGAAGCTTTAGGTTTTTTTCTTCTTGCCGGCGCCACATGGCTCTGCCTCGAAAGATTCGGTATAAGTTTCAGGAGGATTCATCTGTAAAAACGACATTACAGTTTTAATTGCTCGTTTTTTAGTCATCTATGAACAAACACCCACAATGTAATTTTAAAACCTCTGGTTCAGCAAAGAGTTCCCGCTTCCCACTCAGTGGAGGCATTCCACATCAAATCTTTACCCTGGTCATCATCACAGGCACTGAGATTTTATTCTGTAGTTACATTTTTAGCTTTCCTCTTATTCTTACATTTTTAGCTGAGACCGGCTTGAGAGGCTAGACTGAGATGGTTTGGACATGTGCAGAGAAGAGAGAGTACATCAGAAGAAGGATGCTGGATTTGGAACCACCAGGAAAGAGGACCCTCCTACCGGAGGAGGTTGGGGACATCGAGTCAGAGTGGACTCTGTTCCGCACCTCTATTGTCGAGGTGGCAAGCCGAAGCTGTGGACGCAAGGTCATCGGTGCCTGCCGCCCGAACCGGCTCGTGGACACCAGTGTTGAGGGATGCCGTCAAGCTGAAGAAAGAGTCTTACCGGGCCTTTTTAGCCTGTGGGACTCCAGAGGCAGCTGACAGGTATCGGCGGGCGAAGCGGAACGCAGCTTCGGTGGTCGTTGAGGCAAAGGCCCGGGTTTGGGAGGATTTCGGCGAGACCGTAGAAAACGACTTCCGAATGGCTTCAAAGAAATTCTGGTCCACCATCCGGCGGCTCAGGAGAGGCAAGCAGTGCACCATCAACACCGTTTACGGTGGGGACGGGGAGCTGCTGACCTCGACTCGGGACGTTTTGGATCAGTGGAAAGAATACTTTCCGATGAGGAAGTAGAGTCTTTGGAATCCGGGATGGGTCTTCCTATCTCTGCTGTCGAAGTCGCCGAGGTAGTCAAAAAGCTCCGCAGTGGCCGGGCTCCGTGGGTGGATGAGATCCTCCTGGAGCTCCTAAAGGCTCTGGATGATGTTGGGCTGTCCTGGCTGACACGCCTTTGCACCATTGCATGGACATCGGGAACAGTGCCTCTGGATTGGCAGACTGGGGTGGTGGTCCCTCTTGATGAGAAGGGGGATCGGAGTGTGTGCTCCAACTACCGAGGGATCACAGTCCTCAGCCTCCCTGGGAAGGTCTATTTGGGAGTACTGGAGAGGAGGGTCCGTCGGATTGTTGAGTCCCGGATTGAAGAGGAGCAGTGTGGTTTCCGTCCCGGACGTGGAACTACGGACCAGCTCTATACCCTCTTCAGGATCCTGGAGGGGTCATGGGAGAAGGTTCATGTATACAGTGAAGGAAGACATGAAGATAGTTGGCGTGACCAAAGAGGATGCAGGAGATAGTGTTAGATGGAAAAAGACTTGCTGTGGTGCCCCCTGAAGGGAAATGCAGAAAGTTTGAGAAGAAGTCTGGATTAGAAGTTTTTTTGAGTTGTGGTCGGTCTCACATTGTCAGAGATGATTACAAATTAACCTGCAGAAAATTGAAACTTTCTTCCACTGACTTTTGTCCTGACTTTGGGCACCAGTAAAAGACCAGTCTCTAAGATTCTCAGAGTCTGAGATGGTTCATATGGTGCCAACATATCAGAAAGACACTGTGATCCCAAGCAGTGGAACGAGTGGTACGCCACCAGAGTTGTTTAAAATCCACTAAGCTTTAGAGAGCTAGTGTGGAGGCACGAAGAAAGAAAAAAAAAATGTGATCCAAGTTTGAGTTGGGATCCGAGCAGCAGCAATCTGGAGGTCCTGCAACTGCCTAACTTCTGGTTTAGGGAATCCAGAGAGCAAAATATTAAATAAATACTGAAGACAAGGGCGTAATAAACTGTTACCATACCTCTCAAGTTATACGGTTTTGCTTTATTTCGAGACAGGAAAAATGCGATTCTAGCAAATACGGACATATTGAATTGAATATACTTTCTTTATCCCAGAAGGGAATTTGAGTGCTGCAGTGTCACATTCATACGATCGCATACAGCGTTGTGAATGGCAAGTAATCACAGGTTTGAGAGTGAAAGGTTAAATAGTTCGATGGAGGATGGTAAGAATGATTTTCTGTACCGCTCATTTGAGCAGTGGGGTTGCAGGAGTCTGTTGCTGAAGCTGCTCTATCCGGCCAAAAAAAAGATGTTATCAGCATGTTTCCCACATTAAAACGCCTACAAAAGGAATCGCTTACAAGCCAATAATTTTACATTCCAGACAGCCGTTGTGACAGTGCAGTCAGAGCTGGACTGATTACCTTCCCTTATGCCACTTTGAGACATTATAAACTAATTGTTTTTGCGATCTTGAAAATGGTGGATAAATGGTGGATAGTCAGCAACATGTGAAAGCCTCCCCTATTTGGGAGGCTGTGCTTTTGACAAGTATGACGGAGCAATCGCCTTCATGAAGGGTTAACTTCTTTTTTTTGAAAGAGAGAATGAGTTGGGGTAATGTGGGGTGGGATGAACACACCTTTGCAAACATGGGACCACCATGGTAGCAGCACCAGACACGAGCTTGGCAAAGTTTACTTGGTTGGGACAAAAAAAGCGTGCTTTGTTAGTGTGGAACAGGCCAGTAATTGAGCCTGAAATATGTCATTTCATTTGGCACAAACAAGTCAAAATGAAACAATAACAACAAGTTGGTCTGCCAGTGTTGACAGAATTGGCTTTTTACAAAATGTCAGGGATACAAGACCCGGATATGATTTAGTGGGAAGAACTTTCTAAATGTGCACGGTGAAAGGAAGAGCCAGGCCACAAATGCAAGCAGCTGAAATGAATTTTCTCAGCAGGGTGGTCGGGTTCTACTTTAGAGACACGATGAGGAGGATCCAGGAGTAGATCGGAGAAGAGCCAGGAGATTTGGCTGTTCCACAGTGCCTCCTAAACGACTCCCTGGTGAGGTGTTGTGGGCATGCCCTGTGCAGAATAAAGACAGACCCCAGGAGCTCTTATGATCCCATTCTAAAGGAACAAAAACTCTAAGAGCTGCAAATACATTTTGACTCCTTAAACAAAGACAACAATGCACAGTTAGCCCTGTGGCTTCACAGCAAGAAGGACAGGGGTTTAAGTCCCGCAGTGAGGGGGAGGATTCAAACCCTGACCTTTCTGTGTGGAGTTTGTATCTTCTCCCCGTGTATGTGTGGGTTTTCTCGGTTTAATACCACTCTGCGAAGACATGCAGAAATTTCCCCTAGGAATCTTAGTGTGTGTGGATGGTTGTGTGTGAGACCCTCCAACAAACTGCCAACCTGTTTCGGTTGTATCCTGCCTCTTACCCGAAATCAGCCAGGATAGGCTCCGGTACCTCTTGTGACCCCATTAGGGATAATGGGTTCGGAAGACGAATCAAAATGAAAGCAGAAACATAAATAAAATATAATAATAATGTATAATTTATTGATCCCTCACCGGGGAAATTTGTGTGCTGCATCACACCACAGCAGGCTACCATGACGGAGCCAATGGTGGGAGAAACGGGGGATAGGTGTCTTCTCCAAGGACCTTAGACGTGAACTCACTGGGGTTCAACCCGCGAACTTCCGGTTAATTTCCGGTCCGAGGGCGAAAGCTCTACCACCTGGTTTCTAGCAATTTAAAAGATTATTGTTTGCTCAAAGCCAGCATAGCACTGTACCATCTGGTCCAGTCAAAATAATTCATTTTGAAATATATTTCAAAAGAAAACTTTGTGCTCATTTCTCAGAGACGTCTTAGGGATCATTTTCTGTCTTTTTTTTTTTTTTAGAGAACAGCATGTAACAAAGAATAGTAATTTAACTGGCCTAACTAACCACAAGATCAGGCTAGACACAGAAACACAAGAAGAGGCACAGCTTTACACATGCTATTGGGACTTTAAAAAAAACCTCGAGTTTCCGTGCCCCATAATGCTGAGAAAAAGCCAAAGATTCTCAGAATGTTTCAGTAAATGAGGCCCCTGAAGATGAATAAATCATTAAAATAAAAACCTACTCATAATAACTTTGCCCAGGCATGGGGTGAAGAGCTGCTGGTTGTGGACCCCTACCTATCAGGAGTATCTCTCTCACAGATGGTTTGAAAACACTTCGGGATTCCCTCCTTGACGAGCTGGATCAAGTGGTTGATCAAGAGGATGGGCAAGCGTGCTTTGCTGCAACCGCACTGACTAATATCAGAAGACATCAGATGAATTAGAGGTTGGGTTGAACGATTCATGCATCATGAATGAAGGGAAGGATGGCTCAGTGGGCGATCATCCTGTAACCGGAGGGTCACCGGTTCGATCCCCCGCCCAGAGTTCATGCCAAAGTGTCCCAGAACAAGACACTGAACCCCCAATTGCTCCTCATGATAGCGGTTTGCAACTTGCATGGCAGCTTCCACCATCGAGTGTGAATGGGTGAATGTGAGCTACACTGTAGAGTGCTTTGGGTACCAACACAGGGACTCAAAAAGCACTATACAAGTGGACTACATTTACCATGCATCAGAGTCATTTTTGGAACTCTGATACAAAAGTAAATGAAATTTTTTTTTAAATAAAAACTAGTCCACATCTGTGAGTCAACAAGTTAACCTTGAGTAGATTTGAGTTTAATCTTAAAGAAAAATATGTGACTTCTGCTGTAATTATGATTCAACCCTCAGTGGGTTGAACACACCGAGTAGAGCCAAAAACGCATGGTCTTCATTTACCAGTAAATCTACGTTCTGATCTTCACCGATGGCCACTTGCCATCGGTGGTGATCAAAAGAACAAGATAATGAATACATATGACCGGAAAGAATTTCTTCAAGTGGAGTCGCTGCTCATCAGCATAGAGAGGAGGAATAGGGTGCTTTTGGCATCTAGTTAGCATGCCTCCCATTTAATGGTGAGGTGTGGTAGAATCCAAGCACGGAACAGGATGAAAAGAAAAAACAAAAATGTGTTTTTAATGAGGAAAAAACAAATTCTTCGAGGCAGGCGGGTTATCCAAGTCAGGCGGGTTGTCCAAGGCAGGCGGCTTTCTTCGGCTTTCAGGCGGCTTTCTTCAACAAAGAAAACAGAATATAAAACTACAGGCAAGAAAAACGCCCTTAACTAAAGACTTGTTGTTCTTACTGCATAGAATTCAACGATCTGGCACAGGCTGGAGGTGGAGGGTGGCTTATGTAGCTTGCTGATTGCTGATCATCTGCAGGTGGTGAGCATGTTGCCACGGAGATTAACCCTCTTAAAAGCAGTGGCAAGGATCACAACATCTCGGGTGCCAAATTCTGGTTTTACTGTTGAGCCCCACCAAAGGAGACCCCGTAAGTGTTGTCTTCTAACACCAAACTGGAATAAACACAGTACTTCTGTAATAGTGAGTACGATGGAAAGCATCTCAAATAAAATGTTTCAGAAATTTATCATCCAATAAAACTCAGTTAATTACAACATTGAGATGAACTTTTAGATCCCCTGCCTGTCGAGAGATCAACTTGTTGAGATCTGTCTCTGAAATCATCACGTCTTCATTTAAATTCATTTCATTATCAAGTGCAGATGCTAGTTTAGCTGACATATCTAATTGCCAGCCTTGTTCTGTGTGTGTGGGCAAATGAATATGTTGGTGAGGAGACACTCAAAGCATGGTGGAGGCAAAAATCCAAAGGAAAACCAAAGGAGAGCCAGACTCCAGGCCATCTGTCTCTGCCAGAAGAAATGATAGAGGGAGCAGTGATAAATTATTTCTTTGCTTGTGATCTTCAGGGCTGCATTCTTCCTTTTCCACAAGCATATGTGACCCTTGCCTTCCTTTTTCTTAATATACTGCCTTCCTCTTTAAATACGTTTTATCTTTTTCCAAACTATACCAGTTCTTTACTCTCGTTCCTTTGCTCTTCAAGCTGCGTGTTCTGTCGTGTGGCTCTTTTTCAAATGTTTCCCCAAGGCTTCTATAAGTTGCAGATGGATGAAACCGAATTGAGCTTCAACTATCAAGGATCATGTGATGATGATGTGACACCCAAGGGAAGACAAGAGGAAAAATTGACCTCATCTCTTTTCCACACGAGTCGCCTCCCTTGTTAAAGTAAAAAAAACAAATAAAACAGATGCAACAAATATGGAGTTTGTTAGGAGTTGGTAATAATAAATCTCTGTGGTGGCTGCACCCTAAAGCCAGACTAATACATTGTGCCAAAGCAGACTGAAACCACCATCAGTGGTACTGTATATGGAAACAAGATGTGTTTCCTTGGAGTTGATTTGCATACACAGTCTATAACTTCTACTGTAAGATTTTAAAGGCTTCGGTGATATAAGGAACATAAGTGAAGAAATTAATGAATGGAAGCTACTCTAAACAAGTGGTTAAAGTGGGGGTTTTTTGCAAAATTGACTTCTTGGAAATTTCTAGCCAGATGCGGTGGTTCGGGCATCTGGTCAGGATGCCTCCAAGTGCCTGCTGGTGAGGTGTTTCGGGCACGCCCCATCGGGAGGAGACCATAAGTAATGGTGAGGTGATGTTAGCATCACCAAATCTATTCAACCTATAGCGACCATAACATATCCATGACGGTATTAACTTTTAACAGGACTAGTCAAACTTTTCTACGTTATGAAACGCCCTTAATTTTTTCTTTTTGTGAGTATCTCAGTATTTTTCTACCAGATGATGTTAGTGATGATTAGGACTATTTTTGAGTGTTGCCCATTTCGAAGATCAAATTTGCTAAAATTTTTATCAGTCATGAGGGGATTTTCAGGTTTTTTTTCCGTACATAAAGTTTTATTTTCAATCCATCTTTGAGCACATGACTGCACCAGGGATTTATTCTCGATACAAATCAATTCATTTGTTTTTTAGGTTTTTTCTTTATATTGGTTTTTGTTAAAGATCCAGGTAATAAAAGAAAGATGTCGTTACTGGAAGATGAACTTAATTCAGACACAAAGGTGAAGAAAAGATTAAGGTCAAGTTGAAATTAAATTTTCTTTCACAATTCAAGCACATTTTCTTCGCATACATGTCGTTGTTATTTTAAAAGCCAGTTTAACAAAACACATGCTCTTTATGAGAAAACATTGTCACCAACTGATGTAAAAGTTTGGCCACCTCTGACTTACCTTAAAGAGGTAATAAAATTCCTTCTTCAATTTGCACAAGCGATAACACCAGCATAACAACACCAGATACAAGCGGCCAAAATGAGTTTCCTCCGCAGGATGGCTGGGCTCTCACTCAGAAATCGGGTGAGGAGCTCTGCCATCTGAGAGAAGCTCGGTGTCAAGCCTCTACTCCAGGTCGAGAGGAGCCAGACGGGTTGTTTCGGGCAGCTCCCACCGGAGGCACGTCCCACCGAGAGGAGACCAAGAGGCAGAGCCTGGACCCGCAGGAGAGACTGTGTCTCACAGCTGGCCGGGGAACGACTCGGGATCCTTCCGGGTGAGCTGGAGGATGCAGCTGGGCGAGAAAAGCCTGGGTTCCCATCTGAGGCTGTTGCCCCTGTGATCCGGCCACGTACGTATAAGCAGAAGACGACGGAACAAAATGGAATAACACCAGTAATGCTTGCAATTCCATCTAATAACTTTAAGGGCCACGTACCAGTGAGACAACATTCTACTAGAACTGTGGCCTCCGGCATAACTGAAAATCTTTCTGTTTCGTTCCGTCATCTTCCGCTTGTTCCGAGGTCGGGTCGCGGGGGCAATAGCCTCAAACGGGCAGCCCTGGCCTCTCTTTCCCCGGCTGCATCCTCTAGTTCACCCGGAAGGATCCCAAGTCGTTCCCCGGCCAGCTGTGAGACATAGTCTTTCCAGCGGGTCCGGGGTCTGCCCCTCGGTCTCCTCCCGGTGGGACATGCCCGAAACACCTCGCCTGGAAGGCGCTCGGGGGGCATCCTGACCAGATGCCCGAACCACCCCATCTGCCTCCTCTCGACCTGGAGGAGGAGTGGCTTGACACCGAGCTCCTCCCGGATGGCAGAGCTCCTCACCCGATCTCTGAGTGAGAGCCCAGCCACCCTGCGGAGGAAACTCATTTCGGCCGCTTGTACCCGCGATCTCATTCTTTCGGTCACCACCCACAGCTGGTTACCATGGTGATGGTAGGAACGTAGATCGACTTGTAAATCGAGAGCTTTGCTTTTCGGTTCAGCTCTCTCTTTACCACGACGGACCGATACAGCGTCCTAAATATTGCTGATGCCGCACCGATCCGCCTGTCGATCTCCCGGTCCATCCTTCCCCCACTCGTGAACAAGACCCCGAGATACTTAAACTCCTCCACTTGGGGCAGGACCCTGGCCCTGACCCGCAGGGGGCATTCCACCCTTTTCCGGGCGAGGACCATGGTCTCGGATTTGGAGGTGCTAATTCCCATCCCGACCGCTTCACACTCGGCAGCAAATCGATCCAGTGAGAGCTGGAGATCACGGTCCGATGAAGCCAACAGAACCACATCATCCGCAAAAAGCAGAGATCCGATCCTGAGGTCACCAAACTGGATCCCTCCAACGCCTCGGCTGCGCCTAGATATTCTGTCCATAAAGGTGATGAAAAGAATCGGTGACAAAGGGCAGCCTTGGCGGAGTCCAACTCTCACTGGAAATGGAATCGACATACTGCCAGCTATACGGACCAAGCTCTGGCTCCGGTCTTTCTGAACCAATTGAAAAATTATTTTGGAAAACGTTTTTTTCAAGCCAGAAATGCCAGATTTAAGACAGTTTTTTACCAAAGATCATCAAATGTAACATTTTTTTATAAAAATACTTCTAAAACAAGTGCACAATAACAAGAGGACGCATCAAAACATTGTTCAGACAGTTTGTCAGCAAAAGGTGTATCAGGTATCAGTATGCGGTGTGACGTGTGATAGAAGAGTTTCATTTAAGATGAAAGGAAAAGTGTACAAAACCGTGGTGAGAGCGGCCATGCTGATTGGTCTAGAGACAGTGTGGTGAGAGCGGCCATGCTGATTGGTCTAGAGACAGTGTGGTGAGAGCGGCCATGCTGATTGGTCTAGAGACAGTGTGGTGAGAGCGGCCATGCTGATTGGTCTAGAGACAGTGGCACTGAGGAAAAGACAGGAAACAGAGATGGAGGTAGCAGAGATGAAGATGCTGAGGATCTCTCTGGGAGTGACCAGGATGGTCAGGATCAGAGGAACAGCACATGTTAGAGGTTTTAAAGTCAGAGAGGTCAGACTGAGATGGTTTGGACATGTGCAGAGGAGAGAGAGAGAGTACATCAGAAGAAGGATGCTGGATTTGGAACCACCAGGAAAGAGGACTAGAGGAAGACCAAAGAGGAGGTTCATGGATACAGTGAAGGAAGACATGAAGATAGTTGGTGTGACCAAAGAGGATGCAGCAGATAAGGTTAGATGGAAGAAACCGACTTGCTGTGGCGCCCCCTGGAGGGAAATGTCAAAAGGAGAAGAAGTGAGCAAAAGAAAACATTATTTTAGGAGTTTAGTTTCTCTTTAGAGCACGACGCATTCTGGACTTTTCGTCCAGAAGGAAAACACCAGTGTAAAACCTGTTAAGAAATGTTAAACTACTAAACAAGCATACACACATCTCTGTTCACGTTTAAAACTGCTGGTCCTCCTTCTGACTTGCAGCTGTTTTGAATACATTTTAACTAAAGGCTTGTAAACGGCAACCAGCCAGTAAACGCGCACAGAAAAGCTGTTTTTCCATATCTTTGGAATTTCCTGACAGCAAACATTTTCCACATTTATTCTTAATTCTAGTGTATGTTTTTACAGTATAGGAACCAGAGGAGTAGGTTGCCCGCATAAGAATTGGGTGGTGTGCCTTGACTGGCCTCTTGGAGACTAGCCAATAAGAGAAGAGTCTCATATGTGAGCGAAGTGGAGAAAAAGAAGTAAATCCTGGTTCAAAGCAGAAATTCAACGGCATTGATTTTGAGCAGGTGCTTGGGAAGAAAGATGGATGACGTCCATCCATTTATATATCGTCTGTATTTTGCCGATGTAAGGCCTCGTCATGAAAGCAGTATTCAAATAAAATTAACCTCAGTTTCCACCTTCCCAGCTTCTATCAGCTCATGCTGGCAGACCCCAGAGTGCCCTAACCTGTGATTAGACATGGTTGCTCCACCATGTTCTTGACCAAGCACAAGAGGCTTCCAGGTGAGGTATCATAATTGGATGCACAATAGTACAGGTAGTATTACCTGTATTACCCGTACTAGTACAGGTAGTACTACAGGTAGTACTACCTGTACTAGTGCTACCTGTGCTACCTGTACTACCTGTACTACCTGTAGTAGTACAGGTAGTACAGTAGCAGCTCAATCAGTTTCTACAGCCAGATGAAGAAAATAAAGACTTTTATTGTGTTTTTTATTTTCTTCTATGAAGAAAATAAAAGTCTTTATTTTCTTCATCTGGCTGTAGAAACTGATTGAGCTGCTAATCTGTGTGAAATAAAAATTTCAGAGTCTCTTAGTACTACCTGTACTACCTGTACTAGTACAGGTAGTATTGTGCATCCACAATACTATTGTGCATCCACAATACTATGGTCACCAGCACTAGCCAGTGACCAAAAGAACAAGATTGTGGACACAAGCAGCAAAAATGAGCTTCCTCCAAAGGGTGGTTGGACTCTCTCAGAGTTAATATTACATTTCTGGAATCAGATTGTAGCTGGTGCTCCATCGTGTTCAGCAGGAATGTCCAAGTCAGAATGCTTGAAAACTGTCTGATGAAGCCAAAAGAATCACATTGTTTGCAAAAAAGAAGAAATTACTCTAGTAAAACGTACACAACCCTGCCGCCTCCCTTCAATAAAACAATGAATTAAGAAAATGATTAAAAATCTGTTAGAGTATGATTGTTTTTTTCTCTTTCAACCCAAAAGATCCTTGATGCTTACTTTGTTTTTGCTGATTTGGAAATCCCAGTTCATCCACATGAGTTCTTTTATCTTTGATGTGAGGCTGTTTGGCGTTTCCTCTCAACCACACAGTCTTTGATGGCATTCTGATGTAAGTGATGGATTTGTGTTTATGTACTTCTGTAAATCCCTTGCAGCTGCTTGCCGCTCTCTCCATACCTCCAACACCTGCTCGTGGCTTTTCTGACAGGTAAATCATGATAACAACCTCGCATAGTTTTCACTGAACTACTCAATCTACAAAACGCCGCCTATTTCACATACCCTCAGTATGTGTCTGTCACCACCTGAATATGACGGCCAGACCTGTGCCCGTAGCAGCGATGAAATGAACTGTTCCCCATGAGAAGCAGCTTGACTGGAAAAATTAATAAAACCAGAGCCAAAGGAAGGTGGAAAAAAAGGGGGCGTTCAAGCATGAGCACAAATAACAATTTTTATGAGCAGGTTTATGTATGTTTGTAATAAAAAAGTACAGACACACATACATGTGCAATGACAAGAGGAACATATCAGTGCTAAAATAAGTAAAACAAGTCACTCCGTCGGTACAAAAGCATTACGTCATGATGCGTCACAGCTGTAAATCCAAACGTGAATTCAAAATGATGTAAAAAAAACAAGGTCGAACATACAAACCACCTGTCGGCATGGGCCAAAATAACAGACCTCTTCATTGGGTTAGGGGGAAATGTTACGCACGCTGTGACACATTCTTCTTCTGAGGGTCTAATGAAGCAGAAAACTCTGTCTAAACACGTGCCATCTGACTCAGTCGCTGTAGGACCAACTTTGGAAGTGAATACGTCAATTAGATCAACATGGCCGTTCTTTACTGAAAATGGGATGTTAAGGGTCCATGCGTGCAAAAATGCCATCCATCACTGTCAGCAGCACTGTGTTGTCTGGCCAACCCCTAGAAGCATCAGGATGAGCCACTGACTGCAGTAAAAAGAGGTTTTAACGTAGCCAAATCTCAATAAAAAGAACCGGTGCACTTAGTGTGGTGTTAATTACACCACTCCAAGTGAGGCAAAACCTCAGTGAACTTAAGGTAATGGACTCTGTCACGACGTCCTTAAGGTAAATGAGGGGTTCTGTCAAAGCATGAGCTTTTGATTGTACAGGATTATTTGGTGGTATGTCTTATGAAAAGAAATGTTAGTCTTTTAGAAATATCTCGTTTCTTTGTGGCAAAAAAAATTCTCATTACTTTTTTTTTTTAACTGCTGTTCATCTGGTTTTTGTCAAATATAGACTTGGCAATTAAAAAACAAGAAAGAAGTATAGAAAACAAAGTCGTTCAGTTTAGAGGAAATTTGATGAAATTAGACATTGGAAGAAATAATGTTGTGATTCTAGTTAAAACCAAACGGATCAAAGACACGTCACATGTACAACAATATCAATTAGACAAATCAGATTTTTAAGAACAAATCCTAACTAGGATCTTAATGAATTTAACTAGCTTCTTCTCTTTAGTTACACATGTGAGCGGCACACTGGCACAGTGGTTACCCCAGTGGCCTCAAAGCAAGAAGGGCGAGGTTCAAGTCTCATGTGGGGAGGAAGATTCAAACAGTGGCCTTTCTGTGTGGAGTTTGTCTATTGAATTGAAAATACTTTATTTTTCCCCCAAGTTAAATTTGAGTGCTGCAATGTTACATTCACACACTTTCATCAAATGCTGTGAATGGAAAGTAATCACAGGTTTGAGAGTGAAAGGTTAAATAGTTTGATAGAGGATGGTAAGAATGTATTTCTGTACCGTTCCTTTGAGCAGCGGGGTTGCAGGAGTCTGTTGCTGAAGCTGCTCCTCAGATGGTCCACAGATTCATGGAGAGGGTGGGAGGGACTCAGCATGATTGATGACAGTTTTGCTTTCATTCTGTCCCTCACCACCTCCTCCACGCAGGCGAGGGGTGAGCCGACCACACGTACAGCTTTTTTTACCATCTTGTTCAGTCTGTTGGCATTCTTTGTTTTTATACCAGCTCCCCAGGCGGGCACAGCAAAGAACAGGACACTCTCCATGATGGCATGGTAAAACATGGAGACCATCTTGTTGTAGACATTGAAGGACCTGAGCCTTCTGAGGTCGTACAGTCTACTCAGGTCCTTTTTGGTGGACCAGTCCAGTTTACTGTTTATGTAAACACCCAGAAATCTGTATGATGAGACCATCTCCACAACAGACCCATCAATACAGACCGGTGATGGTTGGGATCCCCTCCTGCTGAAGTCCGCCACCATCTCCTTTGTTTTGGCCACATTTAGGTGCAGATGGTGATCCCAACACCACTGGAAGAAGTTCTTCACCAGGTACCTGTACTCATCCTCCCGACCATTCTCCACACACCCAACGATGGCTGAGTCATCTGAGTACTTCTGGAGATGACAAGAACCAGAACAGTACTGGAAATCAGCGATTTAGGTGGTAAAAAAGAATGGAGCACCGGTATTACTGGTCAGGAAGTCAGACATACAGTTCCTCAGTCTCACATGCTGTGGTCAATCAGTCGGGTAGTCCTCGATCCATGAGACCAGCGGCGTGTCCACCTGCATCTTCTCCAACTTCTCCCTCATCAGTCTTGACTGGATGGTGTTGAAGGCAGTGTATTCTTTATTCTGCTCGTGTACGCCAGGGTTTTCACCAGTACTCCAGTTTCCTACCACCCTCCAAAAATATGCATGTTAGGATGATTGGCTGCTATACAAAAAATTCCCCTACGAATGAGTGTGTGTTTGGATGGTTGTGTCTGTATGGCCCCGCAAAACACTGGTGACCTGTTCGGGGTGTACCCTGCCTCTCGCCTTGAATCACCCGGGATGGGACCCGATACCCCCGGCGACCACATTAGGAATGAACTGTTCAAAAGACAAAGAATAGTTACACATCTAGCTATCGCGGTCATTTTCTCATTTTTACCAAATTATTTTGGATATAAAATTATAACTGAATAACAACGGGTCTGAAAACAAATCCCTGTTTTATTTCTGTGCTTTTGCCACACCAGCCTGGGTACAACACAACAGCGTTGTACAGATTCAACCTGACAAAAGAAACTTTCCAGGAATTCTTGCTGTCACAACAGATTTACACAATGTAAAAATCACAAACAACATCAAAGTCAAACTATTTTTTGTTCCAATAGGATGCTTAAGCCTCGGTAATAAGTAAAAACTCAGTTTGAGATCCGCTGTTATTTCCTCATCACGGTCACATTTTCCCATATTTGAGTTTATGGCTTGACGACGACATGATTAACTTTAAGTTGAATAACGAGGGAATGACGTTGGATGGCTTTAAATGTTATTTTTTAAACATTAGAAACTTTTCCTAAATCTTCCAGTTTTAAAATATTCCCCACTTTTTTCCTTTTTTTTTTACATTGAACTAAAATTTACTGGACAACAAATAGCTGTGGTTAGTAGTCAGAAGCTTGTGGTTTAAAACGTTGCCCAACGCCAGTCAAATATTTAGTCATTTTTTTCAATTAATTCCTTCTATGGTTTGTTTTCAAAGAAAATGAAAAAAAAATGGGAATCAGCGCCTCCAAATCCAAGACCATGGTCCTCGCCGGGAAAGGGTGGAATGCGCCCTGTGGGTCAGGGACAGAGTTCTGCCCCAAGTGGAGGAGTTTAAGTATCTCAGGGTCTTGTTCACGAGTGGGGGAAGGATGGAGCGGCGTCAGCAATAACTAGGACGCTGCATCGGTCCGTCGTGGTAAAGAGAGAGCTGAGCCGAAAAACAAAGCTCTCGAATTACAAGTCGATCTACGTTCCTATCCTCACCATGGTAACCAGGATCCACATTCCTTCCCTCACCATGGTTACCAGGATCTACGTTCCTACCCTCACCATGGTAACCAGGATCCACGTTCCTTCCCTCACCATGGTAACCGGGATCTACGTTCCTACCCTCACCATGGTAACCAGGATCCACGTTCCTTCTCTCACCATGGTAACCAGGGTCTACGTTCCTACCCTCACCATGGTAACTAGGATCTACATTCCTACTCTCACCATGGTAACCAGGATCTACATTCCTTCCCTCAACATGGTAACCAGGACCTACGTTCCTACCCTCACCTATGGTCACCAGCTGTGGGTGGTGACTGAAAGAATGAGATCGCGAATACCAGCGGCTGAAATGAGCTTCCTCCGCAGGGTGGTAGGGCTCTCACTCAGAGGTCAGGTGAGGAGCTCTGCCATCCGGGAGGAGCTCGGTGTCGAGCCGCTCCTCCTCCAGGTCAAGAGAAGCCAGATGGGGTGGTTCAGTCATCTGGTCAGGATGCCCCCGAGCGCCTCGCTGGTGAGATGTTTCGGGCACGTCCCACCAGGAGGCAGACCAAGAGGCAGACCCCAGACCTTCTGGAGAGACTGTCTCACAGCTGGCTGGGGAACGACTCAGGATCCTACCAGGTGAGCTGGAGGATGCAGCCGGGGTGAGAGAAGCATGGGCTTCCCATCTGAGGCTACCGGCTCCAGATGAGAGGAAGACGACGGAACGGAATGGAATGAAAAAAAAAAACGTTCTGTTTGCTAGATTTAAAAGAAAAAAAAAAGACAGCTTGAAAACTTTTTTTAGGAAAGGGAGGGGGGGGCGAGTGGAGGGGGGTTCCAAAGCAACATGAAAGCAAGAACAAGAAAGAAGGGGAACCTCCCAAAATTACTCAGCAATGAGAACACACAGCAAACATATTTATCTTTTTAGTTTCAAAGCCATTTGCCAAGTAAAAAGAACATAAAGCTACCAATATTTTACCATCCATCCTTTTTCTGAGTTGCATGGCCCATTGTTTGATTAAGACCTTGTGTTTGGACGCCATGCTCTTGAACAGCAGATGCGGCTTAAAGGTCATTTTAGTTACTTTCAAAAGATTTTTTTAATGATGGGAAACATGAGACAACCCTGTTTTTTGGTCACTGAGAAAGATTTAATATTTCCTGGATTTGAAGATCGTTGTGGTTAATACCACGACTAGTATATTGTTGTCTTTAAATGCTTCCTGGGTAGTTTGATGTCCATTCAGTTTCTAGTGTAATAATGGTTTCACAGTGTCTGTGTTGTTTTGGCATGTTGGGAAGTCGTTCACAGGGTAGAGTATATTATCGGGGGAGACTGAGGTGGGGTACATCCTGAACAGGCTGCCAATTTGTTGCAATGCCAAACAGAGATAGAAAAACGGATACTAACTCCCTCCTACTGGCAATTTGGCAAGGACCTGTCCACCCAACAATTATGGTTTTAAAAGGGTGGGGTAATCAAGACGACCCTGAGAAAAAGACCAGAATTCAGTCAAAGCCCAGAATGAAACTCCTTCATTTTTTTCTAGAAATGATTGCTATTGACATATAAATGTCCGTGTGGAACCTCGCACCCACCAATCAAACAGAGGCCCTGTTCACACGTAGCTGGGTATTTTTGAAAACGCATATATTTTTATCTGTTTTGCCGTCCACACAAAAACGGAGGGTTTTTTCACTCAAAACCGGCGTTTTTGAAAACTCCGGCAAAAGTGGAGATTTTGGAAAACTTTTCTTTTGCGTTTGCACGTATGAAAACAAAGATTTGCATTTTTGTGCGTCACTACCTGCGACAAGTAATGCACATAGGTCATTCGTGTACGTCTTTGTTCACAAAAGCAGACAGTGGGCAGCATGGATCCACGGACCCTGTTGCAGACCCTCCTTTCTTGCCTTTTTGTCCACTCTCAACTGCTCTTGCTTCTTGTTGAGGAGCAAAGGAGGAGAAATGCGTTGCAATCTGCGATTATTAATCACATAAGCCTCCCTCCTTCTCCACTCAATACTGCCGACTACTGGTCTGGCATGCTCATAACCGCACTCAGAAGCGTATTTATACAGCTCCGTGTGGACGTGGACATTTTGAAAACAATTTCGAAGGACAGCGGATGTACGTTTTCAAAAATACCCGGCTACGTGTGGACTATGAAAATATCTGGTGGTGCGTCGCCAGGGTCTACAAGGCTTTCTCTGCTGATTTGAAATATGTCAGAGCACCGACTGAGGTTGACTGCATTTGTTTTAAGAGGGTAGTTTTTACAGCAACAGTGCGCTTGCTCTGCTGATGCTCAGTCCCTTTCCTGATGTACAGGGAGAGCCACAGTTGCAGGACAAAGAGGTGTAATCACCACTGGTTTGTTTATTGAGTAAAGGTATTTGCTGTAGCGTTGTCTATCTGTTTATGTCCCGCTGTATGTACTGTATTTCTGCATTGAATGTTCTCAATAACCATAAATTAGGTTTTGAGGTTTGGGCTGATTGATTTATTGCACTCTTGGAAACCTTAGAGTGGAATGCATGGACTGCTTCTGGTCTGGACCAGCGCAGTAGATTCTTTAACAAACACTTTCGTAAGTAGGACTGTGGAAAAAACTTGTCCTAATTTCCTCATAAACTAGTATAACTCAGTTATATCTGTCTCTTAGAGGTCGTAAAAGTACACAAACAACCTGTGGCTAGGAAATCGGTTGAGAAGCTGAGAATATCTGTCCTAGTTTTTGTCTGGCCCTCTCCAAACTAGAGCACTTCACTCAAGGATAGCTGGCCTCTGTGTTTATTGGTTCTTTAAAGGGCGAATGTGTTTTGTGTGTTTACAGGAGTGTGTTGCACCCATGTGGTGTCCCACAGGACGTTGGGATGGCCTGAGTTGTTTGCTTCTTTACACACCGTAAAGTTTGAATGGAATGAGGTAGTAGCTCAAAAAGTCAGTAGTGCTCAAGTCAAACTCAATTACTTGGAGTAGATCAGATGGAAAACGGATGGGTCTGTTTCGAATTGAAACACTTTCAACTCAACACACCCATTTTGCCAGGCCAAAGGAAATACGAGCATCAGCAGCACGACTAAGATTAGGTCTTTCCAGACAAAAAGACACATCAGCAGTTCGTGTGTAGAAATCACCAGAGAAATCAAAGTTAAAGCAAATTACCATGATCTGTGAATGTGGCACTCTCAGGTTAGCAGGAATTTCTTGGAATGGAAAATAGTCTGTGTAATGTTTCACTTCAAACTGAATGCCGTTGTTCTGCTGTGACAAAGATTTTCAAAGATCTTACTTTTTGGGTTCTGCCTTATCTTTCAACGTCCATTACAGGACCGAATTACCTGTATGGGGTGAAAGAAATCCAGACAGCCGTTTACTACATAGCTAAATATAATATCCATGCTACCAGCAGAGTACCTTCTCAAACCCAGCAAGCCAAAGATGTACTGTATTTCACGTGTGGCTGTTTTTCATTAGTCTAATCTCCAAGTGGATCATTTGCCTTTTTTGAAAGAGATCTTACCTTTTTCCTGAGAGTGTGTATAAGAAAGAGAGGTAAATTACATAATGAGATCAAGGGCTGAACTGTTTGTGTGACCCAGTTTGACGAGTTGTAAGCAGACATGATCTGAGAACCATTATACACCCTGACAGGCCCAAATGAATGGGGCATTTCTCTAATGTGGAACAGGAATGGGGGGCCTCGGATACTTCAAATGTTTCAAATTCAACAAAACACTGACCTCCCTACAGAGAGCTGCGAAAATAAATCCGCAGTCACACAGTTTGGCCGCAGAAGCGGAGAAAAATGGGACTAGTCTGCACAGCCTACTCACTCACTTTCTCACCACTGTGTGAGACAAAGTGGAAAAATATGTCAAGTTGTGAGTTATTCTTCATGTTTTCTGACATGTCTCGTATGATTGGTGTCGCTCTACTTGTCCAACGTTTTTGCAGCAAACTCTGCAATGTGTCGCTTGAACAGATCCAATGCAAGACAAGTTGTAACACTCAGTCTCTGTTTTCATTTTTCTCTTGTTCTCCACAATCGTCTCCCACTGTCAGCCTGCCCACTAGGCCAACGTCCCTGGACTGCAGCCATGAAGAGGCCATTTCTGGCTCCAGTGGTGCACGCTGAAAAATCCCCACTTGAACTCAGCAGACCCGTCGACCTAATCAATATGCAGGACTGAGCTTGTGGCAGATGAATGTGTGTCCCACGGGTTGATTAAAGACAGTTATTGTGCTTTCGTATGTTAATATTTTCTGTCTCGTAGAATATAGAGATAAACATGATTAAAAAAAATGCGACATTTGATGAATAAAGTTCTGAAGAATTTGCGAGGAAGCAGATTCAATTCAATTCAATTTCATTTGTATAGCCCAAAATCACAGAATGTCCGTCTCAATGGGCTTCACAAGAAAAAGAGGAATGTATTAACACAAATATACAGCAAGAAAAATAACTAGCAAATGCTAACTAAACAAGACTAGCACATTTATGCCCTTAGACTCTCCTTCTCGGTGAGAAAAAACTCCTAAAAAACCCATCAGTGGGGAAAAAATAAGAAACCTCATGGGGATCCACGTGAAAGAGAGATCCCTCCCCCGGGACGAGCAACCAATGTGTCACAGATTATTGTTTAAATATTAGGTTATTCTACTTTACAGCTAAATATCTAAAGAAGTCAATAGGTGTTCTTCATCCTGATGGAAACACGGGGGACTCCTCAGCCCAGCGATGCCCAGGGCGGGGATGAGTAGATGGATTTCATCCTGATGGAGCGGGGATGAAGAAGCGCGGAGGTCTCCTCGTTGTGGCCATGCCCAGGACAGGAACGCAGAGTCCTGAATGGGGCTCTCTCCCAGAGAGGAGGGAGAGAGGTGGACAACATGAGAATTGTATTGTACCAACTAGCAGTGTAATTCTAAATAAACAGACAATAGAGAACAATGAATGAGATAGAAAGCCAGGGGTTTAGGGTAGAGGGTTAGAGTAGGGCGTACGGGGAAAGAGCCAAGGCAGTCTGGCAGAGAATAGTAGAGAATATGTTTTGTGCCTAAAAAGATCACTACAGATGCAGTATTTGCCTTGAGGATGCTGAAAGAGAAGTACAGGGAAGGTCAGAGGGAGCTGCACTGTGTCTTTGAAGATCTAGAGAAAGCGTATGACAGGGTACCTAGAGAAGAACTATGGTATTGTATGAGGAAGTCTGGTGTGACAGAGAAGTATGTTAGAGTGGTCCAGGACATGTATGAGGGCTGTAAGACAGTGGTGAGGTGTGCTGTAGGCGAGACAGAGGAGTTCAGTGTGAGGGTGGTACTGCACCAAGGATCTGGTCTGAGTCCTTTGCTGTTTGCTATGATGATGGACAGGCTGACAGACGAGGTCAGACAGGAATCCCCATGGACAATGATGTTTGCAGATGACATTGTGATCTGTAGTGAGAGGAGGGAAGAGGTGGAGGAAAAGCCGGAGAGGTGGAGGTTTGCCCTAGAATTGAATTGAAAATACTTTATTAATCTACGAAGGTAAAGTTGATGCTGCAGTGCCAACACTTCGATGCCTTCCCGGTCCGCTTACACGGTGTAATAGCTGGCAACTGAACGGTTAAAAAACAGTTCATAATGAATCCACGAAGTCAGGCTTCAATGAAGCACATCAAAGTGTCCCCTCCACATTCCTGCTGGGTCAGAACGAGCTTCCCCCGTTCCTCCATCTCGCCAGCAAGCGTCCAGATGTTACCCATGACAACCGCAGGGACACTGGTCTCAAAGCGCCTCCTTTCTGATCGTCTCCTTCTCAGTTCTGTCGGGACTGCATAGACTCCTCCAGCCACGGTGGATCTGGTTCCAAGAGCTAGCTGCTGGTTGAGTCCACACTAACTCCATGACCAACAAAACGGAGAGCTAGTCGTTGAAACCAAAAAATGGCTAGCCAAAAAACGGCCGTCTGAAGTAAAACAGTGCAGTCCAAAACGACGTCCAAAGAGCACACAAAGTCACATCTCCAGACCAGGACCAAACAGGCAAAAGACAAACAGAAACCGAGTGGAAAAAATGCAAAAATAGACGACCAGATGCCAAAAAAACAGGAGACACCGCAGCAGGCAGCCGCCCGGGGCAGCGCCTTTTAACGTTTTAAAGAAGAGGAATGAAGATTAGTCAGAGTAAAACAGAGTACATGTGTGTGAATGAGAGGGATCCAAATGGAAAAGTGATGTTACAGAGAGAAGACATAAAGAAGGTGGAAGATTTTAAGTACTTGGGAGCAATGGAGAGTGTGGAAAAGAGGTGAAGTGGGTTGAGCATGTGCACTAATGAACTTCCTGCTTATCAGATAATGTGGGTGTGACGGAGAACAAAAGGAAATGGATGAAAACAATCAAGCATTCAAGCTGTGTGCAAATTCTTGATGAGAGAGCTCGCATATGACTCCAACACGTATGAATGAAAACCACTGCAGATATGTTTTTGATGTGAGAATAACGTTCAAACATCTTAAACTTTCAAAATGTTGCACAACTTCAACTCATACAGTTTAAAGACTATTTGCATTACTCCAAAACAAGGCTAAACAGAATGTGCTCTTCTGTTTCACCAATCTGTGACCGCGGTCAAACTGGTGCAGGTTCTTTATGTCATTCATTTACACATGACCCAAGCTGACACGGTTTTAGTGTGAGATTTTTAACTTGATTAGTTTACAATGTAAAAATAACTCCAGATGTTCTGATCGCAATATTTGGTTGTTCAGAACAAACCCAGAAACTCTCACACTCAGTTCGCCAAGCCATCATGCTTAGAATGGTTACAGGATTATCCTGTGAGAGTGGAAGACCACTACACCCCCAAGTAATGGACAGGATGAGCTGTTTGTACCTCGAAGAGATTCTTTTCAAACTGATGGATCAACAGGACAACTTCATAAAGATCTGGGGACCCTTTATGAATAATTTTAAACAGCTTCAAACCCAGCCTCTCTCCTGAACCCAGCCTCAAACCCAGCCTCTCTCCTGAACCCAGCCTCAAACCCAGCCTCTCTCCTGAACCCAGCCTAAAACCCAGCCTCTCTCCTGAACCAAGCCTCAAACCCAGCCTCTCTCCTGAACCCAGCCTCAAACCCAGCCTCTCTCCTGAACCCAGCCTCAAACCCAGCCTCTCTCCTGAACCCAGCCTCAAACCCAGCCTCTCTCCTGAACCCTGCTTCAAACCCAGCCTCTCTCCTGAACCCAGCCTCAAACCCAGCCTCTCTCCTGAACCCAGCCTCAAACCCAGCCTCTCTCCTGAACCCAGCCTAAAACCCAGCCTCTCTCCTGAACCCAGCCTAAAACCCAGCCTCTCTCCTGAACCCAGCCTAAAACCCAGCCTCTCTCCTGAACCCAGCCTAAAACCCAGCCTCTCTCCTGAACCCAGCCTAAAACCCAGCCTCTCTACTGAACCCAGCCTAAAACCCAGCATCTCTCCTAAACCCAGCCTCAAACCCAGCCTCTCTCCTGAACCCAGCCTCAAACCCAGCCTCTCTCCTGAACCCAGCCTAAAACCCAGCCTCTCTCCTGAACCCAGCCTCAAACCCAGCCTCTCTCCTGAACCCAGCCTCAATACCAGCCTCTCTCCTGAACCCAGCCTAAAACCCAGCCTCTCTCCTGAAACCAGCCTCAAACCCAGCCTCTCTCCTGAACCCAGCCTAAAACCCAGCCTCTCTCCTGAACCCAGCCTAAAACCCAGCCTCTCTCCTGAACCCAGCCTAAAACCCAGCCTCTCTCCTGAACCCAGCCTCAAACCCAGCCTCTCTCCTGAACCCAGCCTAAAACCCAGCCTCTCTCCTGAACCCAGCCTAAAACCCAGCCTCTCTCCTGAACCCAGCCTCAAACCCAGCCTCTCTCCTGAACCCAGCCTCAAACTCAGCCTCTCTCCTGAACCCAGCCTAAAACCCAGCCTCTCTGCTGAACCCAGCCTAAAACCCAGCCTCTCTCCTGAACCCAGCCTCAAACCCAGCCTCTCTCCTGAACCCAGCCTAAAACCCAGCCTCTCTCCTGAACCCAGCCTAAAACCCAGCCTCTCTCCTGAACCCAGCCTCAAACCCAGCCTCTCTCCTGAACCCAGCCTCAAACTCAGCCTCTCTCCTGAACCCAGCCTAAAACCCAGCCTCTCTCCTGAACCCAGCCTCAAACCCAGCCTCTCTCCTGAACCCAGACTAAAACCCAGCCTCTCTCCTGAACCCAGCCTAAAACCCAGCCTCTCTCCTGAACCCAGCCTAAAACCCAGCCTCTCTCCTGAACCCAGCCTCAAACCCAGCCTCTCTCCTGAACCCAGCCTAAAACACAGCCTCTCTCCTGAACCCAGCCTAAAACCCAGCCTCTCTCCTGAATCCAGCCTCAAACCCAGCCTCTCTCCTGAACCCAGCCTAAAACCCAGCCTCTCTCCTGAACCCAGCCTCAAACCCAGCCTCTCTCCTGAACCCAGCCTAAAACCCAGCCTCTCTGCTGAACCCAGCCTAAAACCCAGCCTCTCTCCTGAACCCAGCCTCTCTCCTGAACCCAGCTTTAAACCAAGCCTCCTCCTGAAGACCTCTGTCCAGTTTCTTTTGGATTCACTGGTGAATTTTGTGAATCCTTCCCCACCTGATGAGATGTTGCGTTATACTGTAAAATGCAGTGATTTAGCCGTGACTCAGAACAACAAACACAAGCCTCAAGAAAAACTACGCTGGGATAGTTCTTTTATTTTACAGTCAATTTCAGTGGATGGCATCATTACTGGATTTTCAAACTCAATAAACAAGCCAATATTGTTTTGTTGGGTTTTTTTTTCTTTCTTAAGAATCAGCTCGAAGCTAAATGTATCCCACAATATGTGATGGTAGTTTGTGGGGTATGTGAAGCTCAAACAGTGCATGCCAAACATTCCCCATCACCAGAAAGGTTCAGCGAGGTCACTCTGTAAATTTAAAGGCCATAATTTTACTTGCTGTCCAAGACCTTCACTTGGAGCTCACGCCTCTTAGCTTCTATCATTCAGTGTGTGAGTGTTCCTGCAGAGACAAGGCACTTTGACACATTTCTGTTTTGTAGAGTAAGTTTTGGAAGTGGATCCTTGTGCGCTCTTCTTGGTCCCACCTTGGTGCGTCTGTGTGACTGTGCAAATCTCGCTTGAAGCCAAAACCACAGTGTAACGTGCACTGAGTAGGCAAAAATAGTGCATATTATTTTATATGTCATTTCAGCACCGTGACAGAGAACACAGTCCGTGGACAAGATCCGAAAACTGGATGAGATAGAAAACCATTTCAGGTTTGTTTTTGATGTGGGAATAAGCTTCAAACGTGGTAGAGACTTCCAAAAAGTACACTTTGCATCAGACTTCTTTTAAATATTTGTATACATATATTTATAAGTATTCACTATCTCTCTCACATTCATCCATCTGCAGTGAGTGCAGCTTAGTTTTAATATTAATATAAAAGAGTTTCAGCTAAAATGAAAGGGAAAGTGTACAAAACCATGGTGAGAGCAGCCACGTTGATTGGTCTAGAAACAGTGGCACTGAGAAAAAGACAGGAAACAGACATGTTTGTAGCAGAGATGAAGATGCTGAGGATCTCTCTGGGAGTGACCAGGATGGACAGGATCAGAGGAACAGCACATGTTAGAGGTTTTAAAGTCAGAGAGGTCAGACTGAGATGGTTTGGACATTTGCAGAGAAGAGAGAGAGAGTACATCAGAAGAAGGATGCTGGATTTGGAACCACCAGGAAAGAGGCCTAGAGGAAGACCAAAGAGGAGGTTCATGGATACAGTGAAGGAAGACATGAAGATAGTTGGTGTGACTGAAGAGGATGCAGGAGATAGGGTTAGATGGAAGAAACTGACTTGCTGTGGCCCCCGTCCTGAGGGGAAATGCCGAAAGAAGAATAAATATAATAAATAAAACACTTCTTAACCACTGAGACGGTGGCTCAGTGCTGGAGCGTTCGCCCGCGAACCAGAAGTCAACCAGCAGTAAGTTCACATCCCACTGTGTGCATGTCTAGGGTCCTTGAAGAAGACACCTAACCCACTGTTTTTACCCACCATTGGTGCTGTCACAGGTGGCAGCCGGCTGCGGTGAAATGCAGCACAAAAAAATTTCTGGTGAAAGATTAATAGTATATTAAAAAAAAAAAATTGCAAGTAATGAAGTCAGTTTGAAACTGAAATCACAGGATCAAAGCAAAGATGGATTTGATGAATAAAATCTTAAATCTTATGTTAGAGCACAGGGGCGTCACATCTAGAAGGTCGGCGTTCGAGTCCCAGGAGGGACGAGACGAAGCTTGGAACACTAGCCTTACTGTATGGAGTTGTAATATTCTTCCTGTGTGTTTATATTTGTTGAGAAAGACAAGGAGGACTCTGACGCCATTCCAGAAACATTTTAGAAAGGTAATATTGAAGAGACACCATGAAGATAGTTAGAAAAAAATTGTTGTCTGAATAAAGTCAGCCATGTTTTCTGGATAAGTCTTGAAAGTTCAGGTTAACATTTTTAAAGCAGCAGCGCAAAATGTGGAAAAAAAAGTACGCTATTGACAAATTAGATTATTTTACTTTGGTGTTTGACTTTTTATTCTAGGTTTTAAAAATATTTAACATTTTATCTTTATCATTACTTTGAAAATTGAGTGGTGTAAAAGTTTATTTATGAAATAAAGCAGCGCAAAACATGAATAATTAATAAGCGGTCACATTGACGGTCATGGCGCTTGCTGGTAGATTTAGAACGCGGCGGTCCTAGAGATAAACAGCCAATTATTTTTTGTGAGCTACAAAGAGGAGATGCAGTGTGAGGTGGTCTTTACCAGCTTGTTGCTCACCCCTGGTCTAGAGTGCTTGTTCCATGTGATGGAGCCCACCGAACCAGCAGCAGCAGCAGTGGGGGAGGCTGATGGAAAGGGCCACCTGAATAAACCCAGTGTGGAACTAGGCAGTTAGGACAGCCTGGCTCTACCAGATTTATGAGCCTCCACCTCTCTTTTCCCACTGAGAGGCCCCTCTCTGGAGCTTCTGGATGTATCATACAAACTCTACCAAGTTTTTGTCACCTCTGCCCACCTCTTTTACCGCTCCCTTTCCTGTTTTACATTCCCATTCCTCTATTTTATGCCCTGTACTCATAAAACGTGTAGGTAGAATTAAGCCTTCGGGATGTCTGTACGTCCATTCATACTTCTATAACACTTTTTTAAACGTGATATCTTCTGAACCACTGATTCACAAATAGTTGAGAATTCAATATCTCCCAAACCACTGGAAGGAGTTTGATGAAACTATTCACTGCTACACAGTACCAACTGTAGATGAACTGATCAGGTTTTTAGGGAAATGCAGCCAACGCTGAAGGTAACAATTTCGACATCCTCAAATCTGTAAACTTGATATTGCTCAAACAATTAAAGGGATTTTATTGGACCCTCCCACAATTACTCCGTACCAGGTTGGGCGGACATTGTTTCACACCTTGGTGTTTACTTAAGCTTGTTTATGTTTAGGTATCCCTTATCTTCCTTTTTTCCCAAACCTAATATCTCCCACCGCCCCTTTCCTTCCAGCAGACATGCAGAGAAGCTCCTCCTTCAGACAGAAGGCCTGCAGCTGTCTGTGGAGCGTGGAGAGAGGTGGGATGTTCGCCTGCAGCTCTTTCCCAACACCTCTGTCTCCTCTCTTAGCAGCATCCATGACCCGAACATGACCCTGACACATAACTAGATGTTTTCCCCAATACCACCCACACACATACCGGGCAGACGTGGAGTAGAACAGGCAGAAAAAATGTTCTGGATAAACAGCAGCACGCTGCGTTGTGTTAAAGATACACTAAAAATACCTTTTTATCCTTCAGAGATCTATAAAATTAAAATTAGCTTCGAGGGTGTAGCCTTTACAGTACAATAAACACACTTGAAAAGAAAGACGTTTCTGAGCTTTCTTTTTTCTTTCTTTTTTTTTTCCATCTCAACAACATTAAACTTGGCTGTGGTTCCGTGTGACCACAACTATAATCAAACCTCTGAATATAGACACCAATAAATGGGCGAAAAAAGTCCCCAGACAGGCCTAAACTCTGTTACAACACCCCACGAGACAAGGGGCAATAAAAACAAATGAAGTGTGCAGCAAATTAGCTCTGCTTCGCTACGAATATTGCCATAATTAATCCAGCCGTTGCACGCTTTTGGTACCTACTTGGCAAAGATTTGAAATTAGGAATAAGAACATTTCTCTCATTCTGTAGAAGAAAATAATAGGATTGACTTTTGTTTTGGGGTTTATGTTGTGTCGTCATGAGAGCTACATTCTTTTACAGTTGAGTTACCTAACATATTTTAGTTTCATCTTCTGTACCACTCATCCCCTTAACAATCATACAGCAACATCTGTTGCGAGTGAAAGTGAAAGGTTAACTAGTTTGATGGAGGCGAGGCGAAATGATTTTCTGTACCGTTCCTTTGAGCAATGGGGTTGCAGGAGTCTGTTTCTGAAGCTGCTCTTCAGATGGTCCACAGATACATGAAGGAGGTGGGACAGATTCAGCATGATTGATGACAGCTTTGCACAATAATCGGCATTTTTGTGTCATGATTTGGTCCAGGGAGACAGGAGAAAAATTCAAATGAACATTTTAATGAGATCATTGACGGGTTGAGAGGAGAGCTAGGCTCCCTGGTGGCTCTGCAGGTTAGAGACCTGAGGGGGTGATGAAGGCAGGTAGGACTAGAAGTACTAAGGCAAGTCTCACATCTTTAACAGATAAAGAAAACATACCACATAAACCGACACGGGGCAATGAAGGAGAGACAATAAGACAATAATAAGCCAGTGGTGGTGATTAGGGATGAAGTGTTGGACAAAGAGGCTGGGGAGAGGAGAGGAATGATGATTCCTGACATTTTGTGCATTGTTTCTTCTTCTTCTTTCAGCATTCCCCTTCAGGGGGCGCCACAGTAATTCAGTTTCTTCCATCTAACCCTATCTGCTGCATCTTCTTCAGTCACACCAACTATCTTCATGTCTTCCTTCACTGTATCCATGAACCTCCTCTTTGGTCTTCCTCTAGTCCTCTTTCCTGGTGGTTCCAAATCCAGCATCCTTCTTCTGATGTACTCTCTCTCTCTCTCCTCTGTACATGTCCAAACCATCTCAGTCTGGCCTCTCTGACTTTAAAACCTCTAACATGTGCTGTTCCTCTGATCCTGTCCATCCTGGTCACTCCCAGAGAGATCCTCAGCATCTTCATCTCTGCTACCTCCATCTCTGTTTCCTGTCTTTTTTTCAGTGCTACTGTCTGTAGACCAATCAGCATGGCCGCTCTCACCACACTGTCTCTAGACCAATCAGCATGGCCGCTCTCACCACACTGTCTCTAGACCAATCAGCATGGCCGCTCTCACCACACTGTCTGTAGACCAATCAGCATGGCCGCTCTCACCACACTGTCTCCAGACCAATCAGCATGGCCGCTCTCACCACACTGTCTCTAGACCAATCAGCATGGCCGCTCTCACCACACTGTCTCTAGACCAATCAGCATGGCCGCTCTCACCATGGTTTTGTACGCTTTCTCTTTCATTTTATCTGAAACTCTTCTATCACACATCACACCTGATATTTTTCTCCACCCGTTCCAGCCTGTCTGCACATGCCTCGGCTTTATCTGACTAACCTTCACACATCCTTCTCTTACTCTGTGACAGCACATCATTTTGTAATATTTTTCAGAATTTTTCACATAATTTTTCTACTATTTAACCAACTATAAATCCATGTCCTCTGTTTCTTGGTGGGTCTAAAGAAGAATGTTTTAATTCCACCATTGAATGTAAGAAACGTGTCTGCGCCTCTCACATGAGATCGTGTCTTTTTTGGTAATTTAAACTAAAACCTTCTTTTAAAGTACAGACTTTAAAAGCTAGTTTAAACATGGACCGGGTGGTAAAACAACATCTCCTTGAAGTGAAAATCCCACAGGAAGGCTGAAGGTAACGATACAAGGTTACCGTCGAGTTTACAGAAAAACAGCTGTGATGATATGTTTCACATAGCAGAAAAAGTCCTTTTAAATGTACCATGTCTGTTTGTCTGACAGTGTACTGCAAGCAGTAATGTCTGGTTATGGGCAATCCTCCTACAAACACTCTCATTGGTCACTTGCAAGCACAGCCAGAAATGACCTACAATTAGGATGTAACAGTGGGAAATTCCCAGTGCTCCTAAAAGCAGCTAAAGAATTGCAATGGTATGAATAAGAAAGGACAGCAAGAATTTAACAGCAGGAATAAAACCAGTTTTGTCACTAAACCCAACTAAACTACAACATTGCCTGAAAGTGGATCCCGTTTAACCAAAGGAAATGGAATCAAGAGGATACTAGCAGGACTGATTCGTCTCAATGCTGCGTTGAACTCAAAAGTACATACCCTCCAACTGTTCTCACATAATGTTCAGAATCTTTGTGTCAAACCAGCTGTTTTAATACTCTCATGAGGAGCCAGTGTTTCTTGGTTAGTTGCTACAGGAAACCGTTGCCATCTCTGCTGCATGGCAAAGACCTGAGACCTCTGAGATGGACATGTTTACCCTGCAGTTAATCACCATGTCTGATGCGGCCTCTTTGGATGTGTGAGGTGGGGGGAGGAGGACAGAGGGGTGGAGAATGCCGGCTAAATGCAGTCACCACAATCTAATAAGGTGGTTTTGCTGCTGCAGCATGCCTTCGGTTGTAGTCTGTAATTCAGAGACATCTACTCCACGGTTCTTCTGGCCAGTCTGCGTCACATGTGCGTTCGTCCGTACTCGCCACGTCTCCCACAGCCGTGTGAAACATGCTGCTGTAGGAGACCCGGGTCGATCAGGCCGTCAGTCAGTGTGGAGTGTGTGGTTTGAAAATGAGGAGAACAGGGTGGGTGAGGAATGGTTCAGCAGAAAGAAGGAAATAAAGAGGAAAGCATTTAACTTCCCAAATAAAGGAATGAAAACCTATAACAAATCTAAAAGTTTTTCTCCTTCTCTTTGCCCGCGTGGCACAGCCATCCAAGAGTTAGTTACTTCAGCTCTACTCCTCCGTAATAGTTAAACAGCATGCCCGTGCCATGCTTGCTAATGACAGGCTGGGCTTATTCCACTGAAGTGGTGCTTTTCAGAGTCAACGGTGCACAGAGAGCATGGCGAGCACCTCCCAAAGAAGCTGAGGTTCTATAAGGACACTGTCTGCATGTGCAGGAATGCGCATGCATTAAAAACACACAACCTCAGAAAACTTGAGCAGCTAGTATTTTTGGCAAGCAAAGATTTACAAGGTGACTGATGAATGCAGATCATTAATAGTATAACCTTCCAACGGTTTGTCAAAGCCCTTAGGGATACCACTCTGAGGTGCTATCATCTTCCAGCCAGGATTTGGTTTCTTCTCATCAACATATGTCATCGTTAGTTATTACGTGTCTGTCGTTTCCCATTTTGTTTCGATAAATCTACTGTGCTCGAGTACGATCACCAAAAAAACCCTCTGCACAATGATCTTATTATTTCCAACCAGGTCCAAGTGTCTCATGATGAATCTATCCACATGCCATTAAAAATTCTTCCAACATTAACGAGGTAAATCCTCAGAGTTGTTCATCATTTACCCTCCCTTCTAAGAACAGTCAACATATGAGAGCAAGTCTGTGGAGTTTGTTTGCCTCTCAAAACCAGAGAGCTTTGTTTTACTTGGCATTTGTGCAGCCGTATTATTAGGACAGTAAACTTCCGAAAGGAGTCATTATGTGCACCACATGTTGGGTTTTCCTTTCTTTCTTTCTCTCTCTTTCTTCAACATTTACTGTGAGACGACTAAAATGTAAGAGGACCTCCAACTATTCCCACTCTGGGGGTCTAAAGGTGAACGAAAGGTCTGCAAAAAGCAGTGAAATTTCATGCACATCATCCATCACGTCCAGCCACCAAAGCATGAATACGTGTGCAGAAGAAGGTGAACACTTTTCTTCCCAAACTTGATGCATAAAAATAAAGCCGTGCATCCACTTAGAATTTCTTTCTTTGACCCAAACACAACTTAACAGCATCAACAATGGCGGGCCCATTCCTACACTAATAATAATAATAGTAAAAATTTTATATCTCAAGTGGAGATCTCAAAGTGCTACAATGACCAAAAGGAACAACAAACAGCAGAATTAAATAAAACCACAACACAAAAAAAAAAAAAAACAACACTAAAAACTTTGTTAAAAAGCCTTTAGAAATAAAAATGTCTTCAGTCTTTTCTTAAAAGCCTCAACGCTCTGTGGAACCCTCAACCTCTCGGGAAGATCGTTCCAGAGCCGTGGAGCAGCTGTCTGGAAGGCCCTGTCCCCCATAGTGGAGAGTTTGGTCCTTGGTTGGTGCAGGCAGTAGGAGGAGGAGCGCAGGTCTCGGACAGTGGTGTGGAGGGTTAGGAGAACGAGGAGGAGCGCAGGTCTCGGACAGTGGTGTGGAGGGTTAGGAGTTCTTGGAGATAAACAGGTGCAGTGCCGTGTATGCACTGATAGGTGAGGAGGCGGAGCTTGTACTGAATTCTGTATCTAACGAGTAGCCAGTGGAGGGATTTGAGGATGGGAGTGATATGGTCATATTTGCGCCTGCTTATCAGTATCCGGGCAGCGCAGTTCTGGATGTGCTGGAGCTTTTGTAAACCCCTGCATGGGATCCCTACAAGGAGGGCATTGCAGTAATCCAGCCTGGAGGATTACTGCATCATTTGATGAGGACTTCCTCATCAAAAACTCTAGGAGCGCAAAGAATGTGTTTTAATGCATGAATATTTCAGACGACATGACTCCAGAGTGTCATGTGAAACAAACTAGGGTCCATCAGAGGTAAAATCTCAGGCTGTCACCTGAAAGTGACACTCTTGGTGAAATTCCAAGAGACCCTGCCGGTATTAGAAAAGCACAGGTTTGGGGTTGATCTTATCTGATTGTGTCTCCATGCCTATTTGGTGTTGGGTCATGGTTTGCTGTGAAAACCCATTAAAACAAGCCCAGGCATGTGCTTGTCAGTTGTGTGTGGATGGAGAGGACGGGTGTGCCTATGGACATACCACGCATTCCAGGTCCACACCAAAGCCAAATTGAAGGTGTAGGATTTCCTGAGGGATACCTTGCCAGCTGGGAGTAGATGGTAGGATAGATACGTCTGAAGCGGTTGGGATGTAGTGACGTTGTTCTGGTTAAAAAGTGGAAAAAAGATTAAGCTGGATTGTGAATTTTAGCATATTTGAGGTCTAACAAGCATCAACATGGCTGCGCAGCTCTGAGTCTGTGGCCTCACAGGCAGCTGAGCTGGGTTATTAGGACTCTACTGTTTTGTTTTACTGTTCTTCTGACTGAAAATATATGTTGTCTGGTGTGTTTTCTATCAAATGGTTCTTATTCCTGTGTGTTTTTATTACTGCCAGCACACTTTCATTCTGTTCTTGTGCATGTTCGTGGTGCTGACCCTGGATGTCGTGTTAGTTAGATATCCCCACATGTGTTTAGTTATAGAAACCTTCACGTTGCCCCGGCTAACACTCTGGCTAACACGCTGGCTAAACACGGACTCCACAGATCCAAAGCCAATATTACATACAGCGTTTAAAAATACACAAAGTTGTTCAAACACAAAGAACACAATGTTCCTTTAGTCAAGAGAAACCGTTCATGCAGCACGATTCGTCCAAATCATATGTATGAAAGCGCATGATTTCAATGACTTTATTTGGCAAGAACAAAAATGTAGACATTTCATCTCCGGCCAAACAAGTCTTGTCTAAATGCCGGGCATTTTTTTTTCTGCCACAATGTTAGTTCGACTGAGATTTTTTTTATGGGAAACTTGTTGTTACATATTTGGTCATAAAATATCAAACAAAACAAATTTTTAAAAAATCTTAGAAAGACGAATTAGTTCTCAAAGGAATGTTTAATTTTGTAACAGAGGAACCACAATCTGCTGGTTCCAGTTTGGAGATTAGAAGCTTTCTTTTCAGAGTAATACTTTCATTTTATTTTATTTTCCATCGTTAGGCCGTCGGGACTCTCACAGCTTATCAGACTTAATTAGCAAGCAAGAGGCAAGTCCCAAGTTTGAAAAACCGGGCTTTTCTTTTGTATTAAAAACATAAAATCTCAATCCAAATAAGTCTGGCCCTGATTGTGCATTTGTTTTTATTGACAGAAACAGAAAAATGTCTCAACTCATAACCATTTCATGTGGTACTTGTAATATTTTTATTGTGTGTTGAAGTATTTTCAATATTTATTGTAGTCGGAGAAGAAGATGGACAGCTTTTTACTGCAATGTGCTGGAAGTTGATGCATCACCGCTGGATTTACCCGAATGGAAAGATGGCACCTTTTCATAAAACGAAAGGCCCATCAACATCATTAAAATGAAGTGTCACAAAGTTCGTCCTGCACCGTACCCCCCACAGTCTGCCATAAATCCTCCAAAAGCAACAGGCTCAAAATCTGTAACCGAATGCAAATGAGAAATTTATTCTTTTATAATGAAAGAATTAATAGTGCACACAAACTTCTCCTTCCATCATTTCCCTTCAGGGGGCGCCACAGCAAGTCAGTTTCTTCCCTCTAACCCTATCTGCTGCATCCTCTTTGGTCACACCAACTATCTTCATGTCTTCCTTCACTGTATCCATGAACCTCCTCTTTGGTCATCCCCTAGACCAGGGGTAACCAACCTTTTTGAACCTGAGAGCTACTTCAATGGCAGTGAGTAACGCAAAGGTCTACCACTTTGATGATACACTTCTGAAATAACAAAGTTACACAGTTTAATTTGATATTATTATTAATGATGTGAAGACACTGATTGTTAATGACCATCACAATAATTAATTCAGTATGATTAAACAGAAACAGATACATTTCAATATGAAATATCCAAGTGTTTCATTTTCAAATGATCACTTCCACAACATTTTACAGAAAATCTTTTTCAATTTTTACAACAGTTATCAAATCATAAACTCTGAACCATGTTTGTACAAATGATCAATTATGTAAAATTTAACAAAAATCTACTCCTTTCAAAATAAGGATGGAGCGACTGTGCGTCGAAACAGTCGCACCGCAGATGAGACACACACAGTTTTCTTTCACGTTAGTAAAAAAGAACTCTTCCTCCCATTCACTGTGAAAATGATAAGTTTTATTCCTTTTTTCTGCCATGTTTTTGTGGGTAGAAAACGCGCTCACGAGCTCATCTCAGCAAAGCTGGTTTGTCATGCGCACTAGACTGACCTCCGATCCATACTAAGTCAGAGTTTGTATATTAAACTGTTTTTGTGATATACATTTTTTTTGTTTTTATGTATTCGTTTTTAAATTTACATCACTGTAAACGAAATTCAAAAAGAATAGCAACACAATTAAACAATATTTTGGACAGAGCTAAATTTGTGATTCGTGCTATTTTTAGAACTGGCCTGCGGGCGACTGATGCGGTCGCTGCGGGTGACCCGATGCCCACGGGCACCAGGTTGGTGACCCCTGCTCTAGACCTCTTTCCTAGTGGTTCCAAATCCAGCATCCTTCTTCTATTTACTCCCTCTCTGTCTCTCCTCGGCACAAAGGCTCGTTCTGCCCCACGACCCGTTGAGTGATTCTTTAATTTTGTAGTGTTTACATAGTTGGTTTTGGTTACGTCACTTCCTGTGTTTTGTTAACGACAGACGAAGTAACGAGGCAGCCAGAGAATCAGAAGCAACGGAATCTGCAATTTAATCTATTCATTTTCAGTTAGAATCGACAAATCAATGTTGTAAGTTGTTTTTGAGTGTTTAATGGATGTTTATTGTTTGAAAGGTGTGTCATATCTTTGTTAAATTAGAGGAACATGATTTTGAATACCTTTTCTTCCCGTGATTGGTTTCTCAGCTAAAGTGAACGGCTTACGCAGCTGAGCAAAAGTAAACGGCACAGGCTATTGTTTCCTTGTCTTGACGTGGCAAACGTTTATTCCTGTATAGTGAGGCTGTATTTGTTCTGTGTTTTTCTTACTTTTTTTACTCCTGTTCTTAATGAAAAAATTGTTATTAAACGGACAAGTGACCACACGATTCGTTAGTTTGTTTTAAAAGGAGTTTAGTTAGCGTGGTGTTTAGTCAACGGTCCTTACACCTCAATGAGAGCACTATATGTCCAAACCATCTCAGTCTGGCCTCTCTGACTTTATCAATGGTGCACACAAATGGCCGCAAGAAATGCTGCAACCAAAATGGAATATTTTCTATTGGTTATTGGATGATAAAATAATATGAAATTAAATCATGACCAATTATGTTTATGTATTTTTTTTTAATTTGGTAGATCATTTTGATTTTTTTTTAAACCTGCATGCTGATAAACTGTTGGTACCTCTGGATGATGGAGTTTAATAAATGAATGGAAATAACCATGTGCTTTTTTTTAAACATCTCCAACCCTCTGTCTGACACACACATGAACACCTGTTGAAACAAAGACAGACTCTGCTAAATCTTAACATAAGCTTTAATAATGCAGCTATTTTCAAAGATGTGCATTAAGTCTGAACTTAATACATGTCGCTGATGGCAGGCTGTTTTAACTAAGTCCTCAGACATCTGGATGTTCTTCAGGTCGTCACCCTGACAGAATTTCAGCCAACTCAATAAGCTACTACATTTCAAAGGACAGCAGAAAAGAGTTTTTGTCTTTAGTTTGACAGGCTTCCAGACAACATGTGGACAAGTCAGACATGTACCTCCTTAGGTATGTCCCCTTGTATTCAGGATCCATTCTACTGGACAGCCTAATGGAAGCCAGATTGTAGGAGCTTTGGAGAAAAAAAAATGATTACCAACAATGACCAATTTATTTGAGAGCGTTTTTGATGAGGTGAATGAGCAGCTGCACTCTGGTCTATGGTCATAACTTCTCTATTTCTAAAGAGTGTGTGAGGATGTATGTTCATGCCCGATCACATACACACAAATGAATTGAAAGAAGCTCGTATATATCATGGCTAGATGTCGGGCATTGAGTTTTTTAGAATGGATTGGCTTTCATCATGAGCACTGATTAAACTACAGAAAGGCTGTTTGGATTAGAAAAAGCCTTTTCAACGTAGACAGTCCTCGGATCGTATGTCTGTTTATGTGACATCTAAGATGGCCTGAAACGTACGGTAAAATACCAATGTTTGCACGTGGAATTACAGGCAACAGTTTGAAGGCTTAACCAAAGATCAGCAGCTGGAAGTTTTCAGCTTGAGAGGAGCTCCCATAAAATCAATTTGGAAAGCCAAAAAAAAGCAATGGAGTGACTTTATTGGCTTAGGATAAAGCGCTTGTGTACAAAGGGATTCCAGAAATGCTGAGGAGGAATGAAGACTGCCCACATCCAGGTAGCGCTTTAAAACATCCTCTCTTCTTATCACAGAAACATTCACAGCTGGGATGCAGCTGTTTCTTTGCCCTGCTCTCCGTTAGTGTTATCCTTTCTCACCCATTTTAGATACACCAGTGTGTATCCACTTCAGGACAAACAATAAATAAAGAAAATACAAGCATATCGAACCGTACATTCTACTACCCATCTGGGATTGGATCACAGCAAAATTAAACCAAGCCAGAAAACCCAGGCTTTTACATCCTCAGCCTCTTTTTCAAGCTTTTCCAGCAAATCCCGAGTATAAAGATGACCAGATGGGATATGAAGTCCTTCTAGTGGGTCCTGGACAGTCCTGGGTTTCTTCCTGGAGGTGTACGTCCAGGATGGAGTCTCTCATCATTGATGACGAGATTTTTTTCAACCCAAAGAACAGCTGAAGGGGAACCCTTGTGTCTAAATGGTTTAAACCCTGCAGACTACATATGGACCCCTTTGCAAAGGGCTAAGGGTCCATGTACCAATCATTGCTGTCTGTCGAGGGCGTGTAAGATGCATACACATGTGGATTATTGATTATCTGATTTCTACTGATTGGCCTGGGATGTTTTCTGATGTACAGGAAAATTTGGCAGACGTTAGCGGCTCTTGGTAAGCTGCCAGACCTACTTATTGAGATGATACGAGCTTGCCACATTAGATACCATATCAGAGACCATTTAGGCTCTAAGTGGCAGGTTGTCAGTAGTTTATGAGCTACATGGATTCGGACGCTCATTTCAGAAAGAATTACAGTCAGGCTGCCATGGAGACCTCTGCATCAAAAAGAGCTCGAATTTTTCCAAAAACAAAGTGGATCACGTTGATTTTGAATACCTTTTCTCCTCTGTGGTTAGTTTCTAATATTCCCCACTGAGGTGACACGAACCAGAAGCATTTGTTGTGGACAAAAACGTTCAAACATGGTAGTGTGGCCGCTACCACAAAATATTCTAAATGGACTGTACTTTATGTAGCACTTTTCTGTCATGGTTCCCTCACCCACCACCAGAGGGAACCCTGGTGCCTTCCCTCATCTGCCTGATTTTAGACACCTGAAGGTCTTTGTGCAGCTGCCTTTAAATATGCAGCCTGTCTTCCCTTCAGGTGTCAGGGCATACCATCCCCTCCAGACAGGCTGACTGTCGGACCATGAAAACACATTCAGAACAATAACCACTTACCGTGCCACAGCATTACTGGTCTGCCATTCTCAAATAAACCATGTTTCTTGTCCTGCAATTGGGTCCTCCCCTTGCAGCCTGCACCACACGTCATGACATTTTCTACCTGCATTGGCAACCAAAGCACTTTACAGTATTGCTCACATTCACATATTCACACACAGTCAGACCTGATGAGGATGCTGCCATACAAAGTGCAAACCACCGTCAGATGCAATTTGGGGTTTGGTGTCTCGCTCAAGGACACTTCGGCAAGACCTCCTGGCGAGGATGGAACCGGCAACCCTCCGGTTACAGGACGTTCGCCCTACTCACTAAGCCACCCTCCCCCCCCATGCTACATGTACACTACATCTTTCATTTACTATTGTGTCAAACTGATCTGAAGTCGAGCAACATCAGTGCAGCAGATCTTTGAATCAGTGACCTCTGATCGCTATAGGTGGCGTGCAGCTGTCAAAATTGGTATCAAGCAGGCTGAGGACAACAGAGAGATCCAGTGTGAGGCCCCAAAAACCCGGAAACAGCAAAAAGTCAGTGTACAACGGCTCCCCCCTTGACTCATACTACCCACCATATTAGTAGGAACTGTGATCGGAGCTGCAGCTACTGCATCAGCTTACTCAGCCACAGCTGACGCTGCACCAACAGATAAGTATCCAGGTAGAGACTCCATTGTCTCTAGAGACAGAAGGCTATCGTTTACCCACAATATTGATCATTTTTGTACTTTTTCTTCTCCCATTTGTTTCACTTGACAAGGAAAATTCACTTTTACTTCAACTCAACCTTAACATGTAAGAGTTCTTAAACATGGAGCAAAACTGCTTATTAGTGAACCAGGGTCAAATTTTTCTTGTTCTACGTTGGAAAGACACAAACCAGACAAAAATTCTTTTCACAACAATGTTTTTTATTTCAACTGTAAAGCCTAAATCCACTGTTCCTGAGCAGCTCTACTATTCCCACTGCCAAGCCAGTCGTTGTCTTCCAGCATGAGTTTACCACTGCAATGAGTTTATTAGAGCAAGACATTCCCTCTATGCTTGCCATGCTGTGGTCAGTCACTTGTCAATCTGTTAATGAAAAACTTTTTGTGTTTTCTTTGAAATGTAGGTCATTGGCCTTTTATTTGAAACTGTTTTTGTATACTTGATACTTTCTTTGGCACAGCGAAACTCTGGAACTACTAATTCAATATTTGTAAGTCAACGTATTTGTTTTTGTTTTTTTTAAATATAAGCTTACACTGTAACTGTGTATTGACAAAAAGATTATAAACCCCAAAAAAGTAATCCTGTTCGCAAGTGGGGGACGGATGGAGCATGAGATCAACGGATGGTATGGCATCTGCATTAATTTGTCGGGATCCCTCCACTGCCGCCAGAGGGAGCCCTGGATGTTCTGAATCATCCTTGTTAGGGTCACCTGAGGTTGATTCCTGATACCACACATCTGTGCACCCTGCCATCTATTTAAGGGGAATCACTACGGACTTCTCTGTCGGGTCTTATCACCCCTTCCAGCCAAATCACCCTGGTTGCCTGATCATGTTTGAACTTTGTTATTATTTGAACTTTTGAATTCCTGAGTTAATCCTGTGCTTCTTTGCTTTACAGACTTACCTGAATTATAATCAGCCTTGTTTGATGTTCTGCATTTGGGTCATCCTCCTTCCACATCCCAGAACCCCTGACATAATTAGGATACTGCTTCGGTCTCGGAGCTGCTTTACACTGCTTTAACATGCTCGTCAAACACAGTGCATCTTTTAGTCTGAATGTTGTGGATTTTGGCAACGTGTGTGCTTGTGGTCCCACCTTTAAATCAAAATACTTTATTGTACTTTAGACAACGTGCGTTGTCGGCATCAATTTAGGTAAAATAAAGCCATTCTCGAGATCGCTTTGCACGTTCTGCCATCACACCTTCCCTGGATTCAAAATGGAGCTTTGTGTGTGTAGCAACAGCAGTGAGTTCAGAGCACGTACGCACCACCCCTTCGTGATTGAGGGGGCGGTTTTAGCAGATCCGTTTGGACTAGCACTTATTGGTCTGGCCAAAATGACGACAGCGGAACCAGTTCCAAAAAATTTGGTTCTCGATACCCATCCCTAGCCGTGGATGGTGACCGAAAGAACAAGATCATGAATACAAGCAATCAAAATGAGCTTGCTACGCAGGGTGGCTCTGCCATCTGTGAGGAGCTCGGAGTAGAGTCGTTGCTCTACAAAAGCCTGATGGGGTGATTCGGGCATCTGGTCAGGATGCCTCCCGAATGCCTCGCTGGTGAAGTGTCCTGGGCACGTCCCAGACGCAGGGCACACTAGAGAGACTATGTCTCAGGTGGTCAGGGAACACATCGGGATCCTCCCGGGTGAGCTGGAGGATGCAGCTGAGGTGTGGGAAACCTGGGCTTCCCGTCTGAAGCTTTTTCCCCCATGACTCATCCCTAAATTATCGGAAGACCACGGAACGGAAGGGTTACACTGTAACTGCGTATTGACAAAAAAGATCATAAGCAAAAAAAAAAAACAAAGTCCACCAAATCTTTCAATTTAGATAAATTCCAAGTTTATGTTGCGTAAGCGAGGTCCTTGAACTGAGTAAAAAGCTCTGCCAAATTTTAATCGTGAAGGGTTGTGACATTGATTGACTGGTAAATCAAGTTTTGTTTTTTGCCGTATCTCTTTTTTTTTATTTTCATCTTTCATCGCGTAGGATGGATGTGGTTCCAACATCAATCTGTCTTTTGAGCTCCCACACCTTTGTTTTCTCACTTGGGAACAAGATCAATCTGCCAGCCATAATCAAGGAACAAAGTTTCACTATTAACATATTAATCGTAATCAAATGGCGTTTAGATGTCACCAATCTAAGACTTTAATAACCATTATAATGGAGACAAGGGGTTAGAACAAAATTGAGATAATGGTCCAACCAGCCATTTAGCACAAACAGCTTTTACCATACTGGTTATGCTTGGCACAGCAAACCCTTTGTTGATGTTTAAAATAGGGTTTTCGGTTTACTTTGATAGGGTTCTGTAATTGCTAATGTCTGGATGTAATGTTTTGCAGTTTTTAATTTTTTAAATCACAGAGTGGATTGGTAAGTCATTTGAAGACAAAATTCTTTTGCTTTGTATGTAATTTTGAACTTTTCTGGAAACCCGGCGGCAGTGGTGCAGTGTCTGTTTGCGTGCGATTCCTTGATCCCTCTGTAACATGAAGCTTGTGTAGCGAGTGGGACCACATGGGGAGCGCAATGTTGTGAGGTGAGGTATTTTTCGACTGGGAGAGAATATGTAATCCATTCCAGACACGCTGGCCGCACATGACTCTCTCTTCTGCTACCTATAGGCATCAATCCTCTCCCTTTTCCCTACAACAATAAACCCACTACCGCTGAGGAAGAACTCATTTCAGATCCAAAAACACTACTACTTTTTTGCCGCTTCCTGAGGCCAGAAGAGGGGATCCCATGGCAGTCTATTGGCTCGGAGAAGGTCTCTTAGCACTAAACACTTTCTCTGCCTCATAAACATCAACCCTTCACCTAAAATGTAAGACCTTTTGCCCATATCCTCATATTTTAAACACACAAACCTTTGGCTGTTAACCTTCAGCCAACCCATAAAGCCAACCAAGACACTCAATCCCATCCATCCCTAACAAAAAAAGAGAAGGACTCATCTCCAGGACCTCACCTTCTGGATGATTCCTTCACAGAGAGATTTTGAGTTGGGGATTCTTGTACAAGAAGACCTAGGTCCTGTCCACACATAGCCGGGTATTTTTGAAATCGCGTATGTTTTTATTCGTTTTGACCTGCCGTTCACACGAAAACGAAGGAGTTTTTTTACTCAAAACTGGCGTTTTTGAAAACTTCTACCAAAGTGGAGATTTTGGAAAACTCCGGTTTTGCTTTTGCGTGTGGACGTGCGAAAACGGAGATTTGCGTTTCACTACCTGCGACAAGTAATGCACATACGTCATTTGTGTGCGTTCTTGTTTGCTAAAGCAGACAGTGGGCAGCATGGATCCACGGAAACAGGCATTACTTTTGACCCTGTTGCCGACCCTCCTTTTTGTGCCTTTTTGTCCACTCTCAACTGCTCTTGCTTCTTGTTGAGGAGCTTCTTGTTGTTTACATCAATACTGCCGACTACTGGTCTGGCATGCTCATAATAGCACTCAGAAGCGTATTTACACGGCTCCGTGTGGACGCGGATATTTTGAAAACGGTTACGTGTGGACGCGAGCGTTTTCCTAAAACGGAGGACAGCAGATATGCGTTTTTAAAAATACCCGGCTACGTGTGGACAGGGCCCTAATCTGGATTATGTGGGATATGCATAACAGGGATGATACTCAGGTTTCCATACATAATGAGCCCCAGATGTTTGATGATGAATGTTATTTTAAAAACAAATCCCAAAGGGAGCTGCATCACATATCTTTATGTTCCTTGCTTGCTTTCTTCATCCATTTTTCATCTTGTCCATATTACGTTAAGCAGCACCTATGAGCAGACAAAGAAGGCCTCTGTTCTGTAAAATGGATCCAAATGTATCAGATCAACACGCCAAACACAGACTGCTGGAATACCACGAATCATTAACGAGTTGGTGCATTTGAATAATTGTAAAATTTTGATGGAAATACGCCTTGGTCCTCCACTCTGTAAAAAAAACATTTGATTGATATTCAGTTGCAGTTTTCTGCATATTCCCCCCACTTTCTCCATTTATTAAATCAGTTCCACTAAACCTTGTTAGGTCCGGTCTGAGACACCAAATAGACCCAGAAGCAAAGAGGGGTGGCAGAGTAATTTAAAAAATGTTTTGCTCTTGTAGAAGCAGATCCAGCTATGACTGCCAAATAGTGACAGACAGCTTCGCTGTTCTGTTTGGCCTTCACTAGTGGGGACTGCACAGGGGGAAAGAATCTACAAGATGACCCAGTTTCTCCTTCTTCTTGCTGTTGTGTACCCTCTTTTTAATATGTTTTCTCTCTTATCTGAAGTATCTGGTATGTGGATATTAAGATGTGGCCACTAACAGTGTATTTTAATGAGTTGTAATGAACTAAACAGTGGTGGATTCTGAATGCCTTCAACGCCTTCTCTGCTGACCCAAAAAAAAAATCTGGATCAAAAACTGTGTTATTTATCCTTCAGCCATTTATATTTACATAATATTTCTTGCATATTCCTTTGATGTTTTTTCTGATCCCTGAACTGTTTCCAAACAATGCATTTTTGTTTTAAATCATTTGACCAATCACATTACAGCCTGGAATTGTTGCCATGTTGGTTAAATTAAGCAGAGCTTCTCTCAAGGCCATGAGAATCCATCCCAATAGATACTTCTTTGCCACTGAAATGTTCCGTTCCATCATCTTCCGCTTATCCGGGGCCGGGTTGCGTGGCAACAGACTCAGACGGGAAGCCCAGGCTTCTCTAAACCCAGCTACATCCTCTAGCTCACCTGGAAGGATCCCGAGTCGTTCAATGGCCTCCTGTGAGACTTTGTTTCTCCAGCGGGTCTGGGGTCAGCCTCTTGGTCTCCTCCTGGTGGGACGTGCCCGAAACACAGCACCAGCGAGGCGCTCGGGGGGCATCCTGACTAGATGCCCGAAGCACCCCATCTGGCTTTTCTCGACCTGAAGGGGGAGCGGCTTTTAAGTTTTTTAGAATGGGCATAACTTTGTGTTTTAACTGAAAATAAAACGGGTTTCTTATAAATTTATAATAAGAATGTTAAAAAAGTATCACTTTGGGTTTTTTTTTTTCCCTTAATTTGAACTAAAGTTTTATGTTGTATTTAGTTAAAAAAATATTGACTAAAGTCAGAAAATTCAGAAAACTCAAGAGGTTTATTTGCTTATTTGAAGGAGATTTACCTTCATTTATGAGCATAAAGCCTGTCTCATGTGAACAGAAGTCTGTTTTTCTGAATCTAAATCTACTGTAAAATGACAATGAAGTGATGCTCCACGCTGGACATGAAATATTTGCATGAAGAATTTAGCCAGAAAAACTATTTATGTGTCAAACTTTGCTCTGCAAATAAACTCTATTTCCTTTTTCTTTCATGCAGTTGATGGCCAGGAAACATTTTTGCCACATGTAGACTCACGCTTGTTGGAACATTACACTCTGAACTACCTCTGAGACTCCATCCTCTTCTACTTTCTGAGAACCACAGTCAAAACTTTCTTTTTCTGACCTACTTTTGCAGCCATGCACAGATGATATATGGAACAGGCATTTTTAGAGAACAGGACTAACCCAGTGGAGGGGGCTACAGGGGGTTCAGGAATTGCATACCTTTCAGAATGTACAAGAAGCAGCCCTTCACCTCCTCTCTATGCTGCCTTTGTCTCTGCCTCAGAGGGCAGAAATCTCTACAGGCCCTGCATGGGAATAAACCGTCACCAGAACCTGTAAATGAGGGAAAAAAGAGACGGAGTGAGCTGAGGAGAAGTTGAAGTTTCATTCTCAAAATGAAAACCAATCCACAATCCTTCCTTCAACTTGTCTGTGAGTAAAGTTGGAGGGGGTGCAGCATATGTTCATCTGGCAGACGGAGAGGAGATGCAGCTAACGCGTCTCCTTTCTTTTTTTTTTTTTTAGCGAGCTAATCAGCCACATGAAGAAAAACACAGACAGGAGTCATCGGGGGGAAAAAGGGAAGAAAGTTTGAATGTCTAACCTTTCAAAGAGAAGCCGCCGGCATCATCTACTGTTTTGTCACACCGAGGTGTAGACTTCAACAGTTTCCTCACACGGTACTCACCTTTGACATATTCAACACTTTGTCAAAAACGACTGACGTGTAAGTCCATTATGTTTTAGCTGAAAACAGAAAAGAAGCGGATTTTATATTAGATCTGCATCTTCTTCTTTTTTGGGCATTTCCCTTCAGGGGTCGCCACAGCAAGTCAGTTTCTTCCATCTAACCCTATCTGCTGCATCTTCTTCAGTCACACCAACTATCTTCATGTCTTCCTTCACTGTATCCATGAACCTCCTCTTTGGTCTTCTTCTAGTCCTCTTTCCTGGTGGTTCCAAACCCAGCATTCTTCTTCTGATGTACTCTCTCTCTCTCCTCTGCACATGTCCAAACCATCTCAGTCTGGCCTCTCTGACTTTATCAGGCAGGCTGGAACGGGTGGAGAAAAGTATCAGGTGTGATGTGTGATAGAAGAAGTTTCAGCTAAAATGAAAGTGTACAAAACCGTGGTGAGAGCGGCCATGCTGATTGGTCTAGAGACAGTGTGGTGAGAGCGGCCATGCTGATTGATCTAGAGACAGTGTCACTGAGGAAAGGACAGGAAACAGAGATGGAGGTAGCAGAGATGAAGATGCTGAGGATCTTTCTGGGAGTGACCAGGATGGACAGGATCAGAGGAACAGCACATGTTAGAGGTTTTAAAGTCAGAGAGGCCAGACTGAGATGGTTTGGACATGTGCAGAGGAGAGAGAGAGAGTGCATCAGAAGAAGGATGCTGGGTTTGGAACCACCAGGAAAGAGGACTAGAGGAAGACCAAAGAGGAGGTTCATGGATACAGTGAAGAAAGACATGAAGATAGTTGGTGTGACTGAAGAGGATGCAGCAGATAGGGTTAGATGCTGTGGTGCTCCCTGAAGGAAAATGATGGAAGTAGAAGAAGAAGATATTGATTTTTTAAGTTTAGTCACAGAAGGTCGAACTGATAGTCCAGGAGAAAAAAAAAAATCCCCTAAAAACAGATCAAAACCTTAAAATAGGATCGATCTTAACATATCTGAGGTTATGAGTTCGGAACTATAAAATTTAAGCCGAAGGCCAAAAGCAGCAAAAAAGCTGAAAAAGAAAATCAAACAGTGGTCCATAAAATTGTTGCTGTGGGACATAACAGTGAACATTTTCCCCAAAACCAACTTGGACTTCCTTATTTGGGCAACATGGGACATTCTGCACAGTCTACTGAAACTGCCCTATTTTGTGGCTTTGGGGGGAAAAAATTACCGTCAGTTCAGGCTGAGTCGGTGCTGAAAGGCAGGGATGAATGCCACCATTAGCATGTCCCACATATACCAACACGAAATCTGGGGAACGACATGAAGAAAGTAACCATCATGGTTATCGGATAGAGGGTTAACCTCTAAACCCACTAAGAAGTAAGTGGTCTCCTTTTATCCATACAGGAGTTCCCATCCAGATATGGTGCTCTGGGTTTTATACAGTCAAGGCTGAAAAAAATTTGAAGAGGACAGAAGGCTGATTTTTAAAGTGTACACATGCCAAATCAAGAGTGGGTAAACATTTCCACTCATGAAAACTCATTTATTTGCTTTGGCTTTTGACAATAAAGTGTTTTATGTTAGTTTTAAATGACTTTTACTGATGCTTTATTTTTTAGACTTGTATTATTTCTACGTTCTCTGTGCCCGGGAAGAAGTTTGGGCAGCTTGTCTTATCGTAAATGCGATCACGAATGAATGTGACTAAAAATCTGGTCAAAGAGCACGGGTATACTGTTACAAGTTTTGAGTAAACACTGCGTAAAAGAAAAATTTACGTAAATATCTAGAAAATGTTCGTTCGGTTTCGGTCCGCATGCTCTAATCACTGAGCCACCGTCTCCCCCCATGAGAATGATTACCTTGGCCCACATCTACAGACTAAGGAGCAGATGGGATGAAATAAAAGCTACTGATATGTTTTGAATTGGATATTAGCCTGTTAGCGCTCTAATGACCAATAAATAGGTGTTTAGCTGCTGCACCGTGTTGTGAGAACCAGACATCTATCATCACTTTTAGCGTTTACAGCTTATGTAATGCATCATAAAAAGCTTGTTGTGTACTTTAACAGCAAGTCAACATCAGAGTCTGTAATAACCAAAATTTAGCCCAGCTGTCACTCTCAGAACACTGAATTGGAGGTGATGATGGTTATCATCCATTACACACAAACACACATGCAGATGTATCTGAGTGTAGCTCACCGCGACTCGTCTGAACATGTGCAGATCCTGTACACCAGGAGGCATTACACGCTGTCTCTTGCTGTTACATAAAGGCTATCAGATTAGCCTTAAACATTCTTACATGTTGATTCACAAGTGTAAAACATTACAAAGCATGGAAATGAGCAGTCTGCTGAATGCCACCTAGACAGCAGAGTGAAGAAAAAAGGGCCTTAAAGCAATTTAAAACCTGAGGAGAGCTGGGCAGGTGTGTGCAGCTCCCAGGTGCACTTCCACAGGCCATGCTGTGCCAGTAATCAGCTGCAAAAGGGGGGTAATAACAGGGTGATGCCATCAGAAAACTGTACACATACACACACACAAGAACAAGAGGCTGTAAGTCACTGGAAAACTTGCACGCACACAATCAAATGTAATGTTAGTCACAACAAGCAGGATGTCTTTTCACCCACTCAGACGCTTTCACACCTCTCCTCGAGTCTGTCTCACAGGTCAGTACATGGACAATAAACTCAGACAGCAGCTGTGCTGTTGTATAAGCAGCTCTTGACCTTTCTGCAAATCTGTTCACCCCAAAACATTACGATCAGACCAGAGGTCAACCACCACTTTGGAACAAAATACGGCAAGCAACCTGCTAAAGCTAACCGCAAAAAAAGCTCTCCCTTGAAAAGTTTTAAAAGGAGAAAAAGATGATTAACAAATTTCTATTTGAATGGTATTTTGATATATTTGTGGAGTAACTTTTATCTCACAACGTGTGTAAACATGGAAACTTTTATTAGCTCAGTAATACTGGATATTTGCCAAAAAAGCTTATCCATACATTTATTAGGTTAACTTCCATAAATGACTCTCATGATCCTCCTCATTTTGGTACACATCCTCCCTTCTATCCGGCCCTCTTCCCTAATTTTGCACACCTGGTGCCAATCCTCATGTGTCTCGTATTTCCCGATGGATTATTTGAGCCCTGGTGTACCTCACCTGCCGGATCATTCCCTTGACACATCTCCCGCTGCACCGCCCTGCAGTGCTGCTGTCATGCCATGATAGTGTACCTTGATATACCGGTTCCTTACCCTGCTCCTGGTGCACCCTGCCATCCTGCTGCGCTCATACCTCTGGTTTCGTCCTGTTGAGCTTATACCTCTGGCTCCTGGTGCACACTGCCATCCTGTTGAGCGCCTACCTCTGGTCCTTTGTCTTCCTGAGCTCATACCTCTGGCTCCTGGTGCACCCTGTGTCATGGTTCCCTCATCCATCACCAGAGGGAACTCGAAGCTTCCCTTATTTGCCTGATTTTAGACACCTGAAGGTCTTTGTGCAGCTGCCTTTAAAAAGGCAGCCCGTCTACCCTTAAGGTCTCGGGTCATACCTTTCATTCCAGCCAGGTCTTCTTGGCTGCCTGACCATGAAATACATTCTGAACAATCACCACTTGCCATGCCACTAAAACCTTGTGTTTTTCCTTTACAGCATCATGAACTGCCATACTCAAATAAATCGGGTTTCTTGTCCTGCAATTGGGTCCTTCTCCTTCCACCTGCATCCACGTCATGACACCCCGTCGTTCTGTTGAGCTCCCACCTCTGGTCCTTTGTCCTCCTGAGCTCATACCCCTGGCTCCTGGTGCATCCTCCTGGTGCTGGTACTTTAAGAGGCTGAGCAAAGGACATTGGAACTCTGGTCAGTAATGTATCCTCAGTATGTGTCACATTCCAATTGGTTTTGTTAGTTTGTTAATCTGCACCCATTGGCTGGCAAGATCTTAAATTATAGTTAGTTGTAAGTGAAATAAAACGTATTTGTAGGTCCACAGAGAATTATAGGTGCTCCTTTGTCAAAGAAAAAAATCTGCAACTCTAACAAAAGAAAGTGCCATCCATGTTTTTTTTAATCTGTCAGTAATCTAATGGAGAATGTGTGGGTAAAAGCATATTTGGACTCAATCCTCCAGTCTGATACGGATATGACTACATCGCTGCTCTCACAACATGCCTTTGGATCTAAAGAAGTGAACGTGACACATCCATGCACACACATCCAAAATTACTCCTCTAGCCATTTTTTTTTCTTCAGTTTTCTTTAGATGTCGAGCTGACAATCTACAGGTCTCAGGTTAGGAAGCAATTACAAAACATCAGCCATACTGCATGCAGATTGTACTTCAGTTTTTTCTATTAAGACCAGACTATGGACCAGACAGCTTGGCCTCACATGTTAATGTCTTAAGTAACCCCAAAGTCTGGTCAGGTACACATGAGGAGGCCAACTGTCTAGATTCTTGTCTCAAACACATTGCACACATGGCTTCTGATTACAGGCCACGTCAGAGCATATTTAGTTGGTTGGCATTGAGCAGCACTTGTCGCAGAGACTTTGCGTGCCTGCGGAGTCGTCATGGCGAGGGTATGACACCAGTACCCCTGTGACCTGTCGACTGTCAACACACACCAAACCTAATATAGGAGGCCTCCTTAAAATTCACAGGAAACAGGACCCTTGACATGGAGGCTGATTTTCCAGTGGACACTGAGAGAGGGTTCCTCAGACTCATTTGGCTAAACATTTCCACCAGGGTTTCACTGATCTGAGACTTCACCTATTGAATGTGCCTCTCGAACAAAAAGGATGAAAAAAAAAGGTAAAAACCCTGTTTCACCAATAAAAACGTAAAAAAATGGTGTTCAATACCCACACGTAAAGCATTGTTTAATATGATAGATAAATAGATACATTTCTAGCCCTTTTGATTGATTTTAATTAGTATATAATTTCTTAAGAAGGCTTAAGACTTTTTGTGTGTTTGGTGACATGTTGAACATCTTTTATCAGTCTGTCGTAGCAACTGCAGTTTTCTTTGCGGTCGTCTGCTGGAGAGGCAGCTTAACCGCAAGGGACAGCAATAGGCTGGACAGACTGATAAGGAAGTGTGCATCTGTGGTGGGGGAAAATGTGAACTCTGTGGGAGCTTTTTGGAGGGGAGAATGAGGGCTTTAATGCAGGGAATCCTGAATAACCCCCGTCACCCTCTTCATAATGTTATCACGACCCAGAACATGACCCAAAGTAACAGGTTCCTCTCACTGCGCTGCAGGACTGAACGCTTTAGGAGGTCGTTCATCCCTTCAGGCCTCTGGCAGATGTTTCTGGAAGGAACTGAGTCCTATTTTATTTTGTATGTATTCTTCTTCTTTTGGCATTTCCCTTCAGGGGTCGCCACAGCAAGTCAGTTTCTTCCATCTAACCCTATCTGCTGCATCTTCTTCGGTCACACCAACTATCTTCATGTCTTCCTTCACTGTATCCATGAACCTCCTCTTTGGTCTTCCTCTAGTCCTCTTTCCTGGTGGTTCCAAACCCAGCATCCTTCTTCTGATGTACTCTCTCTCTCTCCTCTGCACATGTCCAAACCATCTCAGTCTGACCTCTCTGACTTTCAAACCTCTAACATGTGCTGTTCCTCTGATCCTGTCCATCCTGGTCACTCCCAGAGAGATCCTCAGCATCTTCATCTCTGCTACCTCCATCTCTGTTTCCTGTCTTTGAATCAGTGCCACTGTCTCTGGACCAATCAGCATGGTCAGTCTCACCACGGTTTTCTACACTGTATGTTGTTTTCATTTATTTTGGATGTACACTTTGTGTGATATCTGTTGCTGCTGGATGCCAGAATTTCTCCTGCGGGAGATTAATAGAGTTTTTATCTACTTTGTATCTATGTATCATCTATAATGAACTTTGGGATGTAATAGACCTAATTTACTTCCAATTGTAACTTTTGTTGAGTAAAAATAGCAAAAAGTTTTAGTAACAGCCTGACGTATGTGTGTCCCTATGTGTGTGTGAGTGTGTGTTCACGTCTTGTACTGAAAGTGGCCCGTCCTGTTCTACCATTAAGCACGGCTGGGTCAAATTGACCTTGCTGTACCACAGATGCTATTCATTTTTATGGAGCCTGCATAATTCACCCAAAAGTAAATTGAAAGGATCATGGTGAGGAGGGATGCAAGTCATTTTCAGGCTGTTATATGGAAGAAACCCAAAGTTATGACATGAACTTTTTAAACAAGGTCAAATTTATCCAAAGACAGCACGAGGGTTGGTGTGGAAAATCAAAGGCAGCGGTTTGTGTTTCTGGGTACGATACGCACGACAAGAAATCCAGGAGAATTCTCCAAATAAAGCAACGCAGTGATTTCATTTAACGAAAGAGAAACAAGCAGATTTTTAATGTTCTTTATGTAAAACTTGTTTACAAATGGATTGTAAAAGTAAATAACGTATGCGTGATGTCTCGTTGAGTTCAAAAGACGTCCCACCATCCTCCATGATGACAGATCCTGACCAGCTCCTAACCTAACACTTAATATTCATGTCAACAGGCATTTTTAATCTCATAAAATCTCCAGAAACCATCTCTGCTTAGTGTTCTCGGTGCAAACAAAAAGCTTTTTGTCTCCAAACAAAAGCCTAAACATATCCATCAGCAACACGTTCTTGTTTGGAATTCCTCTTTTATCACTTAGCATCGATAGCTAGCACGACACCAGCAAGCTTAATGATCTAAAGCCCAGAGGAGGAAGGTCCCTCGCCAGGCGTTTGTGTATGCATCGATTGTGGGTTACACTTAAGAGAGTCTTTGGGTGGCAATGGAAGGAGGTGAGAGGATGTGGGGAGGACAGAGTTGGTTTGGCATGAGGAACTGTGGTGAAATGTTGCTAGATTTTGGCTGGGTGAACATCGTGCTACATTGCAGAGTAACAGAAGGTTTTTATAGAGTGAAAGTGAAGTAGAGAGAGAGAGAGTGATCATTATGGCTCCTGGAATAGCATAATTAGAGAGAAAAACCTCACAGTATGTGTGTCTTTGTGTCTATATGTGTGTGCGTGTCACTGAGTTCAGTTCTGTTTACCTCCGCAGCAGAAAACAGCTCATACCAAATACAGTGTCTAAAAAGATTATTTTAGATTTGTTTTTGAGTTTTGACAAATGATTTTAAAACGTCTACCAATCCAATAAAAGAAAGTGTTTTGGCAGCTTTTTGTTTCAAAAAAGTTCTTTCAGATTTTGTTTTTGCGGTAATAGTTGCTTTTAAAAAGTGTCCACAATAAAGTTCTGTTATTGTGCTTTTAAACCAACAAAAAGGGATCCGAGTGCAAAGAGAAAGATTCTGTTTTCACATTCAAGCCTCTGCTTGGTTTGGAATATATTCAAATGTTCAGGTTGTTGTTAAAAAATTACAGGTTTACACTCTAGAAACTCTGAAACCCAAATGGAAAAGTGAGGTTACAGCGAGAAGAAGTACTTAGGAGCAATGGAGAGTGTGGAAAAAAGGTGAAGAAGTGTGTGCAGGCAGGCTGGAACGGGTGGAGGAAAGTATCAGGTGGGATGTGTGACAGAAGAGTTTCAGATAAAATGAAAGGAAAAGTGAAGAAAACCGTGGTGAGAGCAGCCATGCTGATTGGTCTAGAGACAGTGTGGTGAGAGCGGCCATGCTGATTGGTCTAGAGACAGTGTGGTGAGAGCGGCCATGCTGATTGGTCTAGAGACAGTGTGGTGAGAGCGGCCATGCTGATTGGTCTAGAGACAGTGTCACTGAGGAAAAGACAGGAAACAGAGATGTTTGTAGCAGAGATGAAGATGCTGAGGACCTCTCTGGGAGTGACCAGGATGGACAGGATCAGAGGAACAGCACATGTTAGAGGTTTTAAAGTCAGAGAGACCAGACTGAGATGGTTTGGACATGTGCAGAGGAGAGAGAGAGAGTACATCAAAAGAAGGATGCTGGATTTGGAACCACCAGGAAAGAGGACTAGAGGAAGACCAAAGAGGAGGTTCATGGATACAGTGAAGGAAGACATGAAGATAGTTGGTGTGACCGAAGAGGATGCAGCAGATAGGGTTAGATGGAAGAAACTGACTTGCTGTGGAGACCCCTGAAGGAAAATGATGAAAGAGGAAGAAGAAGAAGATGTTAAATTGGAGAATGCCAGAGAACCTATGGAGAACCCAATGCATTCTGTGGGAGAATATGCCCATTTCTCTCAGAAAGACCAGATAAAGTAAACACTCTTTTTTTTATACTTGTAACCCTCTGGTGTTTTTTAGTGACTCTCTGATTGTTTTTGGGTTTTTTTTTGTTCAATTCAATTTTATTTGTTTAGCCCAAAATAACAGAATTTCTGTCTCAATGGGCGTCACATAAAAGATTTAGGAGGAAAAAAAAAACAAGAAAAAGAGGAACGTATTAACACAAATACAAAGCGAGAAAACTAAACAAGACTAGCACATTCCTGCCCTTAGACTCTCCTTCACAATGAGGAAAACTCCTAAAAACCCATCAGTGGGGAAAAAACAAGAAACCTTGTGGGGATCCACATGAAAGAGAGATCCCACCCCAGTTCAGTGTTTTTCTAATTGTTTGATTCCTGCACGAGGAACTTTTTTCAATGTTATTGTGTCAAAATGCCCTAAAATAAGTAAAATTGAACTAAAATGCCAGGAAATAATATAAAATATGTTTGGAGTCATTTGTGTCCCAGAACTCATAACAAACAGGGCCGACGCGGTGGTGCAGTGGGTAGCACAATGGACTCACAGCAAGAAGGTTGGGGTTCGAGTCTTGGAGTGGTGACGAGATTTGAAACACTGGCCTTTCTGTGTGGAGTTTGCATGCTCTTTCTGTGTATGCGTGGGTTTCCTCCAGGTACTCCCGTTTCTTCCCACCCTCCAAAAACATGTAGTTTAGGTTGATTGGCTGCTATAAAATCGCCCCTAAGAATGAGTGTGTGTGTGGATGGTTGTGAGTTTGTGACCTGGCCACGGACTCATTACCTGTTTGGGGTGTATGCTGCCTCTCGCCTCAAATCAGCCAGGGCTAACATGCCCCGTGACCCCTCGATGGATATGTGGTTAGGAAGATGAAATTACTCTCATGACTAACAAAGACATAAATGTTTGACGTGATGAGCTTGAGGACATGAAATCCAGCTGTTTTCCATCCCTGTTGCTCTTGATTTTCAGACTTTATCGTGACCACCTTTCTTGTAAACTGTCATTTCCAAAGCAAACTGATTTAAAAGCTTCATGACAACATGTTTCCATGTGCGTCCAGCCGTCTGCTCTGTGGGTGTTTGCTGATTTTTGGGTGCCATGCAGCTGTTTTTAGGAGCTTAATTAGCAACGTTTGAGTCAAAAAGTCTTAAATTGACAGAAAATGTTTAAACAAGTCTGTTCATGTTTACTGAAGCGGAACAAAAGTGCTGGTTTGATAGTGTTTTATTCCGACACATTCAGTGTCAACACAGGCCTTTATTTATAGAGCGGTTTTTGTTAATATTGGCTGAACGTTTCTGTTATTGCAAATGCTGGAAGAATTTTCGTAAACAAAATCTCTGAAAAAAAATGTCAAAGATAAACGTCAGACAGAGGTCACCGTCTGACCATCACACCTCAAATCCCTGCGTGGATTTTCTGTTGATTTAGTGCACATCAAGGCTGAGTTCAGGAAACAGGATGTGAACACTTACCGCAGTTCAGCTGCAAATAACAAAATCATTTTCCTCTTTGAACAAAAGTGCAATCATTCAGTTTCCAGATTTAGTTCCTCCCTGGCTCCGCTAACAAAGAGCAGATTAAATGCACACAGCTGCACGTGCACAGTCCCAACGCGAAACATTTACACACTGTGAGCTAATTGCATACATCCACGCCGCCGCTTCACACACACGCTACCAAAGGCCACCATCAGCTTGAGTTGATTACAACTGCCTGTGTGTGCGTGACGATGAAAGACAAGAAGCTGGATCTGTCGCTGCTGCATGAACATTACAAGCACAATAGTTTACACAACAATGGAGCACTAAAGTTGGCCTTCATTACCGGGATTAGCTGCCTAATCTAAAACAATGTTGGAGTCTCTCATCCTAAAACCCCAAACAGCTTTTCTAGGGGGGATTCAAACTTCAAACACTCCATCTGTAACCCCGGGGTGCCATCCCCTCTCTCATCGACCCGTGTCTCAGAGCAAAGGGTTACAGAGAGTGAAGGATGCCTGATGGTGCAGCTGTGGAATGATTTATGATCGGGTTAATTGTTGGGTGAGAGGGGAATTGTACCAGCAAGCCGAGAGGCTCTGGTATGATTACAGGTTCATCTGCTATTAGCTTGTGGTGTATCGTTCATTATTCAGTAAATTAAAGCTTGTCTCTCCATTCCAGACTTTCTCTGATGTAAAGCTGGGGAGGGACAGACTGGTATCCAGGGAATGAAGGGGTTAGGCTGTTATTTTCTGGCAATTACGGGTCAATTGTTTTCCTTTAGTGTTCACCAACTGCTTGGTGCAGACAGTTGTTACTTGTTGAAACTAAAATTATTTTAATGATTCCATCAGCTGATTATTAACACAGTTAATATGTTTGGATAAGAATCTAAAACCCTTTGGGTTTTTAATAGTTTTCTTCTGGATTACATCAAAGAAATTTATTTTAGACGAGTCAGAACGAATATTTAAAACAGATCAGACATTATGACCTCAAATCTGAGCGTCCATATTTGTGCTTTTTTTTTTAACCAATGTTTTCAAAACACAACGGTAATAAGTGAAGTTTTACCAGCAACGTAATATTGAAAAGTTATTTTGAAGGTTTTTTTAAATCCAGGAACTAACAGATTTAACAGCCCTGCATTCTGAGAGTGAAACGTTCTACTTGGTTGATAAGGTACTCCTGATGGTGGTTTGCACCTTGCATAGCAGCATCACCATCAGGCGTGAATGTGGGCTACACTGTAAAGCTCTTTGAGTGCAAACGCAGGTGGAGAAGCGTTATATATTTTTACTTACTCTATTCAGCCGGGACGGACTCCGGCATCCCCCGTAACCCCAAAAGTGACAGATGGATAAGAAGATGACTGACTGACTATTGATCCCTCACCGGGGAAATTTGTGTGCTGCACTCCTACACCGCAGCAGGCTGCCACGACGGCACCAATGGTGGGAGAAACGGGGGGGGGGTTAGGTGTCTTCTCCAAGGACCCCAGACGTGCACTCGGTGGGATGCGAACCAGCAAACCTCCGGTTGACTTCTGCTCTGCAGGCGAACGCTCTAACCACTGTGCCACCGTCTCTCCCAGGAGGATCCAAAGGGCTTCCCTGCCCTGCTGTGAGACAGTCTCTCCAGGGAGTTCGGTGTCTGCCTCTGGGATTCCTCCCAGTGGAACGTGCCTGAAATATCTTACCAGCGAGGTGTTTGGGAGGTATTCTAACCAAATGCCTCAACCACCCCATCTGGCTTCTCTCAAACCGGAGGAGCAACGGCTCTACTCCAAGCTCGTCGCGGATGGCAGAACTCCTCACCCTATTTCTTTTTTTTTGTTTTTCTTTTTTTTAATTGGTGTTTTTTTCTCATATCTCCAGTAGTCCCAGGGACTAGAGTTATATCTACCACCAGGTTGATGTTCCTGGGACCTTCACCCTATTTCTGAGTGAAAACCCAGCCTGTGGAGGAAGCTTATTTCAGCCGCTTGTATCTGCAATCTCATTCTTTCGGTCACCACCCACAGCTGGTTACCATGGTGAGGGTTGGAACATAGATCCTGGTTACCATGGTGAGGGTTGGAACATAGATACCGGTCTCCATGGTGAGGGTAGGAACGTAGATCCTGGTTACCATGGTGAAGTTTGGAACGTAGATCCTGGTTACCATGGTGAGGGTAGGAACGTAGATCCTGGTTACCATGGTGAGGGTAGGAACGTAGATCCTGGTTACCATGGTGAGGATAGGAACGTAGATCCTGGTTACTATGGTGAGGGTATGAACGTAGATCCTGGTTACCATGGTGAGGGTATGAACGTAGTTCCTGGTTACCATGGTGAGGGTAGGAACATAGATCCTCGTTACCACGGTGAGGGTAGGAACGTAGATCCTAGTTACCATGGTGAGGGTAGGAACGTAGATCCTGGTTACCATGGTGAGGGTAGGAACGTAGATCCTGGTTACCATGGTGAGGGTAGGAACGTAGATCCTGGTTACAATGGTGAGGGTAGGAACGTAGATCCTGGTTACCATGGTGAGGGTAGGAACGTAAATCCTGGTTACCATGGTGAGGGTAGGAACGTAGATCCTGGTTACCATGGTGAGGGTAGGAACATAGATCCTGGTTACCATGGTGAGGGTAGGAACGTAGATCCTGGTTACCATGGTGAGGGTAGGAACGTAGATCCTGGTTACCATGGTGAGGGTAGGAACATAGTACCTGGTTACCATGGTGAGGGTAGGAACGTAGATCCTGGTTACCATGGTGAGGGTAGGAACGTAGATCCTGGTTAACATGGTGAGGGTAGGAACGTAGATCCCGGTTACCACAGTGAGGGTAGGAACGTAGATCCTGGTTACCATGGTGAGGATAGGAACGTAGATCCTGGTTACTATGGTGAGGGTATGAACGTAGATCCTGGTTACCATGGTGAGGGTAGGAACATAGATCCTGGTTACCATGGTGAGGGTAGGAACGTAGATCCTGGTTACCATGGTGAGGGTAGGAACGTAGATCCTGGTTACTATGGTGAGGGTATGAACGTAGATCCTGGTTACCATGGTGAGGGTATGAACGTAGTTCCTGGTTACCATGGTGAGGGTAAGAACATAGATCCTGGTTGCTATGGTGAGGGTTGGAACATAGATCATGGTTACCATGATGAGGGTAGGAACGTAGATCCTGGTTACCATGGTGAGGGTAGGAACGTAGATCATGGTTACTATGGTGAGGGCAGGAACGTAGATCCTGGTTACCATGGTGAGGGTAGGAACGTAGCTCCTGGTTACTATAGGTAAACGTATCAACGTGGAAAATTGAGAGCAATTCTAAATCAGATTAGATTTCCAGTGCACCACACTTCCCCCATCTGGCTCGCATCTAGCAGCCTGATAACAGCTAAGAAGCTAATGCTGTTTCCATCGACCCGTTAATAAGATTTTCCAAAAAGGAACGTTTTAATCCCAACCTTGAGATGGAGAGACTGTGTCCGTCTCTCTAATGAGTTTGGGGCTTATTTCATAAAACAGGGATTTGGTGGCTCTACCTAGAAAATCAAGGAACTATTTAAAGCCCTGGATTTTCTGAGCAAAGTGTTTGTAATATTGTGTCATTTTAAAAACTTTTTTGAGATTAAAGTTGTCATAATGTTTTATTTTAACGTCACAAACATTTTACAGAGTCTTCGTATGAACACAGTATTTGTTTTTTACCAGTTTCTGAATAAAAATGAATATCCATGTTGTTCTTAAGTCGCTTTTCTTGCAAGTTGAAGCAAACATGGAGGCAAAACCACCAGGTTTTTTATTGCTGCACTTCAGGTGCGATCAGACATAAAATTCCATCCATTCCTGTTGTTTCAGGTTTCACCGTGGAAATTTAAACCCATATTTCCAAACCCCAGGAGGAAAAAAGGAATAAAGTATTACCTTAGCAGCAGAGTTGGAAATGGAAGTTATTTTAAGCCTGCCCCCGTGAACCGAGTGAACCAACCATGAAACATAGAGAAGGCTGTGGTGAATAGAGAATCACGTCGAGCCCTGGACGTACTGTAGACAGCTAAATGAGTAGTGGCATAATCAGTCCTGTGGGAGAACCCTAAATGGACTCAAATCTTCTGTTTCCTGACATTATCTGCAATCAGCAATCAACCAGCGTGGAAACGGCTTTGTGTTTTAAAGCCAACCTCCACGTTTTATTCTGGTAGCGAAGAAACGGGTTTTTATTTCTGCTCAGTAACAAAAAAGGAGGAAAACATGGAAATAAATGACTCTTTCTTTTCGTTTTGTGAATTGCTTATTCCTATTGGGAGCCTATCTTGGCAGGGTACACCTCGAACAGGTCACCAGGCTGTCACAAGGCCACACAAGTCCATTCACAAACACACTTATTCCAAAGGGAAGTTTTACATCAGCCAATCAACACTATGGGCATGTTTTTGCAGAGTGGGAGCAAACTGGAGTACCCGGAGAAAACCCAAATTTACGTGGGGAGAACATGCAAACTCTACATGGAAAAGCCATATTTTCAAGCCCCGCCCTCACCCTGAGACTTGAACCCTGACCTTCTTGCTCTGAGGCCACTGCTCTACCCACTGCGCCACCGTGCCGCCCTTGTTCCTGTCAGTATGTGTTTTTCAAACTTTGGTTTATGATTAAAGTAAAACATGCATTAAAACAATAAAAAATATCTCAGAACTTTTTAGTTTTTTCTATTTTAGTTAATATTTACAGGAGTCCAGCTGGAGTTTAGGGCCGATTTTCAAAATGAAAATTTTGACGGTTTTTACAATCTTGGAACATTATTTCCATTGTTTGGGGTTTTTTTTGTTGGGTTTTTGTTTTTTTAACCTGTCCTGTCTGGCGTTGTGACAAGCAGAATAATCATCTGTACATCAAGTATTTTATTCTACCAGGGTCAGCACCATATGCCGCCCCTGGCAAGCTTTATTTGTTTATTTTGAATGCCCTGGCATGTCAGAGGGGACCACTCACCCCAAGGACCCAGAGACCCGATTCCCCCAAGCCAGAGCTCACCCAGAGGCCCTGCAGGACCATACCACCCTATATGCAGCCACCACAGCCCAAAACACAGCCAGGTGCCCGACCCAGGCAACCCAAAGACCACCTCTACACACCTAATGTCCCTCTTCACTATCCTAGCCCCTCACCTGTAGCCCTGCCAACTCTCTAATGTTGCTTACCCCAGTGCACCTCTTAACCCCACCTGGTGACGAGGGGTCCCGGCAGGGTCAGGCGAGACCGCCCCCGGGCCCGTCTCCCAAAAAAAAAAACACATTGTGGTTTGTTTTTTTTTTTTTAAATAAAGAGGGATCCTAATGGAAAAGTGAGGTTACAGGGAGAAGAGATAAAGATGGTGGAAGATTTTAAGTACTTAAGATCAACAGTCCAGAGCAATGGAGAGTGTGGAAAAAAGGTGAAGAAGTGTGTGCAGGCAGACTGGAACGGGTGAAGAAAAGTATCAGGTGTGATGTGTGATAGAAGAGTTTCAGAAAAAATAAAAGGGAAAGTGTCCAAAACAGTGGTGAGAGCGGCCATGCTGATTGGTCTAGAGGAAAAGACAGGAAACAGAGATGGAGGTAGCAGAGATGAAGAAGCTGAGGATCTCTCTGGGAGTGACCAGGATGGACAGGATCAGAGGAACAGCACATGTTAGAGGTTTTAAAGTCAGAGAGGCCAGACTGAGATGGTTTGGACATGTGCAGAGGAGAGACAGAGAGTACATCAGAAGAAGGATGCTGGGTTTGGAACCACCAGGAAAGAGGACTAGAGGAAGACCAAAGAGGAGGTTCATGGATACAGTGAAGGAAGACATGAAGATAGTTGGCGTGACCGAAGAGGATGCAGCAGATAGGGTTAGATGGAAGAAACTGACTTGCTGTGGCGACCCCTGAAGGGAAATGATGGAAGTAGAAGAAGAAAACGCACCATGTACATATGCACAACACAGTGTAAAAATACAGTATTTTTGTGCGTTTCTACAAAAATGGCACTCCCTGTTCGGACCGAGCATGAGCAGAGCACGTGCATTTAAACACCTCCTGCTTATGTGAGAACGTAGGCATGACAGAGGATAAAGTCCATGGCCAAGAACAACTTGGCGTTCTTTTGAGCACAGGAGAGCTTGTAACTGACTCAAACATGCATGAATGAAATAAAATAACACTTCAGGTCTGGTTTTAATGTCAGAATAATGGGTTAAAAACCACTGAAAATGTTGATTTGGTTTGAGACCCCTTTAAAGCAAATAAAAACCTGGAGCAAACTGTGGAATTAAAAAAAAATTGTTGAAAGAAGATCCTGACTGGAAAATCTGTTGTTTCCTTCAAGTTTCTGACTCAGTTACTTTTTATAGGTTTTTTTTTTTCCCTCTAAAGTTATGAAGGAACTCTTTCTTCCCGTTATTACTTTTCTGGTATGTAGCTACACAAAAATAGGTATTTCTTTGAACGTCTTTGAACAGTGAAGTAACCATTTAAAAATGTTTATGTTAGCCAAGAGTCCAGTTGACACTGACTGGGCAGAATCCCAAGGTACAAATATGTCTCCTTTTCTTTCATCTCTTCTCCCTTTTAGTCTGCATGTGAGAGCTTTACTGGGTGCTGTTGGTCCAAATCTGGACTGGAACCTGCAGCCTCTCTCCTGTAAAGCAATGGGATGCCAAACATCCTCTGATTTACAGCTCGAGGCACACGCGATACCTCTGCTCCTACGGGCTGTAAAAGCCAAATGAGAGCGTGATGGCTGGATCCCACTTGCTATATTAACCTACATTCTTTCCAGAAGTGTAGAATAGCTGCACGAGTGTAACCACTTACAGAAAAGAGGGCAAAGGGTCCAACAGAGGGCTCACGTGAAGGCCAGATGGATGGAAGACTGATGAAATCAGCTGGTGACCTTCTCCTGCATTCTGCACAGGTTGACTCTGCTTCCAAACACGGCTCCACAGTCTCGTCTGGCCTCTTTTAATAACGCAGGAATGATAAAAAGCTTTTTCAAGTTATTGCTTATTTCATCAGGTCGGCTTTTGATGTTTAAGAGAAGAGACGAACCAATCATTTGATTGATTATTTTCTCGTTTGTTGCTATTTATAAACTTTCCAAAAATATATATAATTTTTTTTTTTTTTTAGAATAGTTGCTGTTTGCAATCTGTGTCTCGGGAAAAAACAATCATCATTTCTGAGCTCCAGATTAGCAGTAACAGGTTATGGTTGCCAAGTTACCGTGATTTATCCCGAGAGGGGCATTTATGTCTGCATCAGATTCCACAGCGATCCATTCAACAGTAGTTAAGTCTTTTCATCGAGTGCCTCGTTGGTCCTGCAGACACCGTCCTCTTGCTAACATTGTTAGAAACATCAGAACCGGGATGAAAACCAAACAAATTCAAAGAAAAAGGAAAAAGTGTCGAATTGTTTTATCATGTTCTTGTTTTGTTTGAAGTGGTGTTTTTGATCAATGTGAGCCGGCCCGTGTTGAGGATGCCTTCAGGTCCTTCCAGCTGCTTCTAACCTCGTTCCTCTCAGGATTAATTCTGCCATGATTTAGCGGCATTTCTCACTGACCTCTGGAATGCAGCGAATGACGGATCTATTTTCCTACATTGTTTCACCTGCTTTAACTGGAACCACATGCTCCACAGGACCGCCTCTCTTTTGTCTGCAATTGAAAACGCATGGACGACAAAGTCCTAAGTAAAGCAGAGCCGACACAACTGACAGGGTTCCTTCATGCCTCACTTCGAGTTTGAAGCATTGAAGGGGCTTGTTTTGGTTCAGATCAGGCAGGAGGCCACATTGCAGAGTCTATCTGTATTTACCTGACTGACTTGGCACTTCATGTCAAATCCAGTTGAATGGAAAGACTGTATTCCGTGTCCTGCAAGTCTTTCAAGGCCTCACACATAAATGTGAGTGGCAGGTTTGAGTTTGCAAAAGAGAAAAGCCTTGACATTTCGTCTGACATGCTTATAGAACACAGACTGCACTGTACGTTTAATTTGCTACGCTCTGTGATGTCTGGGTCGGACACGCCACAGACCCTCGGCCGAGGAGTCTGCATCCCTTACATCACTGCTACTTTTTTATGTGAACACGATTAGATAAAGGTCACTGGACAGAAATATTTATTGTCTCTAAGTGATCCAGAAGAAAAAAAACATATCTGACTTCATTCAGATCAACATTGAACTGCTGGCAGTAAAACTTTGTGGAAAAATCTTTTTAGAAACACACCGAGAAAAACTTACAGATATTTGGAAGTAAATTAAAAAACAAATTCAGATATTTTGATGGGGAAACAAGCAAAGACGATCTGAAGAAACGTGGTCGACGTGAAGCTGGACAGAAACCTTTGGACATGTGTTTCATAACAACATAATCACACACATCTGTCTAGACGAGTTTAAATGTTTTCTGTAATCTAGAAGTTGTGTGATTTCTTTTGGGCATCGTTTGCATTACTTTCCGTTCCGTCATCTTCTGCTTGTTCCGGGGTCGGGTCGCGGGGGCAACAGCCTCAAGCGGGCAGCCCAGGCTTCTCTCACCCTGGCTACATCCTCCAGCTCACCTGGAAGGATCCCAAGTCATTCCCCGGCCAGCTGTGAGACATAGTCTCTCCAGCAGGTCTGCCCCTTGGTCTCCTCCCGGTGGGACGTGCCCGAAACACCTCGCCCACGAGGCTCTCGGGGGGCATCCTGACCAGATGCCCGAAGCACCCCATCTGGCTCCTCTCGACCTGGAGGAGGAGCGGCTTGACACCGAGCTGCTCCCGGGTGGCAGAGCTCCTCACCCGATCTCTGAGTGAGAGCCCAGCCACCCTGCAAAGGAAGCCCGCCCCGGCCGCCCGCACCCGCGATCGCATTCCTTTGGTCACTACCCACAGCTGGCGACCACAGGCGAGGGCTGGAATGCAGATCGACCCGCAAATCGAGAGCTTTACTTTTCGGCTCAGCTCTCTCTTTACCACGACAGACCAATGCAGCGTCATAGTTATTGCTGATGCCGCACCGATCCATCTGTCGATCTCCCGCTCCATCCTTCCCCCACTTGTGAACATGACCCCGACATACTTAAACTCCTCCACTTGGGGCAGGACCCTGTCCCTGACCCGCAGGGGGCATTCCACCCTTTTCCGGGCGAGGACCATGGTCTTGGATTTGGAGGCGCTAATTCCCATCCCGGCCGCTTCACACTCGGCAGCAAATCGATCCAGTGAGAGCTGGAGATCACGGTCCGATGCATTACTTTAATACAAAAAAAACTAACTATAAAGTTTGTTGTTTCAATACAACAATAAAGCAGTGGTGGGCTGTTAAGGCCTTCAAAGTCTTCTCTACTGATCTATATAACGCTCAGAAGACAGTGGATATGATCGTGGACTTTAGAAAAGTCACAGCCCCCGTTGCCCCCTTGCACTGACAGACTCCCCCATCACCACTGTAGACTCTTTCCGCTTCCTCGGCACTACCATCACACAGGACCTAAAGTGGGAGCCGTCCATCAGCTTTCATCTCTCGAAGACCTGTACGTCTCCAGGACTCGGGGGCGTGCAGGTCGGATAGCAGCTGACCCTTCCCACCCTGGACATGGACTTTTTGAGCGACTCCCCTCGGGCAGGATGCCACAAAAACAGCTTCTTCCCTTCTGCCGTTGGACTTATGACCACGTTATAACCCACTTAGTCAATTCCCTCCTGTCACTTTACTATCTTTATTTTTTATTATTTTCTATGACATTGCACTACTTTTCTTTTTCTTTCTGAGCACTCTTAGTTTTGTTAAAATTATTTTTATTTATTCTATTTTTTATTATTTTTATTTTATTTTATTGCACACCTGTATCAAAGCAAGTCCCTAGTCTCTGATATTCTTCCATCTGGATATTTATTTGTTTGTGCTGCATCGGCTGTGGCTGAATAAGCCGATGCAGGAGCCGCAGCTCTTACCACACTTGCTGTAAATGTGGTAGGTTGTATGAGTCATGGGGAAGCAGTGGAAGACTGACTTTTTTTTACTGTTTCCAGTTCTTTGTGGCCTCACGCTGGCCTGCTTTACATCGATTATGACATTTGCATGCCACCTACAGCAGGCTCGAGATCTGCTGCATTAGTGTTGTACTGCTTCAGTTCCCTCTTGCAGGCATCTTTGTACCAAAGGGCAGGCCGCATGCCTGTGGCCAGCTCCCCATTGAGGATTTCTTTTTGGGATATGGCCATTGTCCATCCTGCATACATGGCCTAGCCAGCACAGGCGGCTCTGTGAGAGGATTGCGAACACACTGGAAATGCTCGTCTGGGTCAGGATGTCCATGTTGGATACTCAATCTTGCCAGGTGATGCCAATGAGTTAAGCAGGTGGAAGACGTTTAGTCTCTGCTCTTGGTGGGGAAACAGTGTTCAAGCTTCTCTGCTGTACAGTAGTCGGCTCAACACACATAATAATAATAATGAATTACTCTATTCATCCCTCACCGGGGAAATTTGTTTGCTGCACTCCTTACACCGCAGCAGGCTGCCCTTCAACGGCGCCAATGGTGGGAGAAGCAGGGGTTAGGTGTCTTCTCCAAGGACCCTAGACATGCTCTCTGTGGGACGCGAACCCACGACCTTCTGGTCCACAGGCGAACGCTCTAACCACGCGGCCACCGTCTCCACACTAGTCTTCACCGTCTCCACTCCAACCTCCATGCTCGAGAAGACATCTTTGTATTGAGAGTCAGCATGAGGCTGTCCCACACAGGCTTTGTTAGGTGCCATGATGGTTGTTCCTTTGCTGTCCTGATGGTAAGCTCGAGGTCCAGGGATAGGTTGTTGAAGTTGTGGATCCCTACGGGAGAAGTTTGGTGTCGTGCCGCTCCTTTTCCAGGTTGAGAGAAGCCAGATGGGGTGGTTCGAGATATGGTTGGGATGCCACCCGAGCGCCTCGCTGGTGAGGTGTTTCAGGCACGTCCCACCGGGAGGAGACCCAAAGGCAGACCCCGGAACTGCTAAAGAGACTAAGTCTCACAGCTGGCCGGGGAACAACTCGAGATCCTCCTGGATGAGCTGGAGGATGCAGCCGGGGTGAGAGAAGCCTGGGCTTCCGATCTGAGGCTGTTGACCCCACGACCTGGCCCTTGATAAGCGGAAGACGTTGGAACAAAATGGTTGAATCTTTTGTTTTTGGTGAAGACAGATTTGGTGGACGTAAAGTCTGCATTTTTTGCTTCATTTTTTGTTTCATTTCTTCAGTGATATCTAGATAGCGCACCACTGATGAGAAATGTACGTTCCTCAGTGACAAAGAACACCTCAGTTATTCAAAAGAAAATAACAGTGTAAACTCAATCAATTTTCAGCGCTAATAAAAAATGTGTTTTTTATTCCAGACTCCGAGGAATTCCAGCATCTACAGTTGTACAACTTTTATTTTCCAAGAATGTCCGACTCAGACAACAGACAGAGATGCAGGCTGGATGTGGTGCACAGAGTGAACAGATCACTGGTCTATCGTAGTCAGACAATGAGTCACACTCGCTTGTGAGACTAATTAACCCAACGTGCATGTTTTGGTCTGAGCAGCCAGAGAGAATCCACACATGCACAGGAGAATAAACTCCACACAGAAAGGCCGGCATCCAAACCAGCTGCCTTATTATCAGGGCTGCACTTCATTTTTTTGATCCAGTATACAACCTGTCTTATAAGAAACCGTCCCATCAGTGACCAAAACGCGGCTAAACACAAATAAGCAGCATGACTGCAGCTGTTTTTTTTTTAAAAGGAATTATAAGATTTTTTTTTTCTAGCGTCACATTTTCTCTCATCATAACAAAATGCTTTTTTACTTTTATTCACAAGTATTTTTAAACCGCATCCTTTAGCACTCTAGTGATAAACTGGCTTTTTTTTTTTTTACATAAGAACAGTAGGATTTTTTCACTTTCAGGGTTGCTGGAGCCCATCCTGGCTGATTTGAGACAGGAAGGATACACCCCGAACAGATCGCCTGTTTGCCCCGGGGCCACACACATACAACCATACACACACAGACGTACTCAATCCCAGGGGCAATCATGTAGTGACTAATCAACCTAACATGTATATTTTTGGAAGATAGGAGGAAATCACACAGAAAGGACAGTGTTCCAAGCCTCATCCCCACCCAGGACTCAAACCCACGACCTTCTTCCTGTGATGCCACTGTGCTCCCCACTGCGCCACCGTGCCGCCCCGAGGCTGTTGTGTCATTTCTAAAATAAATTTGTGCACTCTTGCCTTGCCTTGATGGTGATGATGGTGAATGATGGTGCATGACAGTGCTTCAAGCGCTTAAATTTACAATGACACATTCATTTATGATCCCATTCTAAGAACAGAAATCAACTAGAAATCAAACAGATAATTGGACAAACAAGACAAACTTTTGCACCCTCGTCCAATAAAAACGAAACTATATGTCAATGGGAGGTCGTTTTTAACTGAGCTGCAGGAGAAACAATCCGGGACGACAAGGAAACTAGAACACAAAGTAAATTGGACTAACAACTCAAGACATCACAGTAAACTTCTTCTTTTGGCATTTCCCTTCAGGGGGCGCCACAGCAAGTCAGTTCCTTCCATCTAACCCTATCTGCTGCATCCTCTTCAGTCACACCAACTATCTTCATGTCTTCCTTCACTGTATTCATGAACCTCCTCTTTGGTCTTCCTCTAGTCCTCTTTCCTGGTGGTTCCAAACCCAGCATCCTTCTTCTGATGTACTCTCTCTCTCTCCTCTGCACATGTCCAAACCATCTCAGTCTGGCCTCTCTGACTTTAAAACCTCTAACATGTGCTGTTCCTCTGATCCTGTCCATCCTGGTCACTCCCAGAGAGATCCTCAGCATCTTCATCTCTGCTACAAACATCTCTGTTTCCTGTCTTTTCCTCAGTGCTACTGTTTCTAGACCAATCAGCATGGCCGAAAACAAATTTTAAAAACTGCTGCACTTTGCACTTTTTGATTAACTTGTGCAAAAAATCTGGTGTAAATTTCAGGCGTACATAAAGAATACACCAGAGGACGTATTTATCTTTATCTGTTCTTTTTAGGTGTAGCAAGATGTGATCTTGGCTGAAAATGATAATGAACATGTTTATATTTATTCAGAGCCAAGCTCAGTCGCACTGTCGCAGTCTCGATTTGGTGCGTCTGTTTTTAGCTACACAACCACTTCTGAGAAAGTTAGAGTATTTTAGACTTTTATGAACTCTGTAAAAAGCTTTTCTGAAACACAAACATGTTCCAAAGTTCCTTTGCTGTTTTTTAAACTACGACAAAAGTAGAAAACATATCATTGTCACGTTTCACCCTGTAATTCCATCATTTTATTATCGCTTATATAATGAGCAACTTTAAGAGAAAAATCTCTTGATGAGTGGGTTTAAAAAAATATTTTATGTTATTCCATTCCGTTCTGTCATCTTCCCCTCATCCAGAGCCGGGTCGCTGGGGTAACAACCTCAGACGGGAAACCCAGGCTTCTCTCACCCCGGCTGCATCCTCCATCTCACCCGGAAGGATCCCGAGTCGTTCCCCAGCCAGCTGTGAGACATAGTCTCTCCAGCGGGTCCAGGGTCTGCCTCTTGGTCTCCTCCTGGTGGGACGTGGCCGAAACACCTCACCAGCGAGGTGCTCGGGTGGCATCCTGACCAGATGCCCGAACCACTCTATCTGGCTCCTCTTGACCTGGAGGAGGTGCGTCTCGACACCGACCTCCTCCCGGATGGCCGAGCTCCTCACCCGATCTCTGAGTGAAAGCCGAGCCACCCTGTGGAGGAAGCTCATTTTAGCCGCTTGTATCCGCGATCTCATTCTTATAGGCACCACCGACAGCAGGTGAGCATACGTGAGGGTAGGAACGTAGATCCTGGTTACCATGGTGAGGGTAGGAACAAAGATCCTGGTTACCATGGTGAGGGTAGGAACGTAGATCCTGGTTACCATGGTGAGGGTAGGAACAAAGATCCTGGTTACCATGGTGAGGGTAGGAACGTAGATCCTGGTTACCATGGTGAGGGTAGGAATGTATATCCTGGTTACCATGGTGAGGGTAGGAACGTAGATCCTGGTTACCATGGTGAGGGTAGGAATGTATATCCTGGTTACCATGGTGAGGGTAGGAATGTATATCCTGGTTACCATGGTGAGGGTAGGAATGTAGATCCTGGTTGTCATGGTGAGGGTAGGAACGTAGATCCTGGTTACCATGGTGAGGGTAGGAACGTATATCCTGGTTACCATGGTGAGGGTTGGAACGTAGATCCTGGTTACCATGGTGAGGGTAGGAACGTAGATCGACTTGTAAATCGAGATCTTTGCTTTTCGGCTCAACTCTTTCTTTACCACGACGGGCCAATGCAGCGTCATGTTATGTCATGTTCAACATCATTTCTAAATACACTTGAAAACATGATTCTTCTTCTTCTTTCGGCATTTCCCTATCTGCTGTATCTTCTTCAGTCCCACCATCTATCTTCATGTCTTCCTTCACTGTATCCATGAACCTCCTCTTTGGTCTTCCTCTAGTCCTCTTTCCTGGTGGTTCCAAACCCAGCATCCTTCTTCTGATGTACTCTCTCTCTCTCCTCTGCACATGTCCAAACCATCTCAGTCTGGCCTCTCTGACTTTAAAACCTCTAACATGTGCTGTTCCTCTGATCCTGTCCATCCTGGTCACTTGAAAACATGATGTTTATTTAAAACTTTTAAGAAACTAAGTTTTCAAAGTTCATTCATTTCCACATAAGGATGTTTATGAATATTCACATAACAGTTTGAGCATCCATCAGAAAGTTTTTATTACTGTGTATAAGTTGTTTCTGCAGACCTGGACCTGAAATATACGTATATTTGTAAGACCAGATCTCCCTCTTGTGGCTGTACTTCAGTAACACTTCATATTTAGAACTGAGAGCAATCCACAGCTCAAATGTTAAACAGGAAAATCCCCATTTTTATCATAATAAAGACTAAATGTTTGCAGACTAAAAAACAGTTCAGTACTCTTTGATATTTTATGATGTTTAATTGGCTTTTGTCGTGAAATAAAGACAATAAAATACTCAGAATGAGTCACTGTGCTGCACATTCTTTTCTTTTGGTTAGTTTACGAATGCACCAAGTTTATTCTTGGATTAGGGAAAAAGAAAAAAAATACTTTTAAAAAATTCAAACAGGCACAGGGACAAACATCCAAACTCAAAAGGACACTTTGAGGGTGGAAACTCAGCCTCAGTGAAGATTATTATGTACAGTACATACAGTCCTGCTCAGAATTTATTACACCTTTGGCAAATTTTGACGAAAATTTTCTGTAACTTGATCCAGATTTGTTCTTATCTTTGTTAGCTAATTATGGACAGGGGCGGATCCAAAGGGGGACGAATTCCCCGCTCCTCTTTTGGTCGAAAAAGAAGAAGAAAGGAAAGGGGACTAATTTAATTCAATTCAATTTTTTTTGTATAGCCTAAAATCACAGAATTTCCGTCTCAATGGGCTTCACAAGAAAAAGGGGAATGTATTAACACAAATACACAACAAGAAAAATAACTAACAAATGCTAACTAAACAAGACTAGCACATTTATGCTCTCCTTCATGGTGAGGAAAAACTCCTAAAAAAAAAAAACATCAGTGGGGAAAAAATAAGAAACCTCGTGGGGATCCACATGAAAGAGGGATCCCTCCCCCGGGACGAGCAACCAATGTGTCAAAGATTATTGTTTAAATATTAGCTTATTCTACTCTACAGCTAAATATCTAAAGAAGTCAATAGATGTTCTTCATCCTGATGGAAACACGGGGGACTCCTCAGCCCGGAGATGTCCAGTACGGGGATGAGTAGATGTTCTTCATCCTGATGGAAACACGGGGGACTCCTCAGCCCGGAGATGTCCAGTACGGGGATGAGTAGATGTTCTTCATCCTGATGGAAACACGGGGGCTCCACAGCCCAGCGATGCTCGAGATGGGGATGAGTACATGTTCTAATCAAGCTATCCCCTTGCAGAGCCAGCAAATGGGCCACTAAAATGCAGAAAAATAACCTTAATTTTTCATAATGTTCTGAGGGGGGAATGCCCCCAGCTGTTTATTTTGGCTTTCTCAACGGCTCGCCATTAAGAAAGTCCTGGATCCGCCCCTGATGGAGGTCAACCAAGCTATGCTTTCTATTTTAGCCACACCTGATAAAATTGAGAATTAAAGCCACACAAAGACAATAGTTATAGAGTTTTATTCAAGCCTTGCCGCTAATGGGATGCGTGTAAAGCTGATTTTTTTTTTTCTGATGCATAAAACAAATCCCACCTGATTTCAACCAGATAGCAGTGATTGGTTAAAGCAAAAATAGTACCTGATGATCTTGAAGCAAATGCATCCCATTTGTGTGAGGTCAGACTGTTTCCATGGTGTCTGGCTTCCAGATTTACAGTATTTAAATGCACCAAACTAAGATTATAAGATGTAATGTTTTAGGTTTTCTACACTGTGTTTTAGCCTTGAATGAGATTTACACTGTGTCATGCACACACCCAGACGGAAAGCAAGAAGAGAAGGAAATTCACAGTTTTGAAAAACAGAAGTACGTTTCGTTCCGTCGTCTTCCGCTCATCTGGGGCTGGGTCGCAGAGGTAACAGCCTTAGACGGGAAGCCCAGGCTTCTCTCACTCCAGCTGCATCCTCCAGCTCACCCGGAAGGATCCCGAGTCGTTCCCTGACCAGCTGTGAGACATAGTCTCTCCAGCAGGTCAGGGGTCTGCCTCTTGGTCTCCTCCTGGTGGGACGTGCCCAAAACACCTCACCAGCGGGGCACTCCGGGGGCATCCTGGCCAGATGCCTGAACCACCCCAACAAGCTCTTCTCAATCTGGAGGAGGAGCGGCTCGACGCCGAGCTCCTCCCGGATGGCAGAGCTCCTCACCCAATCTCTGAGTGAGATCCCATGCCACCCTGCGTAGGAAGCTCATTTCGGCCACTTGTATCCAAAAACAGAGGGAAAATTGGATAAATGTTTTATATTTTTTTATATGCATATCAGAGCCCAAAAAAATAAAATTTTATTTGAGATAAAAGGAAAATATCCGCTTTTTAAAATGTGCTTCCACTTATTTTTACACCTTTAGTGAACGGAGAAGCTCCTCATTTTAAATCCTACTTATAAATTGTCTCTGAACCCCAAGAGATTTCATTACCTGCTCATGTTTTCCGAAAAATCTTTCTTTGCAGGTATTGCAGGCTGCTTACATGAGCTGACTCCTCAGTGAGCTGCAGCTTCTTTGCTGTACTTGCTTTTGCTGCATCTGGATAATTACTCCTTCTAAATGTTGTCTGAAAAGCACCCGGGCATTTAGTTACCTCACATCCTATTTCCACTCACCAGAGAGAAACTCGCTGTGTTTTATTCCCCACCTGCTAACAAAGGAAACATGATTCACCTGCAGGGAAACTCGGACCAGAGAAAAACGCCTAATTGAGAAGGAACATTGAGCGTTCTGGTTTTGGAAAGATCCCAAGACTAACCGACAGAAGGACACAGGGGCGCCATAAAATTTACAATGTTTTTGACCTTCACCTGCAGTTTGTTCCATACAGCTTCTCCGGGTTCAGTCTGGACGTCGTCACTCCATCATCAGAAAAGGAGGAGGCTCAGGTTAATTGCTGGGTGAGATGGGAATTGCAGGCTTCACCTGCTATCAGACAGCCGCTATCAGATAGCCGTATTCCGTCTATTATCTTGTTAATGACTCAGAACAACCACTCAGACATTTTTAAAACCTGTTAAAGGTTAGAGGAATGTCCAAGGAATGAAGGCTGTGCTGCTAAGTAAAGGCATTCATTTTCACTTCGACACGCTCACGGTCATCATAAACAAGATCTGAAAGCTGCTTTTACAGATTACGACCTGCTAATTTTCTGGTCATCCTTGAGTTTCTTTTTGTTTGCAGGAATTTTCCTGGTTTATCTTTGTGTTTGTTGATGCTTGAAAGGGACTTTAATCCATCCAGGGTTAAAATGACTCCAGGCGTGTTTGTTAATATTTAACATGTTTTGTGGAGTTGGTGTAAAATGTGACGTCTTATTTTCACCTGAAATGCTTTTAAGTGATCGGATTTCCGAGCATTTAGAGAGGCCGAGATGTTACCAAGAAATGGTTTTATACAGAAAGTCTGAACCAATCGGATGAGGCACAGTTTCTTCTCAATGCCTGCGGAGATTACACAACTCAGAACACTGGTCCAGTAATTACTGCACATTGATACACACGCATGCAGCAACATTTCTACTTCTTTCTTCCCTTCAGGGGGCACCACATCAAGTCAGTTTCTTCCATCTAACCCTATCTGCTGCATCTTCTTCGGTCATACCAACTATCTTCATGTCTTCCTTCACTGTATCCATGAACCTCCTCTTTAGTCTTCCTCTAGTCCTCTTTCCTGGTGGTTCCAAATCCAGCATCCTTCTTCTCTCTCCTCTGCACATGTCCAAACCATCTCAGTCTGGCCTCTCTGACTTTAAAACCTCTAACATGTGCTGTTCCTCTGATCCTGTCCATCCTGGTCACTCCCAGAGAGATCCTCAGCATCTTCATCTCTGCTACCTCCATCTCTGTTTCCTGTCTTTTCCTCAGTGCCACTGTCTCTAGACCAATCAGCATGGCCGCTCTCACCATGGTTTTCTACACTTTCCCTTTCAGTTTTGCTGAAACTCTTCTATCACACATCACACCTGATACTGTTCTCCACCTGTTCCAGCCTGCCTGCAAGCGCTTCTTCACCTATTTTCCACAATCTCCATTGCTCTGGACTGTTGATCCTAGATACTTAAAATCTTCCACGTTCTTTACCTCTTCTCCCTGTAGAGAAGAGATAAAGAAGAGATAAAGATAAAGAAAGTGCTCCAAACGGAGCACTTTTCCATTTGGATCCCTCTCATTCACACACATGTACTCTGTTTTACTCTGACTAATCTTCATTCCTCTTCTTTCTAGTGTAAACCTCCACCTCTCCAGCTTTTCCTCCACCTCTTCCCTCCTCTCACTACAGATCAAAATGTCATCTGCAAACATCTTCATGCAGCAATATATACAACTAATAATTACTACTTACATAACCAAATGGAATTTATATGGTTTAATGCAATGCCAATAAAGCTTCATTAATCTTGAATTTTATACATTCATCCTTACATTTATCCATCTGTCCTTCTTTCTAACAGCTTGTATATTTATTAATTCATGCATTCATTTATTCATCAATGCATCATATAATCCATTTTTTTAATCCAGTCTCTTACTGGCCTCTCTTGATGTGGATTTAGAATTCTGTCTTCATGTCCCGCTCATCCAACACAGGAGACATGCTATCATATCATTTCTTCATGGATCAAAATAAGATGCATAAAATCTGCAGTAACATTAATTTTAGCTCCTCTAACTCCACTCTCCTTTCTGATTATTTTTCTGAAGTGGGTACAAGCTGGATCATTCTGAGAAAGGTTTCATTGGATGGTGCCTGAGCTGTGAAGTAATCATTGGAGTGTGTCCTTGCTGACCCGTAGCATAATTGGCACTTACTGGGCTTTTACCCAAAGTCTCATTTGCTTTCATGTGAGAGCTTTACTGGGTGCTGCTGGTCCAAAGCCGAACTGAAACCTGCAGCCTTCCTCCTGTAAAAGTAGAGGGATGCCAAACATCTTCTGATTTACAGCCTGAGGCACACGCTATACTATTGCTCCTATGGGCTGTAAAAGCCAAACGAGAGCGTGATGGCCAGATCCCACTCGTTATATTAAATTACATTCTTTCCAGTGCCGCGTGACCTGAGCCCAGCAACATGCTGGAAAGAGGCGATGGTCCAAACAGAGGGCTGTCGTGAAGGCCAGATGGAGAAAAGGGCCTGCTGGAATCAGCTGGTGACCTTCTCCTGCATTCACTTCGTCTCTGCTTTCAAACACTGTTCCCTATGTTTCGTCCTGTTTCAACTTTTTCCCCAAAAACACAGAAAGTGGTGAAGGCATTGAGCTCTCCGTGCATTCGTCCATCCATGCTTCCGTGACACTGTTGAAACAGTCCAGAGTTTTTCGATACCAGCATCAATTATTCTGACAAAATTGAGCAGCCATGGTGTTGCATGGATCCAGTTTGGTGGCCTTAAGATTAGGTTTATCCTGTTTGCAGATGATGTGATACTGTTAGCTCACTTGAGCCATAATCTCCTACGCTTTTTCTGTCTTGTAAAGCACTTTGAATTGCGTGTGTATGGATCGGGCTATACAAATAAACTTGAGTTCCTCTCACCGGATCGATTTGGGGGTGAGTTTGGAAATATCCAGTGGGAGCGAATGGACCCAAATGGAAAAGGGTGAAGTTTGAATTACACGTCTAGGATAGAGTTCTGTCCCAAGTGGAGGAATTTTAATATCTCTGTGTCTTGTTCAATCAGTAAGGAAAGCATGGAGTAGAAGATCGGTGCAGACGTCCACGATAATTAAGACGTTTTATTAGTTAGTTGTGCTGAAGAACCAAAAAGTAAAGCTCTTGATGAGCTGAAAGATGGTATCTGTATATGTAAAGTTTTCCCTGCCAAGGCTGCTGCCCACATGCCCTGGTCCAAGATTAATAGAAGAAGACGTTATGTTCTCACAATTTGAAGAGTCTTAAATGATTAGTAAAGCTCAGTATTGTGGTTCAGCGTGAGCTTGGCATGTCTACGGACTACTTGTAGTTTCAGTTCTTTCTGAGAAAGACTTTCTCAAACGTGAATGGAATTCATCAAATGATGGAGAGTAAAGTGTGAATCATTGGGGCGTTCTAACACAGCTACACATTAGGCAATAACATTAAGGTCCAAATACAAAATAACGAGGCTGCTATCGAGCTTTTCCTTTGACGACATGAATATTTTCTCCAAAGTAAACAAGTTCCTGCTGAGGATGCCTGGAGGACCTCCAGCTGCTTCTCACCCCACCTCGTTCCTCTCAGGATTAATTCTGCTATGATTTAGCGGCATTTCTCACTGGCCTCTGGAATGCAGCGAATGACGGATCTATTTTCCTACATTGTTTCACCTGCTTTAACTGGAACCACATGCTGCACAGGACCGCTTCTCTTTTGTCTGCAATTGGAAGCGCATGAACGGCAAAGTCCAAAGGAATGGAGTTCTGCCTCCACATCTGCTCTCCTCTACCCCCTCACCTCAGGTCCGATGTGGCACATGTTTAGTCCAGACCAGTCAGTAGGCTGCTGTGCACATTCTAAGATCAGTTATTTACCTATCCAACCTGGCACCAGATGTCAAATCCAGTTGGATGGAACGACTTTATTCCGTGTCCTGCAAGTCTTTCAAGGCCTCACACATAAATGTGAGTGGCAAGTTAGAGTTTGCAAAGAAGAAAAGTCTTGATATTTCTTCTGACATGCTTACAGAACACAGACTGCACTGTACTTTTAATTTGCTACGGTCTGTGATGTCTGGGTGGGACACGCCATAGACCCTGGAGTTCGAGGAATGCATACCTTACATCACTGCTACTTTTATAAGAACAAGATTACATAAGAAAGGAGTGAAAAAATACCTTCCCTCAGCCACTCAGTCATGCTAATTTGGCGTCTGGATTTCAGGAATAAATCCTTTCCAGTAACACATAATTCATTCAGGTTATTTGTAATGCTAGCTATGCAAAGACCTACGGATCGCTTAAGGAGAGGGAAATATTGTGCTTTAATAGAATAATGATTCTTTTCTTGCAAAAATAGATGAACTTGGTTCCTTTTGTTTGATTGGAAGTGTGATATTTGGGGCCAACAAGTGCCTGTACAGAGGTACCTCTCTCTCATTACGAATGTCTTTACATATAAAATTTTTAGGTTACAACATTTTTCAATGGATAAATATTTCCTCTTGTTGTCGGTGTGATGTGTGACAGAAGAGTTTCAGCTAAAATGAAAGAGAAAGTGTCCAAAACCATAGTGAGACTGGCCATGCTGATTGGTCTAGAGACACCTTGACAGGAAAGACAGGAAGCAGAGATCTTTGTAGCAGAGATGAAGATGCTGAGGATCTCTCTGGGAGTGACCAGGATGGACAGGATCAGAGGAACAGTACATGTTAGAGGTTTTGGAGATAAAGTCAGAGAGGTCAGACTGAGATGGTTTGGACATGTGCAGAGGAGAGAGAGAGAGTACATCAGAAGAAGGATGCTGGGTTAGGAACCACCAGGAAAGAGGCCTATGTAAGATAAGCTTATGATTTTATAAATTTATTATGTGTGTTTTTCACATTTGCTAAGGATGCATAGATGTCAGCCATCTTACATATGTCAGCTATTTTAGAGTATTGCTCTCCCATCCCTGAAGAGTTAATCAGCACATATAGAGACCAACTGGTTACCAGAACATTCCTGCCTTGTCAGCTAATCACAGATAGTTGCAGGACATGAAACTCTCTGTTCTGTTGAAACCATTTTGCATACAAACAATGTTGGGTGGACTTTCTGCCCTTTTGATTAACTTATTCTTCAGACGCCTGTGAGTGTCCTTTTCAGAATCAGAATCAGAATATACTTTAATGATCCCACACAGGGGAAATTTGTGTGTTACAGCAACAACTTCCTATCTGCTAAGTGAGTCGTTGTAGAGCCCGATCACGTACGGAAAGAAAGACCTCCGGTAACGAGATGTTCTCGAGCGGAGCTGTCTGAGTCTCTTGGAGAAGGAACTCCGTTGTTCGTCCAGGAGTGGGTAGAGAGGATGGTCATGGTTTTCCATGATGGACAAAAGTTTGTTCAGTGACCTCCTCTCTACCACTGCCTCAAGTGAGTTCTGTTTGCTGCCAATGACAGAGCCAGCCAGTCTGATTAGTTTATTCAGTCTGTTGGTGTCACTGGCTGCGATGCTGCTCCCCCAGCAGATGACAGAGAAGAACAAGGTGCTGGCCACCACAGACTGGTAGAAGATCTCCAGGATATTGCCGCACACATTGAAGGACCTCAGCTTCCTTAGAAAGTAAAGTCGGCTGCAAGTCTTCTTGTACACAGCAGTACTGTTGCTCCTCCAGCTCAGTCTATTGTCGATGGTCACTCCAAGGTATTTGTACTCCTCAACCACCTCCACATCTCTACCCAGAATGCAGAGCGGCTGCAAAGCAGTCCTCCTCCTCTTCCGGAAGTCAATCACCATCTCCCTGGTCTTGTCCACATTGAGGAGCAGGTGATTCTCTCTCGCCCACACCACAAATCCATCCACCACCCTCCTGTACTCCTCCTCCTGCCCACCACTTATACACCCTACAACTGCAGAATCATCAGAGAATTTCTGTAGGTGGCATGAATCGGAGTTGTGCTGGAAGTCTGAAGTGTACAATGTGAAGAGGAATGGAGAGAGCACAGTGTCCCGTGGGGCTCCTACACCACTCAGAACCACATCAGACCGGACTTTGCCCAGCCGGACGAACTGTGGCCTGTCCGTCAGGTAATCAGTGATCCAGGAGACGGCGGACGCACCAGCACCCATCAGCCACAGCTTATCACCCAGTAATGCGGGCTGGATGGTGTTAAAGGCACTAGAGAAATCAAAGAAGGTGATTCTCACCATGCCTCCACCGCCATCCAGATGTGAATGAGCTCGTTGCAGCAGATGGATGACAGCGTCGTCAACACCCAGGCGTGGCTGGTAGGCAAACTGCAGGGGGTCCAGAGAGGAATTCACCAGCGGTCTCATGTGAGCTAACACCAGCCTCTCCAGCACTTTCATCACATGAGATGTGAGGGCAACTGGACGGAAATCCTTGAGGTCAGATGAAGATGGTTTCTTGGGTACAGGGACCAGGCACGATGTCTTCCAGAGAAGCGGAACCCTCTCCAGCCTGAGGCTCAGGTTGAAGAGGTGCTGGAGAACCCCACACAGCTGGAGCGCACAGGTCCTCAGGGTATGGGGGTTGATGCCATCTGGGCCGGCTGCTTTGTGCTGGTTTAGCTTCTCCAGCTGTTTCTTCACCTGAAAGGTGGTCACAGTCAAACGGTTGGGTGGGGGGGGTTCAGGCACTAGTCCATTGAATCGCTGAGAAGGAGCAGACGCTGGTAGCAGGTGTGGTGGAGGTAGGGAAGAAGAGGTAGTGGCATTTGTAGAGCTAAACCTGTTGAAGAAGGTATTAAAGTCATTACAGTAGCTATATCTTTGCCACCACTAGTGGGTCTGCTTCTTCCCCCATATCCAGTGATCTTTTTCATTCCGGACCACACCGCCCTCATGTTGTCCTGCTGTAGTTTGGATTCCAGCTTCCTCCTGTATGCATCTTTTCCCTTCCTCAGCTGGTCTCGGAGTTGATGCTGCACCCTGTGACTTTTGTACCCTGTGACCTATTTGCTCTAATAAAAGGATGCAGCCGAGGTAGGATGAAGAGAGAAGCTTGTAGGAGCCAAGCAGAGTTACGTTTCTGTTCTCATCTCTCCCCCACTGCGGATCCCCCAGTGTGGAAAAGCGCTAGTTTTCTTGTGTGGGCTAATTGTTGGTTATGATACTGGAGTACTAAATTGAATGAAGCCTTTTTTAGACCCAACAGCCTAGAGGAAGACCAAAGAGGAGGTTCATGGATACAGTAAAGGAAGACATGAAGATAGTTGGTGTGACTGAAGAGGATGCAGCAGATAGGGTTAGATGAAGAAACTGACTTGCTGGCGCCCCCTGAAGGGAAATGATGAAAGAAGAAGAAGATGAACAAATTTATAAGAAATTAAAGGCAAAAATACAGAATGCGTTGCTGCTTGCAGCTGCCAAAGTTTACCGAACTTAAACTTACTTGTTGTTGCTCTGTCATTGGCTTCTGCCTGGCATCTTCCTGGCATCTGATTGGCCATTGGGGACCTCTATGCATGTGTTTGTAGAGAGAACATGAACCAAAGAAAGTAAAACGTGCCGCTACAGCAGTTAAAAGGTAGATGAACATAATTTTATTGTACATTTTTACATTATATACAATTCTAATTTGATTTTAATTTTGTAGTAATCTAATTGTTACATGTATTTTTGCATGTTTAGATGCATTTTTGTGTTTAATAAAAAAAAATCTATGTCTGAATTTTTGGGTCTTGGATCAGATGAGAGCATCCACATGGAAACATGCATCTAGTTAGGAAATTATTGAGTTGTGAAACTCCTGTCAGAAACAATTAATTTTGTTTTTAGTAGAAATACCACCATATCCAGTTTCTCTTCAAAATTTCCCCCTCTTCTTGCTCCCAGATTAGTCCCACCCTCTGGACATGTGCACGACACAGCGTAAATTGTGCTTGAGGCTGCAGATGGAGGGTATAACAGGTCAGGTTGGCAAAGTTACAGCATTTTCTTTTACATTCTTTTGTTTGTGTCTTCATAAATAGTTTTTGTTCATGCTGGAGAACAAAATCCGTGGGCAAGAACAACCTGGTCGTCATGAAATATCTGAGTACTCAACAGAGGAGCTCTCAAATTGCTCAAAAAACATATATGAAGTAGTTATAAAACCTCTTCCGGTGAGTTTTTTACTGAGGTAAAAATGTTCAAACATGGTAGAAACTTTTTAAAGTTGATTTTTGAAAAAAAGAAACTACTTTTAAACTTTACAAAAAAAAGGTTTAGAGTCAACAAAAAGAGAAAAAGTCCCATGTTTTTGTTGTTTATAGAGAATGCATGTGTCCTAGTTTTCACTATCTGTACATTTAAGTGGCCTGACCTATTTCCTTTTCTCTGTAGGAGAGAAAAACACTTCTGAGAATCTTTCATTTTCAAGTTTTCCAGCCTGTGAAAACCATAAAGAGGTGTTCATGATTTGCAAAAGACAGTGGCTGTAAACCCACCAGGGTGGCTCCGAAGGACCTAAAACTCAGCCTGATTGCTGCGTAAACATTGGCTGGGTTATATTTTTCCTACTGAAACAGTGATTAGCACCCTGTTGCACTCATTAGCCCAGATTAACTATTGTGATGCCAGAGATTAGAGCTGCTCTCTGGCATCACAAGTCAGATAGAGAAGCTTGTTCTCTGGTTTAAATCTTTTATCATAGTGTGCACATCATGCAGCTGCAGAGGGCAGGAGGACATGCCTCTTCTTTTATGAAGCACACTAAAGGGAGTGTATCTACCAAAGTGGAGTGTGTATCTGGGAAGTCAGAGGTCAGGCTGTGCTGTAGTGACACCTACTGATGATCAGTGGGATCATGTCTACATGCAAAGAATATGGTATTTGTCTTTAAAGCATCAGAGCGCTTCACTAGTGAGGTGTTCAATTCAATTAAATTTTATTTGTATAGCCCACAGTCTCAGTGGGCTTCACAAGAAAAAGAGGAATGTATAAACACCAATACACAGCAAGAAAAATAACTAACAAATTCTAACTAAACAAGACTAGCACATTTATGCACTTAGACTCTCCTTCATGGTGAGGAAAAACTCCTAAAAAAAAAAAAAAAAAACATCAGTGGAAAAAAATAAGAAACCTTGTGGGGATCCACAAGAAAGAGAGATCCCTCCCTCGGGACGAGCAACCAATGTGTCACAGATTATTGTTTAAATATTCTATTTTACTCTACAGTTAAATATCTAAAGAAGTCAATAGATGTTCTTCATCCTGATGGAAACACGGGGGACTCCTCAGCCCGGAGATGTCCAGGATGGGGATGAGTAGATGTTCTTTATCCTGATGGAAACACGGGGGACTCCTCAGCCCGGAGATGTCCAGTACGGGGATGAGTAGATGGATTCCATCCTGATGTAGCGGGGATGATGAAGCGCGGAGGTCTCCTCTGTGTTGCCCAGGACAGGAACACAGAGTCCTGAATGGGGCTCTCTCCCAGAGAGGAGGGAGAGAAGTGGACAACATGTGAATTGTATTGTACCAACTAGCAGTGTAATTCTAAATAAACAGACAGTTGAGAACAATGAATGATATAGAAAGCCTGGGGTTAGGGTAGGGGGACGGGGTACAGACCCTGGTAAGAGTAGGGGGTAGAGGGGAAAGGGCCAAGGCAGTCTGGCAGAGAATAGTAGATAGAATTAGAGGACAGAACCCCAATGTACCATACTTTCCCCAGCTTCTACTATCTAGCAGCCAACTAGTAATTATATCAGCTAAATGAATCTGTTTCTATCTGGCCTGTTGATGAGCTTGGTCAGCTGATAAGCGTGTTTCGGGCACGTCCCACCGAGACAGACCCTGAACCCGCTGGAGAGACTATGTCTGACAGCTGGCCGGGGAATGACTTGGGATCCTTCCGGGTGAGCTGGAGGATGCAGCTGGGGTGAGAGAAGCCTGGGTTGAGGCTGTTACCCCCCTGTTGCCCCCGCGACCCAGCCCCGAATGAGCGGAAGACGACGGAACGGAACTGAAGAAAAAATACTTCAAAAGACTTTTGAAATGGTTTTCTTTTTTACTTTATGTTGGATCATGAAGGCTGCAGCCCGAGCAGATTATTCAGACTTCTGTTTGTCCAGAACATCAGATGGATTTGAGGGTTTCAAAAAAGCCAGCATAGACCCCCGTTCCACACTCTTTAGGGATGTAGTGTGAGAGGGACCAGTGAAGAATACTTTTAAAGCTTAAATGAAACCATGGCTTTGAACAAAGCAAACCTGAACTCACTTATGATGTCATTTTTTTTTTATCGTGTGTGAAAGCGGACCGACTGAATAGAAATAACAAAGAGGATCCTGCAACGTTATGCAACAAGGACGAATACAATAGAGGTGAACGTACAATAGAAACAAAACCGCAACAGGAAAGAATTATCTGTGTACAGTTGCCCTTGCATTTGAATGTTTGTAGTATATCAGTATGTTTTATCTCAGTACAAACCTCACTCCGGGGACAGCAGATGAAAACTAACCTTAAGCTACAATCTGACATTTTTACATTCATTTTTATGTCTCTTCATTAATGAACTGTCTCATTTAAATACATAAATAAATCGACTTAGTCTCTCAGGATCCAACACCTTACCCAGATGGCATTCAGGAGTTCTACTAATCAGTAACACAGCCACACCACTCCGCCTCCTCAACTCTGATCTCATCTTAGATACTACTCACCTCGGCCCTCATTGATCAAAATTTATTCATTCATCTTCCGTTTCGTTCCGTCGTCTTCCGCTCATCCGGTGCCGGGTCGTGGGGGCAACAGCCTCAAACGGGCGGCCCAGCCTTCTCTCACCACAGCTGTATCCCCCAGCTCACCTGGAAGGATCCCGAGTCATTCCCCAGCCAGCTGTGAGACATAGTCTCTCCAGCGGGTCCGGGGTCTGCCTCTTGGTCTCCTCCCAGTGGGACGTGCCCCAAACCCCTCACCAGCAAGGCGCTCCGTAGGCATCCTGACCAGATGCCCAATTTAACCCATCTGGCTTCTCTCGACCTGGAGGAGGAGCGGCTCGACACCGAGCTCCTCCCGGATGCCAGAACTTCTCACCCGAACTCTGAGTGAGATCCCAGCCACCGTGTGGACGAAGCTCAGTTCAGCTGCTTGTATCCGTGAACTCATTCTTTCGGTCGCCACCCACAGATGGTGACCATGGGTGAGGGTGGGAACGTAGATCCTGGTTACCATGGTGAGGGTGGGAACGTAGATCCTGGTTACCATGGCCAGGGTAGGAACGTAGATCCTTGTTACCATGGTGAGGGTAAGAACATAGATCCTGGTTACCATGGTGAGGTTAGGAACGTAGATCCTGGTTACCATGGTGAGGGTAGGAACGTAGATCCTGGTTACCATGGTGAGGGTAGGAACGTAGATCCTGGTCACCACGGTGAGGGTAGGAACGTAGATCCTGGTTACCATGGTGAGGGTAGGAACGTAGATCCTGGTTACCATGGTGAGGGTAGGAACGTAGATCCTGGTTACCATGGTGAGAGTAGGAACGTAGATCCTGGTTACCATGGTGAGAGTAGGAACGTAGATCCTGGTTACCATGGTGAGAGTAGGAACGTAGATCCTGGTTACCATGGTGAGGGTAGGAACGTAGATCCTGGTTACCATGGTGAGGGTAGGAACGTAGATCCTGGTTACCATGGTGAGGGTAGGAACGTAGATCCTGGTTACCATGGTGAGGGTAGGAACGTAGATCCTTGTTACCATGGTGAGGGTAGGAACGTAGATCCTGTTTACCATGGTGAGGGTAGGAACGTAGATCCTGGTTACCATGGTGAGGGTATGACCATAGATCCTGGTTACCATGGTGAGGGTAGGAACGTAGATCCTTGTTACCATGGTGAGGGTAGGAACGTAGATCCTGGTTACCATGGTGAGGGTATGACCATAGATCCTGGTTACCATGGTGAGGGTAGGAACGTAGATCCTTGTTACCATGGTGAGGGTAGGAACGTAGATCCTGGTTACCATGGTAAGGGTGAGAACATAGATCGACTAGTAAATTAAAAGCTGATTCTGAGCTGCTTAAATCTGTCTTGGTTCGGGGTGCCAGAGCAAATCCTGGCTGGTTACAGGTGAGAGGCGAGGTACACCCGAATAGGTAGCCAGTCTGTTGTGGGGCTACACAACAAGATAGACAACCATACACACACACACACACACATTTATACGCATTCAGAGGGAAAATTGTGATCAACCTATCAACCCAACATGTGTGTTTTTGGAGGGCGGGTGGACAAGAGGGATGGGTGATCAATGACCAATAAAAAATGCTAAAGCCAAAGTGATTAACTTAATTACTTTACATCGACCTGAGCTAGCTTATACAGCCGAGGGTCTGACCGCCAGGGTCCCCGTCGTTGGCTGCCACCCATCTCCTCCTTCACCCAACCCGTATGGCCCCTTCTTCAGCTAGTGAGCCCACTGGGAGGGCGGCCCATGTCCCCTGTCCGGGCTGAGCCAGGTCAGGCCCCCATGGGTAAAAGCCCAGCCATCAGGCACTTACTCTCGTGCCCCACCCTCAGGCCTGGCTCCACGGAGGGTCACTGATGACCCATATCTGAGCAGCGCTTTGTCTGGCCCCTCACCTAGGACCTGTTTGTCTTGGGTGATCCAACCAGGGGCACGAAGCCCTGAACAACATAGCTCCTAGGATTGTTGGGGCATGCAAACCCCTCCACCACGATAAGGATGGTGGAGCTAACCAACAAAATAAGTAAAGCTTAAAAATTAATTGTCATGTAGTGGAGTGCAGGTGGAAAGAGGAGGACCCAATATTAGGACAGAAAACATGGTTTATTTATGTATGGTAGTCCAGTAATGCTGTGAAAAGAAAAACACAGTTTCAGTGGCATGGCAAGAGGTTGTTGTCAGAATGTGTTCTTGGTCAGCAAACCAGGGAGACCTGGCTGGAAGGGATGGTATGACCCGACATGGAAGTCTTCTTCTTCTTCTTCTTTAGTTTGCGGCATGAAGCACCAACCTGGGTGCATTACCGCCACCTACTGACTGTCACGAACCTCAAATCCTCCTCAATAACCCTGTACACCTCAAAAAAGTGTACAGGGCACCAAAACCCTTCCCCTGACGTCCATACAAAAACACCTCCTTCAAGCTCACTTGTCTCATCCCAACACTCCTCAGCACCACCATCATAGCCTCTCTATCTCCCTCATACTTTCTACACGCTAACACCACGTGATTAACCCCTTCCAACTCCCCACAGAAATCACAACACCCATCCAAATGTTTACCCAGAATCTTGAGCGTTTCATTCAATCCCGTGTGCCCAATACGTAACCTGCTAAAAACCACCTGCCCCCGCCTTCCACCACCCACCGGATCCACAGTCACCCCCACCGTCCTCTGTACTTCATACAAGTGTCGTCCCTTCACCTCTGACTCCCACTCCATCTGCCACTGCTGCATTATCCCCTTCCAGACCAACGCCTTCACCTCCCCTCGTGACAGAGCCACGACCCTCTCCACCACCACCCGATCTGCAGCCCTCTTTGCCACCTCATCCACTCGCTCATTCCCCCCAATCCCAGAATGGCCCGGAACCCACATAAACACCAACGACCCTCCTACCACCCCCGACACCATATTCATAACATCCCAAAACAAACCCTGATGATACCTCACCCTCCCCAGTTCAAGAGCCCGAACCACTGACAACGAGTCCGTGCATATAAGTACTTTCCCACCACCATGTTGCATCGCCCACACCACAGCCATCCACACTGCATATAACTCCACCGTGAAAATACATAAGTGATCTGACGTGCGAACCCCTACCTCCACTCCAGACCCTTCCACCACCATTCCCGCACCCGTCCTCCCCGAAACCGGATCCCTTGAACCATCCGTAAACACCAATGTGTAATCCCCATAATTCTCCTCAATAATACTCCTAAATGCTCCCGCCACATTCACATCCCCAAACCTCCGTCTCCACCCCACCATCCCCAATTCCACCCTCACCTCTCCCAGCCTCCACTGTGGCACCATCTGAAAATTGTCCTCCCGCTCCAACTCCAAATCCCCCACACCCAATTCCCGTGCCCACAAACCCCCTACCCACCCAAAACTCAAAGTTTCCTTCACACCCCTCTCCCAGGACCAATCCAGAACCCCCCGCCCAGGGTGATTATGGCTCTTTCCTCTCAAGGAAACCCAATAATTCACCGCCAGGTGCTTCCTCCTCAGAGCGAGTGGCATGACACCCGCCTCCACCCTCAGGGCACTCACTGGCGAAGTCCTCAGAGCACCTAAACAAATCCTCAGGGCCTTGGCCTGCACCACATCTAAATCCCGTAACACTGTAGGCGCCGCCGAACCATAAACCACACATCCATAATCCAATCTGGATTTTATCAGGGCATCATACAGGCACCTCAAAGCTGAAAAACTGGCCCCCCAGTCCACCCCAGCTAGACATCTCATGACATTTAATACCTTATCACACTTACTGGTCAAGTACCGTACATGTTCCCTCCACACCAACTGCCTATCAAAAGTTAGACCCAGAAAACGAAAAGACCCCACCATCTCAATGTGCCTACCATAGAGCTTCAAACCCTTCACAGTGCCAACCCGGCCCCTCGAGAACATCATACCTTTTGTCTTGTTCACCGAAAATCTAAAACCCCACCTGTCACCCCAAGCCTGCACCCTGTCCATACCCTCCTGCACCTTCCCAACCACATACTCCCTGTTCCGTCCCCTCTTCCACAACGCCCCATCATCAGCAAACAGTGATCTACCTAAATCATTCCCCACCCCACTAAACACACCATTAAACATAACATTAAACAAGGTAGGGCTAATTACACTCCCCTGCGGCGTCCCATTCTCCACGTCATAAACCGACGACATCGCTCTCCCAACCCTAACCTGAATCCTCCGCCCCTCCAAGAAACTCCGAACCCAATTGAATATTCTCCCTCTAATCCCCATCGTGCGTAGTGTAATCAACAGTCCCTTCCTCCACAACATATCATAGGCTTTTTCAACATCAAAAAATACCGCCACCAAAACCTCTCTATTCACCCGTGCCTTCCTAACATCATCCTCCAACCGAACTAACGAATCCAAAGTGCTCCTACCCCTCCTAAAACCACATTGGTATTGTGACAATAGATTCCCCTTTTCTAACTTATACTCCAACCTCTGAGTTACCAACCTTTCCATCAACTTGCAGACTACAGACGTTAAAGCAATCGGCCTGTAGTTTCCTGGATCACTTGTATCCGCTCCAGGCTTCCTAATCGGGAGAATCACTGCCTCCTTCCACTCTGCCGGGACCACCCCCTCTCTCCACACCCTATTAAATAATCCCAAAAGTTTCCCTTTACCCACACTACCCAGCTGTCTGAGCATGCCATATACAATACCATCTTTACCAGGCGCCGACTGACCTCCTTTCGCCAAAGCTGTTTCCAACTCCCCCATTGTAAACACATCATTTACCACCTCCATGACATCATCATCCCTGCCCAGCTCCCCTGCAAATTCCTCCTCCAACTGCCTCCTCACAGCTCGCCCCTCCACCGACAAAGCCTCAACATTCTGAGTTTCCACAAACCGCTGTGCCAACACCTCTGCCTTTTCCTGGTCCCCAACCACAATTCGGTCCCCATTCCGTAGAGCCGGTAAATCAAAACACCGTGCACCCCCACCCATCCTCCTAATCATACCCCACACTGAACCCACCGGAGTGTCCCTACCAATAGTGCCACAATAGCCCCTCCAATAACCCCTCTTGACTGCCCGAATCGTCCTGCGTACCCTAGCCTGAGCTCTCTTATACTCTATTAAGTGCTGAAAGTTGTGTGAGCACCTCACTAAGCGTAAAGCCCGGTTCCTTTCCCTAACTACCTCAGCACACTCACTGTTCCACCACGGCACCAACCGCCTCCCGCCTCCGCCCCTGCTCCTTGGAATAAATTTCCCCGCCGCCTCCAATATGCCCCCCTTAATCCGTCCATCCAACTCCTCTATATCCAAATCTCCATCCACAGCACCCAACAATCTATCACTCTCCTCTGCAAACCCCCTCCAGTTAGCCTTATCTAACACCCACCTACCCCCACCCCGATCCACCCGTGGCCCTACCCCTATCCCCCACCTGCACCAAATCGGATAATGGTCACTGCCCATCGTGCCATCCCTATGCACCCACCACTCACACAAATGGGCCATCCCAGAAGACGCCAACGTCAAGTCCAGCGCCGACTCCCTCCCGGTTGCTACATCTAGTCTCGTTCCATGACCCGAATTCAGACATACCAAGCCTTTCCTCTCAAGCAGCTGCTCCACCACCCTACCATTAGCATCCGTCCTTTCACTTCCCCACAGCACACTATGCCCATTAAAATCCCCACACCAGAGTACAGAACCATCATCCTGTCCCTCAACACCATCCAGCTCGTCCACAGCTAAACCCCTCCCCGGGTTATAATAATTAATAACCGTAACAGACTTACTCCCTGCCCACACACGCACCACCACATACTCCCCCTCCATACCCTTCCCGACCACCTGATAAGGCAACCCCTCCCTTATAAAGGTCGCACAACCACCACCCCCCCTCTCAAGCCTGTCCCTTCGAATCCCAACAAATCCACGCAACACAAAATCAAACCTCGGTTTCAACCACGTCTCCTGAACACAAACAACATCAGGTTTAACCAAGCCACCCGCAATAAAAGCCTTAAAATCCTGACCATTAGCCAACAAACTCCTTGCATTCCACTGGAGAACTAACATAATGAACCTGAAGATACTGCCGCGTCCAACCCTGCCTGCTCATTCAAATCATCCCTAACTTCCTCCCACTTCAAACCAACCAGACCAAAGTGATGCACAGCCGCCTTAACCACAACCTGTAACCTCTCCGTCTTAGATTTTAAACCAGCAGTAGCATTTATCACCCCTGCAACAAAAGCCACCAAGGTCCGTGGCGACACCCACCCCACCTGACCACCGTCAGATACTCCCACAACAGCACTAACCGTCCCCAATCCAGACGACCTCACTTCAGAACCCCCAACAGCCTTCACAGCTTCCGCATAAGACAATTTACCCTCCCGACGAACCTGCTGCACCCTCAACTCCTTCTTCATGGCCTCACACCCCATAAATGAAACACTATGCCCTCCTCCACAATTGCAACACTTAAGTCCCACGCCCTCCCCACATGGCCCCTCCTCGTGGTCACCACTACACCGACCACACCTCCTACCATTCCTGCATGCCCAGGCCATATGTCCAAACTGCTGGCACTTAAAGCACCTGATAGGCGCCCTGACAAACTCCCTCACCCTGTATCTTATTAATCCAAAATACACCATCCCTGGCAAATCTTTGCCCTCAAACAATACCTTCACCGACACAGTGTCTGCTCTAACTCCCGCTCTGACAAGCTTCTCCACCCTCACCACCCGTCCCCTATCCACTCTCAAGTGTTTAACCAGGTCCTCCTCACTGACCCCCCCCGGAACCCCTGATATAACCCCAGCACACCCACCCCCTGATCTATCCCCCACTCTAACCACTCTGACAACCTTACACTTCCCTACCACTTGCAATTTCATAGCTTTACCAACCTGATCTACATCCCCACATCCTATCAAAAGATTCCCATCATCCAACACCCTAGCAAACCGAACTTCCCCCACCTTGTCCTTCAAAACCCTGGTCAGTCTCAAAGGATCATAACCCCTCAATCCCTCACCCCCATCAAACCTAACCACCACGTGAAACACACCCATCCTTCCGCGACCCTGTCCCTCCCCCCTATCCGTGCCACCATCCCCCCCTGACAGACGAGACTTCCGTTTAATACCCTTAGTAGACCATCCCTCCCCTGAGTCCGACCCTTCCCCACCACCAACCTCCCCCGCCCGACCATCCAACCCCCCGCACACACCCCCGTCAACTTCCATCAACCCCTAATCGGTGACCGCAGGCGGACCAGTCCGGACCTGTACAGGCCGTCGGTTGGCCGCCCACAGGACAACCGTATACCCCCACCACCCACAAACAAAAGAAAAAAGACGCACCACAAAACAAACTCACGCCAATTCAACCAACCCAAACAAAAAACCACGACTAAACTACCCAAAGGAAACATCCAAGTCCTTCCGGACTCAGCACAGTTCAATTCCGATCAACTCCAGCTGAAGAGCTTCTCTTGTCTGAAGCAGCAGTCCAGCTCAACTCTTGATCTGTCAATGGCTGCTCCCGACATGGAAGTCTGGGGTGATTGCCCTTAAATAGATGGCAGGGTCCACAGATGTGTTGAATCAGGAATCAATCTCAGGTGTCCCTGATCAGGGTGATGAGACTCCCTCTGGTGGCAGGAGAGGGGATCATGACATTATTAGCAGACAAAATCACTGTTTGGTGTGCTTTTTTTTTTTAAATGACATAAAGAAAGCACAATTATTTGAAGCTAATTGTATCAAATAAATGAAATCAGTTGCCAAGAGTTAGAGAGGAACAGTCTGAGTGAGTGTTACAAGTTACTGATGTTGATGAGTGTACGTGTTGGAGGTAAGGCAGTTCACTTGCCCAAATAAAACAGACCAGGAGACCCTTCCCATAGATTGCCAAATCTCAGCAGGAGAAAGAACAGCTGCGACATGGAGACAAGCCAAATGCAGAGATGATAGGATTAGGTCCGTGGCCCCCGTCACGTACACCTTGCAGCTCACACACGGCGTGATGGAGATCTCACTGAGTGTGAACAACATGCGGGGGTGGGAGAGGAACCCTGTTGTGGAAACTGTGCATCACATGGTAATTATGAAGGTTAAGAGGCTTGAAATGAGTAAAAATAAAGCGGACAGCTGCACAAGAACGTTTAGACTGTCAAAAAAAAACAGATCATGTAAAACATATTGAACATGAAATCAGTTGCACTTAATTGATCTGTAGAGAAATATTATTTCCGATTTGTTCCGTCATCTTCCGCTTATCTGGAGCCGGGTCGCAGGGGCAACAGCCTCAGACAGGAAGCCCGAGCTTCTATCACCCTGACTACATCCTCCAGCTCACCCGGAAGGATCCGAGTCGTTTCCTAGCCAGCTGTGAGACATAGTCTGTACAGCGGCTCCACCGGGGTCTGCTTCTCACCAGTGAGGCACTCGGGAGGAATCCTAACCAGATACCCGAACCACCTCATCTGGCTTCTCTCGACCTGGAGGAGTAGCGGCTTGACACCAAGCTCCACCCGGATGGCAGAACTCCTCACCCGATTTCTGAGTGAGAGCCCAGCTAATTAAATCTAATCTATGATGGGGAAAGAGGGATACAACAGGTGTCATGCAGGTGTTTTTGTCTCACAGTGTCTCCAACTCTCCTGAAAACGTCTCACTTAAATTGTTACCTTGTGGAAAACCACATCTCTCTATCCAATCAGTCTTGAAGTCAAGAGAAGTGCTTCAATTTTTTTTCTTGCTGTGTTTTTAAAAATTGAGTAGTCCCACTGTGCCCCCTCTGCTGTGCTGAGTCCAGAACACAGTACAATTACGTCTTGTTTTTGTTTTTCTAGTTTAAAGCTCCTTCGCTTTTGGGAAGAAGAAGACACTTTTGTGACTCCATAGAACCTAGATATTCTACAACACGGGTTCCCAACAAGTCAATCGTGGTCTACTGGTAGCCTGCGGACTGATCTCAAGTCGACCGCCAGGAGTGCAGGGGAAAAAATGAAATGACAGGAAGTTAATGTTTTCAACTTAACTCTGATGCTATTTTCAGCAAGAATTCAGACCCTCTACCAACTCCATTTTTTCTTTTTTAACAAACAAGCAACAATCCATTGACTTTTTCTGGTGTTATGGGAGATTTTTGGAGTCTGTGATGTGAAATGACGTTGTTAAGCCTGTTCTCAATGAGCAGCGCCTACAGCTGCTGCGACCCCTCCCCCTTCTAAAGCACTGGTGTCCTTTCACCCTCCAAAAACAAGCATGCTACGTTGCTATAAAATTACCCCTAGTACTCAGTATGTGTGTGTGGATGGTTGTTTGTATATGTGGCTCCACAACACACAGGTGCCCTGTACGGGGTGTATCCTGCCTCTGACCTGAAATCAGCCTGGATAGGCTCCGGCATCCACTAATAGGTATAAGCGGTTTAGAAGATGAAACAAATATTTAAGGATTTATAAAATATTAAAGATAACAGAAACTTATTTTTGGGTGGGTCCACTCAAACTGAGCGGTGGCAAAGCCCGCCAAAGCTTCACGCTGAACTAATGACAAACAAATGGTACAGAAATGGTAACACACTTTCTAACACATTACACCTGCTAGAATGACATCACTTTTATACGACTTGAACGAATCTTAGATTTTTGCTTTTGCTGGTTTCGCTGAGTCAAAAAAATTGAACAATACAGCAGTGTCGTTTTGAAATCATTCTGAAATAACTTGATGTTCTGCTTTAAGGGCAGATTGAACCCGGTGATTACATAAACAATGTTGTTTTTGATCTTTTATCTCAACGTAAAATCTTTTCTCGATGTGTTTGTGTTCATCAGCACATTTCACATGACTTCTGAAGAGAAAAGTCGGAGGTTTATTTTAGATGAACTACTTCTTTGAGGTTGTTTATTGATTTAAGATGACACATGTGTGGTATAATTTGTGTTCTGTGAGATTATCTGAGCATGTTCGCTGCTTCTGGTTGAGTCTCTGTCCCTGGGTGACTTATTAGTGACGTTCTGCTTTATGTCATTCAGCATGGCAAGGACAGGTTTTATTTTCCAGTGTCCTCAGTTGCTCTGACTGCACCAAACATTAAAGCAAAGTGGGATCGCTGGAGAGATTCAGTCTGTTCCTCTGAGAGGGAACCTGGTCCTGTTTGCCCTCCGAGGACAAGCAATTACTGAGATGGAACTCAAGATTGATTGTGTTCTGTAAAGGTTTTATTTCAGAAATGGAAAATGTTCTTCTTGGAAAAAAAACGTTTGATTTGGTCGAACATTGTGTCTAAAAAACTTAAACCACGTTTAAACCTTCCAAACTCAAAGGTTTCAGATCTTAAATAAAAATAAACACAATAAATTGCAAACGCACATCATGATGGATATCAGTACTCATTCTTTCATCCATCTAATGAATCATTTATTCCTGTCAATATTTAATCATAAATCATTAAGTTTGTTGTTTTTTTTTAGTTCATTTGGAACATTTTTACTCATCAAAGATGGAAACGAAAAACCCTCATTCATCATCACTGAATACATTTTCAATGCGGGTTTGATTCCCACTGAGTGCACGTCTAGGGTCCTTGGAGAGGACACCTAACCCCCCGTTTCTCCCACCATTGACGCCATTGTGGCAGCCTACTGTGGTGTTGGAGTGCAGCACACAAATTTCCCCGGGAGGAATGAATAGAGTATGTAAAAAAATAAATAAATAAATAAAAATCATAAATTTAAATAATTGTTATTGTTTTTTTCAGGATTAAAAACTGCACAAAAAGTCTTAAATTTTCTCCAAAATGTATGGAATTGTTTTTGATTTGCGTGAAACCGCAATGTGTAAGAACACCTTTTCGGAGGTTTCTACAATCTTTGATCAACATTCCCACATCAACAAGTGGATTTCTATTCCCTTCATTTGCAAACTCTCCAGTCCAGTATTTATGGACTCATGGGGGAGGGTTGGCTCAGTGCTAGAGTGTTCGAATCCCACTGAGTCGCCTATTTGTCCCTGGAGTAGACAACTAACCCTCTAGTTGCTCCCACTATTGGCATCATCGTGGCTGCCTGCTGTGGTGCAATGCAGCACAGTAATTTTCCCATTGAGGGACTAATAAAGGAACGCCATGTAATTGTTTGCCATGGATTTAGTTCTCAGCCATGACTACACTCTATATTTGTCAGGATGAGATCACAGAAGGAGGAGGAGGACCTAAATGCAGGACAACAAACAGGATTTATTAAGTAAAGAAGTCCAGTTTAAGCCGTAAAGAAAAAACATGTGGTTCAGTGGAATGTCTTGTAGTTAATGTTCCAAATGTATCTCATGGTCAGGCAGCCGGGAAACCTGTCTGGAAGGGGTGATCACCTGAGACCGAAGGGAAGCAGACTGCCTTTAAATAGGCAGATGCTCAATCACCATCAGGTGTCTCGAATCAGGCAGATGAGGGAAGGTCCTGGGCTCCCTCTGGGGGTGGGCGTGTGAACCCTGACAATGATAAACAGTCAATGTTTTTATGCACTCTAGGTTAGATTTAGGATTGCGTGCACAGTTGTATGCGGCACCATTTCGATGCAAATGCATCAAAACTACAACATAAAAAAATATTTAGTTTTTCTTACTTGAATTAATTTACACTGTGTTTGTGGCTTCAAACAAGTTTTAGGCTGTATTGTGCACGCAACCACAGTGCAGGACTAACTGTGGAGTGAAAGGAGGGTGCAATTCACAAGATCAAAAATCAAGTGAAACAGAATAAAGGTATTTAAAAGTATTTTTTAGCGATAAAGCATTTCTGAGCAATCAAAAGGTATCGTGTTCATCCATATACGGTATATCCCCATAAAAACACACCCTCCTGTTTAATATTAATAAAGCATTACTGTACACGTTTCCAGCTGAGATGCAAAGCAGATATTTCAAGCTTGAGCCTGGGGTTAGAGGTAATATTTTACGTGCCTCATTGCAGCCAAAATGACCTTCTAAATAATATTGATACAGCTAACTACCTATAACAAAAAAAAAATAAAACCTCAATGATATTTATGAAAAAATCAATCCAAACATGTGTTTCTATATGGTTACTGATGTTTGATAAGTATTAAAGTTCCGTTCCGTCGTCTCCCGCTCATCCGGGGCTGGGTCACGGGGGCAACAGCCTCGGACAAAAGCCCGGCTTCTCTCACCCCAGCTGCATCCCCCATCTCACCCAGAAGATTCCTGAGTCGTTCCCCGGCCAGCTGTGAGACATAGTCTCTCCAGAGGGTCATGGTCCATCTCTTGAACTTGCCCAAAACACCTCATCAGCGAGGTGCTTGGGAGGCATCCTGACCAGATGCCCGAACCACTCCATTAGGCTCCTCTTGACCTGGAGAAGGAGCGGCTCGACACCGAGCTCCTCCTGGACGGCAGAGCTCCTCATCCCATCTCCGAGTGAGAGCCCAGCCATCCTGCAGAGGAAGCTCATTTCAGCTCCAATCTCATTTCTTCAGTCACCACCCAGAGCTGGTGACAATAGGTGAGGGTAGGAACGTAGATCCACAGATACACAGGAAGAACATGCAAACTCCACACAGAAAGTTTCACTAGCTCATAAATACCAAAACATTTCCTGCTTGTGTTAGAACGTAGGATTGTAGGATGTGGAACAAAATATGTGGCCAAGAACAACCTGCTAACCAAACAGTAATTAAATACGAGATGTGGGGGAGGGCTCGTGGAAACCTGAAAAATTATTTTAAATAAAACCCACTCTTAAAAATAATCTGTCACCATTGTTTTCTCAAGTATTTGTGATCAAACTACCAGAATAAATTTTTACAAACTGGTTCTGATTATTTTATCAGGCGTCAATATCCTGGTCAGACTTCTACGGTCATGTGATTGAGCACGAGATGAACTTTAAACAGAAGAGTGAGAAAAATTATTTCTGAAAGGTGTGAAATAAATCACAGGATCTAGTGGGGTGTTTTGTTTCTGCCTCCTTCTCTGAGATAAGACATCACCATGTCTCATCCTGATCCGACTTTGCTCCTCAGCTGGATGCTAATCAGCGGGTTAATTAAAGGAGACTTTTAAAATCAAAATGTAACAAGAAATCAAAATATGACTTGAATAAATTATTCTGATTTGAGAAAAATGAACCAAATGTGGTTTTTAAATCTTGCATTTTAATTTCTATGATGTATTTTTTTTTCATGCGTTTGGAAAAAATCTTGTCTAATTTATTAAGAGTAGTAAACTCGTTAATTATTTTCATGCCGTCCTCTCTCACTCCCACTTTCCTGAAGTCACATAACAACACACTAAATAGGCGTATCACACTATAGGGCAACCGCTTATACCTATTGCGGTTGTGCGACGGTTGTGCAGTTGTCGTGAGTAGTTATTGGTCATTGTCGGTCGCCTAAAATCTCCTCTGATTTTAGGCGAGAGGCACGATGCACCCTAACCCATCCGCTGTCTGTTGTTGGGCCACACAAACGTACAGCCATCCACACACACTCATTCCTACGGGCAGTTTTTCTTAGCAGCCAAACAACCTAACATGTGTGTTTTGGGAGGAAGCCAAAGAAAACCCACACATACACAGGGAGAACATGCAAACTCCACACAGAAAGGACTGTGTTTCGGGCCTCACCGCCCTCTGGGTTTTCAGAAAAGCTTGAAAGTGAACTTCATACATTATGTATTAAAAGTGGTCCTCAGGTTGAATCGTTTTCATAACCAACAAATCCTTCATGCCTCTTTCTTTGTTTCTGTAGGAAAACAAAGTCCTGATTAAAATGTTAAACCGTGTGCGCCCCGCCGTTACATTCACACAACCTGCTGTGCTGCATCTACTGCATTGTGCTCCCTTGACTCCAGAAAAGCAACCAAACAGGGCACAGGGAGTGACATTCATCATGTTCAGGAGGGGCGACCGTAAAGGGCATCAGGAGGCTGATAGAAGAGGGAGAGACAGCCTGCACAGCGGGCCGGAAAAGCCAAAAGCCCCTGCTAGGGATGGATGCAGAGAGGTGGAAATGGCAGGAGAACGTGAGCATCAAGCAGAAGAAAGAACAAAATGTCAGGTTTCAGGTGAGCGTACAAAACATGGATCAGGATTATCTGTGATACCGTACAGCGGTCCGTTATGATAACACATTTCATCTTTCACTGCTTAGAGGATTTTTTTAGTGCAGTTTTTGAAGCTTTTTTTTCTGAAATGCGTTGTTTTCTGTATCGTGATTGATCCATTGTGTTCTGCGTGCTGATAGGCTGTACACACACTGGATCATCTGGGTGATTTAGGACCCCAGGGGGGGAAACAACAACATCTATTGTACATGAAACTATCCTCCTGACTCACCTCTAGCTTTCTCTATAACAGATTAGAATAAATGTTGCTATTTTACATTTTTATGCTTGAATATTTAAAATAGTAACAATATTTCTCATTCTTTTTGTCACCATCCACAGAAAGAATGAGATTGCGGATACAAGCAGCTGAAATGAGCTTCCTCCGCAGTGTGGCTGGGCTCTCACTAAGAGATCAGGTGAGGAGCTCTGCCATCCAGGAGGAGCCCGATGTAGAGCTGCTCCTCCTCCAGGTTGAGAGGAGCCAGATGGGGTGATTCGGGCATCTGGTCAGGATGCCCCACGAGCACCTCGTTGGTGAGGTGTTTCGGGCACGTCCTACCGGGAAGAGACCAAGAGGCAGACCCCGGACCCGCTGGACAGACTATGTCTCACAGCTGGCAGGGGAACGACTCGGGATCCTTCCGGGTGAGCTGGAGAGAAGCCTGGGCTTCCGGTCTCTAGCTGTTTCCCCCGTGACCCTGCCCCGGATGAGTGGAAGATGACGGAACATTATTTCTTTGAACCTGTTTGAAGTACACGCCAATACACGATAGCACGTTAACAAAATTAGTGTAATTTTTTTCTTTGGTGCATATGTATAGAAATGTGAGAGGAGGGAGAGCAGTACCCAAAGGGAGCGTGTGGACAGACCATGCAGTGGTGGAAACACGTCCTGTTTATGTTAAAACAGGTAGGCGTGAAGAAGAACAAAATCTACGGCCAAAAACAACCAACTCAAACATGCAGAAATAAAACATAAAAACCACTTCAGGTTTTGTTTTTTTTTTGATGTGGGAATAACATTCAAACATGTTAGAAACTTCCAAAATGGGAGGCGCGGTGGGTAGCACAGTGGCCTCACAGCAAGAAATTTGTGGGTTCAAGTCCCGGGTGGGTACGACTCTTGGAACACTGTCCTTTCTGTGTGGAGTTTCCATATTCTCCCCGTGTCTGCGTGGGTTTCCTCCGGGTACTCCAGTTTCCTCCCACCCTCCAAAAACATGCATGCTAGGTTAATTGGCTGGTGCCAGATTGCCCCTAGAAAGGAATGTGTGTATGCTTGTGTGTGTGTGTTCCCCACGACAGACTGGTGACCTGTTTGGGGTGCACCATGTCCTTCGCCTTGATTCAGCCGGGTTAGGCTCCAGCATCCCCATAGGGGATAGACAGTTAAAGAAGTGACTGACTGACTTCCAAAAGGTTTTATTTCCACAAAAAACACCTTTTTAAGGACATATTTTTGGGGGCAAAATTACATAAAACAGTTGAAAAAAAAAATTTTTTTAAATAACATTATTGGCAAGAAATATATGCTTTAATCATTTGGTTTTTAGATTTTTATAAAGTGTGAATCGAGAGGATCTCAGTCAGTCACCTTCTAAACCGTCTATCCCTAACAAGGTTACAGGGGATGCCAGAGCCCATCCCGGTTGATTTAAGGCGAGGGGCAGGGTACACCCCAAACAGGTCGCTAGTCTGTTCCAGGCCACACACATACAACCATACACACACGCACTCCTACGGGCAATTTCGGCACCGACCAATCAACCTAACGTATGTGTGTTTTTGGAGAGTGGAAGGAAACTGGAGTACCTGGAGAAAACTCACGCATACACGGGGAGAACATGCAAACTCCACACAGAAAGGCCAGCGTTCCGAGCTTCATCCCCACCTGGGACTTGAACCCTCAACCTTCTTGCTGTGAGGCCACTGTGAGAGGATCTAACATCCTTAAAACTACCATAACAAAAGAAAAAAATAGCAGATTAAACTTTTATTTAGAACGTAAGTCCAGGAATTAACGAGGATTAACTGTATTCTGTTTTCTAAGATCTGAAAAGAGCTTCCAAATGGTTTGCAAATTGACAAAATGAGCCCCCCGCGCTTGATCTATCTTGATCTATCTTCATCCCATCTCCATCGGGATTAGCCCATCTACTCATCTCTGTCCTGAGCATCGCTCATCATCGCTCATCACTCAGGGGAGGGATCTCTCTTTCGTGTGGATCCTCACGAGGTTTCTCATTTTTTCCCCACTGACAGGTTTTTAGGAGTTTTTCCTCACCATGATGGAGAGTCTGCACGGGTGTCAAACTCAGTTCCTGGAGGGCCAGTGTCCCTGCAGGTTTTCCATGTGTTCCTGGTTCAATACAGCTGATGCACATACAGTGAAATCAACAGCCAATCAAATTTGGCATAATGACTCGTTAACCTGAATCAAGTGTGTAGATGCAAACTGAAATGGATATCCAGTCATATGGAAAACCTGCAAGACACCGGCCCTCCAGGAACTGAGTTTGACACCCCTGGCTGAGGGCAGGAATGTGCTGAAATTGTCTAGCCATACAAATAAAATGGAATTGAATTAAAAATCTTTACACATCTGGACAGATAATGAGAAACTGATCTCATCGTCACTGTGTAAAAGGAGTCTTTGTGTTCATTGGTCGTGACGACAGTACGAGCTACACACACATACACACACTGAAAAGTTTATGTAGCACAGATAGAACATCACTTGAATCTGAAGTGTTTAAAGTTGGCTTCAAGCTGGATCGAGAGATTTTAAATTCTCTTTATCGGAGACTAAAGAACGTCTGGTGGATTTACTCCAACTAGAGCTTCAAGAGGTGGGAACAAATCCTGAGATGAGAGTGAAAAGGCAGATCAAAATAAAATATGTGAATTAAAACTTTACTTATAAAACTAACATAAAAAAGCAAGTTAAACCTAAATATTTAATTACTTCTTAATTTTCAGACTAGAACTCAAGGTGGATCTCCAACACCCCACGTTTAATACATATATAAATAAAGATGGCTGCACAGTGGTGCCAGTGGGTAGCACAGTGTCCTCTCAGCAAGGAGTTCGGAGGTTTGAGTCCTGGGTAGGGACGAGGCTAGAAACACTGTCCGTTCTGTGTGGAGTTTGCATGTTCTTCCTGTGTATGTGTGGGTTTCCTCTGGTTTCCCCCCACCCTCTAAAAACATGCATGCTAGGTTGATTAGATGCCACAAAATGCCCCTCGGATCGGGGTAAATGTGACTGGATGGTTGTGTGGGTGTGTGGCCCCGCGACACCCCTTAAATCAGCCAGGTTAGGCTCCGGCACCCTCTCCCCTCTGCCACCCTCTCCCCTCTGGCACCCGTTAGAGATGGACGGTTCAAATGATGAATGAAGATAATCTAATCTGTAATTCAGTTTTTTTTCTTTCCTCAAACTGAAATTTTCTGTTTTTCTACCCTGAGAATTTGAACCAAATGAATGTGCCGCGTTTGGTTTATTGATCATTTTTTATTGACGTGTATTTTTGTTGAAGCAACTGGAGCTTTTTAAGATGGAACATTGGGCTTCTTAAATAAAACCAAGTTAGATTACAAGCAAATATGTTTGATAAAGCTGCTGCTTTGGCCCGAAGCGAATTTGTGGATCTTATTCATGCAGCAAGAATTTTTTAGATTGACTTTATCTGTGCTGAATGGAAGTGAGTTCTTTTAGAATCTAATTAACCTGCTCTATGTTTCCATCTTATTTTAAATTCAATTTTTCTTTTGCAAACACTTTAAGCTTTTTGTAAGAATTTGGTTTAAATTCAAGGTTTTCTAGCCCAGCTTTTTACATTAGTTTTCTAAAGAAAAGCTATTTTAAAAGAACAGAGCTTCAACCTGCATGTTTTTGGTTACCAAAGCAACCAAACCAGGCCGAAGGACAAAATCAAATAATCTGTAGTCAGAAAAAAATCAACTAAAATCTATCTCTTTATTTTTTTATATCTTCATAAATATCTGGGTTTTTTTCACGTCTCTCAATAAACTGATATAATAAACAGGGACAAACAGATTATTTCATAGCATTTTCAACTTTTAAAATAAACAACATTAGCTTTAACCTTAAAATGAAGAAGTGGGGATTTTTTTCAAAGTCTTTTGCTGTGAAATTTTCTTTCAACGGTTTCTTGCATTTGAACCAATTTTCTTATATAAAAATGAGACAAAAACATGTTTAAAATGAGAAAATTATCGTGTTTTTCGGACTATAAGTCGCAGCTTTATTGAATTGAATATACTTTATTGATCCCGAATAAAAAATTGAGAGTTGTTTAACACCTTGATGCCCCCTCGCCCCTATCCACCAGCGTCCCAGTCCAATCGCATGGTGTTCAACCTTGCAACCCAAAAGCTGGATCCAGATTGGGTCACAAAGCCAGGTTGCAGTGAGGAATACCAAACCGGCCTCTCTGTATTTCACTTGGTCCGAGTGAGCGCCTTCAGTTCCTCAAGCAAGCAACCGGACGTTTCCATGGAAACCACAAAAACACAGGGAGCACCTCCTCTAGATCGTCTCCTTCTCCGCTCCTCATCCAGATCGAATCCTTCTCCTCAGCTCCTCCAGGACCAAACCGACTCCTCCAGCCACACACGGATGTGGCTCCGAGAGGAAGCACCTGGTGGTGCAACAGCAGACTGACTCCATAACCAGCTAGCCAATGGGAGCCAGCCATACGATTTATGAAAAAAATCAGCCGTTCGACACAAAACAAACAACCAAGTCAGAAATGACGTTCAAAGTGGGCTCAAAATGAAATCTTCAGAACAAGAAGAAGGGACAGAAACTCAGAGAAACTCAGGGAGCACTGCAGCAGGCAGATGCCCAGCACTTTAACAAGTTCCATATAGTGTGACTTATACTTCGTAATTTCTATGTTTTCCCATTCTTTTTATGCATTTTTGTCCGGTGTTACTTATACTCAGGTGCGACTTATAGTCCAAAAATACGATGCTAACCTTTTTTAATCACATTTTTTTGGATATTTTCTTTGTTAATTTTAGTTTAAATGAATAAAACTCTTAAAAAACAATAATCAGAGTTAAATAATGACAGTTTTCAGAAGGATGGGATCACGAGAGAGAGAGAGAGACAGAGACAGAGAGAGAGTGAAAGCCTTGATGAGACGACACAGCGTGTGTCCTGTTCGATGCACCTGTAAAACATTCAGAAACATCAGATGAACAAATAAATCTTTCTGTCAAATATTTCATCTCTTCCACATAATAATAAATCATTTCTATTCTACTGCGGCGTAGTTAACGGGGCTTTTTTTTTATTCCAGAGAGATAAAAGCGACTCGTGTTGGTCCAACATGTGTAGTTAGAAGTGCAGCTGGATGATTTTCTTCTCTCTGAAGAACAGAAGCTTCCAGTAATGTCACAGAGTTCCGAAGATGACTGTCACGATAACAGAGTGATGAATGCATGCCGTCTGCACAAGTCCACGTGCACGCGAGCATCTCTGGGCCACACATAGCTGCATGCGGCCCAGCAAACTGTCCAAATCATCGCTCAGTGTATGTGTTAAAGTCTGAGTCTTTTCTTCAGTGTGGCTGCCAAAATCAGACCATTGATGTTCGTGCTGCTTGACTTTGTCACAGAGGTTGAATCGATATTCGGAATGCTGTTCAGACAGAAAACAGAGGGTCAGCGGTTAGATTTCAGTCTGTCTAACAGCTGTTAGTCATTTTGAGGAAAGAAGGAGATAAACTAGTTTCTGGTACCTGGTATCTCTTTCCCCTTAAAATTTGTTGTACTTTTATCAGTTGTCATTCTGTAAGGAGAGAAAGATTTTTAGAAATCTGAGTTAAGATTTTGGAAAAAAATATTATTTTTCAAACTGTCCTTAAAAGATGTATTGCTTGTACGGTTGATAGAATCCGTCTCTCTCTCTCTCTCTGCTCGTGTTTGCTAAAGGTCCTGTTTGTTCTGTCATATTTCCATGGACACCTATTTCAACTCGTGTTATTGGATTTCTTTACTTTGTTCAACTTGTTTAGAAAATGACCCTGAAAGTAGGGGCTGCACGATGGCACAGTGGTTAGTATAGTGGCCTCACAGCAAGAAGGTCAGCGGGACGAGACTTGAAAGACCGACCTTTCTTTGTGGCGTTTGCATGTTCTCCCCATGTATGTGTGGGTTTTCTATGAGTACTCCAGTTTCCTCCCACCATCCAAAAACATGCGTGTTAAGTTGATTGGCCGCTATGAAATTACCGCTAGGAGTGAGTGTGTGTGACTCTGCAGCAGACTGATGACCTGTTCAGTGTGTATCCTGTGTCTCGCCTTAAATCAGCCGGGATAGGCTCTGGCACCCCCAAGACCCAATTACGGATGAGTTGTTTAGAAGACAAAACTAAACCTTAAAAGTGAACAAGACACCAAATTTACTTATTTCCCTCTTACAGTTGATGTTAGCTGATAAAAAGAGATTTAAAAGCATCAAAACAGTATTTTTATTAATGGGCCCATCTCATGCAAAATGGACTTTCCAGAGTTTTCTAGCTTGTAAGAGTGATGTCCGGGCCTTGTATATGTGTGTGTGTGTGTGTGTGTGTGTGTGTGTGTGTGTGTGTGTGTGTGTGTGTGTGTGTGTGTGTGTGTGTGTGTGTGTGTGTGTGTGTGTGTGTGTGTGTGTGTGTGTGATGTCCGGGCCTTGTATATGTCACCAAAGGGCTTTCTAGATTGATTTAGCCCGTTTTTCTGTGGATTTCTGGAACGCTCAGACAAAACAACCAATGAGCAGATGTCTAAAGTATGACGCATTTGACGTAGCCAGGACGGACTTCGCACACGCCCCCTCCTTCCTCACCACCCGCTCGCCCTCCTCACCCGCCTCCGCTCCGGCCTTACGCCCTCACAAACTCGCTTTCAACGTCCGATATACAGGCTGGTTCGCTGCTCTGCGTCTTTTTTATTTTCTTGCTTTTTTGATGAATCGACATGATAAAATCTTATTTCAGACGCTACCAAACCGCTACGCACGGGTTTACGCCTGCCTTCCCCCTCCAGCTCAGAGATGGGCGGAGGAATAGCGGCTCAGTGAGAGCAGAGGGCGGAGTTTGTACTTTCTCAGGACGGGCGGGGGGATGAGCGATACCCGTCCTTTCATAGTACCGGGTCTGTGACTGCGCTCCACCAAATCAATATATTTTCATAACTATGGTGTAATGCATGTTGTAAACCCCACATTTTGCGTGTGTATGTGAAGAGGATACAATGTGAAAAGAGGTATTTGCATGAGATGGGCCCTTTAACGTAGCCCGCCGCTGACACAATAGGCTAACCCAATATGATATCAGCAGGTTGGACAACGGTAACATAAAAGCACCTGTTGAAAAAGGCCATCGACCAGCTCAAAATCTGATTGGTTAAAACAAAAGTTTCATAACTTTGCGTAGAGAGAGCCAGCAAAAGGAGCTTTTGAAGCTTTTTTTTTTTAGCCTACCTGGCAACAATTACAGGCTGAAATGTGATTGGTCAAATGCTCTGATTCAGAAGCACACGTCTAGAAACAGCATATCATTCCGAAAAGACCATTTGGGAAAAATTTTACAAAAATGAATGGCCAAAATATAATTAACAGCAGTTTGTAATTCTTATCATTTTTCGGCCAGTAGAAAAAGCTTTCAAAGTGTTGAGGCTTTAAGAATTTTTTGAGGATTTTTTGGGAATTTTTCTATGATTATGTCTTATGACAATCATTCTTGATAATTAACCCTATAGTTGCATTTTTACAAAATGGTCCATTTCAATAAAAACACTTTAACTTTTCATCCTGTTTCATCCCATTTAGGATGAGGTGGCCAATGAGGAAAAAAAAAAACAGATAAAACTATGCAGATCACTTATCTTTCTGAAGGATAAAAATCAGAAATAAGGAGGAATAAAGGACCCGACCTCATTTCTCTGTCCGGACGAAGACTTGCTGCGTCTAAGAGATTTACTGTAATACCGACCTCTAAAATTAAAAAGGAAAAATATGTTTAGGTGGTATTGGAGTATTCAGAAAAAGGGCTTTCCAACTGGGAATGTTCACATGAATGCACTCTTGTAATGACAAAAACATAAACCAATATTTGGCCAACCACTAGACCATGGGTGGGTAAACTACAGCCCGCAGGATGAAAGTGACCCTTAAAAGCTTTTAACCAACATAAAAAACTTTTAAAAGTGAAAATGTTCCTTTTTCTGTTTATTGTATTGGTAACAATTGTTTGTTGAAAAGTATTCATGTCTTGTTGGAATATTAGACCCTCCAGATTTTAGTATTTTTTTTTTCAAGTAAAAAGTCCATTTTTTCCATTATTTTGCTTCTGCTTTGAACAGTTTTTTTTTTTTTACTTGCTCAATTTAATTTTGTTTATTTTGCTCGGTTTTAAAACATTTTCAGACCAAAATGAATGAACTTTGTCGTTGGATCAGTGGAGCAAAAAAAAAAAACATTTTAATTGAAAAAATTCAATTAAAAATTAAGCCAGTTTTCTCTAAATACCCGCTTTGTGTTTGACCCTTTGCTCACATATTGGGACCCTATTTTACCCAGAAGTCACCACCCCTGGCCTATTCGTCCACGTGTTCTATGTCCCTAAACAGCTACTGGGTACCAACTATAGATGAATCATTCGTAAACAAGTAAGATCAAGTTTTCTCCACAAACCACGTTATTTTTTGAACAAATGAATAATTAAAATGCACATAAAATATGTTTCTTTACAATTTAATCTTCTAATTAGAATCATTAAGCATGATTGGGCATACAGTTGTTCTAATCATTGAACCCTTAATTAACTCTAAAACGCATTAATTAAATTGTAATTGTTCCAAAATATTATTCATCTGAACTGAAAATGGTTTTTATTTCAAACAAAAGAACTGTTTATAGATATTTTCTGTGACGTGTACATTAATATATATTAGATTTTTTTTCCCTTTCAATTAGAAATGGTTTAGATCATATATATTTAAAAAAAACTACAGTAAATATGTTTTCACAGTCGGAGTCTCAGCTGGATCATGGCTTCCTTTCTGTCTTCAGTGGTGATTTAAAACGCCAACCAGCATCCCTCGTATTAGATTAAGGCTTTTTAAATATATTCTATAGCAGGCGTTTACCTTTACGTCCAGACTGGGACTGACTATCAGTCACAGTGGTCAGGTCTGTTGGGAGACCCACATACACACCTCCATAGTTCCTGTAAGGAAACAAAAAACACAGCATTGATTTAGTCTTGTCAATATGTAATCTACACAGAATGGTTTATTCTTAACTAATTTGATTGTACTTTTTTAATCCTACTACATTCACCCCTCAATGGGGACATTACTTTTGGTGCATTGCACTGCAGCAGGCAGCCATAATGGCACCAATGGTGGTAGATTTCGATGGTTACATGTCTTCTCAAAGGACATTCAGATATAGGTTCAGTGGGAATCGAACCGGGCACTATACTCAGTCCAAGGACTGGACTACCACTGGGCCAACGCCTCCTTAATTTTTCCCCACATGTTTTAATGCAAAATTAATTTATTATCAGGTAGTAGTTATCGTGTCTGGTTCAGTGTGGGGGTGGGACTGCACCAAGGATCTGCTCTGAGCCCTTTGCTGTTTGCTATGGTGAGGCACAGGCTAACAGACGAGGTCAGACAGGAATCCCCATGAACAATGATGTTTGCAGATGACATTGTGATCTGTAGTGAGAGGAGGGAAGAGCTGGAGGAAAAGCTGGAGAGGTGGAGGTTTGCACTAGAAAGAAGAGGAATGAAGATTATTCAGAGTAAAACAGAGTACTTTGTACATGTGTGTGAATGAGAGGGATCCAAATGGAAAAGTGAGGTTACAGGGAGAAGAGATAAAGAAGGTGGAAGATTTTAAGTATCTAGGATCAACAGTCCAGAGCAATGGAGAGTGTGGAAAAGAGGTGAAGACGCATGTGCAGGCAGGCTGGAACGGGTGGAGAAAAGTATCAGGTGTGATGTGTGATAGAAGAGTTTCAGATAGAATGAAAGGGAAAGTGTACAAAAGCGTGGAGAGACCGGCCATGCTGATTGGTCTAGAGACAGTATGGTGAGAGCGGCCATGCTGATTGGTCTAGAGACAGTGGCACTGAAGAAAAGACAGGAAACAGAGATGTTTGTAGCAGAGATGAAGATGCTGAGGATCTCTCTGGGAGTGACCAGGATGGACAGGATCAGAGGAACAGCACATGTTAGAGGTTTTAAAGTCAGAGAGGCCAGACTGTGATGGTTTGGACATGTGCAGAGGAGAGAAGAAGGATGCTGGATTTGGAACCACCAGGAAAGAGGACTAGAGGAAGACCAAAGACGAGGTTTATGGATACAGTGAAGGAAGACATGAAGATAGTTGGTGTGACCGAAGAGGATGCAGGAGATAGGGTTAGATGGAAGAAACTGACTTGCTGTGGCGCCCCCTGGAGAGAAATTCCAAAAGAAGAAGAAGAAGAAGTAGTCATCGTGTCATGGTTGCCTTGCCTACCACCAGAGAGAGCCCGGGACCTTCGCTCATCTCCCTGATTCGGTACACCTGATGGTGATTGACCTGCTGCCTATTTAAATGCAGTCTGCCTTTCATTCAGTGTCGGGTCATCATCCCTTTCAGCCAGGTCTTCCTGGCTGCCTGACCAAGACATGCTGAGACGTTCCTGTTTTATCTTACTAAATAAATAATGTTTGCTGCCCTGCGCTTGGGTCCTCCTCCTTCTGCACCCACATCGTGACAATCAGGACTCCTCATGGTTCATATAACATGTTTAATTGTTAGTTGAAATCCTCTTTGTCTCTTAGAGAATGAAAATGGGCAATAACTTCATTAAACATGATAAAATGATAAACATGATAAAACATTTTAGTTTTAATGTTTTAATGAATACCTTCTTTTCTCATCGTCTGCCAATGGATCGCCCGTCCTGACGGAGAGAAAAATCACAAGTCAGTTTTAGGACCATGAAGACAAACACACAAATAAAGAAGAAGCAGAGGACCACTGACAGTCACCTGGAGAATGTTTGAAGTGTTCTGTAAGGAATATTGATTATCCCTGCATGGGAATACCTTCCAATAAAATGCGGGCATGGTTGATTGGCTGCTGTATAATTACCCCTAGAAACGAGCGTGTGTGAATGGTTGTCTGTGTTTGTGTGTGGCTACTCAACAGGCTGGCGACTTGTTCAGCGTGTACCCTGCTTATTCCTTGTGATCAGCCAGGATAGACTCCGGCACTCCCTGCCAGCTTGACTAGTATAAGCGGTTTAAGTATCTGACTGACTATTTAACGCTTTAACGTTTCATACGGACGCAGAAGGACAAGCTTTAAAATCTAGCACCATCACAACAACCTGGAGTTCAACGCTCAGAAGACAGTAGAGATGATTGTGGACTTCAGGAAAGTCACAGACCCCATTCCCGGCTCGCCCTGACAGACTCCCCCATCACCACTGTAGACTCTTTCTGCTTCCAGCAGGCCCTAATGTAGGGGCCTTCCATCAGCTCCCTGATCAAAAAAGGCCCAGCAGAGGATGTACTTTCTTTGGCAGCTGAAGAAAGCCAAGCTGCCCGCCCAGATTTTGGTGCAGTTTTACACAGCCATCATCGAGTCCATCCTCACCTCCTCCACACCGTGTGGTACGCTGGAGCCACAGCCAGGGACAAACATAGACTGCAGCGCATTGTGCGCTCCGCGGAGAAGGTGATTGGCTGCAGCTTTCCATCTCTCCGTGACCTGTACGTCTCCAGCAGCTGACCCTTCCCACCCTGGATATGGATTTTCTGAGCAGCTCCCCTTGGGAAGGAGGCTCTGGTCCATTCAGACCAGAACGTCCTGCCACAAAAACAGCTTCTTTCCTTCTGCCATTGGACTTATGAAGACGTTATAACCCACTTAGTCACTTCGCTCCTGTCACTTTACTGTCTTTATTATTTTCTGTTATTTTCTGTGCGATTGCACTACTTTTCTTTTTCTTTCTGAGCACTCTTAGTTTTGTTAAATTTTTCTTTTTTTTTTTTGCACACTAGTATCACAGCTAGTTCATAGTCTCTGATCCTCGTCATTGACCATGTCAATAAAATCATTTCTGATTTTCATGAGTCTAACCGCATGGTGACTCATATTCAGATCAGAAGTTATATAAAGTTTGATAGAAACACAATGCATGGTCACCTGATGGAGAGAGAACCACAGAGCGTGCGTGTACATGTCTTGTTTGTGATGTTTCTCTGTATTTGGGTGCTAGGAGGCTGTAATTAGCTTTAGTGAGTCAGTGCTCTACAGTCAGCTCTCATGGGTCCCACATCGACTGCTCAGCTAAACTATCATATGCTGACACGATGGATTCATCACAAACATGCACACAAACAAGCTTCTGAAGTTAACCTTCTAACAACCAGAACGACTGCGATTTGCGATCCTACCAAATCGTAATATGTATGAATATTTCAGCTAAAAAAAAAAACCTCAGATTCTCAACAAACATCCAAGAACAAAACATCACTACTTACGTCACAGAAACTAGTTTGTATATCAAATGAAAGGCGAAGATTTGAAAGAAGATCAATGTGTGAACAAGATCAAAGCAATTACACAAACAAACACACACTCATTCATTCAAACTACTGCTCACTCACAAATGCCTGGCATTGCAGACAGTGCATCTTCTACGCAGCAGAATGAGTCAATTTAATAATCTTATCATGATCGACTGGTCGCTCTAAGGCAGGGTTTTTACATCAAAAAAAATTTTTTTGAGACACACCACCAACTACAACTGTTAAAAACTATTCTGCATAGCCACCTAGTTTAACAATATTATTAGAATATATATATATTTAGTTCCAGACAAAGGGCCCTGAAGAGGATTTAGGGCCCTTTAGGGCCTGCCAGGAAAAAAATTTGCATCCGTCAATGAATTGATCAAACTCAAAAATTCTGTGATTTTTAAATCGAAGTTCAAAGCCGTGAGCAACTGCAAGTTTTGGGCCAGCTTACTCAATGCTTTTCCCAATCTGGCTAAAGAAGCCCTGTGAGTTGTCCTTCCCTTTGTTGCAACATACCACTGCGAGGCCGGCTTCACGGCAGTGGTGGTCGTAAAGACGACGTGGCGGGCTCTCTTTAAAATTTTCCAGAAAATGTGAGATTTCATTGGAATCCGCAATTTTTTTTTTTGCTTTAAAATGCAACCTAAATTTTCTCATAACGTCTCAAAAACATAAAAAATATGATCCACTAGCAGGGGTAGTTTTTTGAGGGATGGGCAGCAACAAAAAAAGCAGAGACGAATGGGTTGCTATGGTTACAGGACAGCCCTGCCTAATTCTAAATAAAATGACAAGTTTTCACACTGAGGAATATAAATAAAACTTTTTTTTTTTACACTAACACCACAAGATCAACCAAAGCAATCTTTAAGAGCAACCGGTAGATCCCGATCACCGTATGAGGTGAAATGGGATAATTTCCCACGAAACACCTGACGATCTCTTACGGTACAGTAGTGTGCTGCGGACCACTGGTTGAAAAACGCTGCTCTAAGGGTTTACTTTAGTCTATCTTATGATAAATGATGTTATAAAAACACGTACATTCTTTTTTTTATTTACTCCGCAGTTTAAAATGTGGTCATTTTATTCACAGACAAGCAGGGCTGTCCAGAAAGAAAGTACATCCTACTGTAATCATAGCAACCCTCTCTTTCTTCTCTATTGGCTACCACTATCCATAATTTATATTTTTGAAACATTAAGAAAAGAGTGAGGCTGTCTTTTATGTCAGAAAAAATGTGTGTTTTTGCTTTTGTCGTGGTTCCCTCACCTACCACCTGAGGGAGCCCGGGACTTTCCCTCATATCCCTGATTTAGGACGCCTGATGGTGATTGACCTAATGCCTATTTAAAAGCAGTCTGTCTTTCATTCAGTGTCGGGTCATCATCCCGTCTGACCAAGTTATGCTTTGATCATTTTCCATGAGACATTCTCATTGAACCGCGTGTCCTCTCCTTCAGCTTTTCTAAATAAATTATGGTTGTTGTCCTACACTTGAGTCCTTCCTCCTTCTGCTCCCTCATCGTGACAGCCTTACTGCATTGGTCAGATTAAACCAAACATTCCACTGTGACAAAACAGGTCTGGTTATGTAACCAAGTTTTAAATCAGACATAGTGAAAAACATTAATTGCTTTATGTTCAATTATAAGATAAGTTTTCTTTTGAAATGTAGTGACTGAAACTCTTTGAAAACAAAACAATGAGAAAATAATTGATGTACTTACACTTCTTTGGAGGGTCCTGCTGGACCTGAAACATTTGTAAAAACACGACATGTTAAATACATATATTTAAATGGAATGAATAAAATGTGTTTTGCTTGGATTAAAATAATTTTATAAGCTCTTTGTGAGTGTTTTATTCAGATAGAAAAAAACTGAAGGTCAAACTCAAACAGTAGCCAGTTTTTCTATTGCAAGATTAGTTTTTCCATTTTTTATGCTTTTTTTTTTCATTTCTGTGTTGCAGAAGTGCTGCAGCTCCTCATGGATATTTTAAAAAAGGTAGGGCACACCCTCCACAAGGCTCCAGTCTATCACGTATCCGTACAACCACATACTTTCATTTTGATTCACATAGATATTTTACAGAGTGGAACGATGTCGGATTGCATGAGAGAACTCAGATCATAATCAAGAGGAAGATGTAAATTCACCACGAAAAGACAAGTACCTGATGGAAATCAAACCTGCAACTCTCTCACTGCTACACAAAGTATTAACAATCAGGCACAAGACTAAAAAAATTCTTCCCCATCAGAGAGAAAAAAAACCAAGTGTTTCACAACTTTTCTGTTCCGTTCTGTCGTCTTCCGCTTATCCAGGGTCAGGTCGCGGGGGCAACAGCCTCAGACGGGAAGCCCAAGCATCTCTCCACCCGGCTGCATCCTCCTGCTCACCCAGGAGAATCCTGAGGTGTTCCCCGGCCAGCTGTGAGACATGGTCTCTCCAGCAGGTCGGGGGTCTGCCTCTTGGTCTCCTCCCCGGTGGGACGTGCCTAAGACACCTCACCAGCGAGGCGCTCGGGCGAACCACCCCATCTGGCTTCTCTCGACTGCAGAGGAGCGGCTCAACAATGAGCTCCTCCCGGATGGCAGAGCTCCTCACCCGATCTCTGAGTGAGCTACTCTGCGGAGGAAGCTCATTTCGGCCACTTGCATCCGCGATCTCCTTCTTTCGGTCACCACCCACAGCTGGTTATCTTGGTGAGGGTAGGAACGTAGATCCTGGTTACTATGGTGAGGGTAGGAACATAGTAGATCCTGGTTACCATGGTGAGGGTAGGAACGTAGATCCTGGTTACCATTGTGAGGTTAGGAACATAGATCCTGGTTACCATGGTGAGGGTAGGAACGTAGATCCTGGTTACCAGGGTGAGGTTAGGAACGTAGATCCTGGTTACCAGGGTGAGGGTAGGAATGTAGATCCTGGTTACCATGGTGAGGGTAGGAACGTAGATCCTGGTAACCATGGTGAGGTTAGGAACGTAGATCCTGGTTACCAGGGTGAGGGTAGGAACGTAGATCCTGGTTACCATGGTGAGGTTAGGAACGTAGATCCTGGTTACCAGGGTGAGGGTAGGAACATAGATCCTGGTTACTATGGTGAGGGTAGGATCGTAGATCCTGGTTACCATGGTGAGGTTAGGAACATAGATCCTGGTTACCATGGTGAGGGTAGGAACATAGATCCTGGTTACGGTCATGGTGAGGTTAGGAACATAGATCCTGGTTACCATGGTGAGGGTAGGAACGTAGATCCTGGTTACCATGGTGAGGTTAGGAACATAGATCCTGGTTACCATGGTGAGGGTAGGAACGTAGATCCTGGTTACCATGGTGAGGTTAAAAACATAGATCCTGGTTGCCATGGTGAGGGAAGGAACGTATATCGACTTGTAAATTATTACCTTTGTTTTTCGGCTCAGCTCTTTCTTTACCAAGACAGACTGATGCAGCGTTCTAATTATTGCAGATGTTGCACCCGTTGGCCTTACGGTCACGCTCTCTGTCTTTTCCCCACTACTGAACAAGACCCTATGATACTCTCCTTTCCTTGGGGCAGAACTTCGTCCCTGACCAGCAGGGGTCATTCCACCCTTTTCTGGGTGAAAAAAAAACAACAAACAATTTTTATTTACAAGTATCCAAAGAAAAATCCCGGTGTTTCCACACATCTGGTAGCCATGGAAATATCCCAGTTCCTGCTGGGTTTTAGACAAAAACTGGAGACACAGACGGTTAAACATCTAAGTACTCCCAACGCGACGCGCAGGTTTTCTAAATTAGCCAATAAAAATGAATAAAAAGCCCAAACTTTGAGTGTGATGACCCTCTTTTAACAGTTCATCCTGACTTTGCCAGTTCAGCTCGAGGACATCTGAAGCAGTAATGCTGCTTCGTGTCCACTGCTGCAGACAAATGGTTTAATTCTGCTTTTTAATTGCTTTTTCATGCCATTCCCCTTGTGGAAGAGCAAGAAAAAAAACATAAGAGTCACATGTAGAAGGAGAAAATTTAACCAAACACACACACATACACTTCCTCCCTGTGGAGGGGATGGCTTTTCACTGTGAACGTTAAAGTCTGCTGACATGACAAAGGGGTCTTTTCACTGGCCTGACAAAAGCTCATTCATATCCAAGGAGCACATCTGTGTGCGCAGGAATTGGGAGGAGCAAGAAGAAATACAGTGTGGTCATTACAGAGTTTGATGAGACTGTGGCTGATTTAACGGCTCCTGACTGACCTATCTCCTGAAAACAAACCTTTTCACACAAAAGCCAGTGCTTAAGAAGAACTAAGCACCATCAACATGGCCGTTTAAGGATGTAGAAGATAACATTGTGGATCCAGATGTTTGGTTGTAAAGAAAGAAGAAAACAGTTACAGATAAAACCGTAAAATTTAAGAATCAAACCTTAGTTTTGGTTCAAATAAAACTATTTTCAAATTCAAGCAGTCTGTTTTTGGCCTGAACTTGAACTTTGTCACAGACCTGTCATGTTGGCTGTTATTTTTCAAAACTGCATACAAAATGGTGTAAACGTGTGCCATTTATGCAGAGGGATGTACCTGGTTTTTACTGGCGAAAAAAAAAACGTAATTATACTGAACGTGCCTCCATGTATTCAGATCCAAGCTCAGTCACACTTATTATTCAACATGACAGAACACAAGACAAAATAAGAAGTATTTCACTCAACAGTGTTACACATTTACAGACCGCCCCCCGGGTGTCGCGAGGCCACTTTAGGGGGGCCGTGAGAACCGCCAAGAAAAAATTTGCATCCGTCCATGAATTGATCGAACTCAAAAATTCTGCGATTTTCAAATCGAAGTTCAAAGCCGTGAGCAACTGCAAGTTTTGGGCCAGCTTACTCAATGCTTTTCCCAATCTGGCTAAAGAAGCCCTGTGAGTTGTCCTTCCCTTCGTTGCAACATACCACTGCGAGGCCGGCTTCACGGCGGTGGTGGTCGTAAAGACGAAGTGGCAAGCCCGCCTGGATGTTGCTTCTGACATGCGGCTCGCTTTGAGCAAGAAGCAACCTCGTATAAAAATACTCAGCAACAAAGTCCAGGAGCAAACTTTGCATTAAAATTTTTGAAATTTTATGGTACGAACGCCTGTTTTTTTTTGTGTGTGTTTTTGAATAAATTCAATAAAGATGGCTTTAAAATATTGAACATGATAAGAATTCAATATAAAGGTGTTTTCTAAATTCTCTGATTTTTTTACTAGGGGGGTTTAGGATACCTCCGGATCTGTCCTAGGGAGTCACGAGGTGAAAAAGGTTGGGAAGTCGTGGATTAAATACTGTATGTTGCAACAAGTCTATAATATAGTGTAGAGACGACCGTCCATGTCACAGTTTATGATTTATACTCGTTCCTGTGCTTATTTGATTTTGCAGCGTGTTTAAACACCCTCTTGATATAGTAGAAAAAGTTTAAAAAAAGTCTTCTGGACAGTTCGATTCTTGAACGAGACGTTTCGACTTCCATCCGGAAATCATTTTCAATCTGAATGAAATGGACTGAAACCTGGATCTATTTATACTAACCTGAGTAAAAGGTAAAAAAATAGTAAGGCAGGGCTTGACCAATGAGCCTGTGTTGCCTATGATGGCCATGAATGGCTCCTATTGTAACCACAGACCAGTAAACGAACCTATTATAAAAATGCTAAAAGCCTAGTGAATAGAAATTCCTGCTAACGAGAGGCGTGAAACTGAGTCACGAGGTGTCCTCTTTGGTCCATGGCTTCAAAAGGCTGCTGTAAATACCGGGCAGAATGTATCTAACGCCTCCACTCCGATTCAGTGAGGGATCGGATAGGGTCGTAGGGTCAAATAGGGTCGTTTACTGGTCTGTGGCTACAATAGGAGCCATTCACGGTCATCATAGGTAACACAGGCTCATTGGTCAAGCCCTGCCATACTATTTTTTTTACCTTTTACTCAGGTTAGTATAAATAGATCCAGTTTTCAGTCCATTTAATTCAGATTGAAAATGATTTCCGGATGGAAGTCGAAACGTCTCATTCAAGAATTGAACTGTATAGAAGACTTTTTTTTAAACTTTTTCTACTATGGATCAATCCTGGATGAATGAGGGAATACACGGACCATGACAAAAAACTTGTATAGTTTTCATAAATCTGGATGCGTGCATCGTTTTGGTCGTACACCAACTTGACACTCTAATGTTGCCATGGAAAGCTTCGATAAATGAGAGCCAACGTCAGGACCTCTACTTTCTGCTTCAGTCGTTTGTGAGGTTTTCTGAGTCTGACATAATTCCAGTATCACAGATATAGAGTACGTTGCATGCTTATTTTAGCCTACGACTTAGATGTGTGCAAATTAAACGGTCGGATTTTAATTACATGTGAGCAAAAAAGTGTTTTCTTGAAGTCTGATTTTTCTCAGAAAATGATGACAGTGGAGCCGTGTCCTTTTGACTCTGGTTTGGATGAATGAGAGGGGCCACTGGTTCTCATTTGTCAGACTGACACATCTTTGACATTGTGCTGGTCACTGACTTCTAAGAAGGAGAAGGAAAAAAAAAGAAACATAGCCTGCTGCACAAATAAATGCAGCTGCTGTCCGTCACGGCCAAACAAGCTCTGCTTCACAGCAGATATCCTGAGGTCCATGCAGAGCTGCAGCTGTGTGCACCTGGAACGCCTTAAAAAGCACGTAGAGGTGAGGTAAACTTGAAGAGTATGCTCTATATAATTTGGAATGGCAGAGAGAGGCTGCTCAGATAAAAATGAACCACAAAAACACAAGTGAGACATCTTGTGAGAATGTTCTCATTTTCTACGTGCCGTGCAGCTTTTATGAATGAAACTAGATTATTGATTCAGTGTTTCAGTCAAACCGGTTTTGAAGACACCCCGAAGCTCAGAAGTGGGGAGAAAAAGAGTTTGCTTATCATCCTCAACGACCCTCAGGATTGAGTCATTGTGGAGACGCTCTGACTGCCAGTCTTAACACTTTTTCTTCTTCCATCATTTCCCTTCAGGGGTCTCCACAGCAAGTCTGTTCTTTCCATCTTTCCAACCCTGTCTCCTGCATCCTCTTCGGTCACACCAACTATCTTCATGTCTTCCTTCACTGTATCCATGAACCTCCTCTTTGGTCTTCCTCTAGTCCTCTTTCCTGGTGGTTCCAAACCCAGCATCCTTCTTCTGATGTACTCTCTCTCTCTCTCCTCTGTACATGTCCAAACCATCTCAGTCTTGCCTCTAACTTTATCCCCAAAACCTCTAACATGTGCTGTTCCTCTGATCCTGTTCATCCTGGTCACTCCCAGAGAGATCTTCAGCATCTTCATCTCTGCTACAAACATCTCTGCTTCCTGTCTTTTCCTCAGTGACACTGTCTCTAGACCAATCAGCTTGGCCGCTCTCACCACGCTGTCTCTAGACCAATCAGCATGGCCGCTCTCACCACACTGTCTCTAGACCAATCAGCATGGCCGCTCTCACCACACTGTCTCTAGACCAATCAGCATGCTCGCTCTCACCACTGTTTTGTACACTTTCCCTTTCATTTTATCTGAAACTCTTCTGTCACACATCACACCTGATACTTTCCTCCACCCGTTCCAGACTGCCTGCACACACTTCTTCACCTCTTTTCCACACTCTCCATTGCTCTGGACTGTTGATCCTAGATACTTAAAATCTTCCACCTTCTTTATCTCTTCTCCTGTAACCTCACTTTTCCATTTGGATCCCTCTCATTCACACACATGGACTCTGTTTTACTCTGACTGATCTTCATTCCAATTCACCACCAATGGAGGTTGTTGTTAACCCAGGTCGTGACAGATTGGTATAGTAGTTCTAGTAGTGACTTGAGTAATTTTTCTTGGCCAGACACAACCTCCGTCTTTACCTAGGCTAATGTCGGTTACACAAAATTTGGATGTTAAATAATTACGTAGATGTCCAACAGAGGCGTACCGCATCTAAACGTCCAATAAAAATAAAAACTAATGGTAGTTTATTAACTAATGGACTTCAAGTTAATTTCCTTAATAAAATAAGAGCTTGATTTCAAGTTTTTGCCAAAACATGTTCACAAAAGCCATTTTTTAGAAACATGCTGAGCAAAATTTAAAAAATGCTAAAAACAAAAGTTGAAAAATGCTTAGAAAATTTTAAAAAAGGCAGATTGTCTGTTTAAACAAATTCATTTTGATAATAAAATGAAAAATACGACACAGACTACATGCAAACGATTAACTCAAATTCCCCATGGGGATGAATAAGGTATTTTAAATTTCAAGAAACTCAACTGTTGCAGAAAATGTTCTGAACAGTTAAAAAAAATCAAATAACAACAAAGTTTGGTTTAAAAAAATATACCTTCTGAAATGGCTGAATGTCAAGCTGGTGCATTTTTTAAAAATGTAAGAGGTACAGGCTGTCGTTACCCGATTCAAGACATTATTCACACATACACACGCGTTCTTCTGGTACCTGCTATGAGAAAGCTTTCCTAATCGATCCTCCATCCCATGATGTAGGACACATAAACATGTACAGATAAGTGAAAACCTCTTCAGAGACCCTCGGAGGATTCTGTTGTGCATTTATGAATGAAACAAGACACAGAGGATCCCAGGGTATACCCATACATCATTTACATTCTACACACCTTCCTCTTCCATACAGACACGGTGACAACCCCCCCACCCCTCACATTGACCCAAATCACACACACACAATCAAACATTCCTGAGGATCTTACCCCCTTTAGACTTGCTGGTGGGTGAGGAGTTGCCACAACCCATTCTGCATCGATGGAGCCACCGTCCGAGCAGAGCGGAGACGCTTAGAAAGGCTGAGGGGGGAGAGAGGGAAGCCCACAAAACATTGGGAGGAGGGGGTCTATGAAAGGAAAGAACAGAGAAGAGAGAAGGTCAAAGAGGAATTCCCTCCTGTCGAGTGTGTGCGATGGAGAGCACAGAGAGGAGGTGGACACACTGACATGGAACAGGGGGAAAGACAGAGAGAAAGATGCTTTGCCCTCACATGATTTGCTCTTTTTCTCCACCCTGACACGGTTGCCTGGGAAACCAGGATAAAGGAGGCGGAGGGTGGAGTATGAATGAGCCAATGGGGTGCTTCTGTTTTATGAAGGTGTAAATAGAGGGATCGATAGATCAGCCGGTGGAATAACAGAAACCCTCTTTGAGTTTTTCAGACACGTGCGCGCTCGTGCCTGAAGAGGAATTTTTAAACTGAGAAGAAACAGTGTAAAGTTCTTCCAGAGGGACCAGAGATGGGTCAGCCAGCGGCCATCCTCGGGTTTCAGACCAGAGGTTGTGTGACAGTGTGGTGACGTGACAGGAAAAATAGACCAATTGATCGATGGATGAAGGAATAAACAAATAAATTAACGAGTCATTTTAACATATTAGTAAAATAATTCAGTTCAACACTAAAAAATTAAAAAACATTTCGATCCACACACACACACACACACACCCTCATTCCTAAGGACAAATTTCAATGTCAGCCAATCAACCTAACATGTATGTCTTGAGATGGTGAGAGAAAACAGGAAAACCGGAGAAAACAAACACATACACAGGAAGAACATGCAAACTCTACACAGAAAGACCATTGTTTCAAGCCTCACCGTCACTCCTCGACTGGAACCCTTGATCTTCTTGCTGTGAAGTCCCACTTTGGAAACTTTAAAACATCATCATTTCAAAACAAAACAATTTTGAAAAACCACATGGTAACAAGAAGATTTTTGACTCAAACAAAACAAACAATGTCTGTCAAGAATTTAAATCTGTTCATTTTAAAAGTCCTGACTTTAAATATACTTTTTGGTTACAAAAAATCTTATGAAATATCTGTTGTGCTGTTTTTTGTGAACTTATTAAAGGTAATAGATTAGAATCATGAGCAGGGGCGGATCCAGGATTTTCTAAAGGGGGTTGGGGTACGTGAGGACATTGATAAAGCCAGTATAGAGGTGGCTGGAGGCGTCCCCCCACCCAGAAAATTTTCAAAAATAAGAGTCCTTTTCCTGCATTTTGGTGGCTCATTCGCTGGAGGGAATAGCTTCACAAGTCACCTTTCCCTTCTTTTTTTTATTTGTGGACCAATAGGATCCAACCCTAAAAAGAATCTCTCCAGACTTCCAGGGAATATGAAAAATATAAAAAATGTACTAAAATCAATGAGCAAAACAATAAAATGTGTTACAGAAATATTTACCATTATTTTATTAATATTTTCCAGATTTTTACTTACTTTTTTCATACAAATATGTTTTTTTTATTTTTATTCAGAACAACCTAAAAAATCTTAACTCATTGACTCAATGTTAAAACAACTCTACAGTACTTTAATATTGGCAAAAGATTTTTTTTATTGGGTTTGTTTACATCCCATAATGATTCAGTTCATGTGTGACAAGAGTTTCAGCTAAAATGAAAGGGAAAGTGTACAAAACCATGGTAAGACCAGCCATGCTGATTGGTGTAGAGACAGTGTGGTGAGAGCGTCCACGCTGATTGGTCTAGAGACAGTGTGGTGAGAGCGTCCCCGCTGATTGGTCTAGAGACAGTGTGGTGAGAGCGGCCATGCTGATTGGTCTAGAGACAGTGTGGTGAGCGCGGCCACGCTGATTGGTCTAGAGACAGTGTGGTGAGAGCGGCCATGCTGATTGGTCTAGAGACAGTGTGGTGAGAGCGGCCATGCTGATTGGTCTAGAGACAGTGTGGTGAGAGCAGCCATGCTGATTGGTCTAGAGACAGTGTGGTGAGAGCGGCCATGCTGATTGGTCTAGAGACAGTGTGGTGAGAGCGGCCACGCTGGATTGGTCTAGAGATAGTGTGGTGAGAGCGGCCCCGCTGATTGGTCTAGAGACAGTGTGGTGAGAGCGGCCACGCTGATTGGTCTAGAGACTGTGTGGTGAGAGCGGCCATGCTGATTGGTCTAGAGACAGTGTGGTGAGAGCGGCCCCGCTGATTGGTCTAGAGACAGTGTGGTGAGAGCGGCCACGCTGATTGGTCTAGAGACTGTGTGGTGAGAGCGGCCATGCTGATTGGTCTAGAGATGGTGGCACTGAGGAAAAGACAGGAAACAGAGATGCAAGTAGCAGAGATTAAGAATGGTAAATGGACTCCACTTATATACCGCTTTTCTACCTGCTTCGGTACTAAAAGCGCTTTACAGTGTAGATCACATTCACTCATTCACATTTATACCTGATGGGGATGCTGCCATGCAAATCACCATCAGGAGCAATTGGGGGTTCAGTGTCCTGCTCAAGGACACCTCGGCATGAACTCGTGGCAGGGGCTCGAACCGGCAACCCCCCGGTTACAGGGCGGTCACCCTACTCACTGAGCCATTCTTCCCCCTATGCTGAGGATCTCTCTGGGATCAGAGGATCAGCACATGTTAGAGGTTTTGGAGAAGGATGCTGAGTTTGGAACCACCAGGAAAGAGGACTAGAGGAAGACCGAAGAGGAGGTTCATGGATACAGTGAAGGAAGACATGAAGATAGTTGGTGTGACCGAAGAGGAAGCAGCACATAGGGTTAGATGGAAGAAACTGACTTACTGTGGCGCCCCCTGAAGGGATGATGGAAGAAGAAGAATGACTTCGTTCATGATATGAGATGCAATATTTTATTTTTAAATGTAATAATTGGTAGTTTAAACACTCATTTCGGGCTGCATGGTGCGGCTTCACAGCAAGGAGGTCAGGGTTTGAGTTCCGGAGTGGGGTTGAGGCTTTATACACTGTTCTTTCTGTGTGGAGTTTACATGCTCTCCCCAAGTACAGTATGTGTAGATTTCCTCCTACTCTCCAAAAACCTGCATGTTTGGTTGATTGGCTGCTACAAAATTGTCCCTAAGAATGAGTGTGTGTGTGGATGGTCTTTGTGTCTGTCTGTCTGTGTGTGTGGCCCCGTGACAGACTGGGGTCTCTCTTCTGAAATGAGCCAGGACAGTGTTCAGTACCCCCTTTGGCTCCATTAAAGATAAGCAATTACAAAATTAAACAAAACTCTCCTTCAACTTCAGCGAAACTTAATTTATTAACAGTAATTATGAACCATGTCTACGTTATGGTTGTAAATCTGCTCCAAAGATTTTTTCTTTTTTTTTTACACATAGATTTAAGTTTTTGAAGGACAAAACCTGCTTTTCTCCAATTTATTGTTAATTTAGTGCCATATCTTCCTTATGATTATTCAAAAAATACTTATGAATATAAAAACTTTTCACAAAATTTATGAAAGTCTCTGCTTTTGTTTTTTTTTTTTTTTTGCATGCTTAAAAATGAAAGTTCAGCTCATCTGAAAGTTTGAGTCAATCGAACTGAAAAAAAAAAACCAGCATAAATTATTTACTTTATGAAAAATGCAAACGTCTTTTTTCTCACGATGAATTTTGAACAGTTTCACAACTGTTTAACCAAATCTCAGCCCAGTGAACTTCTGAGAGGGTTGAAATAGTGAATAGTTTAAACCAAAGCAAAGAAACAAACTATTTTCAACAGGATGTGTTTGTCTATATTAGATAATACACCAGGGAGTTTAAACTCATAGACCGAAGTCCCAAAAAGTCTAAAAAATGATCAAACAAATAAATATAAAATACAATGTATTCTTTAAAGAAAAAAAAGGGAAATTGTAGAATTATTTCAAGTTAATTATTTAAATATTTCTTTGGGGCTGGTGCCACGTTAGGGCAGTGATTAGCACGGTGGCTTCACAGCAAGAAGGTTGGGGTTTGTCCCAAAGTGGGCACAGGGCTTGAAACTCTAACCTTTCTGTGTTGAGTTTGCATGTTCTTCCTGTGTATGTGTGGCTTTCCTCCAGGTACATCGGTTTATTCCCGCCTCCCAATAACATGCATTAAGGTTGATCGGTCATGTTGAAATTGTCCCAAGGATTGAGTGTGTGTGTGGCCCCGCAACAGACTGGTAACCTGTTCGGGGTGTATCTTGCGTCTTGTCTGTAATCAGCCGGATAGACTCCACCGGCCCTTTAGGGATAAACGATCCAGAAGATAAAAAGAAAAACAATTCTGTTTTTTTTAAGCAATAGTGTGAAAAATTACAAGCAGCACTAAATTTTTTTACAACATTAAATGGCAGATTGTGTTTTGTTTCTGAAAGATTTCCTTTCAGATATTCTAAATATTTCAACGTCATCAGCACACCTTCAGTGTGACTCCTCATGATATACCCTTTAATAAAATTTGGAATGGCAAACAGATTGGGTGGTGTTTTGTTTCAAGTAGTTCACTTGTGTTTGAGCTGATGACTCTGGGTGTCTGTTCTCATCCACTGATGTCTTCTTCCATCTTTAAAAGATCCTTTAGAACCTCGTCCAATAAAAACCCTGCAGATATCTGATTCCATGCCCTCTTCTCGTTATCTGACAAAGTATTTTTTTCTCTAAAATAATTTTTTTCTGTTCTCACCTCTCAGTATCACCTTGACACCATCTGGTACAAACATAATAATCAAAGCTGCACCAAAGTGCAGCAAGTGCTTGTGCATTGTCATAATCAAAGTGCTTTTGAGGCCAAAGGAGAAAAGGTTTTCTTTGAAATGGTACGTTTACACAGAAAGAACGAGAAAAAGAAGTGATTTATTTGATCTAAAAATGCCATTTTATCACTAAAAAATGAAAGAATGAACAAAGACAAAGTATGTGTGTGGGAAAAAAAGATGTGCTTTGATATGATGTAAAATAGGGTGAGTGTCAAACCTACTGCTGGATCACAAAGTTCTTTTGGAGACTTTAGGCAGAATTTTTTTTTTTTAATTGAATCTTTAACCGAATAGAAGTTTTTATAGTAAATCATTCTGACATGTTTCTATTATTTACCCATTCTGTGAGGCAGGTTGTAATTCAGAGATCTCGTGGTGATACTCTGTGTATCTGTCAAGAAGCGGTGTGCAGGTAGAAAGACCCATTTACAGACAGAAAACATGGTTTATTTGAATTTGGAAGTTCATTAATACTGTGAAAAGAAAAACAAAGTTTCAGTGGCATGGCTAAAGGTTATTGTCAGAATGTGAGGACAGTTAAAACCCCTTGGCAACATTTGGTATTACTAAAAGTCCAGTACTAGAGGACCTCAGAATAAAGACCCTTAAGACTTCTAAAAAACATTAAATGAACCTTAAGATCAATTCTGAAATGTATTTGCTCGTCTGCTAATAATTGGCACTACTTTAAACACACATTCCATCTCTGGACGCTTTGAAAGAAACCTGCAACAGAATACATTAAATATGACTTATAAAATCAATAATTGTCCATTTACATCTTTAAATGATAAATTGCAGGGTTTCTCAGGTTTAAAAAAAGTCATAAAGTTATCCTTTTTGTATTCTTTATTTTATTTTATAACAAATGAGAAGTTTTGTGGTTTGAGTTTTGTGGATCTGGAGAAGGCATTCGATCGTGTCCCTAGGGGACTCCTGTGGGGGGTGCTCCGGGAGTACGGAGTCTCGGAGCCCTTGGTACGGGCTGTCCGATCTTTGTACGACCGGAGCCAGAGCTTGGTCCGTATAGCTGGCAGTATGTCGATTCCATTTCCAGTGAGAGTTGGACTCCACCAAGGCTGCCCTTTGTCACCGATTCTGTTCATCACCTTTATGGACAGAATATCTAGGCGCAGCCGAGGCGTTGGAGGGATCCAGTTTGGTGACCTCAGGATCGGATCTCTGCTTTTTGCGGATGATGTGGTTCTGTTGGTTTCATTGGATCGTGATCTCCAGCTCTCACCGGATCGATTTGCTGCCGAGTGTGAAGCGGCCGGGATGGGAATTAGCGCCTCCAAACCCAAGACCATGGTCCTCGCCCGGAAAAGGGTGGAATGCCCCCTGCGGGTCAGGCACAGGGTCCTGCCCCATGTGGAGGAGTTTAAGTATCTCGGGGTCTTGTTCACGAGTGGGGGAAAGATGGAGCGGGAGATCGACAGGCGGATCGGTGCGGCATCAGCAATAACTAGGACATGCATCGGTCCATCGTGGTAAAGAGAGAGCTGAGCCGAAAAGCAAAGCTCTCGATTTACAAGTCGATCTACGTTCCTACCCTCACCATGGTAACCAGCTGTGGGTGGTGACCGAAAGAATGAGATCGCGGGTCCAAGCGGCCGAAGTGAGCTTCCTCCGCAGGGTGGCTGGGCTCTCACTCAGAGATCGGGTGAGGAGCTCTACCATCCGGGAGGAGCTCGGTGTCGAGCCGCTCTTCCTCCAGGTCGAGAGGAGCCAGATGGGGTGGTTCGGGCATCTGGTCAGGATGCCCCCCCAGCGCCTCGCGGACGGGGTGTTTCGGGCACGTCCCACCGGGAGGAGACCAAGGGGCAGACCCCGACCCGCTGGAGAGACTATGTCTCACAGCTGGGGAACGACTTGGGATCCTTCCAGGTGAGCTAGAGGACGCAGCTGGGGAGAGAGAGAGGCCTGGGCTGCCCGCTTGAGGCTGTTGCCCCTCTCGACCCGACCCCAGAACAAGCGGAAGATAATGCAACAGAACAAATGAGAAGCTTTTTTGCAGCTCTAATTCATGCAGATTATCTGGGATTTCAAGTTTTTATTTCAACAATATGAATTTTTTTTCATAAACAAAACAGGAGCCGCTGTGATGCAAAAACTACGACACACCACAGCTAATTAAGAAGAGTAAATCCACTGGGATGAAATGTTGCTTTGCCCAAAACTGGTTGGGGAGGAAATGCTTGCTAGCAGCACAGATATCACACAACAAAACATGGTTTTCTCCGACAGGGACAGTCGGAGTCTTATTTGGATCCCGGTCAGGGATTAAATAAAGTATATTTTAAAAAATCATCTCCTGAATTTAGACATTATTGATAGTAATGTAGAGCTAGCATTAGCAGAAGCACTGCTGTACTGTCCTAATTAAAATAAGTTCAATTCATTGGCTTTAATGGACTGATCCTTTGAAAAGAAATGTTGAGTTGGCTTTGTTTCATTCAGTCAGCTTCTGCTTATCCGGGGGCAGGTTGCTGGGACAACAGCCTCAGACAGGAAACCCAGGCTTCTCTCACCCTGGCTTTATCCTCCAGCTCACCTGGAAGGACCCTGAGTCGTTCCTCGGCCAGCTGTGAGACATAGTCTCTCCAGTGGTTCTGGGATCTTCCTCTTGGTCACCTCCCGGTGGGACGTGCCCAAACACCTCCCCAGCGAGGCGCTCGGAAACATCCCATCTGTCTCCTCTCGACCTGGAGGAGGAGCTGCTCGACACCAAGCTCCTCCCAGATGGTAAAACTCCTCACCCGATCTCTGAGTGAGAGCCCAGCCACCCTGCGGAGGAAACTAGGACCGATGCAGCGTCCTAGTTATTGCTGATGCCGCACCGATCCGCCTGTCAATCTCCCGCTCCATCCTTCCCCCTCTCGTGAACAAGACTACGAGATACTTAAACTCCTCCACTTGGGGCAGGAGCCTGTCCCTGACCCGCAGGGGGCATTCCACTCTTTTCCGGGCTAGGGCCATGATCTCGGATTTGGAGGCGCTAATTCCCATCCCGGGTGCTTCACACTCGGCAGCAAATTGATCCGGTGAGAGCTGGAGATTGCGATCCGATGAAGCCAGCAGGACCACATCATCCGCAAAAAGCAGAGATCCGATACTGAGGTCACCAAACCGGATCCCTCCAACGCCTCGGCTGCGCCTAGATATTCTGTCCATGAAGGTGATGAACAGAATCGGTGACAAAGGGCAGCCTTGGCGGAGTCCAACTCCCACCGGAAATGGAATCGACATACTGCCGGCTATAGAGACCAAGCTCTGACTCCGGTCGTACAGAGACCGGACAGCCCGGTCGAGTTTTTTATACAAAAGCCGAGTTGGCTTTTGTATAAAATAAAATCCAAACAAGCCACAAAAATATATACAGTGCAGAAAATAAGTATTTGAACACCCTGCTATTTTGCTATTTCTCCCACTCGGAAATCATGGAGGGGTCTGAAATTTTCATCATAGGTGCATGTCCACTGTGAGAGAGATAATCTAAAAAGAAAAATCCAGAAATCAAAATGCATGATTTTTAACAATTTATTTGTGTGATACAGCTGCAAATAAGTATTTAAACACCAGGAAACGTTTGACCTTCAGAGGTCAAACGTTTCCTGAAGTTTTTCACCAGGTTTGCACACACTGCAGGAGGGATCTTCGCCCACTCCTCCACACAGATCTTCTCTAGATCAGTCAGGTTTCTGGGCTGTCGCTGAGCTCCCTCCAAAGATTCTCGATTGGGTTCAGGTCTGGAGACTGGCTAGGCCATGCTAGAACCTTGATATGCTTCTTACGGAGCCACTCCTTGGTTTTCCTGGCTGTGTGCTTCAGGTCATTGTCGTCATTGTCGTGTTGGAAGACCCAGCCACGACCCATCTTCAATGATGGGTCCTTCAATGTGGGAACAACCTCCTTCCCTCAGTCAGAGGACTGAGGGAAGGAGGTTGTTCCCCAAAATGTCACAATACAGGGCCCCAGTCATCCTCTCTTTAATGCAGTGCACTCGTCCTGTCCCATGTGCAGAAAAGCACCCCCAAAGCATGATGCTACCACCCCCATGCTTCATAGTAGGGATGGTGTTCTTCGGATTGTACTCTTCATTCTTCTTCCTCCAAACACGCTTAGTGGAATTATGACCAAAAAGTTCTATTTTGGTCTCATCTGACCACAAAACTTTCTCCCATGACTCCTCTGTATCATCCAAATGGTCATGTGCAAACTTAAGACGGGCCTTGACATGTGCTGGTTTAAGCAGGGGAACCTTTCAAATCATGACGTCTTAGTGTATTACCTACAGTAACCTTGGAAACGGTGGTCCCAGCTCTTTTCAGGTCATTGACCAACGCCTGTCGTGTAGTTCTAGACTGATTCCTCACCTTTCTTAGGATCATTGAGACCCCACGAGGTGATATCTTGCATGGGGCTCCACTCCGATTGAGATTGACTGTCATGTTCAGGTTCTTTCATTTTCTAATGATTGCTCCAACAGTGGACCTTTTTTCACCAAGCTGCTTGGCAATTGCTCCGTATTCCTTTCCAGCCTTGTGGAGGTCTCTGGTGTCTTTGGACAGCTCTTTGGTCTTGGCCATGTTACAAGTTTGAGTCTTACTGATTGTATGGGGTGGACAGGTAACGATATCAAACAGGTGCATCTGATTCAGGATGATACATGGAGTGCAGGTGGACTTCTAATGGGCGGACTAACAGGTCTTTGAGGGTCAGAATTCTAGATGATACACAGGTGTTCAAATACTTATTTGCAGCTGTATCACACAAATAAATCGTTAAAAATCATGCATTTTGATTTCTGGATTTTTCATTTTAGATTATCTCTCTCACAGTGGACATGCACCTATGATGAAAATTTCAGACCCCTCCATGATTTCCAAATGGGAGAAATAGCAAAATAGCAGGGTGTTCAAATACTTATTTTCTGCACTGTATTATGAGTGTTTTTTTCTGATTTCAAAGAACTCTTTGTAATAAACGTAATCAGCACAAATATGCTGTGAGTGCCTCTTTAGTAGAAACCAAGAGCTGACTGTAATGAAGTCAATTACAGGAAATAACATTCAGCTCTAATAGTCATGTTTTTAGTTTCTCTCTTTGGGTCACACATCATTTAAATGGGTGTTGTCTTGTGTTCATGCAGGATGTGGTGACTTTGATTTTATCGCCAAAAATTGGATAAATCAGGGTCTTAAAGCTTGAGAGAAAGCGTCTTCAATAATATTACTGTAGAAAACAAGCTGAGAGAGATGTTTAATGAGTAAATGACATTTTAAAAGGCATGTGCTTCTTCTCAACTCTGGTTTCTTTTCATTATTTGTCTTAAAATAGTCTCCAAAGTGAATCCTTACAACTTACAATTACTTTCTCAACCTTCTAGAAACACACGTGGTCATTTTATCTGTTGATCAACTCTAATAAAAACTGATTTATAGAGTTAAAAATTGTGCTCATTGACCGATTAAACTAAATCCAATTTGATTCGACTATAAATCACTCAGAAATAAATACATATATGATTTTGTTGAGTAAACAGATTCAGATAAATAGATCAAATTTGCTGCATAAGTGATATGTGGTATGAGTCATGCAGGGAGCAGTGGCAGACAGATTAGAGAAATCTATCAAAAATCAAAGAAACATCCATCTCTTCCAGGAGTTTGATTATGTTTTTTTAAAATTATTATTTCTTTAGTTTTCTTTCTAAAAGATTACAAATTTGAAAAGGCGCAACTCTTTCTGTGACCACTTGATGTCACTGTTTCCTCTAAAACAGCTTAGAAATACTAATTCAAGTTTAAATTCACAACTTTAGTTTAGAAACAAATCCAACGTCTAATTCCATACAAAAAAAACATAAATCTAAAAATATATTTTATATGTTCAATTTTTTTGACTGTTTACAGCAGCCTTTAGGCCACTCCTCTAAATGTGACGTTTCTCCCTCAGCCGCGCAGAGACCTGTGGGAAACTGAGTCCTTACTCTGAATAATTCAAGTCCTCTTTCTGTTCTCCTCCACAGCTAACAAAATGCCGGCCGTACATCATAAACTGCTTCTGGAGGACGCTCTACAGGACAGTCCTCAGGTAGGGATGTGGGTTTCATTTCAGCCATATTTAATATTTAAACAGCGTGAGCTAGTTTAGAGTGGATCTATTCTCTTTGAGGCTCTAACACTGATCATAACAGTGTAATAACAATGTTATCCCTCTCAGCAGTTTATCTACCTTTTTAAACAAATTTTATTCATAAAAATATTTTAAATCGATCTTTTTTCTTTTAATATAAACCGATCGTCCATCAGAGACCTGCCATCTGTGTCTGATCAAGATTGATTTCTATCTTTACACACAGAATGACATCATATTGCTTCTTCTCCAGCATCCGTTTCCAATGAATCTGTCTTATTTATTCAGTGTTTTTGTCTTTAATGTCTTTTCCAGCCTAACAGGCCTGATTCAGGGATGTGGGAGTGGTTTCTATGATCAGATCCTTAGTCAATAACCTGTAAAAGGGACCAGTCTTACACATCCTGCAGCTTTACACCTAACCTATACAAGTTTTATAATGACTTGGTCCACATGCATGAGCTCAATGGTAAATACAAGGCTTATGTCATCACTATTGTGCAGTGTGGAGTGGGTTTTCTGCAGGTTGCATCACTCTCTGACCTCTGATGCTTTAGTCCAGCCCAGCCTGGAGGGCAGCTCCTTTTATTATGAAGAAAAAAAAACAGTGTAAACAATGATCAAATGCTTTGATGCGGCTGTGAGATGATTTATTAGGGGAGGGATACTCCCTGCAGGTCAGTGACAAGGTCCCGCCTCCCAAAAGAGGGGGCCAACTATTTCAGGGTCTTGTTCATGAGTGGGGGAAAGATGGAGCGAGAGATCGACAGACAGATCGGTGCAGTGTCTGCAATAATCAGGACGCCCGATTGATTTGTCGTGATGAAGAAAGAGCTGAGTCGAAAAGCAAAGCTCTGGATTTAAAAGTTGATCTACGTTCCTACCCTCACCATGGTTACCAGGATCTACGTTCCTACACTCACCATGGTAACCAGGATCTACGTTCCTACCCTCACCATGGTAACCGGGATCTACGATCCTACCCTAACCATGGTAACCAGGATCTACGTTCATTCCCTCACCATGGTAACCAGGATCTACGTTCCTACCCTCACCATGGTAACCAGGATCTACGTTCCTCCCCTCACCATGGTAACCAGGATCTACGTTCCTCCCCTCACCATGGTAACCAGGATCTACGTTCCTACCCTCACCATGGTAACCAGGATCTACGTTCCTACCCTCACCATGGTAACCAGGATCTACGTTCCTACCTTCACCATGGTAACCAGGATCTACGTTCCTACCTTCACCATGGTAACCAGGATCTACGTTCCTTCCCTCACCATGGTAACCAGGATCTACGTTCCCACCCTCACATATGCCCACCAGCTGTGGGTAGTGACCAAAAGAACAAGATTGTGGATACAAGTGGACAAAATGAGCTTCCTATGCAGGGTGGCTGTGTTCTTACTCAGAGATCGGGTGAGGAGTTCTGACCTATGGAAAGAGCTCGGAGTAGAGCTGTTGCTCCTTTGGGTTGAGAGAAGCCAGATGGGGTTGTTCGGGCATCTGATTAGGATGCCTCCTGAAGGCCTCGCTGGTGAGGTGTTTCAGGCAGGTCCCACTGGAAGGAGACCCAGAGGCAGACGCCAGACCCGCTAGACAGACTATGTCACACAGCAGGACAGGGAACACCTCGGGATCCTCCCGGGTGAGCTGGAGGATGCAGCCAGTGAGAGAAGCCTGGGTTTCTCGTCCGAGGCTGTGACCTGATCCTGGATAAGTGACGACAGAACAGCTTTAACATAAAGGGTGTGTTTTTTTCTGTCGGTGCACCTGTTCATGAAAAACATCACTCACAGTTTGCATAAACATGCAGTAGGTTTCTCTTAAAGCTGCTCCTCTGTTTTCAGACACACGACCTCGCTGATTCCCACTATCTGACTCTTTCTTGTAAACAATAGAAAACATGCCTGGGTTTTTTTTTTTAAAAAACCCACAGTTTTGTATCAATTAAGCTGATACTAAGTTTCTACTGCACCTACCACCAATAATTGAATTGTCCTTGTTTTCCCTCCAGAGTCGCTCCTTGCTCAGTGTGTTTGAGGAAGATGCCGGAATGCTGACCGACTACACCAACCAGCTGCTGCAATCCATGCAGCGTGTGTTTGGGGCACAGGTACTGAAGCAGTTCTACAAACACATTGTACATTCATATGTGTTTCCACATGTCAAATCTGAGATTTTAAACCCCAGATGATCAACAGATTACATGGATTGTAACTATCTAACTATCATTGTCTCTTCAATAAACTAACACTGTTCTCTAGATAGTTCCAAACATCTATCAGCATCCTCAAAGCACATAAAGAATCTGTGGCACCCTTTGGTTTTGGATGAAACTATACTGCCGCTGACAAATATTAGTCTAGCTTTGACTGCTCTGTCCCATGACGTCATTGTATGGCTAGTTACTTACTACAGCTCTCTGAACATCTCCCTTTCTTCTTACACTTCTCCACTCATCAAGTATGTTCTTACTCTCTAAAAGAAACTTTTCCACTCTTGTGGTAGAAAAATTGAAGTAAATATTCCCTTTGATGCCATCACCTTACCAAGAATGTGTTCTCAAATAGCCCAATCACCTGGAGCCTCATTTACTAGGAGTTGCGGAGATCTTAAACTGAGCACATTTCTTGCTCAGCAGTACGGCGATGCTTTTGCCAAGCAAAGATGAACGTGTCATAAATCACATCTGCAACAGCTGTCAGACGTAAGCCAACTCAAAATTTATCCCACACCAACCACGCCTCCGGAACTTTGAATATGGATCATGTAAATACTGATGCAGATGCAATGAATCTCAAAAGAACTAGTGGCACCTAAATGAAGAGGTGATGTCATCCGCAAGTGAAAGAGAGTGGAAGTTTTAACTGAATCGAATATACTTTATTGATCCCCGAAGGGAAATTTGAGTGCTGCAATGTAAACACCTCTATGCCCCCTCGCCCCTATCCACCCAGTCCCAGTCCAGACACATTGTGTCCAACCTGGCATCCCAAAAGCTGGAGGCCGGAATGGGTCCATAAAACCAGGCCACAGTGAAGAAAACCAAAATGGCCTCTCTGTATTTCACTGGGTCCAAGTGAGCGCTTCCAGTTCCTCAAGCGAGCAACCAGACGTTTCCATGGAAACCGAAAAAACACTGTGCCGGAAGTGCCTCCTCTAGACAGCCTCCTTCTCTGCACATCCTCCAGATCGACTCCTTCTCCTAAGCTCCCCGGGGACTGAAACAACTCCTCCAGCCACATATGAATGTGCCTCCGAGAGCAAGCAGCTGGTCACGCATGTTAACAGCAGAATGACTCCATAACCAGCTAGCCGTTGGGAGCCAGCCGGATGATTTCTGAAAAATCAGCTGTCCGACACTAACAAATCCCAAAACGTACAAAGTGCGCTCAAAATGAAATCTTCAGAAAGAGCCAAAACATAGCAGAAGAAGAAACAGAAACTCAGAGAAAGTTGGCGTTTAAACGCTTAAGTAACAGGGAGCACTGCAGCAGGCAGTCGCCCGAGAGTGCCTTAGCCAATTAGACGCTTAGTAATTATCTTTCTCTGTAGGATGCAAAATGAGTTTAAATCTGGTGATGTGATAATGAATGATAGGTTACATGTTTCTTCAGTAACTCTTTCTTGATTTTCTTATGAATGGCTTCTAGGTGTGTTTTCATTGTTCTTAATTCCCTTCAGTTTCTGTCCTGCTGTGGAATTTTCTTAATAAGATGTCACACAAATGAGAAGAGAAAAAAATAATTTAATAAAGTAAAAAAAAAGATTAAATGCTGCAGCGTTGGAAGTTCATGCAAACCAAAGATTGATCAGCAGAACTTCCCCCACACACACATTTTTTAAGGATCCCCTTTGTCATAGTAAGACAGAGTACATGTGTGTGAATGAGAGGGATCCAAATGGAAAAGTGAGGTTACAGGGAGAAGAGAGAAAGAAGGTGGAAGATTTCAAGTATCTAGGATCAACAGTCCAGAGCAATGGAGAGTGTGGAAAAGAGGTGAAGAAGCGTGTGCAGGCAGGCTGGAACGGGTGGAGAAAAGTATTAGGTGTGATGTGTGACAGAAGAGTTTCAGCTAAAATGAAAGGAAAAGTGTAGAAAACCTTGGTGAGAGCGCCCATGCTATTTGGTCTAGAGACAGTGTGGTGAGAGTGGCCATGCTATTTGGTCTAGAGACAGTGTGGTGAGAGTGGCCATGCTGATTGGTCTAGAGACAGTGTGGTGAGAGTGGCCATGCTATTTGGTCTAGAGACAGTGTGGTGAGAGCAGCCATGCTGATTGGTCTAGAGACTGTAAGAAAAGACAGGAAACAGAGATGTTTGTATCAGAGATGAAGATGCTGAGGATCTCTCTGGGAGTGACCAGGATGGACAGGATCAGAGGAACAGCACATGTTAGAGGTTTTGGGGATTAAGTTCGAGAGGCAAGCCTGAGATGGTTTGGGCACGTATAGAGGAGAGAGAGAGAGTACATCAGAAGAAGGATGCTGGGTTTGGAACCACCAGGAAAGAGGACTAGAGGAAGACCAAAGAGGAGGTTCATGGATACAGTGAAGGAAGACATGAAGATAGTTGGTGTGACCGAAGAGGATGCAGGAGATAGGGTTAGATGGAAGAAACTGACTTGATTTGGCGACCCTTAAAGAGAAATGCCGAAAGAAGAAGAAGTTGTCAGGGTGGGCTTTTCTGTTGCTAGGCATTCTGATAGGCTATGCAACTTTGGTTGGGCTGAGCGTTATGTTTGATAGGCTGATATTTTATTAATAATTATTACTGGGCTAAACAAACTAAACATGCCCTTATCTTACACCTGCTACTTGCTGGACAGAGGCTGCCTTATTTGGATTGAGTTTGTAAAATGTTTCTCTGCTTGTCCTTGAGCAGCTTGGAGTCGGTGTGAACAGGCTGGAACAAGATTCTCACACCATGAATGTGAGATAGACGTCTTGTTTCAGCACATCAAGTTAATTAAAGACACTTATTGTCATTAAGATGTTTTCAAAGTGAATATTAACCTTATTTAATCCTAAATTTTCAACCACAGTCCACAGGTGTCGTCTTTTCTCCACATGTTTAGATTTGCGTACTGCAGCTCCCGGGTTGCCGTAACGTTACAGTCCACAAACTCCACCACTTTCATAAATGGCTCGACTTGATGAACGAGGCCCCTTTGACGTGTTTGCTGCTTGCTTATGAACACACTCCAGGATGTATTTGATAAATACTCTGCAGTTCAAAAATGACATAAAAACACATTGAATTTGTTCGACCCACAAACAGACATCTCAGCCTGGCAACCAGACATTCTTAAAAAACATGTGCTTCGGTCTGAGTAATGAGCATCTGCTGATCAAACTTTGCTTTGCATGAACTTCCAAAGCTGCAGCCTAATTCTCATCTCTGCGACTCTTTCATTCTATCCTATTTCATCACACCCTTCATTTTTAAAGGGTAAAGGATTTCTCTATTCATCCCTCACCAGGGAAATTTGTGTGTTGCACTCCTACACCGCAGCAGGCTGCCATTCGATGGCCCCAATGGTGGGAGAAACCGGGGTTAGGTGTCTTCTCCAAGGACCCTAGACGTGCTCTTTGTGGGACGCGAACACGCGAACTTCCGGTCCGCGCGCGAATGCTCTAACCACTGAGCTGCCGTCTCCCTGTTTTTGTTACTTTAATCCTATTTTTTGCCTTGTTTTACACTCATTTAACCCAAGTTTAGACTGTTGTTTTAATTTGGACGACTGTTGTTCTGTTTTTAAGCTCCTCGTTTTTTTTGTTACCATGGAGACCCGCTTTGTTTACATGTGGGATCTCCGTGTGTGGGGAACGGAGCGGAGGATGAGGACAGAGACCTGTTGGTGTGGGGAGAAATATCTGCACCTAAACGTGACCAAACAAAGGGGATGGTGGTGGACTGGAGCAGAAAGTGGTTCCTAATCGCCCCGGATTTGTCCCACTGAAGCACGTGGGATGGTCTCATCGTACCAATTTTTGGGTATGACTTCCTATGAGTGGTAAACCAGACTGGTCCATCAGCACGGACGTCACCCATAGGACAGACGTGGGTAGACTGTACCACCTGGGAAAGCTCAGGTCCTTCAACACCTGCAGGGATATGATCTCCATGTCCTGGGGGTCCATCATGGAGAGGGTCTCCATGTCCTGTTCTTCTTTGTGATTTGTTGAGGAGCTGGTCTGGAGACCGAAGGACACCAGCGGACTAAACTAGCTGACCGGGTGAACTGGATCTGTGGCTGGAACTCCTACCAGACCCTCCATGAATTTGTGGACCATCTTAGGAGGAGCTTCATTGACAGACTCCTGCAACCCCACTGCTCAGAGGAGCGGTGCACTCTGTATGTTCTCTCTTTGTTTCCTCTTTCACCAACTCCTTTGGAGTTTACATGTTCTTCTCATGCCCTCTTTGAGTAGTTGGTTGTCCTGCTGTGGACCAGTGACCTCACCAGGCTCTGACATTCCTTCTCTGTATTACTCTAATGTGGGACACTGAGTTCTATACCTAAGTAACACCAAACTTTTGTTTTCATCTATTTCCTGTCTTCTTTGCTTGTTTTTGGCACAGAGTGAGATGGGATTGGCCACTGAGCAGCTCTCACAGCAGCTTCTGGACTATGAGAAGAAAGTAAGTGAGCCAGTAAGGATTTAAAAGACCAAGTTGAACAAAATCCAAACTAATTGTAACAGTTTTTTTATGACTAAATTGTGTTTTAGAATTTTGCACTTGGAAAAGGAGACGAAGAAGTAATCAACACTCTGCAGAACTTTGCTAAAACTGTTGGAGAGGTGAGTGTGTGTTTGTGTTTGTAAAGAACATCTGAGCTTCTTCAGTTGTTTTTTTTAAAACCGTTTACCACCTGTGCTCCTCTAGCTCACTGCTGAAACAATCTGCTGATCGTCCTCATTAGACAGGAAGTGACTAAACATAATGTTGACAAACAGATGGAGCGTTCTGTTCTGTTCCGTCGTCTTCCGCTTATCCGTGCCGGGTCGCGGTGGCAACAGCCTCAACGGGAAGCCCAACGTTCTCTCTCCCCGGCTGCATCCTTTAGCTCACCCGGAAGAATCCCGAGTCGTTCCCCAGCCAGCTGTGAGACATAGTCTCTCCAGCAGGTCCGGGGTCTACTTCTTGGTCTCCTCCCGGTGGGACGAGCCCAAAACACCTCACCAGCGAGGTGCTTGGGTGGCATGCTGACCAGATGGCCGGACCACCCCATCTGGCTTCTCTTGACCTGGAGGAGGAGCGGCTCGATACCGTGCCACTCTCAGATGGTAGAGCTCCTCACCCGATTGCTGAGTGAGAATCGAGCCACCCTGCGGAGGAAGCTCATTTCAGCCGCTTGTATCCACAATCTCATTCTTTCGGTGACCACCCACAGCTGGCGACCATAAGTGAGGGTAGGAACGTAGATCCTGGTTACCATGGTGAGGGTGGGAACGTAGATCCTGGTTACCATGGTGAGGGTAGGAACGTAGATCCTGGTTACCATGGTGAGGGTAGGAACATAGATCCTGGTTACCATGGTGAGGGTAGGAACGTATATCCTGGTTACCAAGGTGAGGGTAGGAACGTAGATCCTGGTTACCATGGTGAGGGTAGGAACATAGATCCTGGTTACCATGGTGAGGGTATGAATGTAGATCCTGGTTACCATGGTGAGGGTAGGAACATAGATCCTGGTTACCGTGGTGAGGGTAGGAATGTAGATCCTGGTTACCATGGTGAGGGTAGGAACGTAGATCCTGGTTACCGTGGTGAGGGTAGGAATGTAGATCCTGGTTACCATGGTAAGGGTAGGAACGTAGATCCTGGTTACCATGGTGAGGGTAGGAATGTAGATCCTGGTTACCATGGTGAGGGTATGAATGTAGATCCTGGTTACCATGGTGAGGGTAGGAACATAGATCCTGGTTACCGTGGTGAGGGTAGGAATGTAGATCCTGGTTACCATGGTGAGGGTAGGAACGTAGATCCTGGTTACCGTGGTGAGGGTAGGAATGTAGATCCTGGTTACCATGGTAAGGGTAGGAACGTAGATCCTGGTTACCATGGTGAGGGTAGGAACATAGATCCTGGTTACCATGGTGAGGGTATGAATGTAGATCCTGGTTACCATGGTGAGGGTAGGAACATAGATCCTGGTTACCGTGGTGAGGGTAGGAATGTAGATCCTGGTTACCATGGTGAGGGTAGGAACGTAGATCCTGGTTACCGTGGTGAGGGTAGGAATGTAGATCCTGGTTACCATGGTAAGGGTAGGAACGTAGATCCTGGTTACCGTGGTGAGGGTATGAATGTAGATCCTGGTTACCATGGTGAGGGTAGGAACATAGATCCTGGTTATTATTGAAGTTAGGTCAGAAAAGGTTTCAACGTTGTCTTCAGGATGGTATTTTTTTTTGATTGAGACGTTTTGACTTCCTCGGGAATCATTTTTAATCCTTCAATTTTCAACTCAGATTGAAAATGATTTCTGTATGGAAGTCGAAACGTCTCGATCAGAAAATACACCGTCCTGAAGACAACGCTGAAACCTTTTTTACGATGGATCACTCTGGGATGAATGACGGACTTCCATAACAAAAGTGTTATTAAAAAAAATATATATTTTTATGCACGTTTAAGTAATTTAAAAACTCTGTTTAGTATTCAGATACTGTTTGAACGCCTGGTTGTTTTTGGCCATGGATTTTTGTTCATTTACCCATGCAAAAATTCTATTTTAAGAGCTGATTAGTTTAGTTAGGTTAGTTCAAAGGAAACAGGTTGATTGTTTCTGTGACCGTTCACTTTGTCCCGCATGAAAGAAAAGTCAGTTCACAGTTTGACTCACCTGCTCGTTTAATCTGGTGAACTTTACACTATTCTAATCATACAGATTAAACATTTTTAGACACGGGTGTGTTGATAGCTGATAAGCATCGCTGAAGTTGGCCTCACACACATTTAATCAGTTAGCACAGGTATAACTAAGAAGATCCAGGATGTTCCAGTTCTTAGAACCTGCTTCTTGAGGAGGAAAAACAGTTTGAAAGAGAGAGAGACTCTTCCTGGATAGATTACAGATGAGATCATCTATGATGACGTAGTTCGTGTCGGAGAAATTATTCCGTGCGGAAAACATTCTCTATAAAAAAAATAGATCAAAGAATGAGATTGCGGATGCAAGCGGCCGAAATGAGCTTCCTCCGCAGGGTGACTGGGCTCTCACTCAGAGATCGGGTGAGGAGCTCTGCCATCCGGGAGGAGCTCGGGACGACTTGGGATCCTTCCGGGTGAGCTGGAGGATGCAGCCAGGGAGAGAGAGGCCTGGGCTACCCGTTTGAGGCTGTTGCCCCCGCGACCCAACCCCGGAACAAGCGGAAGATGACGGAACGGAACGGGAAATTACTTTTGCTGCATTGCACTAAAACAGGCAGCCATGACGGCACCAATGGCGGGAGCGATTAGGGCGTTAGGTGTCTGCTCCAGGGACACTTAGGCATGGATCCAGTGGGAATCAAACCACTGAGCTATGCCTCTATCTATAGAGATATGCGATGGCTGTGTATCAAACCCAAGTCAACAGCTCAGAAGGCAGCTACGCTTACCACAAGACCACCATAAACCATCACCGGCTTTGTTTATGTCAGAGTTCTTTTCAGCATGTTTAGCAGGAGAGGTGAGAAACCACTGACAGCCTTGTTTTTACTGAGCGCAGTGTTCTTATTGGTTAATACTTTACTTTGAGATCAGACTATTTACAGCTTTAAATTCTGAGAAAAGTAAACTGAAATTGTGGAGATGTTTGGAAACTGTCCTTGGCTTGCCCTCACACACCGGCTACGTGCATGTGTGTTTCAGCTGAACACGCTTCACTCTGAGCTGGCCAACCAGATGGCAGACAGCATGGTATTCCCTCTAATCCAGTTCCGAGAAAAAGACCTCACAGGTATCTGAATATTAAAACATGAGTGATTTCTCTTTATTTAAATCTCTTTTCTTGACTATGTTATTTTTCTGCAGAGATCAGCACTCTGAAGGAAATCTACGGCATCGCTACAGACGGTGAGCGGCTTCCTGCTCGCTTCAGAAATAAACTCTTATTATCTGACTTTTATGTCTTTCTTTGCAGAGCACGAGGCGGCCATGGTGAAGTACAGCCGGCTGCCAAAGAAGAAGGAGAACGAGAAGGTAGAAAATTTCTGAAGAGCATTTCTGGTTTAGAGAAGAGCTGACAGCGCAAATATTTGCTCGTGTGGGAGGGAGTGTTTCAGAGGCGTTTAAAAATTATGAGATCAGCTGAAACGAGGTGCGTGGCAGGGTCCGGCATCCCATTGTTAGAGTTACACAAATAAAATCCAACTTTGTTACACGTGTCAGCAAATCTCAAGGAACAAATCCAGAAAGCAGCATTTCCTTCTTCATTTGAATACGTTTAGGATGGAACAGTGTTTGCATGTGTAAGAGGGCGTGTGTATATTTGCATGTGTGTGTGCAGATGAAGTCAGACCTGGTGAAAGAAGTGGCCTACACTCGCAGGAAGCAGCACTCGGCCTCGCTGCAGTATTACTGCGCCCTAAACGCTCTGCAGTACCGCAAGAGGGTCGCCATGTTGGAGCCCATGCTGGGCTACACGCGGGCACAGGTGCACGTTTCAACACATCTGTCAGAAAATGAGACTTAAGATTGAAAAATTCTTTTAATAAAAAAAATCTACATTAATTCAATCAAATTCATTTTATTGTAAAAAATTATGATAAAAACATTGTATAAAAAAATTATTTTTTTATGTTTCTTATTTTTTTGTATTTTAGAGTCCATTTTTATTTAAAATAAGTAAATAAATAAATGTTGTTCTGATGGCTGCGCTTAAAAAATCTGTGTGATCTGTTGTGTAATTTTTTATTGTATTTTTGTCTAAAAAAATGTTTCTTTTTTTATTTTACAGATCGGTTTCTTCAAAAAGGGCATTGAACTGGTTTCTAAGAAGATGGACAATTTTCTTTCCTCTGTGTCCAACATGACGCAAAAGTAAGTTTAATTTTACTCTGTGATGACACTTTATATCTTTAAAGAAGAGTGGGTCTCCACCCGGTGGGACGTGCTCAAAACACTTTACCAGCAAAGCGCTCGAGAGGCATCCTAATTAAATGCCCGAACCACCCCATCTGGCTTCTCTCGACCCAGAGGAGCAGCGGCTCTACTCCAAGCTCCTCCTGGATGGCAGAGCTCCTAGCTCTATCTCTGAGTGAGAATCCAGCCCCCCTGCGGAGGAAGCTCATTTCAAACGCTTGTTTACGCAATCTCATTCTTTCGGTCCACCTCCCACTTCATAGATGAGGGTGGGAATGTAGATCCTGCTTACCATGGTGAGCGTAGGAACGTAGATCCTGGTTACCATGGTGAGGGTAGGAACATAGATCCTGGTTACCATGGTGAGGGGAGGAACGTAGATCCCGGTTACCACGATGAGGGTAGGAACGTAGATCCTGGTTACCATGGTGAGGGTAGGAACGTAGATCCTGGTTACCATGGTGAGGGTAGGAACGTAGATCCTTGTTAACACGGTGAGGATAGGAACATAGATCCTGGTTACCATGGTGAGGGTAGGAATGTAGATCCTGGGTACCATGGTGAGAGTAAGAACGTAGATCCTGGTTACCATGGTGAGGGTAGGAATGTAGATCCCGGTTACCACGGTGAGGGTAGGAACGTAGATCCCAGTTACCACGTGAGGGTAGGAACGTAGATCGACTGATAAATCAAGAACGTTGCTCTTTCTTTACCATGACGGATCGATGCAGCATCCTGAATCCCTTCTTGTCTTGATACCCGTCCCATGAGAATGTGCACAACACAGTGTAAATCTCATGTGAGACCACAAATATGAGCATGATCAGAGCAGGGAGTGATTTCACAGCAGCAGTGGAAAAGCTCTGCTGACGCTCAACTAAGAGGGGGTGGATGTGGTTCGGGAACAAAATCCATGGCCAAATGTAGTGAAACACTTTTATTAGTTTTGTAGGATCGTTGGAAGTCGGCAAAGAATGACACAACACTTCCTAATTATTAAATGCGTTTATTTAGCCTGATTATATATATAAAAGCATAATAGTGGATAATAGCACTTTAAGTTTCCATCTCTTACCGCTAGCAAGGTTGGAGAGCCCACAACCCCGGTAGAGCGTGCATAAAATCTGGTTGGATGTGTTCATCCAAAAGCTCGCAGCGGACTCTAACGAGTATAGAGGAAACCCTGCTTTTTCTACCTCATGACAAACAACATTCCATGAACAAACTTTTCTCATAACAATGTTCCGTGTTTCTGTCTCTGTACAATTTTCCCCATAACAACCCACATTGAAGGCTTCGTTCTCATAATAATCTTTCTTATAACATTGAATGAGGACATTTGACATCAAAAAATAAATCCCAATACACCAAGAACAACTGGTGTCTGAAGAATATCAAACATGCATTTACAAAATAGAAATCGCTTCAGGTAGATTTTTAGATGTGGGAATGATGTCAAGTAATTTGAGTATCCTCTACTGTATGTGTTTTTTTTTTTTTTTCAAATTGAGTTTTTATGTGCGTCTCTTGTTTAAAACGATCATTTAAAATTGTGTAACGGTGTGTGCAGCATCCAGGCACAGCTGGACAGTGAAGCAGAGGGTATGCGTATGTCCCAGAGAGAGCTCCTGTCTGTGGAGGACACCGTCTACATGCCAGATAAGGACACCGAGCCTGTCAACCGGACTCTCATCCAGAAGGCTGGATACCTCAACATCAGGAAGTAAGATAAATTAGTCTCATTACAGCCCAATCTGAATCCCTGTGAAGTCTCCTATTAATAACCACCGTCGGTATGGTGAAGTGGGCTGCAGGAAAAGACTAATTGTCCCTTCATTTGTTTGAATGGTGCAAAAAAAAAAAAAAAACTTCCCAATGCAAATGCAGCTGAGGGATGATTTTTGTAATCTTTTACACAACTTGCACAGAACATGCATGAAGAGAGAAAAGAAAGGGTCTGTCAGAGAAGACAAGGTGGGTCAGGTAGCACACTGGCAGCACGCTCTGTCAGCTTATTGTAGCCGAGATGTATGAGAAGGGGAACTTCCTTAATGGCTTGAGGGGGAAAAACTGCAGAGTGGCTCACATTGTGATTTAATGAAATGTCAGAGCTGCCAAACTCTGTCGCTCGCCCAAATTCATCTGAAGCGTCTGACAAATGTCTGTGACACCAGAGAAAAGGTTTCTTGCAAACAGCACTCTGCATGTCTGTCACGGCCAGAGAGCATCTACCGTCTCGAACAGTTTCCCCATATTAAGGATGTAAGTCACCCGGCATGTGCAAACCCATGCACTTCCATGCTAATCAGGGGAAATGTATATGCAAAAGAAGTTAGAGCAAAGATGACAAATGGATGTGATTCATATTTTAAAAACTCTACTTTAAAGCAAACAAGAAAGAGTAAACGCTAAGCCGTCAAACAATGTTCCTCCGCCTGCTCTACATCACAAACTTTATCAGTTCAATAGTTGGTTTCAAGTTATTATTAACAGTTTCATTCAAATCCTTTCTGAAGTTTAGGGATCGATCCATAAACTATCCCTTTACTGTTTTGATCTATTCAACATTCCAGAGCAATGAAGAGTGTGGAAAAGAGGTGAAGAAGCATGTGCAGGCAGGATGGAACGGGTGGAGAAAAGTATCAGGTGTGATGTGTGATAGAAGAGTTTCAGATAAAATGAAAGAAAAAGTGTACAAAACCGTGGTGAGAGCGGCCATGCTGATTGGTCTAGAGAAAGTGTGGTGAAAGCGGCCATGCTGATTAGTCTAGAGACAGTGTGGTGAGAGCGGCCATGCTGATTGGTCTAGAGACAGTGTGGTGAGAGCGGCCATGCTGATTGGTCTAGAGACAGTGTGGTGAGAGCGGCCATGCTGATTGGTCTAGAGACAGTGTGGTGAGAGCGGCCATGCTGATTGGTCTAGAGACAGTGTGGAGAGACCGGCCATGCTGATTGGTCTAGAGACAGTGTGGATAGACCGGCCATGCTGATTGGTCTAGAGACAGTGTGGTGAGAGCGGCCATGCTGATTGGTCTAGAGACAGTGTGGAGAGACCGGCCATGCTGATTGGTCTAGAGGCAGTGGCACTGAAGAAAAGACAGGAAACAGAGATGTTTGTAGCAGAGATGAAGATGCTGAGGATCTCTCTGGGAGTGACCAGGATGGACAGGATCAGAGGAACAGCACATGTTAGAGGTTTTAAAGTCAGAGAGGCCAGACTGAGATGGTTTGGACATGTGCAGAGGAGAGAGAGAGAGTACATCAGAAGAAGGATGCTGGGTTTGGAACCACCAGGAAAGAGGACTAGAGGAAGACCAAAGAGGAGGTTCATGGATACAGTGAAGGAAGACATGAAGATAGTTGGTGTGACTGAAGAAGATGCAGGAGACAGGATTAGAAAATGGAAAGAACAGACTTGCTGTGGCGCCCCTTGAAGGGAAATGATGAAAGACGAAGAAGAAGTTTAGGTAATATCACCTTCTTAGCTCTGCATTCTGTGGGCGGAGACATAAAACACCGCCATTTATCTAAATGTAAGATATTAATAATCAAACCCAGAATGATCAATCAACCCTGACCTTAGTTTCCTGTTAAAGTTTTACACCAGACACTTTGTGAGACCAAATAAATCTGTTTTTATTTTTAGAAAGCATGTTAGGTTTAATTAATGAGGGCTTTCGTTTAGTTCTACATAAAAAAAACAATTAATGAAGGTCATGAATCTGCTTGATGAGCGTGAATAATGTCATCCATCATTCGAGCTCGGTGGGGAGGGTTGTTTTTCTGCACCATGCTGAGAAGCACCACAAAATATTGGAAGGAAAGAGTTGGTTTTTCCATGAAGTGGTCTGTTTATGACATTTTCTTTGTTAGCATAAAGAAGTAATGAAGAGGGAAAAAGCACTGGGTCACAATCTGCATGAGAGATTTAGTGTTTTAGTTTAGAAGAGACTCAGAGCCGTCACACCTCACCACTGTCTAACGGTCAGACATGTCCTTCACTAGTCTAAGATAGCTCTGAAATAAATACACTGTGTGTTTATGAATGGTATAAGGCATGGGTGCCCAACCTTTTTTGTCCCACTTTGTGTACTTTTCAAACCTTCTGAGATCTACTAGTCCGGCCTTACCATCGCAGACCCCCAGAGACTGTTTCCAGCCTGCAGTAAAACTCCACTCACAACACGTTTTGATGTTGTTACGCAACCATTAGACACCACATCATAAACACACCCTCTCTCAAACACACAAACAGACAAATTCCTCTCTCTGAAACACAGACAAGTTTCTATCTCAAACACACACAGACATACACCTCCCTCTCTCAAACACAAACACACAGAGACAAGTTTCATTCTCTCTCAAACAGACACACACACTGACATTTTCCGTGTGCATGCAGCGCTTTGCAAAGGGGGGAATGGCCACAACAGCAACAGGCGCCGCTTATTGATTTCAGGCTTAATAACTTGTGCACGTCAGACTTCAAAAATCTCCTATGACACTAGAAAAAGCTGCTAGATTGACACTTTTTTTTTAAAAAAAAGAAAGAGTCGCTAAATTTTAGTGACTCCAGTGGCTAGAGTAGAGGTTTCCAACCACGGGGTCGCGAGCCCCGCGGCCACTTCAGGAGGTCATGAGAGCCGCCTGGACCAGCTTACATGATACTTTTCCCAATCTGGCCAAAGAAGCCCTGAAGTTTGTGCTTCCCTTTGTTACTACTTACCTCTGCCAGCCCGGCTTCTAGGCGGTGGTGGTTATTAAGACGAAGTGGCAGGCAGTCTTGATGTTGCTTCTGACATGCGGCTCGCTTTGAGAACGAAGCACCCTCGTATAAAAATACTCAGCGACGAAGCCCAGGAGCAAACTTTGCATTAAAATTTTTGGAATTTCATGTCATGAACGCCTGATTTTTTTTCGAATGCCGTATTTTCACGACCATAAGGTGCACCGTATTAAAAGGCGCAGTCCAAATTTTGCGTGCTCTGTATTTAACACACACATAAGGCGCACCTGATGATAGGGCGCGGGTTTTATATACATATCCTCTATTACGTAAGTCCGCCTTACAACAACACACACACAAGCAGACAAGTGTGCATATTTAAAAATAGATCGGGAGTAAAACTGAGTTTGGTTGGTTTTATTTAAATATTAGTTACAGTCGTCATAAAGTCATTTATTAAATCCAAAGTCCTCATCCTCTGTTTCTGAATCTAACAGCTGCTCTAAATCCAACCTCGCAGGTTCACTTTCCAGGCTGTCAGAGTCACTTTCTGAACCGTGCAGCTCCTCGGAAATGATGCCTGCTTTTGGGAAAGCTCGGACAACAGTGCCAGCAGACACGTTAGCCCAAGCATCGACAATCCACTGGCAAACTGTGGCGTAACTCGCCCGGCGCAGCTGATCGCCATCAGTTTAAACTGAGCTTCATAAGCGTGTCTCTTTTCATTTTCAGTGTTGTTAAAACAGCAATGTTCTGCATAAAGCACACACCTGTTCTTTTAGACATAATCCACGCCCACACTTCACCCTTTAACATTCTCATGTTTTCAACTGCGTCCGCCTGATGGTTCTCTAATGCGTCCGCGAATCACAAATCAGATAAGGCGCACCGCTCATTTTGAAGAAAATTTGAGACTTTTAGGTGCGCCTCATGGCCGTGAAATTACGGTAAATTCAATAACGATGGCTTTAAAATATTGAACTCAATATAAAGGTGTTTTCTAACTTCTCTGATTTTTTCACCGGGGGTCCTGGAGACCTCCTAGGGGGTCGCGGAGCGAAAAAGGTTGGGAACCCCTGGACTAGAGCGTCTGAATATTCGCTACACATAGCGTCAAAGTCACCGAGTTGGAAACACTGACTTCATTTCATAATTTTTTTCCTACACCTGGCGGTCGACTTGGAATTAATCCGCGGGCAACCAGTCGACCGCGGGCCCTTCCGGTATAAGGAAGGTTTTTAGCCACAGTCAGCAAAATGGGTTAAGACAGGTGACCTGCATTAGGAGGATTTTTAGAACTAAAAGTACTTTTTGTGTCTGTGAAAGAGTGAAAATGAACATGTGAGGTTTCCCATTAGTAACATCCGACCTTTACTTTTCCAGTAAAACCGGCCTGGTGACCACAGCTTGGGACCGACTCTACTTCTTCACGCAGGGAGGAAACCTCATGTGTCAGCCACGCGGGGCGGTGGCGGGAGGCATGGTGTTGGACCTGGACAACAGCTCCGTCATGGCTATAGAGTGTGAAGATAGACGCTACTGTTTCCAAATAACCTCCCCTTCTGGAAAGACGTAAACACATCTTCACATCCTGGGATTATTATTACCGCGCACACAGAGCTGATGATGTTTTTGTATTTCCAGGTCGATGATCCTGCAAGCTGAAAGCAAAAGGGAGTACGAAGAGGTACGATCACAGGGAAACGTCCGGTGTTAGTCCATTTATAAAGACTTCTGTAGATCTAAAGCTGGGCGAGCGCCATACTGAGGTTACGTACTTTACTTAAGACACAAAAATTAGGATTTAAAAACATCTATGAGTCTTTTTATAGATCACACCTGCAACAATTCTAATGGTTTCGCTTTAGCCACGCCTCCAGAACTCCAAATATGGATCATTCAAATGACTTATTTGTCAGGGGGAATTATTAATGATGGTTTTCTAACGGTGCTGCTTCAAAAGCTTCCTTTCATTGTCCACAGCTCACCTCAAGTTTTCTCCAAAAGTATTCTTTAGTCCAGGCATGGGCAAACTACGGCCCGCGAGCCACATGTGGCCCGTAAAACGTTGTAATCCGGCCCACCGAACTTAAAAAAAATTACATAAATAAACCTTGTTAATATTTTATTTTCTTCGCTAGATTTGAAATTTAACACTCTTGATATAACATTTCGCGCTTGTTTAAAATCTAGCGTCATTCTATCGATCTAATCTAGAGGTTACCAAAGCATGCCATCCATCTGCTCCTGTTCCCGCACCCTGTTCAAATGTTAGAACTCAATGAACCAAAAAGTTTGCCCACCTGTGGTTTAGTTTCTACGTCTTGTGAGTAGCGTTCAGCAGCCTTGCTTAGAGTTACAAACATCCACGCCCTCGGCCAGCTTTAAAGGGCCCATCTCATGCAAAATGGACTTTCCAGAGTTTTCTACCTTGTAAGAGTGATGTCCGGGCCTTGTATATGTGTGTGTGTGTGTGTGTGTGTGTGTGTGTGTCTTTCTAGATTGATTTAGCCCGTTTTTCTGTGGATTTCTGGAACGCTCAGACAAAACAACCAATGAGCAGATGTCTAAAGTATGACGCATTTGACGTAGCCAGTACGGACTTCACACACGCCCCCCTCCCTCCTCACCACCCGCCCGCCCTCCTCACCCGCTTCCACTCCGGCCTTACGCCCTCACAAACTCGCTTTCAACGTCCGATATACAGGCTGGTTCGCTGCTCTGCGTCTTTTTTATTTTCTTGTTTGAAACACGCTTTTTGTAGCTAGCACGGGTTTACGCCTGCCTTCCCCCTCCCGCTCAGAGATGGGCGGAGGAATAGCGGCTCAGTGAGAGCAGAGGGCGGAGCTTGTACTTTTTCAGGACGGGCGGGGGGGTGAGCGATACCTGGCCTTTCATAGTTCCGGGTCTGTGACTGCACTCCACCAAATCAATATATTTTCATAACTATGGTGTAATGCATGTTGCAAACCCCACATTTTGCGTGTGTATGTGCAGAGGATACAATGTGAAGAGTTATTTTGCATGAGATGATCTTTAAAGATCACTCATTTTGTGTAGAAGTTGGTTTAACGTTGAATTTTGGCACAAGATTATTCTATAAATGAGTGTCAGAGGTTACATATTTTGTTGTGTCTTTTTCAGTGGATTTGTACGGTGAACAACATCTCCAGACAGATCTACCTAACGGACAACCCGGAGGTAAACATTTCTGACCAATCAGGCATCAGATAGAATTAGCTTTACTGTTATCGTTTTTTTCTAAGAATAAAAATGGTTATAAAACTACTTCTATTCTGTTATTTATTTTGAATAAAATTAACTGCTTCTAGCTAAAAATAAATTATTAAAATTCAGAAAATGTATAATTTAACTGGTGATTTTCTTTAAAAAAAATTCAATCAATGATATTTTTTTAAGGCTGTGGCCATTCGACTGAACCAAACGGCGATCCAGGCCGTCACGCCCATCACAAGCTTTGAGAAGAGACAAGAAGGCGCCCCGAATCCGGACAGGTAAGGAGCAACATCCAAAAACATTCAACTAAAACACTGCACACCAGGATGTGTTGGTCAACGAAACACACAGTGATGGAGCGAACCAGAATGAGGCTTCTGAGAAATGATTTGAATCTTAATGCTTGAGTTTGTCTCATATCGTGTTCGTCAGAGTAAGACAGCGATTTTGTTTATAGATTGAAAATGAACTGAACTTGTTTGTGTTTACTCGCCTGCAGAGCGAAGCCTGGAGGCGTTTACACCTCAAGCAGCGACGCCCAGAAAACAGGAGCTGCTCCAGAACCAGAAGATCTGATCGCCCCGGGGACGCCCATCCAGTTCGACATCATGCTGCCAGCATCAGAGTTCCAAGACCAAAACAGGGGCGGGGGAAGGTGAGGGGTTCATAGAGGAGGGGAAGTTTGTGATTTTCAGTTTGTGATTTTCAGTTTATGTGCAGTGTAGCGTGTGTTTTAACAACATGCTCGTTTGCATTGGGCTTGTTATCTCATGTTCAGACGCTTAAATACTTCAGGCGGTGCATCTGGACGCCTGTCGCTGTTCGCCCCGCTAACAACAGGCGGTAGCATCTTGCAAGAGAATGTTTAGTGAAAATTTTACTTTTCATTGTTCCGCAGCCACTAAATTTAGAGCCATTTTTATGTCACACACATACAAACTGAGAGCTTGGATGACCTTGTCTGGGAGGTTAGGGTTAGCATCTGATGCTAGCTCCCGTCAGTGTGGTCGTGCTTTAGCAGTGTATAGCTTCTTGTGGTTTTGATGCTTCAAACAGAAAATACAAGCAAATGGCAAATTCAGTAAATTGTTTTCAGCATGGCAGCACGGTGGCGCAGCGGATAGCACAGTGGCCTCACAGCAAGAAGGTCGTGGGTTTGAGTCCCGGGTGGGACGAGGCTCAAAACACTGTCTTTTCTGTGTGGAGTTTGCATGTTCTCCCCGTGTTTGTGTCGGTTTCCTCCGGGTACTCCGGTTTCCTCCCACCCTCCAAAGACATGCATACTAGGTTGATTGGCCGGTTCCAAATTGCCCCTAGGAATAAATGAGTGTGTGTGTGGATGGTTGTTTATGTGTGGCCCCGCGACAGACTGGCGACCTGTTCGGGGTGTATCCTGCCCTTCGCCTTAAATTAGCCGGGATCGGCTCCGGCACCCACCGCAACCCCAAAAGGGATAGACGGATTAGAAGATGACTGACTGACTGTTTTCAGCATTTCTGAAGCGAAATTACATTTTTGGTGGAGAGTAAAACTCAGCAAAACACTGAGGAAACAGTGAACAACGCCTGGCAATGCATATAAACCAGAGGACCCCAACCTTTACTGCGCTAAGGACCGGTTTAGTGTCTGATAATATTTTCACGGACCGGTAAAAGGTGTAGCAGAAAAACTAAATAAGACCAGCCTGAAAATTTATTTTTTTTTTAAATAAATAATAAACTTAAATCCACTTTGTCCTCATGAGAAAATTTATCAGTAGCGTCTTTATAGCGTGGAAATGTTCTCTCTGTTCTAACGCACCCTGGTTTCTATGGTAACGGTAAACATATCTTCAAAATAAAAGACATTACAAAAACAAAGTGATTAAAAATACCAGTTAGGCTCCTCACAGTAAGACTAGATCAATCGGAGTTCTGAGTTTGTTTTGCTGGAACCAGACAGTCCCATTTTGACCTGAAACCTGAAGAGTGTTTCTAAAGTCCAGTCTGCTTCGTAACTCTGTATCCGGTCACTTTTCAAATTAAAACATCGTCATCAAGAATAAGAAAAACTTCATAATAAAAGCTCAAATAATAAACCAAATGGAAAACATGGAAGTTATTTTTTCATTCTATGCGGCCCGATACCGGTCCACGGCCCGGTGGTTGGGGACCACTGATATACTACTCCTCTGATGCATGTTTTCCATCCTTAGACGGACTAATCCTTTTGGGGAAACAGACGAGGATTGCACGGCTGAGAGTGACGGTAAAGCTCTTCCTCCCCGTGTTTAGCCACCCTATGTTCATTCTCACCCAGCTGATGTTTCTTTGCAGACTCGCTCCTGCAGCAGGTCTTCGTCGTGCGTTTCCTCGGCTCCATGGCGGTTCGCTGTGGGAACAACCAGGAAGTGATCTACGAGGCCATGAGGCAGGTCTTGGCCGCTCGCGCCATCCACAACATTTTCAGGACCACTGAATCCCACCTAATGGTCACCAGCACCAGCCTAAGGTAGGGCTCACACTTTGTAGAACAAGAATAAGTCAACGCCAAGGTGTCGAAGGAAATGCTTCCACTTATTTTATGTCACAAACTGTATTAATTATGAATGGTTGACGTCTATGTGATAACGAGACGAGACCCTGAAAACCTGATCTGTTAAATTGAATTGAAAATACTTTATTGATCTAAAGATAAATTTGATGCTGCGGTGCTAACACCTCGATGCATTCCTTACCGCTTACCTTACCATCACCGCTTACACGGTGTAAAACCTGGCATCTGAACAGTTAAAAAAAAAACAGTCCATAATGAGTCCACGAAGTCAGGCTTCAAAGAAGCACATCAAAGTGTCCCTTCCTCATTCCTACTGGGTCAGAACGAGCGCCCACAGTTCCTCCATCTTGCCAGCGAGTGTCTGGATGTTACCCATGACAACCGGAGGGACACTGGGCTCAAAGAGTCTCCTTTCTGATCGTCTCCTTCTCAGTTCTGTCGGGACAGTATAGTCTCCTCCAGCCACGGTGGATCTGGTTCTGAAAGCTAGCTGCTGGTTGAGTCCACCAAAGCGAAACGATTCCATGACCAGCAAAACGGAGAGCTAGCCGTTGAAATAAAAAAACGTCTAGCCTAAAAACTGCCATCGGAAGCAAAACAGGGCAGTCCTAAACAACGTCCAAAGAGCGCACAGTCACATCTCCAGACCAGGACCAAACAGGCAAAAGACAAACAGAAACCGGGTGGAAAAAGATGCAAAAATAGACGACCAGACGCCAAAAAAACAGGAGACACCGCAGCCGGCCGGGGCCTTTTTTGTCAATACAGATAGAAATACCGTAATTGTATAAGTGGGAGACGGTGACCGCGTGGTTAGAGCGTTCGCCCGCGGACCGGAAGGACGTGGGTTTGCGTCCCACGGAGAGCACGTCTAGGGTCCTTGGAGAAGACACCTAACCCTCGCTTCTCCCACCATTGGCGCCGTTGAAGGGCAGCCTGCTGCGGTGTAAGGAGTGCAGCAAACAAATTTCCCCGGTGAGGGATGAATAGAGTAATTCATTTTTTTTTTTTTTTTTAATTTCACGGCTATAAGGCTCATATAAAAGTCTTTGATTTTCTTCAAAATGAGCGGTGCGCCTTGTGTGTGAGAAAAGGTGGACCTAAAAGAAAACGCGGTGCCCGCGAGGCGGACCTGAAAGAAAAGGCATGAGAACGTTAAAGAGTGAAGTGTGAGCGGCGTGGGAGCGATGGATGACCGAAGGAGACCACAGTTTCACGAAGGGTGGAAGGCAGCGCCGGGCGAGTTACGCTACAGTTTGCCAATGGATTGTAGATGCTTGGACTAACGTGTCTGCTGGTACTGTTATCCGAGCTTTCTCAAAAGCTGGTATCCTTTCTGAGGAGCCGCACAGTACAGACAGTGACTTTTACAGCGAGGAGTGAAGTGGACCTGCTCTGTTGGATTTTGCGCAGCTTTTCGATTCTGAAACAGAGGATGAGGACTTTGACGGATTTGAATAAAGACTATTACCGGTAATGTGCTTGTTTAATGTCTTTACAACAACAATGTCTTTGTTGTTGTAAGGCGGTGTGTGACTGAGACTGCGCCTTTTCGTACGGTGCGCCTAATGGTCGTGAAATTACGGTACTTTTACAGATTTGTTTTTTTTTTTTTTTTGCAACAGGTTGATTGACCCACAAACTCAAGTCACAAGAATAAGTGTGAGTACGATCAGAAAACGTGTAAAAACACAGACAGTGTTTCTACTTTTAATCACCATTTTAACACAACAACGCTTCAAAAATAATAAAAAGTGTATTTTTTTTTTCTCTCAGTTTCAGCTGGAAGAAGTTTCCCAGTTTGCAGCTCACCAGGAGAACCCTAGGCTGATGGGATACGTGGTGGAGGGCAGGGACTGGCGGGAAGGAGACGAGCAGGGAGAGCCCTCATTTAGTGCCTTTGTTTTTGAGAGCAACACAGAGGGAGAAAAGGTTTGTTCATCATCATGTTTTTAAGATGTTGATCTGACTGATTTTTGAAGAAAACTGAAGTTTTCCATCATTGTTTACAGATTTGTTACACCATCAATCTGGCCAAGGAAATCTCAGAAGCAAAGAAGGTAAACTTCAGACAGACTGTACAGGGGTTCTAGATCTCTGGCAGTAGAAAATGCAAGACTAACTATTAGAATTATAAACGACACCACGTCTGGATTTAGTGTCTGAAAAATTATTATTTTTTTTACAGTTCATGGTTCATATTTACTGACACTGATATGCGACCCTAGTTCACTCACTGAAACACTCAAATTAAAATGTTAAACATGAAATATTGTCTTTTAATAGTGACGAATGTGTTCATGAATGCTACACCACCTGGACTGCCTGCATTGGTCATTGCTGTCTTCTCTGTTATCGCAGAAACACACTTCATTAGAAAAGTAGGTTCAATAATTAACATACAAAAAAAAATCATTCTTAATCGTTATTAGCGCCACAAAATTCACTTAAATAAAAAATTTAGCTCATGAGAATTGACTAAACTTAGAAAAAGTTTCTCTTATTTACATTTAAGTTACTCTCCTACCAATGACCCTGAAGTGATCAGCAAGGCAAGAAAAAAAATTCTGGCGAAAGGCAAACAAGCTGTTGTAATCTGATCTCTCCTCACACAAAAATTTAATTTAATGCCCCTCCGCTTGTAGCCTGGAAGGTAAAAAAAACAGTCAGTCACCTTCTTATCCGTCTATCCGTTTCAGGGTTGCGGGGGTGCCGGAGCCCATCCCAGCTGATTTAAGGCGAGAGGCAGGGTACACCCCGAACAGGTTGCCAGTCTGTTGCGGGGCCACACACATACAACCATCCACACATACACTCATTCCTAGGGGCAATTTGGCACCGGCCAATCAACCTAGCATGCATGTCTGTGGAGGGTGGGAGGAAACCGGAGTACCCGGAGGAAACCCATGCAAACACGGGGAGAACATGCAAACTCCACACAGAAAGGACAGTGTTCCAAGCCTCGATCTTCTTGTTGTGAGGCCACCGTGCCCCCCGTACACTATAGTGTACCTTGAAAAGTCAAAACTCTGATAGTTCACGTTGGTACAATAAAATCTACGGGTGCCAATTGGTAACATTTTTAATGATTAACGATGCCTGGTGAGAGGAAGAAACTAATCCGTGACAGAAATCAAGAATTTAATTTGCATATGGGTCTATTTTTAAAAAGAAAGACTACCGTAAATTCACGACCATCAGGCGCACCGTACGAAAAGGCGCAGTCTCAGTCACACACCGCCTTACAACAACACACACGCAGGCATGCAAATGTGTGTATTAAAAAATAGATCAGGAGCAAAACTGAGTTTGGTTGTGCTTTATTTAAGTAGTAACGATACTAAACAAACACATTACCGGTAATAGTCTTTATTCAAATCCATCAAAGTCCTCATCCTCTGTTTCAGAGCAGGTCCACTTCGCTCCTCGCTGTCAAAGTCACTGTCTGTAATGTGCGGCTCCTCAGAAAGGATACCAGCTTTTGAGAAAGCTCGGATAACAGTACCAGCAGACACGTTAGTCCAAGCATCTACAATCCATTGGCAAACTGTAGCGTAACTCGCCCGGCGATTCCTTCCACCCTTCGGTCATCCATCGCTCCCACGCCGCTCACACTTCACTCTTTAACGTTCTCATGCCTTTTCTTTCAGGTCCGCCTCGCGGGCAGCGCGTTTTCTTTTAGGTCCGCCTTTTCTCACACAAAAGGCGCACCGCTCATTTTGAGGAAAACTTAAGACTTTTATATGTGCCTTATAGTCGTGAAATTACGGTAATTAGAACTAGATAGTGTGTTTTCTAATTGTTCTGTATGTGTTTGAAAAGGACCCGGAGGCTTTGGCTCAGCTGATGAAGAACATGCCTCTGACCAACGATGGAAAGTTTCTTCTACTGGAGCCGGAAACAAGCGATGAAAACGATGGAGAAGGACAAGAAGATCTGGAATCAGAAGCTTAACTCTATAACGGACCCAAAAGAATGAACTAAATCACGGCCTCCAGTTAGAGTTTAACTGTAAAGGAAAGGCTTTTACAGGATGAAGGTCTGATTCTGACCCGTGATCCTAACTCTGGTACTCCTAACTCTACCTGAGTGTGCTCGACCCTGCTTCTAGTTTATACCGTTCTAATGTAGAGGAGAGAGGTTACAGGGTGAAAGAGAAGACAGAAAAACACTCCCATCTGCTTTATCATGACTAGCAGGGATCCTTAGTTTTAGATTTTAATCTCTACCAGTAGAGGGCAAGCACGCCTGAAAGACTGGGGTTTTAGTTGTTTTTACATTTTTAACCATGAAGGATGCAAATGATTTAATGTTTAATGGTTTAAAAAATGTGTTTTTGAAGAATTTAATGGTTCGTTTTACTCCTCTGGTTCTTATTTATGTTAGCCCGGTTTAAATCTTTTTAACTCGCGGACTCAAGATGCACTAATCTGTAAATCTCTCCCGTTTTTCTCTGCTGTGTAATTATCTCCTAAAGCAGGGAAATGAAGCTTTTTTCCACACTGACAGACCTCAGGTCTTTTTAGGGTTCCTGCTAAACTGGTTTAATGTCACGCTCGAGTATTTTTCCCACTTATACAGAAGTATCCCGGATCCTTTCAGAAGTCTGTAAATACGAGTTGTCAGGGTGCCTATGAGAGGAAATGCTAAGACGGTGCATGACTAAATCCCTCCATTCTCTCCTCTCCTGGAGCTTCTGCACTGAACAAAAACACTACAAATAAATCTACTAAAATTTCACATCCAGATCAGGCAGGTATTTTATTTTCATGTGAATTCTAATCAACTATCAGCTAGATTTCCAATTTTCTCACAATCTCCTGCAGCTATGGTACATACGAGCCTGTTTCTACTAACATTTCACAGCTTGATTAATTTAAGCAGAAAACATGTACATGTATATGAAGTTTCAAACAAAGACCGTGAATGTTTAAGCAGGGTTCATTACGGACTGCCTGCTGTGTGATGTTTACCTTTACATACATTAGAATTTAACCAAAAAAAAAAAAAACCTCATTCTTATTGTGAATAAATGACATAACTTGGCCTTGCTAAATGCATCAAGCTGCACGTGTAAATCTCAAACATTACACTCGCACCTGTTTGGGGGTAAAATATGGAAATAAATGAGCAGATCGAACATGTTTGATGGTTCCGTTTCGTCGTCTTTCGCTCATCCGAGGCCGAGTCGTGGGGGCAACAACCTCGGACAGGAATCCCAGGCTTCTCTCTCCCCGGCTGCATGCTCCAGCTCACCCGGAAGGATCCCGAGTAGTTCCCCGGCCAACTGTGAGACATAGTCTCTCCAGCGGGTCTGGAGTCTGCCTCTTTGGTCTCCTCCCGCTGGGACGTGCCCAAAACACCTCATCAGCGAGGCGCTCGGAGGGCATCCTGACCAGATGCCCGAACTACCCCATCTGGCTCCCCTCGACCTGGAGGAGGAGCAGCTCGACACCAAGCTCCTTCCGGATGGCAGAGCTACTCACCCGATCTCTGAGTGAGAGCCCAGCCACACTGCGGAGGAAACTCATTTCGGCCGATTGTATCCGCGATCTCATTCTTTTGGTCACCACCCAGAGCTGGTGACCGTAGGTCAGGGTGGGACCGTAGATCCTGGTAACCATGGTGAGGGTGGGACCGTAGATCCTGGTAACCATGGTGAGGGTAGGAACGTAGATCCTGGTTACCACGGTGAGGGTAGGAACGTAGATCCTGGTTACCACGGTGAGGGTAGGAACGTAGATCCTGGTTACCACGGTGAGGGTAGGAACGTAGATCCTGGTTACCACGGTGAGGGTAGGAACGTAGATCCTGGTTACCACGGTGAGGGTAGGAACGTAGATCCTGGTTACCATGGTGAGGGTAGGAACGTAGATCCTGGTTACCATGGTGAGGGTAGAAACGTAGATCCTGGTAACCATGGTGAGGGTAGGAACGTAGATCCTGGTTACCACGGTGAGGGTAGGAACGTAGATCCTGGTTACCACGGTGAGGGTAGGAACGTAGATCCTGGTTACCATGGTGAGGGTAGGAACGTAGATCCTGGTTACCATGGTGAGGGTAGGAACGTAGATCCTGGTTACCATGGTGAGGGTAGGAAAGTAGATCCTGGTTACCACGGTGAGGGTAGAAACGTAGATCCTGGTACCCATGGTGAGGGTAGGAACGTAGATCCTGGTTACCACGGTGAGGGTAGGAACGTAGATCCTGGTTACCATGGTGAGGGTAGGAACGTAGATCCTGGTTACCACGGTGAGGGTAGAAAGTAGATCCTGGTTACCATGGTGAGGGTAGGAACATAGATCCTGGTTACCATGGTGAGGGTAGGAACGTAGATCCTGGTTACCATGGTGAGGGTAGGAACGTAGATCCTGGTTACCACGGTGAGGGTAGAAAGTAGATCCTGGTTACCATGGTGAGGATAGGAACGTAGATCGACTTGTAAATCCAGAGCTTTGCTTTTTGGCTCAGCTCTCTCTTTACCACGACGGACCGATGCAGAATGAGGGTAAGTCCATGTTAGCGTCCATGTCATTGCTGATGCGGCACCGATCTGTCTGTTGATCTCCCGCTCCATCCTTCCCCCACTCGTGAACAAGACCCCAAGATACTTAAACTCCTCCATGTTTGATGGTAAATATGTAAATTTCTTGCATTGGCTGAATCTCTTAAACCTCAATCCAGGTGGTGTGTAGATGTATACGTACATGATGAATCTCTTAGAGGAAAAACGATGAATAATTAACGTTAATACTTACAGATAGGATTGTTATTAAAGCACGGGCCTCATTTAGAAAGACTTCTGTCGAACTTAAACTGAGAAGCGTTTTTGATCGTCTTGCTTACCACGCCCAAATGTGAGATTTATAAAAACCTTCGTAACTTCCGAGGAACGGCTGTGTCTTCTGTTCCCGGCGAAATCCAAGCACATAAATTTCTAACGTAGGAATATTTACACACAGTATCTGCTGCAAGGAGGAGATAAATTAAATGAGCTCATTCAAAGCGGCCAGGTAATAAAAAAGCAGGCGGGGTACACGGTGGAGGATATTTACAGCAGTTATTGATTCAGGCGTGAAGGCATCATACGCACCATCAGTCATCCGCTGACCTGCAGAACCAAACTCACCGCTGCATAGATGAGCAATCCAATTTATTAAGAAGGGAATTGAGGTTTTTTAGAATGGTTAAATTTCTAATGTGACATTATGCATGGTTTTTAATTTTGTCTGCATCAGCAGGAGAGTTTGAGCCGATTCCTATCAAAAGGTTTTCAACGTTTTTCATGATTAATCTACAGATCTGTTAACTTTAACCAAACTTTCTGCTGTTTGGATTAAACTTCAGACAGAATTATTTCCATTTTTATCCACTAATAAGTTAAATTCTGTTTGTCATGCAGGTGAAAGTTTGTTTTTGTGATTAAACCATCCATTCCCCAAAATGCATCTTACTGAACATGCTCTGGTTTTATAAAAAAAAAAACATGTTTGCATTTAATCTTTAATAAATGTCATTTTTACAACCAAAGTAATTGTGTTTATCATAGTAAAAAAAGAACATATTTGGTATTGAAATGCATTTATTTACATAAAAATCATCTTTTATTTATAATATGCAAAAATGTGGAGACCTTCAGGGCCGTCCCATCGTCACGTGAAGTGAATTATTAACACAAAAACACACGCAAACTGAAGCTTTTAAGACTCACGTCTGTTTCCTCACTGTACAGAGTGATCAGTCCTGCTCAGGAGTCTTTGTAATAGTTGTTGAAGTTAATCCGAAGCAGGAAATCTTCTAGATGAGGTTGGTAGCCTCTGTTCACCAGCTTCGTCACAACTAGGAAAAGAAAAAAGAGGACAAAAAAAAATTCAGAATTAAAGATAAAAAAAATAAAAATGAAGAGGTGAGGAGCTCTGCCATCCAGGAGGAGCTCGGTGTCGAGCCGCTCTTCCTCTGGGTCGAGAGAAACCAGATGGGGCGGTATGAGCATCTGGTCAGGATGCCCCCCGAGCGCCTCACTGGTGAGGGGTTTTGGGCACGTCCCAGCAGGAGGAGACCGAGAGGCAGACCCCGGACCTGCTGGAGAGACTATGTCTCACAGCTGGCCGGGGAACGACTCAGGATCCTTCCGGGTGAGCTGGAGGATGCAGCTGGGGTGAGAAAAGCCTGGGCTTCCCACCGCGACCCGGCCCCAGATGAGCGAACCCCGGACCTGCTGGAGAGACTATGTCTCACAGCTGGCCGGGGAACGACTCAGGATCCTTCCGGGTGAGCTGGAGGATGCAGCTGGGGTGAGAGAAGCCTGGGCTTCCCACCGCGACCCGGCCCCAGATGAGCGGAAGAAGCCGGAACGGAAAAAATATCAGACTTTATCAGACAAGTGTGATAAACTTGTCTTTATCAGACAAGTTTGATCTGTATTGATTAAGACGGCAGCATATTGATCCATACTGATCCTGACCGTAGCGTAGCATGACTGGTAAAAACCTCAGTAAATTCTTGCTAAGGTACTTATGGCATTGGTAGACCATGTGCATGTGAGAGACAGGGCTGGAAGGTTCGAATGGGGTTCTGTTCCGTCTTATTCCGCTTATCCGGGGCTGGGTCGCAGGGGCAACAGCCTCAGATGAGAAACCCCGGCTTCTCTCACCCGGGAGAATCCTGAAGCGCTCCACGATCAGCTATGAGACATAGTCTCTCCAGCAGGTCTGGGGTCTGACTCTGGGTCTACGCCCAGTAGGACGTGCCTGAAACACGTCATCCCGAAGCGTTCGGGAGGCATCCTAAGCAGATGCCCGAACCATTCCATCTAGTTTCTCTCGACCAGGAGGACCAACGGCTCTACAACAAGTACCAACCTTAGGACTGGGTTGTCATGGTAACTTATGTGGTAGTCATATCGAAGAGGAGCGCTGGAACGCTTTGTGATGATAGTTTTTTTTGTACGACGTACATTAGTTAAAAAAAAAAAACTTGTTTGCAGACGTACGTTTAAATTTTTCCATCCATTTCAATATTTGTATTGATAAAGAATTCCATGTGTTTTCTGAGGACGGCCGTGGCACCGCCTACACGTCCTGATTTGTGACAAAATTTGACAAATCGGAAAATGAAAATCAAACTACGTGGCGCCCTTACCTTTGAAGAGGAAGTGAGAATAATACTTAAAGGTGTTGTAGGATTGCTGCATGGCGATGAAACTAGGGTGCATGGCCTCGCCCTGCTGGTTGTGCCACGGCTGAGCGATCAGCTGAGCTCGAAACTTCAGGATGAGGCTGAAGATGCTGTGGATGATGTTCATCACTGGAGCTGCTTTCTCTGTCAGCAAACCTCTGGAAAAGTTACACACACTCATCTTCAGTTAAAAAAAAAAACTTCAAGTTTAAGCAGAGCAACCAATCAAAACGAGGAGCCCAAAGCGCCACACTTTCAACCTTCAGTGCTAAAACTAAAAGTAAAAATGAAGTAACAAAAGAGGAAAGTGAACTTTCTGCTCTGAGACTGTTTCAGAGAAGCAGTGTGTCTTGTCAAATTTAGTCTGAATTAATCAGATTTAAAGATGTCATGGAAGATCTTCAAAAATTCCTTTTCAGTAAAAATTCATCGTACTGCTGTTAGATAAATTTAAAATTACTATAGAATCCTTTTAGATTGGACTTTTTAATTTAATCATCATTCAAATGTTTAAACCTCTAAAGTACATTTTATGAGTTTAGTTTCAAAACAAATTTTAATGAGATGAATCCACAAAGTTTAAAAGGATTTCAATAAAAAGGCTGAAATAATTGGTTTTGTCGAAAAGTCTGAACTGTCCTTGAGTGCATCACATCTGTGTGTTTCTATTTCCCGGTTATTGCTCATTCTTTGTCACCCTCTGTTTAATAATATAATCCTTTTAGTTGTTATTAGATTTTTTGTATATTTTACTGGTTGTTACTAGTATGAGGAAAAAAACAGATCAGACCAATTAGGTGTCTGTTCTCAAGAATAAGGTGACAAAGATTTTTTATTGTGACCATAACACCAACAACTAGAAGCTGCCATGAAACCTAAAATGAAATATTTTAGATGTGAATACAATAATAAAATGATGAATGAACTCTTCTTATAAACCGCTTTACATAGAAACCTCCCAGTCACTCATTCATTCCTAATGGCAGACACTGCTATGAGAGACGCTAGCTATCAGCAGCCATAAGAGACACACTGACATGAGCTCCTACTCCAGGGATCAAACCTCCAGCTTTATCAGTTGGTTGATTAAATTAAATTTGCACTCCTGCGACACATTGGTAATTGGTGCAGATGGGTTTCTATCTGAAAGCACATCTGCTAAACACAGAGATTTACAAAGTTCCCATAAACACACCACGATGTGACATCACTTAAACAAGAAATTAATAAAAATATTAGAAAATTAATGGAAAGTTTGCTTTTCTTGGACCTTTTAAATTTGCATTGGTCTCAAAAATCCACAATTAGTCAGGCCTTAATATGTGGACAGTATTATCTCCTTTTTAGAAATTTGGGAGTTCCGAGCAGGGTTTTTTGCTAAAGTAAAAGCGGCTCCGGTTCCCACCTGAAGATGGCTCTGTTGAGGTAGTCAGCGTGCATGCGATAGATGGCGTCCAGGTCGCTGGCAGTGGCCAGTTTGGCCGTGAACTCACTCCAGGACACTTGCAAGATCTGATTGGCGATGTAACCTTGAATGACTTTGACGAAGTGTTGCATCTCGTGTCGATAAAGCTGGAGCTGGCGAAACTGCAGCGAGGATCCAGCGCCTCGGACCAGTGCTGGTGGAAAAACGGGGATGATATCTTTACTCATCCTGCATTTACACATTACTTCTTATGTTAAAATCATCTAAAAAGAATCTAGTTTCAATCTCTGGAGTTTCTTTTTTCTGCTGCCTCTGTAATCTGTAATCAATAAAACTCATTAAAAAAAACCTCCTTGAGTTCAGTTTGTGTTTCATATGAATAAACGATGTTTCACATTTCCTCCCTGACCTGTTCGTTTGAGGTGAAACCAGACGTCCCGCAGGCTCCACACCATGTGTTTGAGCTGCAGCAGGAACGAAAACAAGCGATTGTACTTGTTCATGCAGCTGTCCGTGATGATGATGTTCAGAGGCCAGTCCACCTGACACACACACACAGATGTGTTAGAAGCTTCTTAGAAAAAAGACAATTTCAGAAAGCTGAGGAAAAAAAAAAAAAAAGCAGGTAAAAGGGAGAGTGATGGATGACAGGGTGAGAGGAGAAACGTGTGAACACAGAGACAGTGATGAAGGAGGTGAGAAAAAACGGGGAGGGAGAAATGTAGTGACACATAAAGGTAAAACACGAGCAAGAGGTGAAGATAAGAAGAAAAAGGAGCGGTGCAGCGTGGAAGTCTGGAAGCCTCGGGGTGAAAGAGAAGGAAAAGAGGGTAAAAGAAAATTTTCACTTTTACAATCACATTTATAAACGGTCTTCTTTAAAAATCACAAAAAAAAAGCAAAAGCATTTGTGTTCATTTTGGTTGTGCCTCACTCACAGCACGCACGCACACACACCCTACTGTTCACACTCTCTCACCATAAACACATTCAAGTTTAATTCAAACTGACAGCTGGTCTTTAAATGTTATCTCATCTCACCTCCTGCTAGAAAGTCTAACAGATCCCCTGTCTCCCTTACCCTGTCCCCTTTAGGTCCTCCCCTACACTACCTGATCCCTTCCATGCTGGGATCAGGTAGTGTTGGGGAGGATCTGAGAGACAACGCCCCAGCTCACCTTGTACCGCAGCTCTAAACAGTTGAGCGAGTCCGGAGCGTGTGGGTGAAAAGTCTCAGGGAAGAAACGCAAGGCGAAGGTGAAGTTTGCAGCCAGGGTGTTGTCGCCATGGAGACTGTACTGCAGAGCCTTGTTGAGGATGGAGTTCAGAACTAGGGGGGTCAGCAGCTCACCTGGAGTTTGACCAGAACCCATCTAGATGGAGAGAAATAAAAGAAATAATCTATAGTATTCTGATGTGTGGAGAAAATCTGCTTCCTGTGCAGCTGTGCTGATCAGAGAAGCTGGATAAATAACACCTCGTGTCTCATCGGAGGCACATGTACATGAAAGGTGTTAGAGAAGCCGGAGCTTGTTATTTCAGACAGGAAGAATCCTGCAGAGATGTTTTACATTTCCTGCACAAACACACTTTATCTGTTCTCTGCCTTTATACACGTTTTCTTTCCCTGGATTAATGGCACTTCAGAGGTTTTGTGTGAAGCTCAACGTTAATAAATCACATTTTAGAGGAGAAAATAAAACAGTGGAACCTGCTCTAAAAGGCAGGTGTGCACATGCGATGAATCACAGTCTGGTGTAAACCAGGAGATGTAGGGAACAAGATAGATAGAAGAATAAACACTGAAGGATTCAGTTTTTCATCTTATTTGAGAATGAAGCTCTGAAAAGAAGAAGAAATGAGCATCACCTTTTCAAAGAGCAGATCGCTGAGGGACTGTGCGAACTCGCCATCCTCCATCAGTAGGAAATGCCGCAGAGCTTCAAAGTGTTTTTCCACCCCCAGGTCCACAAAGAAGTAGTCCACCACCGCCTTGTTCACCAGGGACACGCTGAGGATGGACGGGAACAGGAGACAAGCTGATTAACTCATAGTGTCTTATAGAAACACAGGACTGACAGGAAACAACACAAGTGGAGAACAGATTTTTTATTTTTTTTTAATTAATGTATACATTTTTATAAATTTAATATATTTTTTATTTTTATATATTTATTAATATTAAATATTCTATTATTTTATTGATTGATTCCTCTTCTGAACCTCTTCTGTACACCCCAAACAGGTTGCCTGTCTGTTGCTGTATAAGTCCAATTATATTATCTACAAATATGTTTTAAGATTTATAAAAATATTGGAATAATGAATCGTCAGCCCCGCCCGCCTCCCACCCGTCA